>CM041633.1:57175573-57188332 GCA_023333625.1 Bothriochloa decipiens | reverse complement strand
AAAAATATAAAATTTTCAAAATAATTCAAAAGTAGCACCACTGCGTATATTATGAAATTATGAATCTAACAAAATTTGAACGGACCAAATCGGAGTTAAAACATGAAAGATATAAGCCTTTAAAGATAATGGTAAAACTGTAAATAAGTAAAACGTATTTCTGAAACTGAAAAGAAAAAATACGTTTTCCAGAGGATAAAACGTATTCTGGAAGCTGTTGCAAGGAAAATACGCTTTCCAGTGGACAAAACGTATTATGGATCTGTTAAGCAGATTTACGCTTTCTAGTGGAGAAAACGGATTCTGACCAAAGCGCCAAGGGTTCTTAACAGATTAAACCAAAACCCAGGGGTTTTTTGGCAAATCGGCCAGCCAAAGGGGTACGGGCTGTTTCTGGCCGCCCGTTTCATGATGAACGGCTCAGATCTATCTGGCCAGTTGGCCTCACCGGGGAAGACGCCCGACGCGGCGGCTGCCATCGCCGGCGGCGTACGGAGCTCGCCAGAGAATTTGAACCGGCCGACTCCGGCCACCATTTACACCAAGACAGGTACCGATCGCGAGAGGAGCTCACGCCGCGCTCACCTGCATAGAAGATGGAGGCCGAGGCGAAGCGAGGTCGGCAAGCGGCTCAGAGCGGCGACCGGCGGCGAACTGCACACGGTAACAGCTCGAGTTAAACCAGAATGACTCAAATTGAAAGCACCGGAGCGCTCAGGAAGTCAAGGCGATGCTTAATTGCTAGCTTACGACGATAATGTCCCATCGACCGCGGCGAATTTTGGGTGGCGGTGGAAGACTCGGTGGCGGCTAGGGTTTCGGCGGCACTGCTTGCTCGAGGCGAAGGTGGCGGCCGATAGGGCTCGGATAGGGGTCACGAGTGCGGGTTAAAGGCTTAAACAGCCTGGGGTCAAGGGTGCGACCGGGCGTGGACGGGGAGGCGCGGATCAGTGCTTCTGACTCGGTGTCGAGTCCGGTCAGAGGAGGACGAAGACAGGGTGGGGCCTGCCTGTCAGCCGGACAGAGGAGAGGGAAGGCGGTCGCGGACGGACGACGCGTCTTGATGGGCCGGCGGCCTGCGGCCCAAGAAGGAAGGCGACGGCGCGCGTGGTTTCTGGCCTGTTGGCCCAAGAAGGGGAAATGGAGGAGCGGGCTACACGCGGGAGAGCGGAGCAACAGGCCGGAGGCAGGCCGAGCGACCGGTTGCGGGCCAAAATGCCAGGAGGGAGAGGGAGGGAAGGAAAAATGAATTTTCTTTTATTCAAACCTCATTTCAAATGCATTTTCAAATTGATTTTGAACTCAATTCAAATTCAAATTTCACCACAACAAAAATATGCACCAGCATGAATGCTCAAGCATGTTTCTACCATGTTTCAACTCTCTTTTCATAAAAATATTTATTTTGCCCATTTATTTATTCCCAAAAATCATTTTGACCATTTTTTTTGAAAATTTGAAAACTAGGGTGTTACAATT
This sequence comes from Bothriochloa decipiens, assembly GCA_023333625.1. Taxonomy (NCBI): domain Eukaryota; kingdom Viridiplantae; phylum Streptophyta; class Magnoliopsida; order Poales; family Poaceae; genus Bothriochloa; species Bothriochloa decipiens. The sequence goes on along the minus strand of CM041633.1, from coordinate 57,186,853 downwards.
CTACCCCCTTAAGAGAATCTCATCCTCGAGATTGGATGTTGCTTACTCAAACAACTACGGATAAGCTGCCTTTAATGCATCCTCAGTTTCCCAAGTTGCCTCAGCCTCAGAGTAACGATTCCACTGCACCTTACACATCTTAATAACCCGACTTCGGATAACCTTTTCAGCGGTATCTAAGATTCTTACTGGAAACTCTTCATATGTGAGATCATCCTTAACAGTAAGTTCCTCCAAAGGCAAATGTTCCTTCTTGGGTACACGCAAACACTTCTTAAGTTGTGACACATAGAACACATCATGCACACCAGCTAATCTCTCTGGCAATTCTAACTGATAAGACACTTCGCTACGTCTCTTTAAAACCTTAAAAGGACCAACATACCTTGGTGCTAGTTTCCCTTTCTGGTTAAACCTCTTCACACTTCTCATAGGAGACACCTTCAAGTACACATAATCACCTTCCTTGAATATCAATTCCCTTCTCCGGGTATCTGCATAACTCTTTTGGCGAGATTGGGCTACCCTCAAGTTCTCCCTAATAACTTGTACCTGTTCTTCTGCGGTTCTCAGAACATCTGTCCCAAACAATTGACTTTCCCCAGTCTAATTCCAAAACAATGGTGTCCTGCACTTACGCCCATACAAAGCTTCAAATGGTGCCATCTTGAGACTCTGTTGATAACTGTTGTTGTATGAGAACTCTGCATAACACAAATTCTTATCCCAACTTATACCATACTGCAATGCACAAGCTCTCAGCATGTCCTCCAAAATCTGATTAATCCTCTCAGTTTGTCCATCAGTTTGTGGGTGATATGTTGTACTAAAATTCAACTTTGTTTCCAAAGAACTATGCACTACTTCCTAAAAATGAGATGTGAATTAAGTACCTCTATCAGACACAATCTTCTTTGGAACACCATGCAAACACACGATCCTTTCCAAATATAGTGTATCCAACTGAGGTCCTGTATAGGTGATCTTCACAGGCAAAAAGTGAGCGACCTTAGTCAGTCGATCAATTATTACCCAGATAGAATCATAACCACTCTTAGTACGGGGTAAACCCGTTATAAAGTCCATACCGACCTCTTCCCACTTCCATTCAGGTACCTTCATTGGCTGCAATAAACCAGCTGGTCTCTGATGTTCTGGTTTCACCCATTGACAAGTATCACATAAAGCAACATACTCTGCTACATCCCTCTTCAAACCAATCCACCAATACTTTTCCTTGAGATCCATATACATCTTAGTACTTCTAGGATGGATAGAATAAGCTGACTCATGTGCCTTCCACAGAATTGTCTGACGAAGCACTTTGACCTCCGGAACACATATCCGGTTGCCATACCATAAGTTTCCTTCCTCATCAATGCAGAATCCAGGTGCTTTCCCTTCTGCTAACTTCTTGGCTATATACTTTAGATCCTCATCTTCCAACTGACCCTTGCGAATCTCTTCTTCTAAGGTTGGTGTCACCTCTATCTCCATGGCATTAGTAACCATAGTAAGGTTCAATTGAGCAAACTCTGCACACAACAGATTAGATTCAGGTGTCGCCCGAAGCTCATTAGCATGCTTCTTTCTACTAAGTGCATCAGCCATGACATTTGCCTTTCCAGGATGGTAATACATATCAAAATCATAATCATTCAACAGTTCCAACCAACGACGTTGTCTCATGTTCAAGTCAGACTGGGTAAAGATGTACTTCAAACTCTTGTGATGAGTGAAAATATCAGTCTTGTGCCCAATCAGATAGTGTCGCCAAATATTCAAAGCATGCACCACAGCTGCTAGTTCTAGATCATGAGTAGGATAATTAAGCTCATGTTTCCTCAATTGCCTTGAAGCATAAGCAACAACTATACTTTCTTGTATAAGAACACACCCCAATCCCAAATGAGATGCATCACAGTAGATTGAGAACTTCTTGCTTAGATCTGGCAATACCAACACTGGAGCTGTTGTCAACCTCTTCTTGAATTCTTCAAAACTTGTTTGACACTTGTCGAACCACACAAACTTGGCATTCTTCTCTAGTAACGCTGTCAATGGCTTAGCAATCTTCGAGAATCCTTCAATAAATCTCCTATAATAACTAGCCAACCCAAGAAAACTGTGAATCTCGCTAACATCTGTAGGTGGCTCCCAATCTAACACATCCTTCACCTTGCTTGGATCAACGCTATCCCACCATTAGAAACAACATGGCCAAGGAAAGAGACTTCCTCTAACAAGAATTCACACTTGCTCTTCTTAGCATAAAGTTTGTGCTCTCTACGCTTCTGTAGGACTAATCTCAAATGTTCTGCATGTTCTTCCTTGTTCTTTGAGAATACCAAGATATCATCAATGAAAACCACAATGAACTTATCCAGGTACTCCATAAACACCTTGTTCATTAGGTACATGAAGTAGGCAGGTGCATTGGTCAACCCAAAAGACATAACTGTATACTCATACAACCCATACCTGGTAGTGAATGCCGTCTTCTGTATATCTGAATTCCGAATCTTCAAGTGATGATAACCAGAGCGCAAATCAATCTTGGAGAACACACAAGCACCTCTTAACTGATCAAACAAGTCATCAATCCTGGGTAAAGGGTACTTGTTCTTAATGGTAACCTCATTGAGAGAATGATAATCAACGCACATTCGTTGAGTTCCATCTTTCTTATCAACAAAAATCACAGGAGAACCCCAAGGTGATGCACTAGGGCGAATGAACCCCAAGGTGATGCACTAGGGCGAATGAAACCTTTCTCTTCTAATTCCTTTAACTGTTTCTTAAGTTCTTCTAGTTCATTAACCCCCATTCTATATGGACGCTTAGCTATAGGTGTAGTGCCAGGTAATAACTCAATAATAAATTCAATATCACGGTCAGGTGGCATACCTGGCAATTCATCAGGAAACACATCCGGGAATTCCTCCACCACCTGATTCTGAGGATCTACAATGTCATCAAGCTGGTTCAGGGTAGCTGTAGGTGGCGCTTGCAGTCTGACATCAACACTAATTCTATCTCCTTTTGGTGTAGTCAGATCCACAAACCTCTCTTTACACTTTATCACAGCTTGGTGAGCTTCCATCCAATCCAATCCCAGAATTAAATCAATACCAGATGCATTCAACACTACAGGGTTTGCTGAAAAGTCTACCCCCCTTTAGAGGAGTTTAGCTAAGGGGCAGTAGTAAGAAGCTGGTATAGCACCTCCCGGCGAATTTACTACCATTTGGTTCTTCATGGCTACAACTGGTATGCTATGATTTCTAACAAATGCTTGCGAGACAAAGGAATGTGAAGCTCCAGAATCAAAAAGTACAGTAGCAGAGATAGAGTTGATGTTGAATGTACCCAGCATAACTTCTAATGCTTCCTGAGCCGTCTCAGTGGACACATGATTCACCCTTCCATGATTGGCATAGGACTTCTGATTACCATTCTGCTGCTGAGGTGTATGTTGGTTTGATTTTCGGGGACAGTGATTAGCATAGTGCCTAGGCTCACCACAATGATAACACAACTGGGGAGTATTGGGACTACTCTTAAGAGGCATGTTGTTAGGTGCAGTAAGGCGTGGGGTTTGATTTCCAAATTGCTACGACGGTCGTTGATTCACCTTCTAGTTCTGCTAGTTCTGATCATGATTCCACCGACTGACCGGTCCTTGATACTTTTGCTTGAAGCCTTGGTGAAAGTTAGAGCAGAAATGAGAATTGTTTCCAAAGCCCTGTCCGTTCATCTTCCTCTTCTTGTCCTGTGCCAGGCGTTCATTATCCAGCACAATAGCACTATTCACCAATTCTTCAAAGGTGTCATACTTGTTGCCCTTCAGTTGCAACCTGAGCTCATAGTATATGCCGTTCAGGAAATGACGCCTCTTATCAACGTCCCTTATAACTTCATGGGGAGCGTAGCGAGCCAACTCTTCAAACTTAGCATGATACTCACTCATAGTCATAGAGCCCATCTTGAGATTCCTGAACTCCTCTGCCTTTTGTTCCTTTAACCCTTTAGGAACGCAGCGAGCCAAGAAATCCTCTTTGAACCGCTCCCAGATAACAGCAGGAGCATTGTGAGGACGTGCAGCTTGGTATGACTCCCACCAGATCTGAGCAGCTCCCTGGAGTTGCCCCGAAGCATACAACACTTTCTCAGCATCATTGCACTGTGCAAGATTCAACTGCTTCTCCACAGCACGCAACCAATCTTCAGCATCCAGAGGGTTAGTAGTATGGGTAAACATAGGGGGATGGCCTTGCATAAAGTCCCTATGTTTATCCCTTGGTGGTTGAGCATGTGGTAATCTTCCAGCTTGCATGGTCTGCACAAACTGGGTCATAGTCTGCATCAGCTGTATTTGTGCCTCTCTCATTTCCTCACTGGTAACATGTCCAGCACCATGGCCTCTAGCACAATTACCTCTTCCACCCCAAGCAGCCATCTGTATTCTAACCAAAAAATCAAAGCTTAGAGAGATTCAGGATACAAATCACTTATATAAAAATAAGGATTGCAAAACTAAAAATTTCTGGGCGAGCTTCAATTTCAGTAGTATAGAAAAAGTCATATCTCAAGATTCAAGTATCAAAAGGAGATATTCTATACATGGTTGGAAAGGTTAAGAAATTCTCTATAGCTTCCATTCAGACCATATTACCAGATTCTATCATCTAAGCCATCGAATTAATCAAACAACGGAAACTATTCAGAAATTCCAGACAGCACTGAACATCAGATTGTGACAGGCATAACTTCCAACTTAGAACTGATATTGACATGATTCTTATGGGAATTGTTAGATAAATAAGTCTAATTTTACACAGAAAAATCTCATACTCATTGGATAAACCAATTTCGAAAATATTACAGCTTGCTTAGAAAACAGCAAGGATGGAGACAGGATAAACCAACCCAAACTTAATTTATTTAAACTTTAACCTTAATATACTTAACTAAGGAACTTGTGGACATGCCCACAAAGCTCTAGCTCTCACACAAAAAATCTAAATCATCCATATTACATAATCATAATTCATCAAGCACTCAAGGTTCACACACACTAGAATGACACGACTAACTTGACTCACGATACTAATAACGTGCCTATTACATAAGGGTTTTCAAGCTAAGGTCGAAGCTCATGGTCTAGCCGCTCATAGATCTTTGGTTGCCCAGTCATGATTCTGAGCCTATCAATTTCTTTTTGCTTCTCCTTAAGCTTCTGCTCCAGCTGCTCCACCGTGCTTACCATGCGCTGATGTTTGAGCATCATGTCACATGCAAAGTGTGCCAATTCCCGTGACTCAGGTGGCAAATCTTGAGAACTTTTCATACCCCATCCATCCTCCATTCTGTGGTCAGTGCGAGGCAAATAGCGAAACTCATCATCTCACATATTCCCAAAGCGATGGCCACGGAGAGCAATCCAGGCTGTAAAAGCAGCACCCTCAATGCCATCCTCTTGAGTTGGGCTAGGACCAAGATGCTCATAAATCATCTCTATGTTGTAAGAGTTTTGCATCCCTCCTGGGGAACATATAGCCACATTTATCTCCTATTAAGTACCTTCCAACGGATGGGTATGTTAGAAACAAGTGTACTACACCGCGGGGTCCCAATCAGTATAGTAGTCACGAAGAAGCTTCATGAGTCGTATATGCAATCTGGTGTTGCACTTCGGTACGCGAGAGATATTCACAGTCCATCCCATAGGAGCGTGCGGTCCACCTCCTCCAGCATGACCACCAGCACACGGTGGTGGGGATTGATCATCATCTTGAACTTCCATTGGTTCCATTGGTTCTTCTTCTTCTACTTGAGGTGATGTAGGCATCGGGGTTGGTGATGGCGGAACAGCTTCCCTAGTCTCTAGGTGGTTGAACAGATCATAATACACAGCAGTAGTCATGCGACGAGTATAAGGAGGCATCTATAAGATTTAGACACGAGTTAGAGTGGAGTCAAGATTTTCTCAAAAGACTAAGTACAAGAGCATAAAAATTGAGAAAATAACAAGGTCAAAGTTAAGAAGCATGAAACTAGTGAAGCAAAGGAGACTAACAATGACCATTATATCTAGACTTGCGTCCTACAGTCAACACGGCTCTGATACCAACTTATCACACTCTACTTTTAAGGATAAAAATAGAATGCATAAATAGCCTTATATGCGCCCCAGGAACAGTCGCACATATAGGATGATAAATTACAAAGAGTATCATCACCCTGTTTATTACATAGCGTACTAATATTTATTACAGAGTATTGCGCATAAACAATAAATAACTAATATATCTTTATCGTGGAAGCTCCACACAGGGATACGTCAACTGGTGAACACCAAGCCTAGTACTCATCACGATAGCTTTCATTCCAACCTTCATCTGTTACCCATCCGGGATTTTCCAAAATTGAAAGTAAAGCAAGCGTATGTACACAACCATACTCAACAAGCATAACATGGGTTAATGAGGCTCAAATAAACTGACACTATTTGACTGCATTTAGCTTTTATAACTTAATCATATTAAAGCATAGCATCAAGGTAGTGATAATTCCCATATACTCATGATCAAAATAATATTAACCAGTGTGTAGCAATAACGACATTAAGATGCACACATTAATAATTTGAGAACCATTATCTTTTGTAAATGTGTCAAGGCCGCCCTAACCGAAGGGCACGGACAATATATTGATTTAAACTCTGATAAGAGGTGTACACTTTCACTGTGAGTCTTGTTTTGCAACTGAGTGGACTTACAACTTCCAAACCACCACAAAACATATAAAGCCTCCTATAGGTTCTCCTAACCAATTAGAGATACAGAAATACATTGTGTGTAGAAACCCCCCTTCCAATATGGCACAATCCTTCCTGGCTATACTCATAAGGACAGAGGCAGTCCTATACCCTAACTTCTAGACCACTAACCAGCTAGAAAATGGCCTACAAGTGACTAGAGCCAGAGCCATATGGTCCTCATAGCTGTACGGATTCTCCATGATAAATCACTTACAGACAAGAGTCTATGTTTGTTAAAAGTCATCATTTTCATTGATAGCATAACACACATCAAGTTATAAGATCATGACCATTAGAGCACTAGCATCATAACTACCCAATGCAACCCAAAAGGTTCAAAGAATCAGGATATCAAAGCTAGTTATAATTTCTAGGTCATCAAACGAACACATGCATATGAATTGTTATTTATAGTGAATAGGTAACAAGGATGATCCATGCTATACTTGCCTTAATTCACTAAGTCCTGTTGATCCTGCTGATCCTCAAAGTAGCCTTATTCAGCAAAAACCTCACCGTCTGAACTCGACATTAACAATCAACACGAGACAATCCAATCGAGCATACATACAAGAAGCAAACAAAGAATTATTAGAGAAACAGTATATCAATCTCATCAAAACAGAATAAAATGTTTATAAAACTATTCTACTTGCTTCTACGATCACACAGATGTCAAGTTCACCGAAAACGGAGTTATAACGGCGAAGTTATGAATTTTCAAAGATTTCCTATAGATAAATAAATATTTTAAATATAGACTAAAAATATAAAATTTTCAAAATAATTCAAAAGTAGCACCACTGCGTAGATTATGAAATTATAAATCTAACAAAATTTGAATAGACCAAATCGGAGTTAAAACGTGAAAGATATAAGCCTTTAAAGACAATGGCAAAACTGTAAATAAGTAAAACATATTTCTAAAACTGAAAAGGAAAAATACGTTTTCCATAGAATAAAACATATTCTGGAAGCTGTTACAAGGAAAATACGCTTTCCAGTGGACAAAACGTATTATGGATCTGTTAAGCAGAATTTACGCTTTCCAGTGGAGAAAACGGATTCTGACCAAAGCGCCAAGGGTTCTTAACAGATTAAACGAAAACCCGAGGGGTTTTGGCAAACCTGCCAGCCAAAGGGGTACGGGCTGTTTCTGGCCGCCCGTTTCACGATGAACGGCTCAGATCTATCTGGCCAGTCGGCCTCGCCGGGGAAGACGCCCGACGCGGCGGCTGCCATCGCCGGCGGCGTACGGAGCTCGCCAGAGAATTTGAACCGGCCGACTCCGGCCACCATTTACACCAAGACCGATACCGATCGCAAGAGGAGCTCACGCCGCGCTCACCTGCGTAGAAGATGGAGGTCGAGGCGAAGCGGGGTCGGCAAGCGGCTCGGAGCGGCGACCGGCAGCGAACTGCACACGGTAACAGCTCGAGTTAAACCAGAATGACTCAAATTGAAAGCACCGGAGCGCTCAGGAGGTCAAGGCGATGCTCAATTGCTAGCTTACGATGATAATGTCCCGTCTACCGCGGCAAATTTTGGGTGGCGGCAGAAGACTCGGTGGCGGCTAGGGTTTCGACGGCGCTGCTTGCTCGAGGCGAAGGCGGCGGCCGATAGGGCTCGGATAGGGATCGCGGGTGCGGGTTAAAGGCTTAAATAGCCTGGGGTCAAGGATGCGACCCGGCGTGGATGGGGAGGCGTGGGTCGGTGCTTCCGACTCGGTGTCGAGTCCGGTCGGAGGAGGACGAAGATGGGGTGGGGCCTGCCTGTCAGCCGGACAGAGGAGAGGGAAGGGGGTCGCGGACGGACGACGCGTCTTGATGGGCCGGCGGCCTACGGCCCAAGAAGGAAGGCGACGGCGCGCGCGGTTTCTGGCATGTTGGCCCAAGAAGGGGAAATGGAGGAGCAGGCCGCGCGCGGGAGAGCGGAGCAGCGGGCCGGAGGCAGGCCGAGCGGCCAGTTGCGGGCCAAAATGCCAGGAGGGAGAGGGAGGGAAGGAAAAATGAATTTTCTTTTATTCAAACCTCATTTCAAATGCATTTTCAAATTAATTTTGAACTCAATTCAAATTCAAATTTCACCACAACAAAAATATGCACCAGCATGAATGCTCAAGCATGTTTCTACCATGTTTCAACTCTCTTTTCATAAAAATATTTATTTTACCCATTTATTTATTCCCAAAAATCATTTTGACCATTTTTTTTGAAAATTTGAAAACTAGGGTGTTACACTCTGCGAGACGAATATTTTAAGCCTAATTAATCAATGTTTGGACAATTATTACCAAATAAAAATAAAATTACTACAGTGTTTAACAGAATTTATTATGCAAAGTTGGTGCACCAACTTTGGTATCTAAACAAGGCCTTAGATGGCCAGCTACCACCACAGTAGCATGAGAACCAGCACTTTCGTCTTCTCCCAACTTCCCTTTGTTGACTAGTTCCATCAGATACAGGAAGTGTTATTTCTGATTTGGAAATTAATCTTTGTTTCTGTAATTTGGGAAACTTTATGTAATCTGCTCAATGATGCTTGCAGTTATCGTTTGAAGTCTGCACCTTACAGTTGTGTGTGATTATATTTGCACAAAGGTGGACACTTTATGGTCTCTACATTTGCAATGATCCTTTTATCATCTAACTAGTAACTTCTCTCTCACTGAGTTACTGGTGATAAGTGAGAAAGGTTCACCGCAGCAAACTTTATATACTAGCTGTCTGTCAGTCTGTTGTATGTTGATTGCAGAATATGTTCAGATTCCAATACATTGATCTTGTCTGCATTAGTCATTTCTGGAACTATGTTTATCCTTTTGGCGATGTTTTTGTCTCTTTGTTCCATCTCACAGATTCACAAGTTACAATATGCATTTGTATGTGCAGAACAGGGGAGAAACACCTGTTCAAACGTAAACACATTGGTTGTGACAGGTTGCTATTCGGAGATGCAGGTAACAGCTTGGTCTGTCTTTGCTCTGTTCATCAATCATCCACACTAAGTGACAGGTATTTGATAGTGCAGAGCTTTCTCAAGCAATGGCAGGACATATTAGAAGAGTAGAGTAGATGCTGGACTCTGGGCCATTAGAGTACTAGTAGTAGATTATTTATTGTACAAGAGTTGCAATTGCATTTCCGCTGTACAGTTTGACTGTGAAGAGAAGCCGCCGGCACAGTGGCATTGGCATCAGAATCATTTTGCCTTTGTTGACTTGTTCCACTCCTTACCCTTTTTGCCTCCCAATAAACTTGGATCTTTATAGCTGGTCCTCCGACTAGAGCTTGGATTTTTATCTCACCTACTAGATCCAGCAGCAGCCATGGCCGCCACGCCGGAGAGCGAGGGCCTATTCACTGACCCCGAGCCCTTCTCCCCGTCCATCTTCCTCAACCTGCCCCCAACGCCCCACCCTGATGGCAACGGCGAGGTCCCAGCCTCATCGGACGATCTCGTCCTCCCCTTCATCTCGCGGATCCTCATGGAGGAGGACATCGACGAACAATTCTTCTACCAGTTCCCCGACCACCCCGTGCTCCTCCAAGCCCAGGAACCGTACGCGCAGATCCTCTCTGACGCCAACACGGCTCACACCAGTAGCACCACCTCAGGCTCCCCTGCCACCGTCTCGCCGTCCTCCACCGACGGCCAGGCCCATCTCGTTCTGTCCCCGCCGTACCCTGATGCGGGACTGCACGACTTCACCGACGACGATGTCTGCACCTTCTTCTTGCCAGCACAAGATGGTGGCAGCCTGGAGTTCGAGCAGAGTCTGGCGCAATTAAGTGCCACACCTTTGCCCGCCGGCGACGGTGACCACGCAGCGCTGGCCTCCGTCTTCTTCAACAGGGGAGACACGGACGCCGAGATGCTCAACAAGGCATTCCTCAAGGGTATGGAGGAGGCCAAGAAGTTCTTGCCCACCACCAACAGCCTCCTAATCGACCCTAAGGCAGATGAGGAGTTGGGCATTAATGGCAAGTGCCGGAAGGACAGGGACAGGCTCAGTTGGGATGACTTGGAGGCTGAGACGTGCAGGAAAAGCAAGCTGATGGTGCCTGAGCCTGAGGAAACTGGCGAGGTGGTCGATCAGATGATTCTCAATGGACTGGAATTGTGCCTCAAAGAGATGGAGGCCCTGCGAATCACTATGGGCAGCGACGCTAAGAAGAACACCAGGAAGGGCAGAGGGAAGTCGGCACAGGGAAGGTCTAGCGCCAACGAGGCGGTGGAGCTGAGCACCTTGCTCATCCACTGTAACACCCTAAATTTTTTAATTTTTAAAATAGAGGAAAATGATTTAGTTAGTATTTTTGTGCTCATAAAGTATAGAAAAATAATATTTTTTTCTAATTAAAGTTTATCATAGTCTTAGAAATATTTTTTCACTCGTTTGATGATACCAATAGGCGCTTCGTGCGGCGGATCCAAGAATCGGAGATCAGAGA
>CM041633.1:57162938-57175473 GCA_023333625.1 Bothriochloa decipiens | reverse complement strand
TGGGTGGGTGGTGGGATACAAGAAATCCAAGCTTTGGTTGGAGCAGCGACAAAGATCCAAGATTAATTATGGTCAAAAGAAAATAGAGATCCAAGTTTATTGCGATGCAGAAAGGCAGAAAGGGAAAGGAGTGGAACAAGTCAACAAAGGGTTTCTGATGCCAATGCCCGTACAAACATAGTAGCAGCATGGATGATTGATGAACAGATTCCGTACAGCATCTAAACTGTCTTAGCAGGGCTTGATAAAAGTCCAGGTCAAACACCTGCTGCTAAAATAGGTACGGCAATGTCTTGTCTTGCACAACAGAGATTTTTTTTTTCTTTTGCTTGACCAAACTCTGCAGTGTCAAATTAAGTTATTTCTCGCTATTGGTGAAGAATACAATTCTCTATGCTAGAACAGTCCATAGGAAGAAAATGTCATTGTAAAAACAAAGTGAAAAGTGAACAAGGCAGCTTCAACAAACATCACTAATCTGACGTTAGTTCCATCTTAAATGTTACTTTAGTTTGGTCAAAAGCTCAAAAGTCTTACTGGAATCTGACATTTGACAAGAGCCTGCAGTATCAAACACGGGTACACGGAAACAGAGTAACTGACTCTTCTCTTCCTACTAAAGTTTTTCCTTTTCTTACTGTGAGCCTGCACCCTTCCAAGAAAGAAGTTTGTATCTAAAGCTATAACACTCCATAGAGAAAGAAATTGTCTTAAGGAAGAAAATAGGCTGAGAAATTACTGAGGCAAGCAACAAACATCTCTGATCTGAAGTTTGTTCAGTGTTACTCTAGTTTAATCAAAAGCTCAAAGTCTTACTGGAATTCTAGCAGGCTCAGCATTCTACGCACTAGTAAGCCAGTAATTCGATAGCAACCAATGAACATGTGGAGGCTTCATTACAAAAACTGCTACTGCGAATCTCTTATGCCTATATAAAGCTCAGGGTTCATAATACTGTGAAATTGTGAATCCCAATAGGTAGAGAATTGTGCTAAAATTAACTCACGCCCAATTTGCAGATGTGCAACTGTGGGCCTTTTTCTGTCATCACCAGTAACATAGTACTACTGTGAACAAATTTTAATGATAAAAGGATCATCATAAGCTTATAGTGACCACAATGTTTCCATATTTGTTCAGAAACTCACAATTGCCATACTATTTACTATGTACCATCAAACATAAGAGGATGCCGTACAGCACCTCTCCCAAAATTGCAGAAACAGTTTCTTTGAAAGGCCCTTGTACCTGGGCATGCTACTATATCATTTGTACTTCATATGCTTTGAGTAAAAGATTAAGTCAGGTAGGTGGCATAAGCCTACCATAGTTTTGAGTCCAAAAAGGAAAAAGACAGAAACACCTCTTTCAACTGTACTCTGAATGAAAGAATTAAGAAAAAAATATTCAGTGGAAACAATCCACAGGAAATGAGGAAAGTTTTTGCATTTGAAACAATCACCAAAAGAACAAAGAAGCAAAAATCAATACTCTAAATAACTGAATAATATGTGCAATAATAGTGCTTAATCTCATGCCCATTTACTCTTTCCAGGTGCATGCGAATACAATGTTACAACAGAAAGTGAACTTCACAATACAGGTACCACAAGTGGTTTTTCAGTTTGTTGTACATTTACACAGGTTCAGTATCAAGACACTGAGAACTAATCTAAGATCCTATGCAGCTATAACAAACAACAAGAACACCCAAATAAACATCTAGTATTACAATATTAGAAGACATTATAATGCATCTACTGCTTATGTCCAAGCATCTTCGAATAAAGTGTGTTGAATCACATAAAACAAAGGCATATATCTCCATATCTTGTGATGAAAAGCCATTAATACTCTGAGATAGCATCATCTGAATTCTGGAACTCATGTCAACATGGCACAGAGTACGCGTACCTTCCACCCTTCTAGACAGGCAAGGTGGTGGGTAAGTAAGCAAGCTGCTGAGCAGTTCTTGAAGTTCATTGATAAGACAGAAATTCAGAAACATGCATAGTTGCAATTATCAATATTGCTGTATGTGGTGAGAAAAGCAGCTAAAGTTCTGAGACAGCATCATCTGCAACCCATGACGACATGGCAAAGAGTATGCGTCCCTTCCATCCTTGAAGGAGCCAATTATGATCCACATCAATGACAAAGTCCTTGTGATACTGAAGCCTAACTTTGTCCCTCAAGGTCTTTACAATATCTGGATCCAATGGAAGCTGCTTTAGCCCTGCCCGGTGAATCCGCACCTGCCATTGCTTATATGTCTCTGGACGCTCCGCCCTATCCATGCCCTCACAGGCAACAACATTCAGGGCAAACTGCCTAAAGAGGTGCCGCTCAACCAAAAGGCGCTGGTGACTATCCCGTGGAGCAGTGGTATCCAGCATGTCAAACATTGCAGAGTAAAAGAACAGCGCCTCCCAGAAACGTGTTACAAAAAAAGGAGCACTATACGAGGCATTCATGAAATAAAGGATGAACGCATCAGGTTGCATCTTGCGAATGGTTCTGAGGACAACATCCCTAGGGCTTGGGCTATCGATGATGATCCCCTCGTCCATCAAATTTGCAAACTGGATGATACTTGTCACACCTCACTTGTAAGGATAAAAGTAGAATGCATAAATAGTCTTATATGTGCCCCAGGAACAGTCACACATAAAGGATGATAAATTACAAAGAGTATCATTGCCCTGTTTATTACATAACGAATAATGTTCCTTACAGAGTATTACGCATAAATAATAAATAACTAATACAACTTTATTGCGGAAACTCCCCACAGAGACACGTCGACTGGTGAACACCAAGCCTAGTACTCATCCCGATAGCTCTCATTCCAACCTTCATCTGTTACCCATCCGGGATTTTCCAAAATTGAAAATAAAGCAAGCGTAAGTACACAACCGTACTCAACAAGCATAACATGGGTTAATGAGACTCAAATAAGCTGACACGGTTTAACTGCATGTAGCTTTTATATGTTAATCAAGTTGATCAGTTAAGCAGCATCAAGGTGGCAAGTGTTTCTCAAAACCATCATGATCAATGTAACATAAATAAATAGTAAACATAACAGCAAAAACATGAATGATTTAACATGACAAGAGAGATCATCATTAGTGTAAGGAGTTTCAAGGTCGCTCGTGTCCTTGAGCAAGGCTAGTATACCAGTTTATTAAACTCTGCGCAGAGGTGTACACTTTCACTGTGAGCCATGAATTGCCCTTTCGCCCGAGGCCCGTCGACCTCTTAGCCCACTACCAAGGAAGACCGACAGGGTTCACTATGAAGCCTTTCAAAGGTACGTCTAACAAGTTAGGGCCACTGAGGTTTCTGTGCCCTATAGTATCCCCCCTTCTGATGGCACAAGACTGCAGCCTATACTCATACAGACAGAGGTCCAACTACACCCAACCCGAAATACACCCTCCTTGCGCCATAAAGGGAACCGCTAACATGCTAGAAAAGGTCCTCATACTGAGCTAAAACCTGAGCCCATATAGCCCTCACAGTTGTACTGTAAATCCCGGAAGGTACGTTACTGATAACTTCTCAAGTAGTTAAAAGTCATTATTAGTGTTCATGGCATAAATACTCATCGAGCCACAAGATCATGATATCATTAAGCACTAGCATCTTGGCTACCCAATGCAACCCAAAAGGTTCAAGGAATCAGGATATCAAAGCTAGTTATAACTCTAGGTTATCAAACGGACACATGCATATGTATTGTTATTTATAGTGAATAGGTAACAAGGAAGATCCATGCTATACTTGTCTTGATTCACAAAGCCTTGCTGGTCCTGCTGATCCTCAAAATAACTTGGCTCAATAAAACCCTCACCGTCTGAACTCGACATTAACAATCAACACCAGCCATTCCAATCGAGCATACATACACGAAGCAAACAAAGAACTATTAGAGAAACAGTACACCAATGTCATTAAAATAGAGTAAAATGTTTACCAAACTATTCTACTCGCTTCTACGATCACACATACGTCAAGTTCACTGAAAACGGAGTTATAACGGCGAAGTTATGGATTTTCAAAGATTTCCTATAGATAAATAAATACATTAAATATAGGCTAAAATATAAAGTTTCCAAAATACTTCAAAAGTAGTACCACTGCATAGATTACGAAATTATGAATCTAACGCAATTTGAATGAACCAAATCGGAGTTAAAACGTGAAAGTTATAAGCCTTTAAAGATAATGGCAAAACTGTAATTAACTGAAAACCTATTCTAAAATTGAAATGGGAAAATACGTTTTCCAGAAAAGAAAACGTATTCTGGAAGCAGTTATAAAGGAAATACGCTTTCCAGTGAACAAAGTGTAATATGAATCTGTTGAACCAAAAATACGCTGCCCGTGGAGAAGACGTATTCCGTCAAAGGTGTCAAGGACTCTTAAAAGATTATACAGAAACCCAGGGGGTTTTCTGCAAAATTTCCATGCGAAGCGGTACGGTGTAATTCTGGCCATCCGAACCAAAACCGACGGCGTAGATCAACCGAGGCAATCGGGCTCGCCGGAGAAGAAACCCGACACGGCGGCGGCCATCGCCGGCGGCGAAACAGCTCGCCGGAGTTCATGGAACTCGCGATTCCGGCTACCAAAACGAACACGGACGGTGCCATTCGATAGAGAAGCTTACACCGCGCTCACCTGCGGAGAAGATGGAGACCGAGGCGATGCAAGGACGGCGTACGGCTCGAAGCGGCGGACGGCGACGAGCTGCGCAAAGTGGTGGCACGGGTTAGACGGAATCAAGCCAAATTGAGGACACAGACGTGCTCAGGAGTTCACGGCGAAGCTAGAGGCCAACTTACGCTGCTAAATACCTTGCGGTCACGGTGAAATTCAAGTTTCGGTGGTGGCGGCAATGGCGGCGGCTAGGGTTCGGTTCGGCGCGGCGACTTCGGGCGAGACGAAGGCGGTGCTTACCTAGGGTTCGGATAAAGTTGCGGCGCGGACTTGATTCCTTATATAGTTCGAAGGCGAGGACGTGCGACCGAGCGACGTGCGGGGGTGGCACGGGTCGGACTCGCCGTCGCGACTCGATGCCGGGTCGGAGGAGGACGAAGGCGAAGCGAGGCCCGCTGGTCAGTGTATGAACGGCGCGCGGACGCGGACGACGCGAACGGCGACGGACGCGTCTTGATGGGCTGCGGCCTCGGCCCAAGAAGGAACGGCGGCGCGCGGAGCGGACGAACGACGAGGACGGCCTTTGGCCCAGGAAGGAGAAGGCGGAGCGGGCCGCACGCGGGAGGAGAAAGGAGGCCGGCCGGTTGGGTTGTCCCATTGACCGGGCCGAATTGGCAGGAAGGAGAGGAGAGGGAAGGAAATTCTTTTTTCATTTATTTAAACCAGTTTCAAATGCAAATTCAAACAAATTTTGAATTCCAAACCAATTTGAAACATCACACAATAAAAATATGCACCAGCACGAATGCTCAAGCATGTTTCTACCATGGTCCCACTTCATTTTCATAAAAATATTTGTTTTGCCTATTTAATTATTTTCAAAAATCATTTTGGCCATTTTTTTTAAAACTTTTAAAACCTAGGGTGTTACAATACTATTGACAATGAGTACCTCATCAGGGTCTATGTTTAGGTCATCAACACGAACTGTATCCCACCTCGCCATGATCCCATGGAACTTGAATGGCACACTGAGCTGACAAGCATAATTGCTGAGCCGGCGCCCTGTCTCCTCAATCCGCGTGGCTGGGCGAAATCCAGGTTAGGGGAGATCAATGTTATGATTAGGACGAATAAACGATGAAGAACACAAGATCAAACCATAGAGAGACACAAGATTTAACGTAGAAAACCCCTCCAATGCAAAGGGAAAAAACCATGGGCGCCAGCCAGCAAACACTACTCACTATAATCAAGAGTTTTTTGTTACAACGCTCCGCTTCGCTCCGGCCCGGCCTTCGGCTTCTACGGGCCTCCGCTTTACTCCGTCAAAAGTCAGCCTTTATCTTGGGGAATGAATTTGGAACATATTCAACAATCAATGCCACTGATCCTCACTTCAGGTGGTCCACCCTCCAAGTTGTAGCAAAGTTGGCCACTGAACCCCATAATCCATGCCATAATTCACAATGTGAACCTTTTTCCTCCCAGTGATGGCCTTGAGGATTGTCTTGTTGGAGAAACTGAATGCCATCATTTTGAAACAGCAAGCTGCCAGGTACAACCAGTAGGCCTTAAGGTACTCCACGACCGACATTCGCTCAGCCATGAGAGACCTGTAGAGCTGGCTCCCTGACCCAGCCAGCCACGCCTCCAATCCCTCTACAAAACAGTGTGCCAACCTCTGTGTGGCATCACCCTTCGGCGACAGAGTGTTGCTTGATCTGTCTCAGCAATTCAGCTGCACTCTGGCGGTTGTCTGTGGCCACGGCCTGTGCACAGTGGATGTCACACCCGGTTTTAAAAATAAAACTAGATATACACTATATGTGAGTCTTAAAAGGACAAATCTCACATATAGCTATAAATAGTATCAATAACAATGCTTTAAATATAACGTACACAATATATAAAAGACCACCTAATAGACGATCAGCGGGAAGATGACTTCAAACTCCGGGTGTAGACTTCACTCCACTGGATCCAAACCGACTGGTTGACAACAAGCCTAACACTTCTCCTGAGGTGTGGGAGGGAAATAGCAAGAGTGAGTCCATGTCGAACTCAACAAGTATAGCAATAGGCAGTACAGCCCATAAATCGATGACCAATGTAACATAAATAATGTATAAAACATAAACGATAAATAAATGAGCATCTTAACAGAACCAGAGTCATCATCTAATATAAATGTCTCCAAGGCCGCTCGTGTCCTTAAGCAAGGCTAGTATACCAGTTTATTAAACTCTGCGCAGAGGTGTACACTTTCACTGTGAGACGTGAATTGCCCTTTTGCCCGAGGCAGCTAACCTCTTAGCCCACTACCAAGGAAGGCCGGCAGGGTTCACTATGAAGCCTTTCAAAGGTTTGTCTAACAAGTTAGGGCCACTATGTTTCCCCATCAATAAGCATGAATCCTCCCCCAAGAGGTGACTAACAAAAGACAAGAACCACACCTTCTTGGCAGGCAGCGGGATCATACAGATCGGAGCCCCTTTTGCGCCCTTTTGGATAACCACTAACAAGCTAGAAAAGGGTCTCATACTGAGCTAAAACCAGAGCCATATAGCCCTCACAGTTGTACTGTAAATCCCGGATGATCACGTACAGATAAGATCTTAATTTTGTTAAAAAGTCATCTTTTAACGTTTAATGCTTAAACATTAATTAAATCACAAGGTCATGGTTACAGAAATAAAACCCAAACTATACTTGCCTTAAACTTAGATCCTTCGTCAAGTCCAAACCTTTTATAGAATTACTTCTTGATCTTTAACTTCTTCTTGATCACCAACGTAAAGCTCACCGATGGGACATAATTATAGAACACCACTCAAGCAATCTACACAATCATACATGAAGCAAATTGTAACACCCTAGTTTTTGTTTTAAATTTTCAAAATGGTCAAAATGATTTTTGGGAGTAAATAAATGGGTAAAATAATTATTTTTATGAAAAGGGAGTTGAAACATGGTAGAAACATGCTTGAGCATTCATGCTGGTGCATATTTTTGTTGTGGTGGAGTTTAAGTTTGAATTTGAATTTAGATTCAAAATATATTTGAATTTGCATTTGAAAATGTTTCAAATAAAAGAAAATTCGTTTTCTTTCCCTCCTCTCTCTCTCCATTTTCGGCCCGGCGGCCTGCTTCTCTCGCCTCCGCTTGGCTTGCTCCGCTTCCCACGCGCTGGCCCATTTCTTTTCCCGGCCCGCAACGGCAGCGCGTCCGCGCGTCGTCCTTCTTCATGGGCCACGGCCGCAGCCCACCAAGCGTCACGCCGTTCGCGTTTGCTCCCTCCTGTCACTAACGCATGGGGCCCGCGATGTTTTCTTCCATCTCCGACCGAGACACGAATCGGGAGCCGAGTCCGACCCGCGTCGCCCCCGCATGACCAGCCGCCCGAGCCATGCCTTCGGGCTATAAATGCATTGACTCCGCGCCGCAACTCCGCCCGTAACCCTATCCGCCGCATCTGCCTCGCTTCGCTCGAGCCGCCGACGCCGAAACCCTAGCTGCCGCCAATTTTCCGCCGAGGCTTGAAATTCGCCGCCGTCCTTGGGTCTCTTCCACCATCAACGAGACGACAAGCATCGCCTCGACTTCCTACGCACGTGGGTCTCTTCCGCCGAGGCTTCAATTTTGACTAAACCGTGATCTCACCGTGTGCAGCTCGCCGCCGGCCGTCGCTCCGAGCCGCTCACCGACCCCGACACCCCTTGGCTTCCATTAACCTCACAGGTGAGCGCGGCACGAGCTCCTCGTTCCATTGGTACCGTTCCCATGTCAAATGGTAGTCGGAAACGCCGGGTGGAGTTACGCCGACGAACTCCCTCGCCGCCAACCATGGCCGCCGCTGCGGTGGGTTTCTTCTCCGGCCGACGCCGTCGCCTGCCCGCCCATTTTAAATTTTGTGCCATCGGTTTTGAATCGGACGGCCAGAAACAGCCCGTACCCCTTCGTGGGCACTTCTGCAGAAAACCCCCTAGTCTTCTGGCTATTTAATTAAGTCCCTAGCACATTCAGTAGAATACGTTTTCTCTGTTGAAAAGCGTACTTTCTGTTCAACAGATCCATAATACGTTTTGTCCACTGAAAACGTATTTTCCTTGCAACAGCTTCCAGAATACGTTTTATCCTCTCGAAAACATATTTTTTCTTTTCAGTTTCAGAAATACGTTTTACTTATTTACAGTTTTACCATTATGTTCAAAGGCTTATATCTTTTACGTTTTAACTCTGATTTGGTCCGTTCAAATTCTGTTAGATTCATAATTTCATAATATATACAGTGATTCCACTGTTGAAATATTTTATAGACTTTATATTTTTAGTCTATATTTAATATATTTATTTGTCTATAGAAAACCTTTGAAAATTCATAACTTCGCCGTTATAACTCCGTTTTCGGTGAACTTGACGTCTGTGTGATCATAGAAGTGAGTAGAATAGTTTTATAAACTTCTTATTCTATTTTGATGACATTGGTGTACTATTCCTATAATAACTCTTTGTTTGCTTCGTATATGTATGTTCGATTGGATTGTCTGGTGTTGATTGTTAATGTCGAGTTCAGACGGTGAGGTTTTTGTTGAGCAAGGCTACTTTGAGGATCAGTAGGATCAGCAGGACTTTGTGAATCAAGGTAAGTATAGCATGGATCATCCTTGTTACCTATTCACTATAAATAACAATTCATATGCATGTGTCCGTTTGATAACCTAGAGATTATAACTAGCTTTGATATCCTGATTCCTTGAACCTTTTGGGTTGCATTGGGTAGTTATGATGCTAGTGCTCTAATGGTCATGATCTTGTAACTTGATGTGTGTTATGCTATCAACGAAAATGATAACTTTAAACAAACATGGACTCTTGTCTGTAAGTGATTTATCATGGACAATCCGTACAGCTGTGAGAGCTATATGGCTCTGGCTCTAGTCACTTGTAGGCCCTTTTCTAGCTGGTTAGTGGTCAGAAAGTTAGGGTATAGGACTGCCTCTGTCCTTATGAGTATAGCCGGAAAGGATTGTGCCATATTGGAATGGGGGTTTCTACACACAACGTATTTTCGTATCTCTAATTGGTTAGGAGAACCTATAGGAGGCTTTATATGTTTTGTGGTGGTTTGAAAGTTATAAGTCCACTCAGTTGTAAAACATGACTCACAGTGAAAGTGTACACCTCTGATCAGAGTTTAAATCAATATATTGTCCGTGCCCTTTGGTTAGGGCGGCTTTGACACATTTACAAAAGATAATGGTTCTCAAATTGTTAATGTGTGCATCTTAATGTCGTTATTGCTACACACTGGTTAATGTTATTTTGATTATGAGAATATGGGAATTATCACTACCTTGATGCTATGCTTCAATATGATTAACTTATAAAAGCTAAATGCAGTCAAACCGTGTCAGCTTATTTGAGCCTCATTAACCCATGTTATGCTTGTTGAGTACGGTTGTGTACTTACGCTTGCTTTACTTTCAACTTTAGAAAAATCCCGGATGGGTAACAGATGAAGGTTGGAATGAAAGCTATCGTGATGAGTACTAGGCTTGATGTTCACCAGTTGACGTGTCCCTGTATAGAGCTTCCTCAATAAAGATATCTTAGTTATTTATTGTTTATGCGTAATACTATGTAATAAATATTGGTACGCTATGTAATAAACAGGGTGATGATACTCTTAGTAATTTGTCATCCTATATGTGCGACTGTTCCTGGGGCGCATATAAGGCTATTTATGCATTCTACTTTTATCCTTAAAAATAGAGTGTGACACAAATAATAGGACTAAATTAGAACAGTATACCAGACATTAAAAAAATATGAGAAAAGTTTATAAAACCAATCTACACGTCGCTACGATCACACAGATATAAAGATCACCAAAATCGGAGCTATAACGAGAAAGTTATGGATTTTACAAGATTTCCTATTATAAAATAATAGATTAAATCTAACCTCAAATTTAAATAGTTGAAAATAGATCTAACAGTGGTACTAACATGTAGATTATGAAATTACGAAGCTAACGCAACTTGAACGAATCGATTTGGATCAAAAACGAAGAAGTTATAAGCTTTTGAAATCAGTGGCAAATCTGTAAATATTTGAAAGCGCATTTTGAACGAAATAGCAGGAACTACGCCATTCAGAAGAGAAAGCGTAAACAGATGATGCGCAAAGGACCGTATATTGCATTGTATTTCTAGAATTATTTTTCTATAGAAAAACGGCCATAAATCAAGGATGATGTCATGATGATGTCATCAAAGCTAGCTTTGACGTCATCAAGCAAGCAAGCTAGCAAGGCCAGCTAGCAAGTGTATGCCATGATCGGCGTCTGAACTAGCTTCGTTGGGGCTCGATGAAACCAACGTCCAAGCATCGGTTTGACGTGGTGACGCTGGAGAAGTTAGCGGATGACTCTGTCTTGCCGGAAACGAAAACAAGCAGGGAGAGGAGCTCCATGGCCGGCAGCAAGGACGTTCGCCGGGCACATGAAACATGATGTCATCAGGGCAAGGATTGACACAATCTAAGCAAGGATTTACGTCAGCAAAAGCTAGCAACAGAACTTTCACGGTGCATCCCTGGCCGGCAATGGAACTTAGACTGTAGATCGATGAAAGCAAACATACAACTCGGTTTTCAGTTTGGCACGGAACTGCACGGGAGAAAAAGAATAGAAGACGGAGGTCTCACCTAGGTCCTCGACGACAGGCAATGAACGGAGATGGCATGGAGCTGAGAGGGACGACGACGTCAGCTTCCTGTTCGATCTCCTATAGTGAAGGGAAAAGATTGAATATTCTTCGATCTAATATTTGCTTTTGAACAAAGGCTAGCTACACAGGAGTCTGTTGCAGATGCTAGTTGTGCAGAGAGAACTCACGTATGTTGAGATGAGATGACTTAGGATACTAGGCGGCGATGAACATGCATGGCCTTCTGAACTGCATGGACAACGAATAGCAGGCCAGCGCCCTTGTTCAGAAGACTTATTAGCTCGTTGATGAAGAGTCACTGGACAAGGTGGAGTGGAAGTGATCTACCAGAAGATCACAATCAGAGGACGAAGACGTCGACCTCATCGGGATGGCCTGCGACTTGACGATGCATGAAGTAGAGGCACGGCAGTTGCTTCGATGATGAACCTTCATGGCGTGGCAGCAGACAGCAACACCGGCGACGGGCGGCAGTGAGCTTTCCACGGAGAGAAGCTCTGCGGACTGCTAGGATTGATCGCCGGGGAACAGCTGGAAAACGCTAGGGCTCACGGTGGCGGGCGGCTGCTAGCTTTGCGCGAGAACGAAGGCGGCGCTAGCGATTAGGGCTTAGGGAAAAACAACGCGGGCGCGGCGCGTTAGCTTTATAGCTTGGGCATAGCGCGAGTGCACGGGACGGAGTCCGGCTCGTCCGGCTCGACACCGACTTGGTTAAGACGACGACGCTGCGTCTACTTGAGCCATAGCCAGATCGGTCGGCCCAAAAGAAAATGGCGCACTTGGCCGTCGGGAGCTGGGAACTGGCCTAGCTAGCTTGGCAAGCCAAGCAGGCCGAGAGGAGGCGGAACAGGATGGCCAACACGGCTACTCGGCCAGATCAGAAAGAAGAGGAGGCAGGCTTTGCGTGCCAAAATGCCAGGAAAGAAGAGAGGAAAAGAAAAATCTTTTTTTTCTTTTATTTATACAGATTTTCAAATGGGTTTTGAAACAGATTTTGAAAACTTTTTCGAATTTAGACAAGACTAGTCATCATAAAATAAAATATGCAGCAGCATGAGTACACAAAAATATTTCTAACCAACCAACCACCAACCACCAAGCCTGTCAGTCCCAAGCAAGTTGGGGTAGGCTAGATT
>CM041633.1:57065580-57120242 GCA_023333625.1 Bothriochloa decipiens | reverse complement strand
CTGTCCTAAGCTTGAGTCTCTGTACGGCAAGCAACAGTTAAATCAAGAGGTTAGTAATACCAATGACGTGGCGGCATCCACACCTGTTGAGGAGAAGCTGTCACCGTCTATGCGGGGTGGCCTCCTTCCATCATTTCTCGAATCTCTAAGAATATCCAGCTGTGACGGAATGTCAGATGTTGCCGATCTTCCCTCGTCCCTCATATTCAAACTTGCTCCAAGCTAGGGTTCATATCAGGGCAGCTGGATGCACTCAAACACCTAACAATTTACAATTGCCCAGAGTTGCGGTCACTAGAATCATTATGCGTCATAGATCTCATTCTGGATGGTTGCAGCAGCCTGGCATCCTTGCCCAGTGGTCCAGAGCCACAAGAGTACTCATCTCTCCGTCAGCTTAGAGTTTTACAGTGCCCAGGTGTAAAATCATTATACATCATAGATCTCTCAGCACTTGTATACCTCATTCTGGATGGTCGCAGCAGCCTGGCATCCTTGCCCAGTGGTCCACTCATCTCTCCGTCAGCTCAGGAGTTTTACAGTGCCCAGGTGTAAATTCAGCTCTGCAGCAGCGACTGGACAGCGGCCTCATGGATGGAACGGATCTAGATTCCCATCTTGAAGGTACGCACTAATCTATCTGTTTCCATACCATGAGTTGCACCGTGTTTAAAATTGGATCAAATTTGTATAGGCCGTTGACAACTTTGAAAGCAAAGTTTGAAAGAATTTGCATATATTTGAAGTTTAATTGAGCGAGCAATGATGATTTCTTCTTTATATAATTAATTATTAATAGGTCGCCGGCTGCTTGGGCGTGTCTGCTCCTGCCATTAATTTCTGCGCGACTTGGTTTTGGGTGAAGAGCGAAGGCCTGTCGCCTTGCCCACTGACTGACATCCAACTGGAGGAGGATCAACAACAGCAACTTCATCACCGGCGGTCCAGCAGCAGGACACGCCCAAGCTGAACCTCATCTGCAGAACGGGAAGCGATGCAGGACAGGGGATCTGCTCTGCGGCTAGATCCTTATGCCGTGTACCATACGTACATAGATTATTCGTTGTCTATTCCTTGTATGCGTCAAGGAATTACTGTTACTAGCTCATGATTTAGTCGCGGCATGCTTCGGATCAGAGTACATGGGATATATATCATTATGTATATCAGGGATGGATTGGTTTCTCTTGCTATATATGCTACTGAATAAAAGCTGTGTATCATGGAAAAGGAGGAACGGTCTGAAACCGGAGTTACAGCAGACAAAAAGAAGGGGAATGTGTTGGTCAACACCTCCCTTTCCGGCTGTCAGCTCCCCCCTAAGGAATAACGTAGTTTGCATTTGCTGATTTGCATGGACTAAAAAAACTGAACATGGATGCTGCAGGATCAGGCAGGTGAGTCAAGCATACGGTTGTTGGGCCTGATATGAAGTTTTTTTTTTTTGAGGGGGAAGTCGTAAGAAGGTCCATGCGTGGAGACCATTTCTAAAAAAATATATGAATCCTTCTTTACCCGGCCCTTTCTTCTTGCTTGCCGAGCGCTAATCTATAATATACTGTACCTTGCGTGCCCCATATAGCTTCAACAGTTCTGCGTAACATTTGGCCCGATCAAAAAAAAAAAAACGTGATGACAGATTGGCAGTTGACAGTGCAACATGCACTGATAATAAAAAATTAAGTTGAACAACTCGCTTACGGAAGGAAGAGAGGTAGGCAAGAAGAAAGGAGAAGAACAGGGCCAGATTACATGGAGAATAGGTTCGTCAGTTCATACATGCCCTTTACAAGCGAGTGTTCTGTTTTTAACCGCACGCAGATGGAGCACTAGTGAGTCGGACAGAGCATCACAGTAGTGGCCCAAGACGAACTCATACGTCCATTAATTGGCCCAAGGCCGCCACGCATTCCCAGGAAGCCTGGTATCACTTAATCTCCTCCCCTCCTCTTCCCGAGCTGGCGAGCTCTGTTTTCTCAAAGACATGGTTGGCCGGTAGCGAGCTAGAAGCCAGGCGATGCGCCAGATCCATGTCGTCTTGGTCTGGATTTGATGAACCCCGCCCTAGATCTGGCACCACCTAGGCCGGTGGACATGGGCACGGTGGCGGCAGGGGCGGATCCACGCACCAGGCTAGGGGGCTGGCTCGAGGTGCAGCCAAAATTTTCTAGAGTAGGTTTTTCGCAGCGATGCAAATCCTTAACTTTTAGCCTAAAATAGCCCTCCTACAGTCAGCTCAAGCAGCTCTTAACTAATTAGCCCTCCTTGTGATTTTCTACCGTCCTTAGCTGATGATGTGCTCCTTTTTTTCTTTTTGAGAACAAGTGATGATGTGATCTTGTGCTGCTTGAGGATGTTGCTGGCAGCAGCAAGGCAGCGATCAAGGCATTGGCACCGTGGCGGTGTATTGTGTTCGTTCTGTGTGTGTGTGTGCAGGAGCCAAACATCGGGGTAGTGCACGCGGTTTGGTAGCTGGACGCCCTCCCTATTGTACTATTCTCTTTGGCCGTTGAGAGCCTTCTTTGCCTCTTGACGGGGAGTGCAGTTGGCCGTCGACAGCCTTCTTTGCCTCTTGATGGGGAGTGCAGTGACCCGATTGGGTAGAACGACGACGTCGGGCATATGATTGTGTCTGCAGTGGTAGGGATAGTGTATTGGCGGTGTCGGTATGTCGCCTCTGGAGACCAGACGAGATGATTGTTGTTCAGGCCAAAGCGAAAAGGTAACCCAAACTCTTTGACGGAGTTGTGTCCATTGCTCATGTGAGCTGCTAAGAGCTCAAGAAGTTAGTGTACAAGGCAATAGTTGTCTCATTGTGGGATCACTTGCAAGGGCTCTTGGTGAAAACTCATCTCAGTTCTTGGTCGGGCCAACGACGACAAAAACGCCACAGGGAGCTTTTTCCTTCTTGGCGGCATCGCTGAAGAACCTCTCTTGTTGCATCCTCTCCATGGTTTCCTCTCCAAGATTTGTTCATTCATTATATTTTTTCTCAGTACAATGATTATGTTTTCGCGTCATTCACCTCCTTGACTAATACAAATGCAAAATGTACCGACAACAAAGCACAAAAGCTCCTATCCGCCTTGCACTACAATAGCATCAGCGCACACTGCTGCCGATCATTTTCGGCGTTGGGAACACCCAATACCACCTAGATCTGGAGACGCCCATCGATAAAAGTCTTTGAAACGAGCCGCATAGGACGCCCGACACCATCGGCGGTCTCTTTTTTTGGGATCGTGCTTTCACTTCCAGCACCATGGGCGGGTTGAAGTCGCTGTTGAAGAAGCATCGGCTGGGGACACACCTCAAGCACCTCTAACCCTGTATTGGAGCTCACCATCGACTAAGCGCCGAGAGAAGCTCGAGCTCGATGCACTCTCCATCTAGCCGCAGGGACCTCAACTACCACAGCCTAGGTGACGAGGCGTGCTACCAGCATAGCCGCCTCATTGAGATGACTTGACGACATATCACGCAGGGTCCTATACAAGGGCCGACGAAGTCAGGCTCCACCTCCACACACTCGTCGATGGTGCCAGAATGAAGCAGCCCCGAGACTGTCACCTCGACTGCGTTGCCAGAAACATAACCCTAGACCTACTAGGACCCTCACCACCGAACGGCAGGAGCACCTCGTGAAGCCCCCGTGGGCCATATGAGGCGGGGAAGACTGCCAGCCCTGCTGGCGGAGACTGGTGCGCTCGCTTTTACCTCTCTCAAATGTAGCTAGAAGAGAGTTCAAGAGAGAACCCTATACGACTGGCAGGTGTGGTTAAAGTAAAAACTTTGAACAAGACGAAAGCAAATATACCATGATCGAAAAGGAGTTTTGGCGAGGGGAAGAGGTTTTGTTTTGAGAATTACACTAAGATAGAATCTGATCAATACTCCCTGCCCACAAAACAAGTCGTTTTGGACAAGATTTGAGTTAAATCTCGAGAATATAAATGATGAATAAATCTCAAGTTGTTGAGTTTGAAAATATGAAAATTATATGAATGGATTTGTCTTGAAAAATATTTTAATAAAAGTATACATATATCACTTTTTGATAAATATTTTTATAAAAATAAGAGATCAAAGTTGTGTTTTAGAGACCGTGACGCTGTCCTATATGACTTGTTTTACAGGTGGGGGAGTATAATTAAGCTAATTTCCTCGCTAGAAGAACTCGTACGTCCATTAATTGGCCCCACGGTGCTTGTTCGAGGTGATTGAGCCCACGCCAGAGCAGCTCAATCAGCAGCTGTAAAGCGACAGTCCTTTGGCCATTCATCGCTGGCAGTTTCAGTGGATAGCAGTCCGTCAAGGCTGGCTGGCTGCCGGCCATGTGACCTGCCCCCGTCCCTCCATTGCCGACGTCGACGCCACACGACGAGCACTGGATAGCGGCGTGCTACCAAACAATTCTAGATGTCAGTAACACGACAAAAAGTTCATAATAAGCACAGTGGCCCGCGATAGATGGCAGCAATAATTCCTTGTGATTAGTGTTTACATGTTTTCCCCAGAGGGAATCGTCAAAGGGAGTGTTACCAAAGAGATCTCAACTTGCGACGTGGGATTAAACCTGACACGTGTTCCGACCTCGTTTATCCCTAGCAAGAGCGAGCAAAGCACCATTCATGTATAGTAAAATCCCTGCCTCCTTATATATAATCATAAAATAATACGGGCTATCCCAGCCTACTCTAGTAAACATATAGAAGATTTATTGTGTTGAAAATAAACAAGGAGAAAATATATAATTTCCATATAAACATTTTTATTAGTTAGAAATATCAACCATAACTAATGTTTGTCTTTAATATTATAGTCAGTATGAGAGCACAGATTAGTAGACTAGTGATATCTAATTGATCTTTTAATATTCTAGCACAGTTTAGTAGATTCACTACCGGATCCTGCTCATCTGCTGAGTGCTAGACACTCGGCAAAAACCATATTACACTCAGCAAAATCATTGCCGAGTGCCACACTCGGTAAAAAAGCTAATGACAAAGAGATCTTTGCTGAGTGTCTTTTGTCAGGAACTCGGCAAAGCGTTTGTCGAGTGTTTGGAACTCGGCAAACGACAAAGACCCAAAACTAATAGGAAAACCTTTTTTTATGCACCCCACCGGCTAGCACCCGGAGTCACAAGTCGCGGTTTTTTTCGCGTAAAATTCGCGGCCGTGGGAGTTCGAAGTCGCGACCTCTCCCTCACGCGGAGCCTCTTCTACTACTGCACTACACACTCACATGTTTGTATACTCCGTTTCGGTTCTCCACATATTGAAGGCCCTAAACGATTTTAAATTAAAAACTTATTAACTACAAAGTTTAATAAATTTTTGGGATCTACACTTTTCGTTTAGGAAGTTTTATCATCCGAGGTCGTTTTACAAAATTCAAATTTTAATTGAGAAATTCAAATGTAGTTTTATTGATTTCAAAATCAAAAAGTTGCCAACTATAAAGTTGTTTCATAACTTTTTGGGGCCAAAAAAGTTTATTTTGGTTGTTTTCTCATCAGAGGTCTTTTGAAAAATTGAATTTTTAAATTTTTTAAATTTAGACGCAGTTTTGTATGACAAGATGAATTTAAATAAAAAAATTACCTACTATAAAATTATATAACTTCTCAAGATCTATAATATTTATTTTGGTTGTTTGGTCATATGTTCATCCGATATGGTGGGTCTAATATTGTTTAGAAATCTTTATATATCTTGCTTGTAGAGTCATAAACTATAAGAGAGTATGTAAGATTTATGAATAAATTTACTTTCACTTTGTCATATGAAGAAATAACCAAAATAAACATTGTACATCTTCATAAGTTATATAACTTTATAGTTGAAAACATTTGAATAAATTTACTGCTTCAAAGTGTGATTTGAAAATTATCATTGCCTAGTGTCAGAAAAACACTTGGCAAAGAAGCTTCTTTGCCAAGTATGTTTTTATTTGGCTCTCTAGCTTCTTTGTCGAGTGTAAAAAAACACTCAGCAAACCACTTGGCACTAGGCAAAGAAGCGAATTCCGGTAGTAAATGATATCTAATTGATGGACTCGTTCCCTTACCAGAGACATGATAGGCTAGGCCTGGCAAAACAAAACAAGACATGAAAAAGGTTGGATCGACTCGTCTGAAGGAAAAAAAAAACTTCGAACAAGAGAAAAGCATGCATACGTTGATCGAAATACCGTTTTGGGGGAGGGGAAGAGATTTTTGTTTTTAGAATCACACATAGCGAGAATATAATTAGATGAATAATTGAGCTACTCTAGTTTCCTCCCTGGATGAACTCATACGTCCATTAATTTGCCCCACAGTGGTTATTGGTGCGAACGAGCCCACACACCACAGCAGCTCAATCATTGCGAGTGCGAGTGCGAGTGTGCGACAGTCGTCCCTTGGTCATCAAATCGATTGCTGCCGCCCATGTGAGGCCACCGTCCCTCCATTATTGCCGACGTCGACGCAACCACAGGCACAGGACGAGATAGGTGGCAGCAATAATTCCATACAGTACGTGTTTCTTTCAATTCGAGAAGGAATCGTCAAAAGGAGATTTCTCATCTCATGCTTTCACTATAGGGTACTCTTCACTATATGCATATAAGCTTGCCCACAACCTACCATTGTGTGTTCCCATCCCCTGCGTGCGCTCTCCTCTCCCTCTGAGCCTCCTTCTCGATCCAGATCCAGCTCCTCTGAGTGCTTGCTCCACCAATGGCTGAACTAGTGGCCAGCATGGTGGCCGCCCCGCTGGTGTCCCTGCTGAAGGAGAAGGTGTCCAACTATCTCCTAGACCAGTACAACGTCATGGAGGGCATGGAGAAGCACCACAAGATCCTCAAGCGCAAGCTGCCTGCCATCCTTGACATCATGGCTGATGCCGAGAATCAGGCGGCTCGCCGAGGAGGAGTGAAGGCATGGCTTGAAGAGCTCAAGAAGGTGGCGTACGAGGCGAACGACGTTTTTGATGAGTTCGAGTACGAGGCACTCCGTCGTCGAGCCAACAAGGAAGGGCACATCACCAAGCTTGGCATGGTTGCTAGAGTAAAACTCTTTCCTACTCACAATCGTGTTGCCTTCCGTAATAGGATGGGCAACAAGCTTCGCAGCATTGTTGAGGCTGTGGAGGTCCTTGTGATTGAAATGAACGCCTTTGGATTCAAACATCAGCTCGAGGCTCCAACATGGAAGCAGTCGCGTGAGACGGATTCCAACATCAATGATCCTGAATATATTGGCAGTTCTAGAGATGATGAGAGGAACAAAATTGTTAATATATTGGTCAATGGTAATGTTACCGGTGGTGATCTCATGGTCGTTCCCATTGTTGGAATGGGAGGATTGGGCAAGACCACCCTCGCTCAGCTCATCTACAATGACCCTCGAGTGCAGGGGTATTTCCAGCTACTGATGTGGGTATGTGTCTCAGAAGATTTCAATATCTGTAATCTTGCCAACAAGATAGTATGTAATAATCCGTCAGCGACAACCCTTGAGGAGGCATTGAAGAATCTTCAAGAACATCTTAGAGGAAAGAGGTATCGCTTGAGCTTATTAGTTATTACTCACTCTATTCTCTCGATCGGCTTCTATGATGCTTTTATGGTTTTTTTACTGAACACTGGCTACATCATGCCATACTCTGTATACCTAATGGATTTATTTGCTAATATATAAGTTTATGTTTGGGCTGTAAAATTAAAGTAGCACAAAAGCCAGCTTTAATTATCTCAAGTTTTTTTTTGATCAAAATTATCTCATGTTTTTGGCAGTCGCATGTAAGATATGTTTACTACTGTGTTTACAAGTATGCAATCTCGTAAAAGTACAACATGGTTCCACTGAATTTAGTTCTAGTGGTCAGCAGTCTGCGTAACTACTTTTCATGTCTTCTCAGATCATGCCATTGTCTGCCCATCAAAAAAAGGATTGCATTACATTCTCCTATAGACTATATATAGTCCGTGTAACATAGATGGCAAAACATTTCTGGTGACCAGCTGGTAACATAACAACACTATTGTGCAAATAACCACTAGAATACTTCGAGTTGAGTGCCACGCACCTCTTGCCATATGCCATGAGAGTGAACCCTGTTTTCATCTCTTGGAATATTTCTATGAAGTTAGACAAATAAGACTTATAAATTGAAATGGAGGGAGTAATTTGCAATTTTAGGGCATCCATACAGAAAGGTACTAATGAAAAAATATGAACAGGTACCTTCTTGTGTTGGATGACGTCTGGAATAAGGATCCTGAGAAGTGGGGAAAGCTGAAGGCATGTCTTAAGCAAGGTATCAATAGCGCCGTATTAACTACAACACGTGATAAAGCAATAGCTCAATTCATGGGTACAATAGTTGACAACTCATGGGCAAATAGTTATCATGAAGTGGGAACTTTGGCAAAGGAACACATACAAGAAATTATTCGAAGAAGAGCATCCATTTTGCCGAAGTGTGAGCCAGATGAGTTAGTTGAGTTGGTTGGTCAGATTGCTCAGAAGTGTGTGGGGTCTCCATTGGCGGCCAAAGCAATAGGGTCTGTACTACGTAATAAGGACAATAAGAAAGAATGGGAGGATGTGTTAGAACGACTTGAGTACTACATATGCGATGATGAGACTGGAATTATGCCTATACTCAAGCTCAGTTATAATGATTTGCCAATTGAAATGAAGCAATGCTTTGCTTTTTGTGCTCTATTTCCAAAAGATTATCCGATTGACAAGGACAACCTTATCCAACTATGGATGGCCAATGGTTTTATCTCAGATCAAAGAAAGGTATCTTCTGAAAACGTGGGTAAACAGATTGTGAATGAGATGCTGTCAAGGTCATTCTTCCAGAAAGATGAGCAAAGAAGGATTGGGTACAATTCTACAACATATTTAAAGATCCATGACCTCATGCATGATGTTGCATTGTCTGTTATGGGAAAAGAGTGCTTCTGTATGAGTGAAGAAACCAGTCCACCTAGTGAGTTGCTTCCAAGTGCTGCCCGACATATATTCATTTCTTCAGGCACAAACATTCAAAGATTTGCTGATTTATGTCATTCTGTGAGAAAAATATCTCTACCAATCCAGACAATGATGATTGATAAATCTAATTACCTTGGAGATATGCAGCAATTCTCAAAATATAGTTCTCTCCGAGCACTTTCTATGAAAGGACGCACTGATTTTTCAATAAAACCAAAGCACATGTGCCACCTTAGGTACCTTGATCTCTCAGGTAATTATGGCATTGAAGCACTTCCAGATGACATAAGCATCCTATATAGTCTCCAGACACTCAAACTTTCAGGATGCTCTCGTCTTAGACGACTTCCGGAGCAAATGAAGTACATGACTGCCCTTCGTCATCTCTACACAGATGGGTGCCAGGCTTTGGAGTGCATGCCTCCAGAGCTTGGACGAATCACCTCGCTTCAAACCATTACATGGTTTGTAGTGGGAAGTGGCTTGAATTGTAGCAGTCTTGGAGAGCTAAAAGATTTAAATATTGGTGGTTCATTAATGCTAAAGCAGCTTGAAAACGTGACAGGGAGAAGAAATTCAAAAGCAGCCAATCTTGAGGACAAGAAGGAACTGAGACAACTGTCACTAGAGTGGACAAGTGGCAAGGAGGAGGAACAACAATGTCGTGAGGTGCTAGAGTGTCTCCAAGCTCATGATGGACTGCTGGCTCTATCAATAAATTCCTACCAAGGCACCAGTTTCCCATCTTGGATGGGTGTGTTGAGAAGTATAGTTGAGCTTCGCTTATCTAATTGTAGTAAAATAGAGCAGCTTCCTCCATTGTGTCAGCTAGCGGAACTACAACTCCTTCATTTGAGAGCATTGGGAAAACTGCAATTCTTGTGTAGCAGCTATACATCCACAACATTTGGAAATCTTAAGGATCTTAAGCTAGTTAATCTTCATGATTTTCATGGATTTTGTGAGTCCACGCATGGAGGTGTAGTAGCATTTCCCCAGCTTCAGATATTGCGCATTGAGGGCTGTAAAAATCTAGCAGCATTATTACCAGAAGCATCAGTGGCCCGCTCAGCATTTCCAGATTTGAAGAATCTCACATTGGAAGATTTATCTAGCTTTGAGAGATGGGAGACTGCCACTGAAATTAAAGAAGAACCTGCACTATTTCCTTTGCTTGAGACTATTTTTATCGAGAAATGTCCAATGTTAACAACTCTACCTAAGGCACCAAAGCTCAAAGGACTGGGTTTGAGTGAAGCAAATCAACAAATTTCTCTAGGAGAAATCAGATATATGACGTCGCTGTCCAGTTTGTCTTTAGCAGGCGTCAAGCTGGATGGGAAGGAGAAATGGGACTATTCATCGTCTGCGGTAGTTATGGAACTATACAGCTGCAGTTTGTTCTTGCAACCATGCGCACTAGCCCACTGGTGGGATTGTTATGGGCAGCTGCAAGATCTGACAATTGATCGCTGTGATGAGCTTGTCTACTGGCCCGAGAAAGTATTCGAAAGCTTGATTTCCTTGCGGAGGCTATGGATTAGGCGCTGCAATGATCTAATTGGATACGCACCAACAGATGCTCGTGACCAGGCAACAACAGGAAGGAGTCAACTTTTGCCCCATCTAGAGTCACTAACGATAGTTTGGTGTGAAAGTCTGGTAGAGGTCCTCAACTCCCCTGGTCTCAAGAGGATGGATGTTCAACTCTGTCCTAAGCTTGAGTCTCTGTACGGCAAGCAACAGTTAAATCAAGGGGTTAGTAGTACCAATGACGTGGCGGCATCCACACCAGTTGAGGAGAAGCTGTCACCATCTATGCGGGGCGGCCTCCTTCCATCATTTCTAGAATCTCTAACATTACGG
Organism: Bothriochloa decipiens; assembly: GCA_023333625.1. Classification (NCBI taxonomy): domain Eukaryota; kingdom Viridiplantae; phylum Streptophyta; class Magnoliopsida; order Poales; family Poaceae; genus Bothriochloa; species Bothriochloa decipiens. The sequence continues at coordinate 57,109,381 of CM041633.1, read as the reverse complement.
GGCTGTGACGGGTTGTCAGATGTTGCGGATCTTCCCTCGTCCCTCAGGGTAATAGAAATTCAAGATTGCTCCAAACTACGGTTCATATCAGGGCAGCTGGATGCACTCGGAGGCCTAAGAATTTGCGACTGCCCAGAGTTGCGGTCACTAGAATCATTACGCATCATAGATCTCTCAGCACTTGTACGCATCATGCTGCTCGGTTGCAAAAGCCTGGCATCCTTGCTGAGTGGGCCAGAACCACAAGAGTACTCGTCTCTTCGTACGCTTGAAATTAGGAGGTGCCCAGGTATAAAATCGCTCCCTTCAGCTCTGCAGCAGCGACTGGACAGCGGCCTCGTGGAGTATACGTCTCTAGATTCCCGTCTTGAAGGCACAGTACGCACCAATCTTTCCCGTGTGTATGGTGCATGCATAACTGTTTTTTGGTGGACATGTTTGCGCTGTCACTAGAAATCTCAACGCTTACTTGATGCTAGACCGAATTTGCAGATAATATATATATTTCAAATCTTATTCATTTTTGAGTTCTCATGTATCCTCTGCCTCTGTGCTGCTCGCTTTCCCCTTGGTGGCTATATTTATATTTACATATATGGACCCTCGTTTCCATGTCATGAGACATGAGTTCAATTGAGCAAGCTTTTATACTCCTATTCTGAAATTTTATTGAGCAAGCTTTGATGATTTCTTTATATATACTGTAATTAACAGGTCGCTATCCACGGCTGCTTGGTCGTCTGTGCTCCTCGCTTTAGTTGTCTTAGGTGAAGACTGAAGACCACACCCTGAAAGGCCCAAATGTCGCCTTGGAGGAGAAGCAACAGCAGCAGTTCGTCACCGGCAGCAGGACACCAAGGATGCCCCTCGATGTGCCAAAGGTCGTCCATGGTCAAGAAGGATGGTGTCTGATCAGCCAGATTTGTCCATCTGCTCGTCAACATGCTCTGCCTCGTCATCATCGGCATACGCCTCGAGCAAGAATTCGGGTTTGGTAAGGATCATACTTACTCCATCCAGCTTTGCTGAAATTAATTGACATATCAGATGCAGGCCTTTCAGTCACACTTGGAACATGCTTATTATCCATGATGCTGATAAATTAATAGCTTTTAGTAGAAATCCGGAAATCATTTCATCCGAGTACTTATGCCTATCACGCAATGCAATATGCGATATGCAGTGAGGATCGGTCTGGTGTACCTCATCTCTGGCTTCGGTGGGAACCTCATGTCTGCTCTCTTCATACAGTCCAATGTCTCCGTTGGGGCCTCCGGTGCTCTGTTCTTGACTCCATGCTCTCGGAACTCATAACAAACTGGCCACTCTACGCAAACAAGGTGCATTTGCATTTCAATCATCAGATCAGCTTAATCTTCATCTTTTGCAAACGACCTCGTGATTTAAAAATGAATAAACACTGAACAGTAGTCTCTGTTGTCTGTAATTCTTGGTTCAGATGGCGGCGCTGCTAACTCTGGTGCTTGTGATCGTGGTGAACCTGGCGCTGGGGCTGCTCCCCCTCATCTCGGGCTTCCTCCTGGGCTTCGCCTTCTTCATCCTGCCACAGTTCGCCTGGCTCACCCAGCAGAGACATGTATCAGCAGCAGCGCAGCCAGGCGAACAACCGATGACGACGACGGCGGCTGCAGCTGAGCCGGTTGTCTCGGTGAAACAACGCAAGCACAGGACGTACCAGTAAAAGACGGGCCGGGCCTTGTTGAGTTCCCTAAATGTGCCACCGAATTCACCGTACAGAATTCATATTCCCCGTCATATTAAAATGTCGGCACATGTATAAAGTATTAAATATAGATGAAATCAAAAACTAATTGTACAGTTTTATTGTACTTTGCGAGACGAATATTTTAACCCTAATTTTTTAAAAATTAGATAATTTTTACCAAATACAATCGAAATACTACAGTGCGTTGATGTGGCACAGCTCTATGCAGAATGTCAATTCCGCTCCATCTAAACAAGGCCATGCTTCATTTTTACTCACTGCGACCCAGAGTCAGAGTGAGATGATGAACATAGTACAGTTCCAAGACATATTGTTGAGATTATTTACTGCCCTTTGGATCTTATTATTAGAGCATCTGCAGTCCCACAGAAGTATCCAACCAAAGGGAAGAATCCGTTCCATGGAAGCAATGTGGATCCCATATTAGAAATGGAAAATGCACTGTGTCGTCTTCTCGGCTCCTTTTCTGCCTCTTTCTGAAAACGTCGTTTTCTGCGGCCGTGACCGTGAGGCTGCTGCGGCGTCCCCAGCCGAGCGGAGATTCCCCGCGGCTTCGCCACCAACGGAGCCACCTCGGCCACAGAGCTCCGCGCCGCTCCGGCCCCGGCGTGGCCCATGGCTGACACCGCAGACATCCCCGGCCACCAAGCACCATGGCACCACGGTCCTGCCCTCGGACACCACCCACACGACACCTCCGCGTCCTGCCTCGAATAGGCGTAGGACCGATTTTTCAATGCATCAGGAGTCGACTCCAAGTCTTGCATCGATGCATCGCCTCCTGCAGGCTGCAGTGGGATTCGACTCAACTCGGACGGACGATGCATCGGTCTCAATTCTCAGCAGGCCGGAACAGATAAAAGGTTCTTTGCGTGGAGATGGAGCAAGGCACAGATGCATTGCTTCTCTTTGTGTAGATGAAGCAAGCATACTGGAGGCCTAGGAATCAAGGACCTTATGCCTTTAGGCCGTCCCCAACGCTCCACTGTGGCTGGTAGCCTTGTCAGTCCAGCTAGCCGCTTGTTTAGATCGCCGATTCCGGAGGTGCTGAATGCACCGTTGAGCATTAAATGCGCACGGTAGCATTTTGTTTGTATTTGATAAAAATTATTTAAATTTTAACTAATTAGGTTTAAAATATTTGTCTCGTAAAGTACAACAAAACTGTACAATTAGTTTTTATTTCATCTATATTTAGTACTCCATACATTTACCGGTATTTTAATATGATGGGAAATAAAAATTCTACTTAAAATTTAAGGATAAATTTAGAGAACTAAACAAACCCTAGGCCTTGTTTAGATTCCTAAATTCACCCTCAAATTCCACTATACAGAATTCCTATTCCCGATCACATCAAAATACCGGCAAATGCATGAAGTACTAAACGTAGATGAAATCAAAAACTAATTGCACAGTTTTGTTGTACTTTGCAAGACAAATATTTTAAGCCTAATTAATCAATATTTAGATAATTATTAGCAAATAAAAACAAAAGTACTACAGTGCAATGTCACTATGCATATAGGACCACTGGCATCTAAACAAGACGCTAAGCTCGGACGCCAAAAAGCAAGACGGTAGCCTCGCAGGCTGTCAGAGCATCCTGCAGAGGAGCTCACTGCCCCGTCTGACAACGTTGCTAAAGCCACCAAGAAAAGAGTGAATATTCGTCTGGTAGAGATAAAAGAAATGGGGAAAGCGGACGAGAGGGCACTGATGTCAGTATTGGCCAGCGTTGAAGCGGTGTTAGCTTTAATTCATCCGCACCTACATGGACCTGTCCTTTTTCTGTGAGGCTATACGTAGGTGCTGCCTCCATTGGCCTTGCCTAGAGCTCTGCGTTTGCGATGGCTGTAGTATGCTTGGGACGACATAGAAAGGCCATGGAAGGGCCTGCAAATCGAAGCTGATAATTAAGATAGGCATCTCTTCAATACAGCCACTGAGGTGGTCGTTGGGAACGGTCATAGGGCTTCTTTCTGGCATTCACGCTGGCTACACGGTGAAGTGCCCGCTCAAACGTTCCCCAACCTTTTCAAACACAGCAAAAGGAAGAACCGCACAGTGGCGGGAGCACTAAGGCCTTGCTGAGTTTCCTAAATTTATCACCGAATTCACTATACATAATTTTTATTCCTCATCATATCAAAATACCGACACATGCATGGAGTATTAAATACAGATGAAATCAAAAACTAATTACACAGTTTTATTGTACTTTGCGAGACGAATATTTTAAACCTAATTAGTCAAAATTTAAATAATTTTATCAAATACAAACGAAATACTACAGTGCGCTAATTTAACAGCGCATTGTGCAAAACGCCGAATCTGTGGTGATCTAAACAAGGCCTAACTGACAGCGCTTGGGTTCGAGACATTGACTATACAGTATGAGTCAGCATGTTACCGCACAGTACCTGGAGCTGTCAGACAGATTACAGTCGGTTCTCCTTGTGCAATCCGAAGAAGACCGGATAATCTGGACACCATCGCCAAGTGGAGTTTACTCTGCAAAGTCTGCCTATGATCTGCAGTTTCAGCACTTGGAGGTGTGTGCGGCTGCAGGCTTCATATGGAAGACAAGAGCACCTCCAAAATGTAAGTTCTTGGTCTGGTTGCTTCTCCAGGACAGATTATGAACGGCAGCGAGACTGCAGATGAGGCGATGAACAAATGAATACTTCTGTCAGCTGTGTATGCGAAATCTGGAAACTTCAACGCATCTGTTCGTTGAGTGCCTGGTGGTCAGGTCTATCTGGGAAAGGGTTGGCATTTGGGCGAAGGTGAGATATTTGCAGCCAGCCGACTGGGTGGGCACAGACAGTGTAAAGGAATGGTTTCTCCAAATGATGAACAGGCTGCCTTCAACTATCGCACGCGGACTGAGATCGCTGATCGTGCTGACGGTCTAGAAAATATGGCGTGAGAGAAACAACAGGGTCTTCAGGAAGGAATGCAAGCATGTGCAGGGGATCATCGAGTCCATCTATGCTCAAGCAAACGAATGGGCATATGCTGGAAACAAGGGCCTTCAGCTTGTCATCCCAGTGCTAGGAAATGACCAACAGACCATGCAAACTCAAACTGTTGACCAACTAATCAGGGATGTATGTAAATTAGCCTTAAGAAAATCAGGGGTGGTTTAGAACTCACTTAGTGAGATCTGAACAAAGTAGAGTTGGCGCATCTTGTGCCGTCTTGTAAACTTGTAACCGGGAAAGCCAGTAACGGATTTTTCAAAAAAAGAGTGAGATAAATAACCATACAGCTCGAAATTAAAGCAGGATGCGTGCTATTATTTTTAATATGCAGCACCATCGTTTCAGTTTTCAGGGGTGCCTTCCTTGCACAGCTGATGTCAGACCAAATCCCTGTGGTGAACTATCCAAAAATCGGTACAACACCTGGTATTTCCATGAGACAGATCTTGAGATAGAAAGACGAAGAAAGAGAACAAAATTATTCGATTTACAGCTTCAACCTTCATGAGGGAGAGAGATATAGACAGACAGACAGGGAAAGAATTCATTCGATTTCCGGCTGTAATGGTACCATATTAGTTAGTACTATTAGTCCATCAACCCGTGCTGTCGCACGGGCTAAAATTTGAAGAGACATATTGTTTAATACATCTAATTAATAATAAATAAATGTTTATATTAAATTATATGTTTTTAATTTTTTATTTTCTACATAATAGAGACTTCACAGTCTATATCGGGATCTTAATATAATAATATTGATAAAAGTGGATAATGAAGAAATATCTATATTTCCTATGGTTATTTAAACAATTTTATTAATAGAAGATGTAGATAATTTTTAGATGTTATGAGAGGATATTTATTTTTTTCAAAAAATAATATAGAAATTAGGTTATGTAAATTATCTATCATAATAAGAGTAAGTGAGTACATAATTATATCGAAATTTAGATATACTTTAGATGATGCTTTTATTAATGGCCTATTTGGGTAGTTTAAATATGGAGTCATATGTTCCTTTATGTTGATTTACACAGTAGCAGAGGTGGTACAAAACAAAGATGTTACAAATATTTTATACATATTTAGTTTGCCTTATAATTATCATTTTAATTTCACACATGCACTTCTCCTTTAAAGTACATGTGTATTTCTATTTTGAATATTTAATAATAGTAAATCCTATCATCAAGGAACATGAGATTTGTGGTATACAATGTTTCCTGATGACAAATGTAGGTCTGAGCATGAAAATGTCTAGAAAAAGCCACCTAGGAAATTCTATTGCTTAAAAATCAAGTGATTAATCCGTGTGGAGGACATGTCAGTGGAATAATAATTCAAAGACATATGACCTTTAAAATTTATATGAAAACATAGATGTAATATAAACCCATTTATGAAATACTTAAACTATAGGTTGGTATATATAATTTCCATGTCAATTGGTAGGTTTTCCTCTTTGCATCTTGGCTCAATGAATATTAAACCTAAGTTTTGTTTGTATTAGATGTAAAACCCATATATTGACTTTCTTTAATCATAAAGTGATAGGCTTTAATACAATTTCTTTATCAACTTTTCCATCTGCATTCATAAAGCATCAATCATACCTCCATTTGTGTTTGATGTCTATTTAGTTGATCTATGTGTTAATATTTTTACAGAATACTTATATAAATATTTTCTTATGATTATTCGATTATTATAGTTGAGTTACCAACCACTTATATACTTTTACAGCCCCATTCATAATTTTCACCTTTGCATTGTAACTTCATATGTTCTGAATTTCTGTTTTCTCAAAACCTTTGCAATATATTTGGTTTCAAAATTGTCATGCTAAAGCTTCATGTACTTACCTATATGGATAGAAACACACACAGATTTGAGTTAATTGTTCATTAGTATTAATAACATGAGTGAATAATTTAGACCATCATGAAAGTATTTGAAGAATCGACTTCATAATGATCGTCATAGATAATTTAGATTTAGATATAGTATATATTATTAGAAGGGCATGCCCGGTGTAGTGGTTAGAGTTGTCTCGTTGAGTGACCAGGTTGTCGTGGATTCCAAAGCTTGCCTCGGTTTATCCCTTCCCCAGACCCCAGTCATGTGGGAGCCTGCGGTAGTCGGTCTGCCCATTTTTAGAGATAGTATATATTATTATGAACAACATAAATGTAGGTGATTAATTTTGATAAAACTTTATGGTTTACTTTATATCATTTTTCATATAATAGCATACGTTCTTATTCAAATGAATATTAGAGGTCCGCTTTTGTTTATTTTGCACAATGGTAGTGGTGGGATATTAAAAATAGACCATATGTAATGCTTGTTTTGTCAATATAATATAAGGGTGATTATAGGCAACCAAACGGATAGCAACATGGTAACCTAGAAAAAATGATTCATTGTAATACTCTGTTTAACAACATTAATCACAATACCCTTGACTAACATTTTAGATTTCTTTAAAATACCATATTTCTACTCTATGGTATAGAATCCCACCAATTAGCAATGACGTTGTAATTTCTATTCTTCCTCTATATAGAACCCATATTTCGTTTAGGACAGCGACACGGTCTCCAAAACACAACCTTGAGCTCTTGCTTTTATAAAAATATTTATAGAAAAATGATATATGTATACTTTTTTGAAAGTACTTTTCAAGACAAATCTATTCATATAAATTTACATTTGCAAATTTGATAATTTAAAATTATTAATGATTTATATTCTTAATTTTTGACCCAAATCTTATCCAAAACGACTTCTAAATCCGATACGGAGGGAGTATATAGCTAGTTAAAGACAAAATAGAGCTCTTTGAAAGGACTTTTGCAATAGGAATTGTGCTCTGACCTGTATGGAGTCATGACACGGCATCGCCCTTTCATCCTTAGTAACTCGAAAGGCCTTTTTGTTGTCGAATGCTTGTCATCTCGGTGATGAGGATACCGGACAGGGCAAGAGAGGGAGATTGTACATGCATCTCAGTACTCTGATTAGCTTTGTCGGATGCCCGACCTCGATGCCCTTAGCTTAGATGAACTTGACCACTGGAGCGACATGCATCTACTCATCTACATTTTCTCGATGATGTCGCGGTAGTCGTACGTATATACATCACCTCATTGAAATCCACAGCAGAAAATCGAGTACCAATCAGATTGCACACTACTGCATGAAAGCATGCACTTCATGCCGTCGATTGGAAGGAAACAGAGCCAGCCAATGTTTGTGAGACCTTTTTTTTTTCACCGGGGCCAATATGTTTCTACCGTGGATATTATGTGTAATTTGGATGTGTATATCTTAAAAATTATAATAATTTTAATAATGGCAATGGTGGGTAATTTTTATTTACATTTAGGGGGTTATTTTGTGGTATTTTCATAATGTCAAATGTGGATAATTTATTTAGAAAATGGAATAGATCTATGGCTGTCAACGTTAGAGGCTTTGGGATTGATGGCTAGATGTTTTTTGTTTTTTGTGAAAATTTCTAAGATTTATCTATTTTTTTGGAGCATTTCATGAGGATTAACGTGGAGCTTCTGTTGGAGCCTCTAATTAGTAATAGTAAAATGTGTTATTAGAATGCAGCAGCCAAAGATGCCCTGCTTTGCTAACGGGCAAAGCTAGGAAGTCGATGCCCAGCTCCACTCTGTTTTCCTCCAAAGCGACCATCACTCTGTTTTCATCCAAAGCCACCATTCTCTTCTGTCTTCACCACTCCACCACGCCATTGTATTCCCATCCCGTGTGCTCTCCTCTCCCTCTGAGCGTGAGTGCGCGTTCTCGATCCTGTGCTGAGTGCTCGCTCCAATGGCTGAACTAGTGGCCAGCCTTGTGGTCGCCCCACTGTTGTCACTGGTGCAGGAGAAGATGACCATCTCTCTCCTGGACCAGTACAACGTGATGGAGGGCATGGAGAAGCAGCATAAGATCCTCAAGGTAAGCTGCCTGCCATCATCGACGTCATTGCCGATGCCGAGAAGCAGGCGTTTCGCCGACGAGGAGTAAAGACATGGCTTGAGGAGCTCAAGACGGTGGCGTATGATGCCAATGACGTCTTTGACGAGTTCGAGTATGAGGCCTCCGCCGCCAAGCCAAGAAGGATGGGCACATCACCAAGCTTGGCATGGTTGGAGTAAAACTCTTCCCTACTGACAACCGGGTTGCATTCCGCAGCAGGATGGCAAACAAGCTTAGCAATAAAATCTCTAGCAATAAAGAGGTGTGACGGGTTGTCAGATGTTGCGGATCTTCCCTCGTCCCTCAGGATAATCGATATTCAAGATTGCTCCAAACTACGGTTCATATCAGGGCAGCTGGATGCACTCAAAGACCTAACAATTTGCGACTGCCCAGAGTTGCGGTCACTAGAATCATTATGCCTCATAGATCTCTCAGCACTTGAATACCTCATTCTGTACGATTGCAGAAGCCTGGCATCCTTGCCCAGTGGGCCAGAACCACAAGAGTACTTGTCTCTTTTTCAGCTTGAAATCATTAGGTGCCCAGGTATAAAATCGCTCCCTTCAGGTCTGCAGCAGCGACTGGACAGTGGCCTCGTGGATACTATGGAGCTAGATTTTCGTCATCAATGTACGTACCAATCTTTACCCTCATAAATTTTGTGTTTGCATGTTGAACTTTGATGATTTCTTCTTTATTATATAATTAATTAACAGGTCGCCGGCTGCTTGGGCGTCTCTGCTCCTCGCTTTAAAGAGCAAGCAACACCAGCAACTCGTCACCGGCGATCCAGCAGCAGGGCACGCCCAGGCTGAAACTCATCTGCAAGAACGAGAAGCGACGCAGGACAAGGATGGTGCCCAGGCTGAAACTCATCTCTCAGCACTGGAAGACCTTACAATTAGGGGGGTGCCCAGGTATAAAATCGCTCCCTTCAGCTCTGCGGCAGCGACTGGACAGGGGCCTCGTGGTGCGTACGGACCTAGATTTTCATCCTGAACGTACGTACCAATCTTCCCCACATAAATCTTGTGTTTGCATGTCTTCCCTATCCATTTCTTTCTTTGTGTTTGCACGATCATTTCAATTCTAAACGCTTACTACGTGCTAATTATACCGAATTAGCAAATAATATACATTCGAAATCTTATTGACTTTTGACATATATATCTCTGTGTTCTCCATGGCTGCCTAGGCGTCTCTGCCTCTCTGGTGCTCGATTTCTCCTTGGCAGACGTTTTTTTTTCCTTTGAGCATTGCCTCGCTCCTGCGTTTGTCACTAGAGTTTTCTTTCATATATGCATGGGCTCTCGTTTGCATCCACGTCATGAGTTGCATTGTGTTTAAACTTTAAAATTGAACCAAGTTATACAATAAGCTGTTGACAAATGTAAGCAGAGTTTGACCGAATTATTTGAAGTTTTATTGAACGAATTTTGATGATTTCTTCTTTATATAATTGATTAACAGGTCGCCGGCTGCTTGGGCGTCTCGGCTCCTCACATTAAAGAGCAGTAGCAGCAACTCGTCCAAGCTGAATGAAACTCATCTGCAAGAACGAGAAGGGACGCAGGACAAGGATCTCCTCTCTGCAGCTGGATCCCTGTGCCGTGTACAAAGATTATTCGTTGGCTATTCTTTGTGTGCATCAAGGAATTATTATTAATATTGCTATTATAACGATAGATGCCTTCGATCAATTTTACTGTGGGAGTCCGAATGAGATGGATAACACAGAGTTCCAAAACAGGAGGAGAGATTTATTTATGTAGCGCCATTTATATTGATATTATAATCAGTTTCTTTGGTGCCTTATTGGTTATTTATATATATACAGCTCGATCATGATATGATAAGCATGCTTGGGATCAGAGTGCGTGTCAGGGCCCGATGTTTCTCTTGCTACTGAGTGAATAACATGGATGCTGCAGGCTCAGGCAGGTGAGTCATGCGCAATCGATGACGCATATAGATTGTCAGCTGAAATGCTTATGCTATCACTATCATTTGTTTTTTGCGAATTACGCAAAACAACGCAGACGCTCATAACACGTACGCACACTCGTCCCTGTGAACACACGTACACAAATCCTACTCTTATCCCTATGAGGCACCTCCGAGGGACTGAGCACCTGGTAGATTTGGAGATTTCTAAAATCAGACGTCTCGTTGTGAACGGCAACATCGCATACTACTTAACGCATAACACCGATAAATCCTATCAGAAAAAGGTAGGAGCACCATCAGCTACCTCCATCTGCTTCCGATGGGTTGCGTTCCAAGGAGTAGGCCTCCAATCCAACCGTGATGGCGGCCCATATTGTTGCCGGGCCTAATATTAAGTCGTAAGATCCATGGGCATGGAGCTCATTTCCCTTGAAATGATTCCAAACAAAATTAAGGCCCCTTTGCCTCCACTCTGGCTCTCGCTGAGCGCTTCTATACGTTTTGAGCATATGGCATTTTCGGGTGCTGATATTCTAACCATGTCATCCAAATATACTACGTACTGTATTATTAGTAGCTAATAATATTCTTTGGTTGTACGCTTAGTCATATCCTTTCCCCTCCCGCCGCCCCCCGCCCCCCCCCCGCCCCGCGTGTCATGCATGCATGCTGTGCTGCTCGTCGTCGATCAGGTGGATGGACTTTTTGGCAGCGTAGCTAGCTAGATACATATCGCTTCTTGCTTCAAGTGATCGATCGATGTAAAAGAAATAAATCTAGCATATATCATAGCAAGAAATGGTATAATCATGAGCAATAATATGATATGATCGTCATCACTAAATTTAGTTGTCATATATTCATACACGAATCAAATCAATTACATTATTATTCCTCCTATGCGGCGGGGGCATTAAAAACAAAATCAAACCTAGACAAAATGGCTACAGGGTGGTAGGCGAGGCGGTGCAACTCTACCTACGCCGCCTTCTCCGTCCTATTTTAGAAAAGGCGACGCCACTAGAGATAAGTCACAAGCTCGCAGTTCACACATGTGAAAAATGGACTAATTGTCCTAGCTTATAAATTTGCATAGAAACAACTCCACATTTCCTACTCGTTCTATTGCTTTAGTGCACTTGTTGCAAAATCTAAAATATCATACGATGTAAGACCATCACCAAGAGTCTCCAGAACCCACTCCCAATGTTTTTTTGCAAGATTAAAAAAAAAAACTTCTCTACAACAACTCTGTATCTTAACTTCCAATCTTATACGCACACATGTATCGCCGGGCCAATCTTGATGAGGTGGTAGGACGTACGTGGGCAAGAAGAATTGGAGATGGTTCCAATGCAAATGTGCAAGCAGAGAAATGAAATTTAAACGTGGTAAGACTAATTTGAAATAGCTCGGACTGGAATTCCTAGTGCAAAGTTGTCTTCTATATTTTAGAAGCGAGATTTTCTAAATATTGGAGAAATTAAACTCAACGAATGTGGTCCCAACTTTTTTTTATCTACTTGGAAAGCTCACAAATTTGCCAATTGCTTTTTTAAGAACTAGTATATTGGAGATGCCTTAAACTTCTTGCAATGAAAACATTTACAAATATAATATATTAACTTCACAAGAGCACGCTACCACTGTACCCCCTCCGTTCCAAAAAAAAATCGTTTCTAGACATGATTTAGTATACCAAGAAGCGTTCATGTCACGGAACCGCCCAATTTATACAAGATCAAGTATTATGTCCCCGCTAATATGTTGACATTCACATACTTTCACTTATATAAACCCGGTAGTCCAACGAAATCATGAAGGATTTTGAACCAACTCGCAACAAACCAATATCGTAGTAATTCAGCATAACCACTTCATCTGTTACAACATTTCAAAAATAACCTACATAGATTACATACATCAGAGTATATTTCAGTTATTATAAACCAAAATATAAATTAGCAGAAGTAACATAGTTTTAAAACCAGATCTATAGTTTTAAGGATTACATTGCCAGTTCTGGTTCACATCCTACAAAAGCAATATAAGATAAGGAGTCTAGTAGAGACCATGCCTAATGGTATAGTCTTCATTTCCGGCTGGGATAAGGCAGTACTTGCAGCAACCATTATAGAATATGTCATCTGCAATAAGAGGGAATAAACCCTGAGTACTCAATTGTACTCAACAAGACTTACCCGACGTAAACCAGAAATAAAGACTTCAAGGATTATGCAAGGCTATTATAGGTGGAGTTGGCTTACTCATTTTGCCTAAAAAGCCTTAAGTGAGGAGAGTAACTATATTATTATTAGCATCAAGTTAATCTTCATTAACCTGTCATCTATGTTTGCCCCTGTGCTAAACAAGCAAAAGAGAAGAGAATTACATAACCATATCAGGTTCGTCAACAGCTATCTTGTGAAGCATCATTAACCATCCAAGCAATTTAATATTTTCAAGTATGGAGATACTCCCGTCAAGCTTCTCACTATCTAGAAGACGATGGCGATTCGAATCGATTACTGTCCAGCTAGAAAAATAATCCTAACACTCTCCCGGTAAGCCCCGCTAAGGGTAACAGTAGAACACCGTTGGTACAACTCAGGAATCACAGATCCAAGCAGCGCCTCACTTTCATGAGGGTCACCAAGCCAGGTTAGGAATTTTCAGGACTTACGGACATGGTCCTCATCTGGGTACCACCGTGCCGCTGGACTTATAGATATGACGGCTAGTATGTACATACCACCCCAGTAGTGAGCACTTGATACTCCTCGATTTCCGGTCTGAGTTGAGCTACTAGGCTTCGTGGCGGATAACTCGGATCCAGCCAGCTAAGTGCTAGGCACTGTTCAACATGACCAAGAAAGGCTCCATTCCTTGTAGGTGATTAATCGATACGACGGTTCGCTTGATTAACAAAGCCCGCCGACCTTGTAACTTCCACGTTCCGCCTTACCATCGATTTACATCCATATGGTTATTTACACGATAGCACATATAGCTAACCGTGAACCATCATCCTAATTCTCGCAAGTGATTACTAATCACTCGACTTCTACCGTTTAAGCACAGCTAAGCAATACTACGATATCATATCATTAGGATTTCAAGGGTAATAAACTGGACAAGGAAGGGTGTATATGCAGAAAGAGTTCCAATTCAATTCCTAGAACTTAGTGCAACAAAATAGCATATTTAAGATATAAAAAGTTAGGAAGTTAAAATGCTACGGGGCTTGCCTTTCATGAATGTTGCGGGTTCATGCTGCGGACACTCGAGAATCACGTCCTGGTCGGCTTCGGGACCGGATGGATGAGCCTCCTGCTCCTGAGGATTCTCCGGCTCCTATGGGCAAGTTCCCTCGAACTCCAACAAGGTCACTCCTGCTGGTGCACCTATTGCATACACATGCATTGGATGAGAATCATGAATGCATAAGTGATGATGGCTACGATGACATGATGCTTATGATGACAAGTTGATCTGATCATATCACTGGACACTCATTTACCGAGTTCTCTAGCCCTATTCGAATCATTATAACAAAAACATTTTACTTTTCTTATAGAAAGTAAACCCACTTACCAAAACTACATAACTTAATATATAACAATTCATCCTCAGTTAAGGACCTAACACCTGCATCTAAGATCTTGCTTTAATAAAATTAGGCACATAAAATATCATGTATGGAAAATCATATGATATGAAGAAATATAATTAAACATATCATTTCATGTATTAAAAGAATATGATATAGAAAAATGATTAAACATAAAAATTAACTTTCCTATTAGCTAGAGAATACCAAAGCAAACTTAGTAAACTTGGTTTCACAATTTTTGGATAAATAATTCTCTAGTTATTAATTTTGCAAATTAAAGAGGCTTTTCTTTTAATAAATAAAAGCTATAAATAAAAGTTTATCAAATTAAAAATTTTATGACTTCATCATGTAGATCACAATAATACAAAACTAACAAAATGAGTTTCACTATATTTGGACCCTTGTTGCTCAACTTATAAATTTTCAAAGTTTGAATTCAAATCTAAATTGAAAATCATTTTCAAAAAGGAAAAATAGGCACACGGGCCGATTTGGCCAGCTCGGCCCGGCTCGGTCCGCGGAGCGGCGAGTGCGCGCGGCCCAATCACGGGCTAGGGGCCCAGCAGCGGTTTGCGAGCGGGCGGCCCGGCGGCAGCAGGCCGGCCAGGCGCGGCGGCAGCAGCGCGCGCGTGAGCGGCCCAAAGGCGAGGCAGGCCGGGCCAGCGACGCGGCAGCCTGATGCATCCAAGTTTGCAAATAAGGGCTTGCATTCTACAGAAATTACAAACAGGTCCTATCCACTATTTGGCACCATTCACATGAGTCATAAACTTTACATCAAGACCCCTGGACTTACTCCTATTTACAACATGATGCCCCTGGACGGCTCTTAAGCAGATCACGACCGGCGGACGCTCGGCCGGCGACGAAACTTGCCGACGGCAAGGTCTCCTGCGACGAAACCGGCACCACGGTGCTCCTCTTGACCTCCCGCACATGATAGGCTAGCTAATGACACTAGTTAGGGTTTCGGGCTACAGCGGTGACACGTGGCGGCGGCGGCGCACAGAGCACTCAGCGGCAAGCCGCTTTCCGGCGAGGTCGAGGTGCTAGAGTCAACAAGGGCTTCGGTCCTAGATGCCATATTGTCGGGCGACTACAAAGCACTAGATAGAGGAAGAAAATGAAGACGGGAAGGAGTTGGCCACGCGAGACGGAACTCGCGGCCATGGCGGCCATGGCGGCGGCGCGGCGTGAGGGCTCACCTCGCAACGGCTTGGAGCACGGGTGGGTCAGGAAGAAGTAGCAGCTTGTGGCAAAGCTATGAGCAAGGTGAATTGGAAAATGAGCAAGCGGTGTGGGCGAATTTTGGGGGCGGCAGTGTGGTGGCCCGTGGCAACGGAGGGAGAGAAAAGGAAGAAGAACAGAAGATGGAGTGGCCGGCCTCGGCTCTGGTCGGCTTGGTGAGGTTGCTGAAGTCTTCGCGACGCCGTCCACGTGGCTGGTCGCGCGGCCGGGCCGGGAAGAAGCTCGGCGTCCACGACGACAACGGTGAGCAGGGAAAGGTATGGCTGGGTTACTGTAGCAGAAAGAAGATTTCTTTGCTTTCTCTATTGCTCCAAATTTCATATTGAAACTTGAAAAATTTCTAATATGAAAGTTTCTCAAAATAATCTGAATTACATTTTTCTTTTCGAACCATATTCAAATTCTTGATATTTTTGAAACTAGGGTTTAGAGCAAGGAAAGGTATGGCCGGGTTACTGTAGCAGAAAGAAGATTTTTTTGCTTTCTCTATTGCTCCAAATTTCATATTGAAACTTGAAAAATTTCCAATATGAAAGTTGCTCAAAATAATCTGAATTACATTTTTGCTTTTTGAACCATATTCAAATTCTTGATATTTTTGAAACTAGGGTTTTCACAATTTAAATTTGAATTTGAAATTCAAACACTTAAACACATTCATAATGTAATGACAAAATTTGGATACATGGTGCTTATGCACAAGTAATGTAATGCAATTAGGCAATAACACTTGAGGTGTTACAGCCCTCCCCTTAAGAAAATTCGTCCCGAGATTTAAAAAGCGTACCAGTCAGCATAGAAAGCAGGGTAAGCAATTTTCAAATAGTCCTCTTGTTCCCATGTTGCATCTTTTTCACTGTGGTTACTCCAAATCACTTTGAACAATCTCACCACTCGACTGCGACTCACACGCTCCATAACATCTAAGACTTTTACAGGCTTTTCTTCGTATGAAAGATCAGACTGTAATTTAATACTCCTGACTTTAACTTTCTCTTCAGGGATGCGAAGACATTTCTTCAATTGAGAGACATGGAAGACTGGAAAGATAGTTCCCATTTCAGGAGGTAGATGAAGTTTGTAAGCCACCTTCCCACACTTTTCAATGATTGGATAAGGACCAACATAACGAGGTGCGAGTTTACGCTTCACACCGAAACGTTTCACCCCTTTCATGGGCGATACCTTGAGGTATACACGGTCACCCACCTCAAATTCAATAGGTTTCTTTCGCTTGTCAGCATAACTTTTCTGTCGAGCCTGAGCAATTTTCATATTTTTCTGGATTTTACAGACTGCTCCTCAACATCCTTGATAAAGTCAATCCTGTAGTATTTCCTTTCCCTGATTTCTACCCAGTTCAATGGAGTTTTACATTTTCGACCATACAAAGCTTCAAAAGGAGGCATCTTGATACTATCTTGATAACTATTGTTATAAGAGAATTCTGCTAGAGGCAACCATTTGTCCCATGGTCCTTTACAGGATATAACACAAGCTCGAAGCATGTCCTCCAGAACTTGGTTCACACACTCAGTTTGTCCTGAAGTTTGCGGGTGATAAGCTGAGCTGTGAAGTGTTTGAGTGCCGAGATCTTGTTGTAGGCATTGCTAGAAATGAGCTATAAACTGGGTTCCCCTATCAGAGAAATAGTCTTGGGCACACCCTGAAGATGAACCAATTGTTCAAGGTAAATTTTGGCATACACATGAGGATGATAGTCAGTCTTTATTGGAATGAAATGAGCCGACTTTGTCAGACGATCGACGATCACCCAAATAGAATCAAAACCCTTTGGTATGGTTGGCAAGCCAACAATAAAATCCATGCTTATTTCTTCCCACTTTTAGTCTGGAATAGACAAAGGTTCTAGCAAGCCAGGTTTTATGTGTATTGCTTTAACACGGCAATAATTGTCACAACGAGCAACAAAGGCTGCAATTTCTTTCTTCATTTTGGGCCACCAGAAGCAAGGTTTTAGATCTTGGTACATCTTACTACTTCCAGGATGGATGGACAACTTAGAAGAATGGGCTTCGGATATGATTTGATTTCTCAGCTCTTTGTTGTTTGGCACAACAAGTCTATCCTCAAACCAGAGAATTCCTTGGTCATCAATTCTAGAATGTTTAGTTTCTTGCTCTTTCATCTTTCTTTTGATGCCCAACACACTTTTATCGGTCCTTTGAAGCTCAAAAACTTGGTTTCGAAGAGAGCACTCAACTGTGATATTATGAAGGATAACAGGATGGAGAAGACGGGACAAATGAAAATCTTCAACAACTAAAGAGTTGCAATGAGACTTCCTGCTTAAGGCATCTGCAACCACATTTGCCTTGCCAGGATGATAGTGTATTTGAATATTATAGTCCTTGATCAACTCGAACCATATTCTTTGGTGCATGGTCAACTCAGGTTGAGTGAAGATGTATTTGAGACTTTTATGATCAGTATAGATATTACATAAATTACTAAATAAATAATGTCTCCATATCTTTAGAGCATGAACAACAACAGCTAACTCTAAGTCATGAGTGCGATAATTAACTTCATGCTTCTGAAGTTGACGTGAGGCATAAGCAATGACTCGACCATCTTGCATAAGAACACAACCTAACCCAGTGCCTGATGCATCACAGAATACATCAAAAGGTTTCTCGATATCTGGTTGAGCTAGAACAGGAGCGGAAGTCAACAAAGTCCACAAAGTATGAAAAGCCTTTTCACACTCTAGAGACCAAAGGAATTTTTCATTTTTTTGTTGCAATTGGGTCATGGGTTTGGATATTTTAGAGAAATCTAGAATGAAGCGACGATAATAGCCAGCTAAACTAAGAAAACTCTGAACTTCATGAACAGAAGTTGGGACTTTCCAATCTAATACCTCTTGCACCTTTGAAGGATCAACAAAAACTCCTTCAGATAAAACATGACCTAAGAAAGGTACTTTCTTCAACCAAAACTCACACTTGCAGAACTTAGCATAAAGCTGATGCTCATGCAAGTGAGTCAAGATGACCCTCAGATGCTTAGCATGCTCTTCTTCATTCTGAGAAAAGATAAGAATATCATCGATGAAAACCACCACGAACTTGTCTAATTCGGGCATGAACACCGAATTCATAAGATACATAAAGTGGGCAGGAGCATTGGTCAAGCCAAAAGACATGACAAGATATTCAAACAACCCATAGCGGGTCAAAAATGCGGTTTTGGGAATATCTTCGGGACAAATCCTAATTTGATGATATCCCGATCTCAAGTCAATTTTGGAGAATACCTTAGCTTTTGATAGCTAATCAAATAAGATATGAATGTGAGGAAGAGGATACTTGTTCTTGATAGTAACTGCATTGAGCGGACGATAATCCATGCACATGCGCAAAGACTGATCTTTCTTCTTCACAAAGATAGCAGGACAACCCCATTCAGAAGAACTGGGACGAATGAAACCCTTCTTCAAAAGTTCTCCCAATTGAGTTTTAAGCTCCTTCAACTCATTGGGCGGCATTCGATAAGGTCTTCGAGATATAGGAGCAGTACCAGGGATTAATTCTATTTTGAACTCCACATCACGTTCCGGAGGTAATCCAGGCAAGTCGTCAGGAAAGACATCCGGAAACTCCTGAACCACTGGAATATCAGCAATGGCCTTTGCTTCAGCAGCATTAGCCGTATTGCGAATGGTGATATCATGAGGGAGCTCAACTAAGAAAGCTTCATGATTAATTGGATCTCTCAACATTACCACATGAGTGGTGGTGTCGATAAGAACTCCATTACTACTCATCCAATTCATACCCAGAATTACATCAATTTCCAGACCGGGCAACACTATAAGATCATAAGATAGGTTCGACCCTCAACTAAAATACTCACATCTTTTACTATTTGATCAGTAGAGATGCTATTCCCAGCAGCACTAATGCAATAACCCCCATGAGTTATAGTAGTTATGTGCTGACTGAACTTGGATGCAAAAGTAGGGCTTATAAAAGAATGCAAAGCACCCAAATCAAATAGCAGAACTGCAGGATGTTGATTCACTAGGAACTTACCAGCTGTGACAATCTCACCAGAGGGTATTTCTTCAACGGTAGTATAATGAACATTACTAGGACGAACATTCCCTTGATTAATTTTCCTAGGAGGATAAGGACAATTATTCGCCCAATGTCCTAGCTTATTGCAATTCCAACATGGCTTGTTGCCTGGAGGAACATTGGAACTGCTTTGCGCAGATGTATTCTTTGGAAGAGCAATGGTATAACCTTTGCGATAATCAGTCTTGAACTGAGGTTTCTTCTGAGGAGGACAATACTTGACATTAGCAGCAGGTGGGCGATTCTGAGTTTTAGTCACGACAAAGGCCTTAGACTGAGAAGCTCCCACTTCATACGCTCTCTTACGGCTCTTGGAAGCAGCATAAATATTGTCATTATTCTCTTGAGTTAGTGCATCACTAACAAACTCATTGAAAGTCGCACACTTGCTATTACCCATAGATTTCATCAGCTTAGGACTAAGTCCCCTCTTGAAACTAGCAATCTTCTTGGCTTCAGTATCAACAAACTCTGGAGCAAAGCGAGACAGATGGTTGAAAGCCTGATGATACTCAGTGAGATTTTTGTTGTCCTGGGTCAACTTCATGAACTCTGTATGCTTGATAGCCATAAGACCAGGAGGAATAAAACGTGCTCTGAAAACCTCACAAATCCCAAATAAAATTGGTATTAGGAGGCAAGGCCTTCCAATAGTTAGTCCACCAAATACCCACTGAACCTTGAAGCAAATATGAAGCATATTCCACCTTCAAGCCCTCAGTAAGCCTGAGCAAGCGAAATCTCTGCTCCACAGAGTTCAGCCATTCATCAGCCTAAAGTGGTTCTTTTATCTCTTGGAAGGTAGGAGGCTTGGTGTCCATGAAATCCGTGAAGTTGCTATACCGATTTGGTTCCTGATGGACATCACGATCACCATGATTCGCCAACTGATGAACCGTTTCAGCCATGAGACGCTGACTTTCCACCATAGTATGCATGAGCGCCTTTGGAGTAGGTGGAGGTGGAGGTTGAGGAAGATCATGGTTATCACCGAAATGATGATTTCCAGACATCTGCAGATATGCATAAATAGTAAGTATTGATGATGTCAGAAAATTATAGGTAAATTGTATAATCATGCCAAACTGAATTCATTAGGGAACAAACTCAAACAATAAACAGAGGCACAATCATACAATTTTCACAATACAACTTCATCAATAACACCACAAAGCACAATACCGCGATGGATCTGCAAACACATTTTACCAACAATTAAAAGTTCCCATAACATGGAACATAGAGTATGTCTGCAGGGTTTCATTATGATCATCTTGAGCAAAAGACGCAACTTCCTGTAAGAGGACAATTTTTAGAGAGAAGACGTACTGAAAATTTTGAGGTAAGAAATTTTATAAAAGAGGGACAACTGCAAAGAACATATGAATGTCATGATGCATGCACGATCCGTACGTCCTTACAAACCTAACTTTGATTCTGACGTTCTAAACGGTGGCATACATATGTTCTCTCATATCTCGTAACTAGTCGGTTTAACGTGAACGTTGTTAGCATACCTGCAGAAAAATTCTCGTTTCAGCCCAACAATTCCCAATATGACACACAAGTAAAGCAGTAACACATTTTACGCACCCCTCCATCTATGCATATTCCCAAATATACATACATGTAAGTGCACGCTACCCGAATCATCATCAGAAGACGGCATCGTCAGAAGACGAAAACCACCCACACATGGGGCACTTTCGTATAAACATGTGTATAACATGTGAATATTTTAGCACCAAATAAGCACTCCCCTAGACCGGCGTTTGTCCGATCACGCTCTCACAACTCACCTTACCTTGGCGATGATACAAACATTAACACTAGCAACATATATGGCTAATTCATATATGAAGGTTACCACCACCATTAGACCACAGGGTAAGAAGTGTGGTCAAGTTATCACACTTCATACCTTAGCAAGGACGTCGATGCAAAATTTAAATTCCCCCAAGTTAGTACTTAACTAAGCCACCTATAAGTCCTTATATGGGCATAAAGGATATGAACACTGGCAACCTTAGGTTTACAATTAAGTTTTCGCAAAAGCTTTTGTTTTAAATACACAAATGATGTGTTTAGTGCTGAACCACGCTCCGATGCCAGCTGTCACGGAACCGCCCAATTTATACAAGATCAAGTATTGATGTCCCCGCTAATATGTTGACATTCACATACTTTCAATTATATAAACCCGGTAGTCCAACGAAATCACGAAGGATTTCGAACCAACTCGCAACAAACCAAGATCATAGTAATTCAGCATAACCACTTCATCTGTTACAACATTTCAAAAATAACCTACATAGATTACATACATCGAAGTATACTTTAGTTATTACAAACCAAAATATAAAGTAGCAGAAGTAACATAGTTTTAAAAAAAATCCATAGTTTTAAGGATTACATTGCTAGTTCTGGTTCACATCCTACAAAAGTAATATAAGGAGTCTAGTAGAGACCATGCCCACTGGTATAGTCTTCATTCCCGGCTAGGATAAGGCAGTACTTACAGCAACCATTATAGAATATGTCATCTGCAACAAGAGGGAATAAACCCTGAGTACTCAATTATACTCAACAGACTTACCCGACGTAAACCAGAAATAAAGACTCCAAGGATTATGCAAGGCTATTATAGGTGGAGTTGGCTTACTCATTTTGCCTAAAAAGCCTTAGGTGAGGAGAGTAACTATATTATTATTAGCATCAAGTTAATCTTCATTAACCTGTCATCTATGTTTGCCCCTGTGCTAAACAAGCAAAAGAGAAGAGAATTACATAACCATATCAGGTTCATCAACAGCTATCTTGTGAAGCATCATTAACCATCCAAGCAATTTAATATTTTCAAGTATGGAGATACTCCCGTCAAGCTTCACACTATCCAGGAGATGATGGAGATTCGAATCGATTACTACCCAGCTGGAGAAATATTTCTAACACTCTCCCGGTAAGCTCCGCTAAGGGTGATAGTAGAACACCGTTGGTATAACTCAGGAATCATAGATCCAAGCAGCGCCTCACTTCCATGGGGGTCACCAAGCCAGGTTAGGAATTTTAACTCACCTGATATGGGACTTACGGACATGGTCCTCATCTAGGTACCACCGTGCCGCTGGACTTATAGACATGACGGCTAGTATGTACATACCACCCCATTAGTGAGCACTTGATACTCCTTGATTTTCGGCCTGAGTTGAGCTACTAGGTTTCGCGGCGGATAACCTCGGATCCAGCCAGCTAAGTGCTAGGCACTGTTCAACATGACCAAGAAAGGCTCCATTCCTTGTAGGTGATTAATCGGTATGACGATTCGCTTGATTAACAAAGCCCGCCGACCTTGTAACTTCCACGTTCCGCCTTACCGTCGATTTACATCCATATGGTTATTTACACGATAGCACATATAGCCAACCGTGAACCATCATCCTAATTCTAGCAAGTGATTACTAATCACTCGACTTCTACTGTTTAAGCATAGCTAAGCAATACTACGGTATCATATCATTAGGATTTCAAGGGTAATAAATTGGACAAGGAAGGGTGTATATGCAACAAGAGTTCCAATTCAATTCCTAGAACTTAGTGCAACAAACATAGCAAATTTAAGATATAAAAAGTTAGGAAGTTAAAATGCTTCGGGGCTTGCCTTTCACGAATGTTGCGGGTTCATGCTGCGGACACTCGAGAATCACGTCCTGGTCGGCTTCAAGATCGGATGGATGAGCCTCCTGCTCTTGAGGATTCTCCGGCTCCTGCGGGCACGTTCCCTCGAACTCCAACAAGGTCATTCCTGCTGGCGCACCTATTGCATGCACATGCATAGGATGAGAATCATGAATGCATAAGTGATGATGGCTACGATGACATGATGCTTATGATGACAAGTTGATCTGATCATATCACTGGACACTCGTTTACCGAGTTCTCCAGCCCTATTCGAATCATTATAACAAAATATTTTACTTTTCTTATAGAAAGTAAACCCATTTACCAAACTACATAACATAACATATAACAATTCATCCTCAGTTAAGGACCTAACACCTGCATCTAAGATCTTGCTTTAATTAAATTAGGCACATAAAATATCATGTATGGCAAATCATATGATATGAAGAAATATAATTAAACATATCATTTCATGTATTAAAAGAATATGATATATATAAAGAAAAATGATTAAACATAAAAATTAACTTTCCTATTAGCTAGAGAATACCAAAGCAAACTTAGTAAACTTGGTTTCATAATTTTTGGATAAATAATTCTCTAGTTATTAATTTTGTAAATTAAAGAGGCTTTTCTTTTAATAAAAAAGCTATAAATAAAAGTTTATCACATTGAAAATTTTATGACTTCATCATGTAGATCACAATAAAACAAAACTAACAAAACTAGTTTCACTATATTTGGACCCTTGTTGCTCAAGTTATAAAATTTCAAAGTTTGAATTTAAATCTAAATTGAAAATCATTTTCAAAAAGGAAAAATAGGCACACGGGCCGATTTGGCCAGCTCGGCCCGGCTCGGTCCACGGAGCGGCGCATGCGTGCGGCCCAATCACGGGCGAACGGCCCAGCGGCGGTGTGCGAGCGGGCGGCCCGGCGGCAGCAGGCCGGCCCGGCGCGGTGGCAGGAGCGCGCGCGCGAGCGGCCCAAAGGCGAGGCAGGCCGGCCCAGCGACGCGGCAGCCCAGCACGGGTGGGTCAGGAAGAAGTAGCAGCTTGTGGCGAAGTTGTGAGCGAGGTGAATTGGAAATTGAGCAAGCGGTGTGGGCGAATTTCAGGGGCGGCAGTGTGGTGGCCGGTGGCAACGGAGGGAGAGAAAAGGAAGAAGAAGAAGAGAAGATGGAGTGGCCGGCCTCGGCTCTGGTCGGCGTGGTGAGGTGGCTGAAGTCTTCGCGACGCCGTCCACATGGCTG
This sequence comes from Bothriochloa decipiens, assembly GCA_023333625.1. NCBI lineage: Eukaryota > Viridiplantae > Streptophyta > Magnoliopsida > Poales > Poaceae > Bothriochloa > Bothriochloa decipiens. Next base: position 57,084,802 of record CM041633.1, on the reverse strand, counting down.
GTCGCGCGGCCGGGCCGGGAAGACGCTCGGCGTCCACGATGGCGAGGGTGAGTAGGGAAAGGTATGGCTGGGTTACTGTAGCAGTAAAGAAGATTTTTCTGCTTTCTCTATTGCTTCAAATTTCATATTGAAACTTGAAAAATTTCCAATATGAAAGTTGCTCAAAATAATCTGAATTACATTTTTGCTTTTTGAACCATATTTAAATTATTGATATTTTTGAAACTAGGGTTTTCAAAATTTAAATTTGAATTTGGAATTCAAACACTTAAACACATTCATAATGTAATGACAAAATTTGGATACATGGTGCTTATGCACAAGTAATGTAATGCAATTAGGCAATAACACTTGAGTTGTTACAGTTGATTTCTGCTCCATCACCGTAATAGTATACACAGGGGCAGACTCATCCCATTAATTTCACCGCGGACCACTGGGAACAAACTCTTTTGTGAAAACTGATCAAGACGCCAAAACAAATCCTTTTGTGGAATGGAGGGAGTATCATGCGCTAGCATATGGCAAGCGTACGATGCTACACTTTTATATTATTTTTTATGAATCTTGTATAGAATTTTGATATCTAAATGAGTTTAGTACTTTGAACCACAGAGCTTTAGATCTTGTTGAGCATTGCAAATTTGCAACTGTTCTCCATGATGCCTCGGGGTCGGCAACATATGGTACCCCCATGTCCTCTCGATGCCTTGACCATGCAAGCCTTAGCATGCAGGGATGGTGTGACATTTTGCAATAGAGAAGGGTGTGAACAGGTTGGTTCTTGAAACCGATAGCCAAGAACTAGTTAAGCTCTGGGAGGTGGGGGCAAGCCAAAGATTGAGGATTGCACCGATCATCAAGGAAACTCTAGATCTTATCTTATACTTTGGTACTTTTGAACTTGTGTACTCTAGCAGATCTTGTAACTGAGTTGCCCACACACTAGCTAAGCAAGTCTCAGCGGATATTAGGATGAGTGAGTGGGAATATATGCCCTATCCTATGTCGCACACCTCGTGACTATAGATTTTAATCCTGAATAATTCCTGAATGAACGAAAGCATTGAGTCACAACAAGAAAACTTTGGTATAGAGAGAGGACTAAAGCATTGGGTCTCAACAAGAAAACGTATCATTTGAGGTTGTTTAATTTTTTTATTAATCTAAGAATTCAAAACATACACTTCTAAGCTGTGTAAAATATATAGAGAGAGGACTAAAGCCATTTTTAAGTTTTTATGCAACCGCGACAAGGAGAAAATAAGATAAGACAATTCTAGAAAATATTTTTTTATAATAGTGGGACCTAGCGGATGGGTTCATTTTCCGAACAAGCATCGTTTCTACGTGAAAATCTATTGGAGGTAAGTTTCAAGTATTGTTTCTTTAACCCCAAGTGACCACGAAACGGGATACTTTAAGTCCATTCTGAACCCACATGGTCTACATGTAGGCTTTCCCAGCCAATACGTGCAACTAACGCTACCGGAAACGCCGCCTTTGCCGACGGCGAGAATCTTTGCCGATGGCCATAGAATAAGCCCTCGGCAAAGAAGCATTTTGCCGACGGCCGAGCCATCGGCAAAGCCTGGCCGTCGGCAAAGAGTAATTTGCCGAAGGCCCAGCTGTCGGCAAAAAAAAGCCGTCGGCAAAGGACGTCTTCCCCGACGGCCGGGCCCTCGGCAAAGAAAGCCCGTCGGTAAAGGTTAATCTTTCCCGACGGCAGGCTGTCGGCTAAGGCTGCCCGTCGGCAAATGTGGCCAGGCCTGACGGCAGCCCACGCCGTCCCCTTTGCCAACGGCCCGGCCGTCAGGCCGTCGGCAAAGTCCGGACACGTGGCGGCCTCACGGCTGGCCAGGTCCACCGGCTTTGCCGATGGCTACCGGCCGTCGGCAAAGGATCTTTGCCGAAGGCCAAAACCAAGCCATCGGTAAACATGGACACGTGGCCGCCTAAGGGCTGGCCTGGGCGACCCTCTTTGCCGATGGCCACGTGGGCCGGCCCTCGGCAAAGGCTCTTTGCCGATGGCTAACCCTAGGCCGTCGGCAAAGAATTTTTTTTTTGCTTTTTTCTTCCCAATTTTTTTCTGGTGCCTTCCTACAGTAAATACATCTTAAGTTCAAAAGTTGGGACAACTTTGAGTTTTTTTCTATATTTCGTTAGTTTTTTTTGTTTCTTTAAATTTTTCCAACACCTCCAAATCTGAACTGCAGGTACATGAAATAATGGAACTTGGTGGTTTGAAAAATGGTATTCATGATGTTCGGATTATGTTGAGGCCGTATCCAGCGCCTCACATGAAATTACGACCGTGTTGGTGTCGTAACATGACGAGTTACGTGTGCGGAAAGTGTTTTTTAATTATATAAAATCCAAACTAAGTCCGAAATTCACGAAACTTGACGAGCTGTCATGTTATTGCATGTGGAGGCTATGATAAAAATTTAAAAATATTTAGAGCAACTTACGATGTCGGATGTCAAAAACTCAGACATCTCGTTGTGATTTCAAACTTGATAGCGCAGCTGACCGGCTACATCCGTTCCCAGATCCTAGGAACGGAAGAACCTCCTGCCTCGATCTTCGCTCCACCACCAGTTCCAGTTCCACTTCCAGTGCCTTTGCCTGTACACATTTCATCGGTGAGTATATTGCATGTTGCTTTAGCTTGTGCGGCCATCCTGCAGGTACTAATTACATCACTTGGCCTTTGTGCAGGCACAGTCGGCGGGTTCGAACCCAACTCCAGGTGCCAGCCCTCCACTGGGTCCTTCTCCACCGCAGGGCAGTCCGACTTACCCGACCTACCCCGCCACCTACCCCACGCAGCAGTACCTGTGGCCTCCTCCAGCGTCGCAGCACGGGTACTCCTCGTGGCCACAGGGGCCGACGGAGCAGGGGCACTCCGGGCCGGCAAGCGTCCCAGCGCCACAGTACAGGTGGAACTACGGTACGTCTGCGCAGTCGGGTTGGGCTCCGTGGGAGCAAGGTGGGGGATCTGGGACACCTGATGATGACGCTGCTAGCTAGATAGCCTTACTTCTCGCATTTGGACCTTTATCTATGGGATTGTTGCACATTGGCCATGTATGGACTCTTATGGCCATGGTATGTGTATTGTGGACTTGTATCGATGGATTTGAGCACGATCATGTGTCGATTAATGTTGAAACTGAATTTCATGCTGAATTGTGGTTTATATGTGATGAAATGTTTATTATGTGATATATATGTGCTAAAATGACGAATGAACGAAAGGAAACAGCAAAAAAATGTGAAAAAAAAATATTTCCAGCTTTGCCGACGGCTAGCCGTCGGCAAAGCTGGTTCATTTCTCCAGCACGGCCCAGCTTTGCCGACGGCTAGGCCCGGCCCTCGGCAAATTTACCAAGTGTTTGCCGACGGCCGGCCGTCGGCAAAGAAAGTCGTCAATTTTTTTTAAAAAAACAAAAAAATACACTTTGCCGACGGCCGGCCGCGTCAGCCGTCGGCAAAGACCGCCGTTAGTGGGCCGGCGCAGCCGCTGACGTGGCTCCTTCGCCGACGGGTGGTGTGGCCGTCGGCAAAGCTTTGCCGACGGCCGGACAGGTGGCCCTCGGCGAAGAAGTCTTTGCCGACCAATTCTTTGCCGACGGTCCTTTGCCGACGGCCGACGTGTCAGGCCGTCGGCAAAGCCTTCGCCGATGGTAAAGTCGTCTTTGCCGACGGCTTGAGGCCGTCAGCAAAGAAGGCGAGTCCAGTAGTGTAAGCTTCCTAATTTAAACGAGGGTGAGGACATTCTTAGCTAGTACTATGGGTGGTTTAAGTGCTTTTGCAGTTTTGTCATTGTATCTAGATAGTGTGCACTGGTGGACGGCGGCCGTCATTGCGTGACTTGACATTTTTAGTATGATATCACGTATACGAAAGAGCGATTAATTAGTCTTTGATTGTGCAAAACGTTAACGCTCGTGACCTGCTCCACCCATGGTTGGATGATTGTGTATTCAAAACGTGTGTGACCCTACCTGCTCCCCAACCGTGGATTGGGTTAATCCCTTCCATCATCCACCCATCCACGCCTGTGCCAAATTCACGTGTGGATATTTCCAGTGGGTTGTATAGACTGGTTTGTTTGCTTCTGATGCCTGGAAATGCTGCCGTTGGCCGGGATTTGTGTGCTTGATGCCTGAATCTGCAGGTGGTAAATAAAAAATGCTACCAAATAAATATTCTGAACTTTGACCATGAAGTTATACTAATTAAAAAATGGAGATGCAAATACTGTTTGGAAAAATAATTGAAAAATCATTAAAAAATACTTCTTTCATCCGAAATTGTAAATCGTTTGACTTTTTTGATACAAAATTTGACCAGTCGTCTTACTTAAAAATTTATGAAAATTATCAATTGTTTTGTCATGGCTTTATAAATAGAAGTTCTCGAAGAATGATTTAAATTTAACAATACTTGCATAATTTTTTTAATAAGACAAGTTATCAAACTTGTAGTTAAAAAAGTCAAAAGAGTTACAATTTGGGACGGAGGAAATATAACAATGATGCTAATTAAAGCACACAAAAGTTCAAAATTCAGACAAAACAAAAAATAGCAATGCCTGATGAATCATCGAAGCCAACAGCTGCTCCACAGCGAGGATGCACACAATAGACAGATAGAGTTGGAATAAAAGATATTTAAGTATATGGAGATGAAGTCATCTTAGACTGTGTGTACTTCTCCAGTAAGAGAGATCCATACGGTGTAGTTTGAGAATTCAACAAAATAACTTAAACAGCACAAGAGCTCCCTGATCTATATTCATATGTGAGGATACTTCATGCTGAAACTTTGTGGACACGAAACAAAAATGAATATCATATTAACATGTGAGTAACAAGTAAAAAAAGATAAGACAACTCTAGAAATGGTTACTATATATTAGTGGGGTAGAGGTCATTTTTCGAGCAAACATCGTTTCTACACGAAATTCTGTTTGGAGTAGGAGCAGTTAACCTTTCAAATAAAGTTTCATCTATTTCTTTAACCCCAAAGTATGCACGAAAAAGAATAATAGGCTCACGTCTACATGATAATTTAATAGGCTCTCATTACGTGCAATTAAACTTCCAAATTAGACTAGGGTAAGGACATTATTAGTACTGGGTGGTTTAAGTGGTTTTGCAGCTCTGTCATTGTACTATCTAATAGTGTGCGCTGGGCAGTCCCTGTGACTTGAAATTTTTAAAATGATATCACGTACGAAAGAGAGATTAATTAAGGTACATCATATATATTTCATGTTATGTTAATATATTCAAGATCCTGGAGTGGTTCTACCAATGTCAATAAATTATTTACTTTGTCAAAAACAAAATATAATTCACACTTTTATAGGAGTCCAACAATGTGTGCATCCTGTCATCGACTAAATTTTGTGCCAATGTACTTTGTTAAAAGTGTGGCCACTATTTTTTTCGAGCACATTAGTTGTGGTATAAAATCATGCCTAACCTGATATATAAGCCAAACATCCTAGGTTCCGATGAAATTTTTGATCAGATATATAAAAAATTTGACCGTGAGCGAAGGACCTTCCTCACGGCATTGTGACCATATGGAGGCCGGTCATGAAAACTCCCGAACCTTGGCACATGCCTTGAAGGACCAGGTAAACCAGGACAGATCATCAGCCGGCACTGCCAGAGCGCACTGTCGCGTTAGATGCAATAATCACCAGGCTCGCATGCACACCAAGGGGATTTTTTTTTGGTGCGATACCGAAAATTTCGTCTCCGGCCGGAAAGCCCGAGCAACTGGGCACTTGCCACTCGAGCTAGGTTCGATCCGCATTTTGACCGGATATATATATCTTATAAACAGGAGTATTATTATTTTACCCTCACATCCAACGAGAGTGGTTAGTAACTAATGGAGATGAGTGCAGTCGCTGGCTTCCGATCCAGCTGTGTCATGCATAGAAGACCGACCAACCAATGGATGCTCCAATTATTATTACTACACGTACTATTGTATACTATTTGATATTTTGAATTTCGAATGAGATGGGGTGGAGGATGTGATTTGGTATTCGCAAAAAAAAAAAGGAAAAATGATGTGATTTGGCTCTTTTATTAACAATGCACGCAAATTAATGACATGATCGATCCGCTAACCAAGATCACAATCAGAGAACAGGGTGGCTGATGCATTAAGAAATACTATGAGAATAGAGATCAGGGGTTCGGGGCTACACGCTGATCGTGTGCAGATTAAAAACCGGGCCAATATATCCTCCTCTCTGTTGACCTTCAAAAAAAAAAAAAAAAAAAACAAGGCCAACGTCTATGACGACACCATGAAACACAGGGTGGCAGATGAGTTAACAAATACCCGGGAAAAACGCAGAATCCAATGAGGGAGAGGGTATTATTAGTACTGGGTGCTTTTGCAGTTTTGTCATTGCGTGCTGTATCTGCTAGTGCGTGCTGGGCAGTCCGCGTGACACTTAACATTTCCGAAATGATATCACGTACGAAAGAGAGATTAATTAAGGCATATATATATTTCATCTTATGCTAATGCTACCCTAGAGTTCTACCCAAAGTTGATAAACTCTTCGCTTTATCCATAAAAACGTAATTTTCACTTGTACAGGAATCCAATGATGTAAAGTTTGACTAAATCTATAAAAGAAAAAACTAAAATTTATTATGATATAAAGTAAATATCATTATATTAATTGTAAAATATATTTTTATAATAAATTTACTTAGAGACGTAAGTGATGTTTATTAGATCTATAAACTATACCTAAAAAAATCTAGCCCGTGTAAAATCAAAAATTATATTCATTCTTCAATTTGTGGTCATGTGCTAATTAGATCTACGAACTCCTAATGTCAAAATTTGGTTTTCTAAACTTGTTAAGTCATGTACTACAGGTAAATTATCCTTCGAAAACCCCTTCCACCTTACATGGTACTGCCCGCGTGGACAACAGGTGCACGTGGCTGTAAGGTCTAGGCCCTTGTTTGGGTTTTTGATAATTAATAACAACACTTGTGGACTAATCTTTGTATTTAGTGTGTGAAGGCTAAATGGTTGAGTTCACATGGATGGACACCGGCATTGGTTTGAATGCTAGTATGTTGGAAAGTTCAAATCAAACATAGCAAGCAGGTGAAGACCGAAGCAAGACTTGGCTCGATAACCAGTTGCAAGTGTGAAGGGCAAGTTGAGGCTTTGAAGTGATGGATCACAAGGCGGTGAAGCTTGGGCAAGACTTGGCACCGAAGGACTGAAGCGAGGGTGAAGAGCAAGTGAGGCTAAAGTTGATGGACTTGAAGGTTATGTGGTGGTTTGAGTGATCCACAACATTTTTGATGAATCAAGCTTGAGATTGATTGTCATATCAAATGGCTTGGTGAATTTAGGAAACACCTTCCTTGCTGGTATCAAATTGTGGCATTTGGATTTGCGCAAGGCGAAGGTATGAAACATAGGGTGTTTCATTTTACCGGCTATAAGCTGTGTAGAGGAGATTAAGATAGACAGATTTAGGATTGATAGTTGTACTATTAAGGTGGTCAATCATACTTTATGATTAAGTTATCTAGTGCCACCTGTAAGCTCTAACATTGAGGTTTGTTTAATGGAAATGGAAAGTGGCAATGAAAGGAAAAACCTTTGTGAAAAGATTCGGTAATAGCTAACCGGTGGAGCGTTGAATGATTGTCTTGCGAAAGATTGTTTCTTGGTGTTGGCTATCTTTTGGAAAAGGTTTCGAGAGCGCTTGAGACTAATTTTGTCTTGCTTTGGAACTTTCCATGAATGTGGACCTGTTGGTCAAAGCAATAATATGGAGGCTTGAGAAGAGGGTTTTCAGGTCACCGCAGACTGTCCAGGATCCTATCATGGACTGTCCATGGGCTAATCCCTGGAAACCGAATAGATTCGGGATATTCTGTTGGAGGTCTATCAAGTCAACGGCGAACAATCCTCGCATGGGGTGGTAGACAGTCCGCGCCTGGGGCGGCGGACAGTCAGATGGTCAAATCGGCTATTGAGCAGAGTTACTGGACCTCTGTCTAGTGTGCCGTGGATGAACCGTGGATAGTCCGGGATCTGACCAACGGATTGTCCGTAGGTCATTTCTACTGGCAAGTAGAGGTCCTGTTGTTTCTGTTGGAGGGGCCGAGGTTTAGGGAGGCTCTGGACTCTGGACCGTGAACTGTCCGCACGTGACGAATTTGAATCCAATGGCTAGTTCTTGTGAACCACGGACTATCCATGAGTTACGTAGAAATAAGGCAACAACTAGTTTTGGAGCCCTCCTCTATATATATGGGCTGCCCGGCTTGGGGAGGCTCTCTTTGCCATTCCTAAAGCATATCTCGTGGGAGAGCTCTTCTCTAACACCTCCTCTCAGAGCTTAAGGGCGATATTTGGAGAGTGAGTGTGAGTTCCACTAGTGCGAATCTTTGCGTGAGAGAGAGGAGCCTACCTTGCGGGGTGGTCCGAAGCTTGCTAGCTTGGAGCTAACAAGAGGAGCGGCAATCCTACGACTTGTTTCAACTTGGACTAAGTGACCAGCAAGTCACCGTACCAAGTAAAAAATATCATGTGTCATCGTCTACATTATGGTTTGCAAATCTCAACACAAGTTTACTTCATTGCAATATATCATTCTTGTGTTGATATTGTTGTATCTAGTAGCTTCCGCTTTGTCACTAGTATGTGTAGGAGCTCCCTTGTGCTTCCTCTTGTACTAGTTGCTTAGATTGCTTGATCGTGCTAACTAGAATTGTTTAGGAGAACCTTTAGCTAGCTCAAGCTCCTATCTCTTTGTCTTTGATATTTCTTGTTAGGTGCTTGTAGAGTTACTGTTAGAGGGATGAAGTCTTGGCTAGGCCAATAGATTTAAATTATGCACTTATATCAGTTAGCTAGAGCGATTAGTTTTAAAAAAAGACTATTCACCCCGCTGTAGTCTGCCATCTCGACCCTACAGTGACCCACATGTGTGGATGGTGAACCCATAGGTGTATTATGCACCAAGGCCCATCCTTTTACCCAAATCTCAACTCATTTTCTCCTCTCTTCTCTCTAAGTTTATCGTCTAGGAGGTGAACATGTGCGCAATGGAGGAGCGTTTGGTGTTGAGCAAAATTGCCAGTGAGTTTTGGAAGATTTTGTGGTGGAGGAATCACGCAACATACACGCCATTGCTTATTAGGAAGGATCTGATGGCTAGGAGTTGAGATGGATGTGAGAAGTGTTGAGAAAGGATAGATGATGAGAAGAAATCTAAGGATGCTAGAGTTCCTTGTAAAACAAGCACAAGCTCATGTTTGTTTGTTGCCATATAGTTAGATTTTTAGATAAGCATTTGTTGTAATAAATTGTGATATAATTGTTCTACATGGCTGAATTATCTATGGTTTAATTATTGATAAAAATGTAAGCTATGGTTATCGTTGGGCTCTTCTCAACCCTATAATATGGGTTGTTCACTTCTGATTTTAACTTTTAAGCCGTAAGAAGCAGCTTTGTCGAACATCCCCAAAGGTGTGGCCTCCAAATGGAACACTTCTTGGAGCACTTCTTGATGTAGCCATTTCCAATATAATACTTATTGATGGTCGCTAACCCCTGTTTTCACCATCAACATTCCACTAAATAAATGACAATATAACCCGACAATGTCTAAATTTGCTTTGAATTTTAACTAGTTCCACTTGTACTTGGAATTTATATTTGTAAGCAGAAAAAACACCAAAAATATATGCAAATGGACCAAGAGGAGGCAATGCGATGTGACAAGGTAGCAACCGGGCCAAGTGCCAGGGTGCCCGCCTCGGAGTCAAGGCGGCTGCCCTGACCAGGGCGTCCACGCTGAACCCAGGGCGCCTGCCCTAGTCGTGCCAGCTCCCAAACTCAACCACGTCAGCAATCCATGACAACACCTTCTCATGTCTCCCAACTGTTGAAATCAAGTCGGTTTGATCTAAGGGCTCTCGAGTGAAGTCACTTGGATCCATGGGCCCATTGTCAAGCACTCAAGAGGTTAAGTCGGTTAGAACCGACTCCAAACTGACTTGACTAGCATGCAACCGACCTGAGGGGATGAGCCATGGCTGTTTGATTGTGAGGTGGTGCTAGGTGGACGGCGCCCACCCTAGCGGTGCTAGCAAACCGACCTCCCTCTTTTCCTACAAGTACCCCTTGGTGTCCCAATCACTATATAAAGGGCACCTCGGCCATTGAAGCAAACATCACTACATCACTACCTCACAAGCACAAGAAGGCAAGAGCCTTAGCATAGGAAGCTCTAGCTATAGTGCTTAGTGCCCTCTCGCTCTAGCTCCAGCTTAGCTAGAGTAGCAGTCACCTGCAAGAGGAGAGGAGTCGGATGGAGTTCCGTCTCGGAGTCTGGAAGAGTTTTCTAGAGTTTTCGAGTTCAGTATACTTCTTTGTAATCATACATTATCTACTTAATACAAGTACTTTACTTCAAGTATTTCATTAAGTATTTACTTACGCCTTTATATTTAAGTCTTACTTTCCTACTATTTATTAGTAGTGAGGTTAAGCTTTGCCTATAGGCATAGGTTTACCGAGTTATCTTAGTGATAGTTATATTTATCTGGTACTGTTCTACCGCCCGGTTAAGGTGTCTCTACTTCGAGCTCAAGTAGAGATAGTAAGCTTATAGATTAAGCACGGTGCTTAGGCTATAACTTAACTTCAGGTACGGCTCGGTCTCCGGAGGTGGTAGCAATAGGTGGTGACAGCCCTATTCACCTACGTAGTCCACCACACTAGATTTAGTTCGTAAAATGTAAGGCTCGTGGTGCGTTGTGTCCAGTTTAATCGGGAACGCGTAAGCCTCTTTAATAGATATAATCTCTCTATTCACTTAGTTACCTAGATTACACCCATATGCACATACTGAGAGTGAAGTAGCGATCATAGGATTATTTTAGATTCTAAGTTATCCTTAGTTATCATTCAACTTATCTCTTTTACCCTACACCCATTTATTCGCCACACTCTACCCAAGGATCCACCAACACCCCGTCTTCCTTTGGGAATAAATAAATCGACACCTGGTACTCCCAGGCGAAGTGCTACACAATAGTTCTGTTTGCTTGCATAATCCTTTCCTAACCTACAGAACCGTTGTCACGTGTTTTTAGTGTCGGGACTGACAACCCCGTTAAGTGATGCTAACAAATACCAACAATACTTTTTACATTGATGTACATTCACATATTGCAAATTATTTGTTTTCAAAGAGTTTGGAGTTCGCTGTCATTTATTTTGAACGGTAAATTAAGATTAATGTATCACCTTCAGGATTCTTGTTTACTGTATTCAAAATGGATGGCCCTAGCTAAGACAGACATATAAATAGTGTTTTTCTTTTTCCTTGTCTTGATAGAAGTTGACGTCAGAACAATATTACAAGCAATATAACCGTCACATACATGGACCTAGCTAATAACCTTCACAAAGGGAAAAAAACTAAAACATTGCATATGTCATATGGAGGACTAAGATTGGGTCATTCGTGTGGTCTGATGCAATAAAAAATATGAGATCAGGGCTACAAGCAGATCGTGTGCAAAATAATAACATGGTCAACGACTATGACGACAACATGAAAACAGGGTGGCAGACCAGTTAACAGACACCTGGGCTATAATGCAGTATCCAATGTCAACTTGTTGCCACGCCTCCGACGAGTTTGGAAGATTCCACATTGGAGGAATCATGAAGCACCCCATTATTGCTTGGTAGGCATGATCAGCTGGCTATAGTAGTTCAGATGGACGCGAGAAGAGTTGAGAGAGGATGGATGAGAAGAAAACTAAGGATGCTAAAGCTTCTTGTAAAAGAAGCACAGGCTCATGTTATATTTGACCGCCATGTAGTAAGTTTTGTAGATAAGCATTGTTGTAATTAATTGTGATAAGTCTTGTAAAACTAGCACGGCCAGGGTTCGGATGGGAGTCCTTGGGGAGGGGGGGGGGGGGGGGGCACGCCATGAAGAGAGAGGGTTCAGGTTTGAGAGTTGGAGCTACTGAAACTAGAAGCTAAATGCATGTTTTTAGCTTTTTAGCTAAGATTCTTCCCGCAACTCCCATTTGTACTCGAACACTTAGTCAAACCAACTTATTTTGGTTGTGCTTTTCTCTTCCTATAGCCATTTCCAACACAATACTTGTTTATGTTGATGTACGTTTATAGCTTGCACAATATTTGTTTTTCTAAGACTGTAATTCATGCTGTCATTTATTTTGAACGCTAAACTTCTATCACAACAAGGATGACCTAATATCAGATGGACCCCTAATAACCTTCAAAAAGAAAGAAAATAAATAATCTACCGCGCGCTGACCGTATATATGGAAACTAAAACACAGAATATGTAATGGAGGACTAGGATTCGATCATTCCTGTGGTCTAAAAGTTTAATTTGTGGCAGCTGCTGTCACGTGAGATGCTTTTGAAGGTAGGTATTTCAAAATTTGAAGGAAAGGTAGGTAAACCACATTGTTGAACGTTATTTTCTTCCTTTGAAGCTAAGCCACATGGATGTGACACTCGACGTACGGATAAGGCTCGATCGATTGTGCTAGCTATGTCTCGGTTGTGAATGTGACCCACGACTGGTTTCACTGTTCATCAATAATTGTTTAGCTGAATTATTCAGTGTTGTACTAGGTTTGAGTGCACTTCATTATTTTCTGCTGGGACATATATGGTTCGAGTATAGAGAATTCCCCTAATGCTATGTTCTACGTGAGGTTTATATCTGTCAGTGTGTAATGTTGGTCGTGAGAATGTAAAATGGAGCTCATTGTTTATTGGCAAATTTTGCTGTATAGGATATCATAAAAGCTTGTAGTAATTGGCCGATACACATCGACAAACTAAGAATTTGCTCAGTACCCCTGTTTTCAATCGAGTTGTGGAGAAGTCCCTATACTTTTTGTTAGGTAAACAAGAACGTTCATTGAAAGCACACAGTGTGTAGTACATGCCTATATAGTGTCATAGTGATCTTTGGGAACAATTTCCTAGATTACACACAAAGCTAGCTAGCAGCTTAGCCACTGAAAACGAACCTACATTTATATATGACCTCACGGTCTCACGGCGGATGGCTAGCTCTTGCATTGGAACTTATATATTGTCCACTGAGCCCACTAAGCTAACGAACGTCACTATATATGTAAACAAAGAAGAAAAGGGAGTGCAGTACACAGTGGTGACATGGCACCAGCAGTAGTTAGACGTGTTATATGACAGCTACCTAGCTTTTTCTCTTTGCATCCTAAAGGAACGTCTAGCAAGCGAGCTAACGTAACAAATTGTCGTAGGTAATAAGTAGCCCCGCGCAAAATCATAACCTACCTCCGATTCGACACAATTTTTTCTTGCCAAAACACATAAACTGGCGTTGGCACGTCTCTGCTCGGCGAAACCCCCATAATGCCTTTAATTTGTATTAGTCTCGCACGGTCGTACCCAAACCCGCACGTCAGCATAAAATATTGTCTTCCAACCTACCGCCATCTTCCCCCTTCTCTTCTTCTTCTCGCATTGGTCCCCGCGAGCTGCATATGCATGGTTGCTCTGACTAAACCGCAACACAGGCTCCTGCACCTGCACCACCACCACCACGTAGGAGTGGCCGGGAGCCTGCTGGGAGGTAGTAGACCACTGCAGTAGCCATGATGGCCACCAACTTCCTCAAGACGTACCAGCACGACAAGCAGCACCAGTTCTCACTTCCCAAGAGGAAGTTCGTCACCTACGCCGTCTACGCTCTCATCGCCGTCGTGCTCCTCTACCTCTTCGTCGACCCAGCAGCTCCGCCTGCTGCCGCATCGTCGTCCACCACCAAGCCATCATCATTACTGGCGGCGAGTCCGCCGTGGATTCAGCACCAGCCGGAGCTGGCGACGATTTCTCCAGCTCCTTACCAAGGACCACAAGGCGGTGGAGACGACGACAAAGACGAAACATCGTCATCGCGGATCATCAGTACGACTGCAGCACCAAAGCCTCCGCCGTGCGACTACTCCGACGGCGAGTGGGTGCCGGACGCCAGCCCACCGCTCTACAACGGCACGACCTGCGGCGCCATCAAGGACGACGGCCGGAGCTGCACGTTGAACGGGCGTGAGGACACGGACTACGTCTACTGGCGGTGGCAGCCGCGGGGGTGCGACCTACCGGCCTTCTCCGCGGCCGCCTTCCTGCGCTGGCTCCGCAACCGCCACATGGCCTTCGTCGGCGACTCGCTGGCGCGCAACCAGGCGGAGTCGCTCGTGTGCCTGCTCGACTCGGCGTTCCCGGCCGAGCTCGTGCACCGCAGCGACGACGGAAGGTTCCGGCGCTGGGTGTTCCGTGACCACAACGCCACCGTCTCCATCTTCTGGTCGCCGTTCCTCGTCAGCGGCGTCGAGAAGTCGGAGCGCGACGGCGTGCGCTACAACCAGCTGTTCCTTGACGCGTTCGACGAGCGCTGGATGTCGGAGCTCGCCGCCATCGACGCCCTTGTGATTTCCGCGGGCCAGTGGTTCCGGATTCCTAGCGTCTACCACGAGGGCGGCAGGGTCGTCGGATGCCACGGCTGCGACGCGGCGGAGTTCAACGGCACCGCCGTCGCCGAGATGAGCTTCTTCTCCGTGTTCAGAGACGCCGTCAAGCGGACGCTCGCCGAGGCCGCCCGCCGGCACGAGCACAGCTCTAGCGGCGGCGTGAAGCTGGTGGCGATGACCACCTTCTCGCCGTCGCACTTCGAGGGCCAGTGGAACGAGGGCGCGCCGTGCAAGAAGGAGGCTGACAAGGAGCTGGGGTACACCGAGGCGGAGATGAGGAAGATCGTCGTGGAGGAGGTGGAGCAAGCTGCCGCCGGGCCTCAGCATCATGCGCCGTCGACGTCATCCTCGTCCAGTACGATGCGGTTCGCGGCGGTGGACGTGACGGCGCTGGCTAACCTGCGGCCGGACGGCCACCCGGGGCCGTACATGCGCAAGAACCCGTTCGCCGCCGGCAACACGAGCGGCAGAGTGCAGCACGACTGCTTGCACTGGTGCATGCCCGGGCCGGTGGACACGTTTAACCAGATACTTCTCCAGACAATACTCCGCTAGCTGAAAAGCTCGATCGATCCAGAATTTGCTAGCTCTTGCATTATTTCTTCACTTCGATCATATCGTCCACGATCTGCATGAGAAATTAAACGGATCGATGTTGACTGTATATATATGAGCAGTGCAAGTTTATGTACGTGGAAAAGTTTTGTTTTTAAATTTAACCATAACTAGTTCATCAACCCGTGCTCTCGCATGGGTGTAGAAATTTTAAGAGATATTATGGTCAATCTTAGTTAAGAGTTTCATGATTCTGTTTCAAAGACTGTTATGTCATATATATAGTGATATGAAATAGGGATGAAACACCCTATCAATGGAAAGTTTAATTCAATGGTTTGTAGACATTAAATTTCATGACTCAGAGAGTTGATAATTATGCCAAAAGAATTTGATCCCCATGTAAAACTTAGTTCCTCTCAAATATCATAAACTTGTTACTTACTTTTTTTGCAAGGGACAAATTAATATATTTTCATGTATATTCATATTTCTATTGCATGACATCTCTATATGTTTTCCATATGCAATAATATTTAAGTATTGCCATTGACTATGGTGGCCCTTTGTGCATGACCTATCTTATGAAGTCATGAATATAATTTTTTATTTTTCTTCAAATTGTTTTCTTATTGGCCACTAATGAATTTTTGTCCCCAAGTTGAGTTGCGCTTATTGTATCTTTTATTAACTCTTCTTTTTCCTTTTTAAAAATAAGGATAAGGTTTTTTGTTATAGCTAGCATAAACAATCATTTGAATCCTATAGGCAATGAAGCATTGAGGAAGAGAAAGTCGCTCGTGTTGCCAAATCTATGGACATGCAGAACGGCGGAGGCAACTCTCGTCGTGCTTGACGGAGGTTCAGGAGGGCTTGCGCGTAGAGGCCCCGCATGAGCATGAGGATGATGAATTGCCAAGGGCAACATTGGTGGCAAGCGTCAGATAACTACAACTGGCAAGCCACTGCTACTGTAGCGTGGCCGATGGCGACTCCACGTCATCGCCATGCGTGTCCTCCGTACCCCTACTGCTACCAAATAAGCATTCGCGGCCAACAACATTCATTCCCTGGTGCGTGCAAGAGAGGTGGCGTCAAGGGGGAGAGAGGGACTTGTGCTCAGGGTGGACACATGATGGGATGCTTCATCAAAGGTGAGGGTTTCATCCAAACAATATGGTACATTGGATTTTAGTAAGAGAAAGGAGAGGGAAGCATGGATCTCATTCTTTCTTTTCATAGGTTGACTGTTTTTGGGTGCTTTTTTATTGGGTGCATATTATACAGGACATGGCTGTGGGGGATAGTTTCTGAGTAGCTGTAGAAAAGTTCACTACTGATGCATTATTAGTGATAGAGATAACACAAGTGAATAATTTAGAACAATATAAAATATCTTTGGAAACTACATCAAAATGATCGTTGTAGATAATTTAGATTTAGGGATAGTTTAATTTGTGCTTGTTAACAATATAGTGCAAGTGGTTAATTTAAATACAAATTTATGGGTTACTTTATAACATTTTCCATAATAACATATGTGGCAACAAAAATGAATATTAGAGGTAATCTTTGGTCTATTTTTGCATAATGGTAGTGGTCATATTAAAAATATAAATGGTTGTCATTGTCAATATAATATAATGATGATTATAGTCAACCAAATAGATGACCACATAATAACATAGAAAAAGAACTTGACTCATGTGTATTATTTTATTTAATAACATTAATCTACCGCAACAATCGACTAACATTTCAGATTTCATTTAAATACTATATTTTTATGGAGGTGCCGAATGCCACAATTAGTAATGATGCCGTAATTTGTAGACTTCCCCTATAAAAAAATAAATATATAAACATATAGTGACATTCTTATAATCTTGTAGTATCTCTAGTTTGAATCGTGGTTATTATATGAAATTAGCTCTGACTATGATAGGTGAACTGTATACTTTAGTGTATATAAATTATATATGTAGCTATATATGGAGAGAGCTAAATAATTGTGGTCTGACCTGTTTGGACTATGGAGTCTCGATGCTGCATTAACCTTAAAGCTTTAGTACACCGAAAGGCTTCTTTATTGCTGAATGCTTTTCATCTCGTACGTAGGTGGCGAGGATACAGGATAGGGCAAGCGAGCCAGATTGTACATGCAGCTGGATACTCTCATTCATGTTCCATGCGTGTCTACGCGGTTCTTGACAGATTTCTGGCCTGATGAACTTTATGAACGGGAGTCCCATGCATCTACTGATCGACAATGCTGACGAACGAAGGACGGATGTTAGGGTTTTGCAGTTGCGTTACTGCATCAACTTGTCAATGGATGTTGTGGCCCTTTGAGATCCAAAAAATATCGAGTAACAATCAGACTCCAAACAGGAGATCAAGAAAGAAAAAGACCGGACTTCATGCAACTACTGCACATATGAAAGCCTGCGCTTGATGTTGTCTACTGGAAGGAAAAGCTAGCGCCAATGTCAGTGACTTCATTTTTTGTGAATTGAGAACTCAGCGTGATTGCAGGACACGGCGGCGGCGGAAATAGGTTTCCAGGAGCGAGAGCTGAGACAGGTAGCTAAGAGGAGGTACCGGAGAGACATTATGTTATGGTAGAAATTTTTCAACATGTAATTTAGATGTACATATCTAGTTCTACTAATAAAATTATAATAAATTTTCATAATGACACTGGTGGATAATTTATATGTACATTGAAGGGGTTATTCTAGAGATTTTTTATAATGGCAAATGTGGGTAATTTTTTAGAAAATATAATAGATCGAATGGCTATAATTCTTAGAGGCTTATTGATTGATGGCTAGATGTTTCTGATTTTTGTGAGAATTTCTAGAATTTATCTATTTTTCTAGAGCATCTCATGAGGACTAACGTAGAGCCTCCGTTGGAGCCTCTAATTAGTAATAGTAATGTAGGTCGCGTCTCTCATCCATGTACAATGCATGTTTCCGTGGTTCTTGTTAATGGAGGTCCAAGCTGAATTTTTCAGTTAGTCGATGCCACCCATCTCTCTATGAGATACGATATACAGAACCAACAAATCAGTTGATTGTAATGACTCAAAATATATAGAAAATTAGGCAAGAAACGGACTGCATAGATGCAACTGCATAGAAGCCCACTTACGCTTAATGCCATCGATCGGAAGGATGAAGAGCCGGGCAATACTGTGACTTGATTCACATATTTTAGATTGATAACTCTGATCGCAGGACGACTTGGTGGTGGCGTCGAGGTGCACACGAGAGGAAGAAACGGCCCGGATGCTTGTTTATTTACGTGGAGATTGACGTTGGAATAGACAAACGACGGGGCATTTGCTGCCGAGATCCAAAACTCCGGGAGTAAGATGCTTGTCAGCACACCTTCCTGCAGTTTTTAGCATCCCATAGATCAGAACAACACCAAATTTCAGTTTCTATATATTGTTATTTGTCGACGATCAATTGCAGAAGAAGCTTAAGCCTGATATACTATTAACGGACCTGTGTAGAAGATCTTGTCCCACTTGAGTTCGATGGTCTTTGAGATGCCGCCCTTACGATCCTGACGCAGGATGCGTCCATGTACCGTGGGACCAGGTTGGCGAGTAGCTACGGCGTGGCCGGCGCCGCCTCCGACGGCTTCAGCACCACCTCGTGCACGGCGGCGATGGCCCCGATCACCAGGGTACCGGAGAGAGGATATGCTTTTGTTTTAAGCAAAGGATATGCTTGGTTGTGCAGTTTAGACGTCATATCTACATTTAGTAATAAGATATGTTTTATGCAGAATTTAGATGTTTATTTTTTTATAACGGCAATAGTGGGTAATTATATAGATATTTAGGGGGTTGTTTTACACTGATATTTATAACGGCAATGGTGGCTAATTGTTTATAAAATAAAATAGATCTAATAGCTGTCATTGTTAGAGACTACGGAATGGATGGCTAGATGTTTCTAATTATTGTGAAAATTTATAGGATTTATCTTTTTTCTTAGCGCGTCTGTGAGAGTTAACGTGGAGGCCACTAATAAAATTATAATAAATTTTCA
>CM041633.1:56950915-57065570 GCA_023333625.1 Bothriochloa decipiens | reverse complement strand
GTGAGAGTTAACGTGGAGGCCACTAATAAAATTATAATAAATTTTCATAATGGCACTGGTGGGTAATTTATATGTACATTGAAGGGGTTATTCTAGGGATTTTTTATAATGGCAAACGTGGGTAATTTTTTAGAAGTGTAATAGATCGAATGGCTATAATTCTTAGAGGCTTACCGATTGATGACTAGATGTTTCTGATTTTTGTGAGAATTTCTAGAATTTATCTATTTTTTAGAGCATCTCATGAGGACTAACGTGGAGCTTCTGTTAGAGTCTCTAATTAGTAATAGTAAGATATAAACCACTTCTCAATTCTTGAAGAGCTTCTTCCATTGTTCGACATTTTGTATATTGTGCACCGACGGTTCCAACTTATTCACATATAACATTCTCGTTTCTAAACTCGTTGATCGTTTCCTCAAACTTATTTTATCGCAGCTCTAAACATACAAGTCAGTTTAGGTCCTTTAAATTGTTCAGGTGTATCATATCTCAGTTTCTAAACTCGATCGTAAATTGCTCAAATAGATCATTAATATATATTTGGGGTCGTCCCTTAACCAATCCAGAATAATGAGTCTAGACGCTCTTGTGTGGATGTGGCATACCCGCTTGCTAGCACATGTAGCAACCATTTTTTTCAAAAAAAAGAAACACATATAGTCCCTATGTTAGCTCCATTTCCCTACTTCCTATCCGACGTCTCTCCTAGCTCCCTCTCCCTCCCTCCCACCCTCTCTCCCTCTCCTTTTTCTTTCCTCTTGGGAACTCATGGCGAGGAATGACAGAGATCTAAGGGTGATAGAAATGAGAGGTTGGCATGGCCATGGGTGCTCACCACATCCACGGTCCATGAGTATGGCTAGCCGCGAAGGCCTAGGGCAACATGTTAGCCACATTACATATAGCTGAAGGCATTAGGGGACATAATTTAGTGAAGCCATGATATGGCTATATATGGATGTGCTTCTATTGTCTTGATACAAAGAACCTTTTCTCTAGTTTTGATGTCAACAATCTTGCTCAGCTTGTTGAAATATATCAGGAGGATTTCGCATATTAATTATCAATCGTGCAATCATAAGAGGATAACTTGAGACACATATTCTTCATGTGAGGAGGCATGCCACCTTTTGTACTTGTAAATATAGTGCAAGTTTGGCCAAAAAAAATACCACGCAAAAAAAAGTTTGCCCAAAAAATAGTTCAAACTAACAAACATCAAGTTCTTCCATTGGTGTGCAAGCTTATTGAATTGGAATTGTTAGTGCTTGAAAGCGCTTTCTCATCTATGAAAATTATCAAGTCCAATCGTAATATGATTGCCGATGGTTTGGTCAAAACAATTCAATTCATTTGATGAACCTACTATATTTTTCAGCAATTCCATAACCTAAAGAGTCGCTACATACTAGCATGAGAAATTGCTTTTATAAGATCCCTCTTGGCACGGCTTTATCTCTAACCTTTTGCATCTCACGCTACAAGAAATGTGTCATTTATCAAATTAGGGCTGTTAAGCCCATGCAACAACTAGGCTAAACATGGCCCAACCCAATTGTTCAAAACTGATTGTTGTTTTTGCTGAACCAGCCCATTATATTTTGGCCCAAACAATTTTGGGTAGCTATTTTTGTGTCCGGCACATGTCATGCCTTTTTTGGTCTGAGAAGAATTTTACACAGGCCAAATACAGAACAACCCGAAATCTAAAATTCAGGGAATATAATTTCACTTGAAAAGGCCTATCTTCTAGATACGAAACGCGCACCATTCTCTGGCTTGTCAGCGTGGCCACGTCGACGGCAAATCCTCAGCCATTGGATCTCAAACGGATGGCTCAAACCACTTCGTGGGTCGCTATCGGGGGCACTGTTAATGTACTGTTCACCAGAAATTGTTACACATACACCTGAAAACGTACCTAAAAAATGAAACAAGCTTTTTCCATTCTAAAAGATTTCTATAAAATTCTTAAATAAGCTAGAACCACTCTAAAACATATAAAAATATTTTTCACCAAATTTTTAATTATAAAAAAATAATTTTCAAATTCCTCAGAGCACAGCCACGCTATCAAAGGTCTTTTAAAAAATCCAAAATAGAACATACTTATGTACAAAATTTTATTGCACATGTTTTTGCCTATGTTTTTAATAGATAAATATGAAGATCAAATAAAAACATAAAATATAAAATCCAATTGTTCATAACTCCTCATGATTTGAGGTTTCCCAATTATATTAAGCTCGCAACTACTTATGCTCCTTCCTCCTTAATAAATACTTTTATCTTTTTTCCCACACAAACAAATGTGAAAGTCCCATTACAACAACAAAAGTAAAATGTTACTTAAATAATACTCATCAACTTATAGATTTTTGAATTTCATGCTTTGAGTTTAAAAATTGTTCTTTCTAAAAAAGTTTTAATCTACCTTTGCTTTCATACCTTAACAAATAATCACAACCATTCTTTAGCCATAACAAACATAGCCAAAAAACATAATACACATATATTTCATTACCAAAAAAACTCAAACAAAAAAATGATAATTTCACGGTTCATATATACAAACATAGGTAAATAATATGTTTAAATGTATAGAGAACAATTCATTTACCATTACTTATACTCATGTACCTAACTACAGAGAAAAAAAACTACCAATGGCCATGCGCGGCAAAGCCGCGCAGGTTTCTAGCTATAACAATTTCACTTCAAACGACCATATAAAAATGGCTCCTTGCAAGAAGCTTGGAGGACCTGAGCTAGAAAAAGTGCCTCCTCCTCACAAGCCTAATATAAGTTATTACAAAACAACCACTAGAACTAGTTTGCGAAATATTCTTAAAATAACTTTAGCTTCACGAGAGAAGTACTCCAAAGAATGAGCCGAAGCCAAAACCCTTCTAGGAGAAGCTAAATTCTCTCCAACCTGACATAAAAGCCATGGGTCCGCTGTGGTGAGCAGATTCTATAATCCATGTCGAGCACATCCAATCACTGAATTTTAATTTTGGTCATGGCGGTAGAGCATCTGTAATTTTTTTTATTTGTGTACTCCCTTCGTCCAAAAAAGGGTGTCATTGTGAGAGATCTTTGCTGGTAATTTTTTTTTAAACTTTAACTATACTTTTATAAAATATTAGCAACCTTTGTATTCCATATGAATTTATTTTTGAATATATTCATTCATCTAATGATACTATTATTCATCCCAAATATTATCATTTTCTTATATAGTTGGTCAAGATTGATACTGTCTACCCCAAAAAATAATTAATATTATTTTTTATTTTGGGATTAGACTACTATTGTTTTTTTTACAGCTGATTACCATCATTTGACTCTTCGAAAAGTGTAACAATGCTCTTATATACGGTGGAGAATAGTACGGCTGAGAAAACACTGTGATAGCGGCCCATACGCGGAAAGAGTCATGGTTGTGGGGGCCTAATTTACTATGGCCCAAGACGCCCATGAAGAAAATTAGAATCCGTCTTGGCGGCCCACATAAAAACCTTCACCACCCTTGGCTTGGTATATTTTCTCCAGACGGCACTCCATCTTCTATTCGCTTGTCCTAATTCCGCGCATCCCCGGCCGAGGCAGCAGCGGCGGCGCCGGCGCCGGCTCACCAGCGGTAAGCCCCCTCCCCTCTCTTTCTCTCCTCTCTTCCAGTGCCGCTTGCGCTCTTCGCGGTGGGAACGAACTCACGCTTAGGATCAAGAACAGAAAAAATCGCAACGTGACCTAGGGTAAGGGGCTCCCTGATTCGATTGCGTCCGAGCACCGTTCTTGACCTTAGCTTCCATTAATCCGTCCTAGTTCTCGAGCAGTTGCATAGATCTATCCGTTTAGTATGGCTTGCGTGGGGATTGGTTCGATTCCCGGTCAAAGGCGCGTGTCTCGTGCGCGTGCGCATCCATTATTTGATTTCTTTGATTACACTGGGATGAGCACCGTATTGGATTTTTTTGCTTCCATCCTCTAAGGACGGCAATGGACTCCCATATGTAGGTACCAGGACGAATGGGGAGGTACAGCCCTGCGTACAGCCCCCCGAGGAGAGGATACGGCGGCAGGGGAAGGAGCCCGCCTCCGAGGAGAGGGTACGGCGGCGGTGGCGGCGGTGGCCGTGGTGATCATGGCTCCGTCAGCCTCCTGGTCCGCAACATTCCATTGAGATGCAGGTGTATATGCAAACTCTGACCTGGACACCCTTCTCCATTGTTTTATCGTATACTGGCGTTTAAATTGCTTGCTCCTCACATTTACAACCAACTTTGCAGGCCTGAGGAGCTCCGTGTCCCTTTTGAACGGTTCGGCCCTGTTCGGGATGTTTACCTGCCAAGAGACTATCACACTCGGTAAGTGTTAATGTGCCAACTAGGCTAATAAATGGTTGTGCCCGTTGACATCCGTTTGTAGCCGTTGCATTTGCTTGCCATGATTGGATATATAAACATGTCCTTACTGCTAAGAGACTATGACACAGGGTAAGTGTTAATGTATCAGCTAGGCTAATTAACAGTTGTGTCCGTTGGCATCGGTTTCTAGCTGCTACATCTGCATGCCATGATTGGATATTGGATACATAAACATGTCTAACAATTGGTGGTTTTGGTTCAGACATGCTTGGTACTTTAATTTCCCCTGCCTTTTAGGAGCAAAGCATTTGTCTGCATGGAACTGAACACTTCGATTGGGTTGTAATACTTTGCTGGTGTTTCTACTTTTGATATACCAGTTCTAGCAGTTACATACATTTGTATTCCATGTTTTTTTTTACCTCACCAGGGGAAGGGACTCACACCTGAATAAGGTGCAAGGCCAGGGATCGAACCCTGGCCAGCTGGCTCAACCACAGCGAGCACACGCCACCGCACTACAAGTGCTTTTGTGCTTTCCATGTATGGATATATTTAAATATGTCCAACCATTTGGGATTCTACAAAAAATGCTTGGGGTCCTTATCTTTTGCTGCTTTTTAGGACCAAGCATTTTTGGATGTTATATTTTGACCATGCTGTCAAAATTATCGTGGCTTAGCAAAATTGCATAGGATATGTTTGCATTATATGATGCTTTCTTCTGGTACGAATTACTCTCTTGAAATTATTCTCAGGACTGTATTTGTGGTTGAAGTAAATACAAGCCCTGAACAGTCCAAAGCGTGATTTTGTTTGGTGAGATAAAGTATTGTGCGAATGAAGTTATTTTATCAAGACAAGATTCGATTTGTTAATTTCCTGAAGAGAAGAGGGTTTTACCGTGTCTTCCATGGGAAGATATAATGAAGACAAGTTGGTCTCAAGCACTTTTCATGACTTTTCAAGAACTTGAAGCAAATCACTTTATGATGATGTATACAAGAATTTTGGATCTTAAGGGCTCCTAACTACTTTTTGAGGCTTGCTACCATTTGATGAACATGTTTGTAAGTTGTTAGCTATGCTCTATGGAGAACTATAATTGATTCACCATAATATGAATCCCTGGTAGTAACTCGTGAGGCACATACTATTTATGATCGTTATGTGCCCCCTTCCTGGTTTACCCGTACCATAGTTTGTGAATTTTACTTATGATGAAGGCTTTTATGATCATTCAGGGAGCCAAGAGGGTTTGGATTCGTGGAGTTTGTTGATGCTTATGACGCTTCTGAGGCGCAATACCACATGAACCGTCAGATGTTTGCTGGGTGTGAACTAACTGTTGTACTTGCTGCTGATACACGGAAAAGGCCTGAAGAAATGCGTAGACGAACTGGGCCAAGGTATGCCAATAAGCATTGGTTTTCTGTTTGCACTATCTGTGTTTCATTTGAAGTGACTTAAGTTGTATCTCTGCAGAGGTTATTCTGGTCATGAAGGGCGTCGTCCGTATCGCCATGGTAATCTAAGTTGTTTGTTTTGTTTTGTCCTATTATTTGAGATGCATGGATGAATGCTTGAGTATGCTTGATGATTTCGGAAGCTGTTTGAGCACTGACAACTTGCTATTTCCTTACGTGCAGGACGGTCTCGTTCTCGTTCATACTCGCGTTCCCGCTCACCACGCCCCCGTGGCCGTGGTAGATCACAGTATGTCTGCTGAGTCTTGAGTCTCTTTGAATAAGTAATGAACCAACCATAATATATCAGTGCAGTAACCTTCATTGAAATGATGTTACCTATATATAATACAGGTCATACTCCCCTGCCCCAAAAAGGCGTGATGACTACTCTACTTCCCCACCCCGGGCAAAGGAAGAGCACCCAAGGTCATCAAAACAGCCTAAAGAAAACGACAGGGATAAGAAGAGGAGATCCTATACTCCTGATGATAGAAATGATCACCATGGTGCAGAGAACGGCCATGATGAGTAAGTTCTATTCCTTGACTGTTGGTGCCAAGTTAATTATGTTATGTTCTGAAGTAGCAATGTTGTGTGTCCTGTTGAGTGGTTTTTGTTGAGCAATATATTTTCCTCCCATCTGTAACATGCAAGTATGCAACATCATTAGGGTTGTTACACTGAGCATTTGTTTGACCAAGAAATGAGAAGTGGTAACTTATTTGTGGAGGATATCAGGGAATGGGGCTTTCATAAAGTTTGTACTTCCTGTATTCCAAATTGTAAGACAGTGACTTTTCTAGGTACATAGCTTTTGCTATGCACTTACATAGTTATACATATATGCTATGTCTAAATACATAGTAAAGCTTACTTGATGCGAAATGCCTTTCCCGAGCAACTTTGAGCAATAGTGTCTTTATTTGTTTAAATAAATGTGCAAAGCATACTTGATGTGAAATGCCTTTCCTGAGCTATATTATGCTGGAAATCCCTTATACTCTCGCACAATTACATGTATATTCAGGCACATTCTTTGCATTGTCTTGAGAGTCAAACTGCATCATGGCTGGGAGAGGGCTTTTTCTGTTTCCCAGTTAGAGAATCTTGGGTTCCCTCAAAAAAATGAGTTAGAGAATCTTGAGCCTAGGGTACGCAGAGTTGAAGCATAGTTTAGCTTGAGTCACTTGTTGGCCCATACTGTATGGTTGCCGTTTGATATAAGTAGCTTCATCTGGTGCATTCATTTTGGATGTTTGGTAAAATTGAATCCATTATATGTATGCAGCAGGAGTTGCTGCTTCAGATTGGTGTTTTTGTTGAATGGTAGTAACAGCGCTTGTTGTTTGTTGATAACAGAAGGAAGAAGTCCCCAGCAGGCGAGGAGGACGAGGAGCCTCGGCGTGGTCGCCGCAGGTCGCCCTGGCAAGCGTCCGTGTCGCCTCCAGGGTCACGGTCAAGGTCGGCGTCGCCTGCTCTCAGCGGCTGATGAATGGTGGCGATGGAACTGAAGGTTTTGGGCGGCACAGATTAGTTGGCCCCTTGTGCTGATTGGGGCAGTTTGCCAGACTCTTGTTATCTCTACTGCTAGGCTCGGTTTTGTTTTTTCCTCCGTGGATTGTTGGTGTATGTGGGATAAGGCCCGTGGTTGGTTTGCTCGGAATGGATGGATGGATGGATGGGCTTGTCGGTGGGTGGGTGGAGACGGTTTTGTATGGTCTCTTTGTATGTGTCTGAGAGATTGAAGATTGGCTGTAAACCTGCTATGGTACTAGCGGTAATTGTTCTGGATGTGTTGCTGCTGTTTTAGGTTAATGATGATGACGGAATCGTTGTGCAATGTTATTAAGAGTTGAGAATGGATTTGAATTTCTGAA
Organism: Bothriochloa decipiens; assembly: GCA_023333625.1. NCBI lineage: Eukaryota > Viridiplantae > Streptophyta > Magnoliopsida > Poales > Poaceae > Bothriochloa > Bothriochloa decipiens. The sequence continues at coordinate 57,057,851 of CM041633.1, read as the reverse complement.
TGGATATCTGATTGGATTTGTTTGGCCGGGCCAAAGGAACTGTTAACTGTGCCCTTGATGGTCCATTGGCCGTTTGTTTGAGTACAACAGAAAGGAAGGTCAGGATGAACAGATGGACGGTTTTGGATTGGGTGATTGGTCTGGTCTGGTGAGTCATTTTACGTCGGTGTGCCGCATCACGCGTAGACGGGTCTGCTGCTGACGTGTGACAGCACGGAGGGGCCTGCTGCTGACGTTTGATAGAAGCAGCCAGGCACCGACGGAGTCACGATGTCATGGTGCAAAAGCTGCAGCAGCCACGTCGTACACAAAACAATCCCTCACGGTGCAAAGCTGCAGCAGGAACGGCTGGCTAATCGCCACTCACCGACTGGTCTTCTTTTTTCACACGATTTTCCTGTTTATTTTCACACTATTTTTTATGCACACAGGAGGATAGGGACTGTAATCCCTCGAGACCCATGCAGAAAATGATTGAAGCTTGTACCAAAGCAAAAACCAACAAAAGAGAGCAAATGTGCGTGAAAAAGACGAATATATGCCCTCGCAAACATTTATTTTTTTTTGGAGTACCTTTCCTTTCCTTTGCAAAAGAGAAGAAAAAACATCGATTTGCACACAGGAATAAAGGAGTGTAGTGCTTTGTGAGCTTTCGAATATTGACGCCTGCACTGCACTAATCAAATGAAAATCAAGCAAACTTGCCTAAAACCTTTTGGCTTCGCTCTGTTCTTTTTTTTTTCTCTCTCCCCTTTTTGGGCAAACAATATAGTTTTGTGTAATATAAAAAAACTGAAAGCATCTAAGAAGATACATTCCGAAAAATGAGAACACGAGAGATTTGTTGGCACGCATTTCGCACCGTTTACAATGCTTTTACAATTATTAGTACTGGTACTAGTACATACGTACTCATATACGTATTGATGTAGCATTTTGTTTGTTTCCTCAACGAGGCGGTAGCATGTGTGTGCAAAGCAAATAAAGAGACGGAGGATTTCTGAAGAAGCTGCGGGTGGCCTCCTGACTACCTGCATTTTTGACGGGCCGCGCGGGACGACGCGTCTGCTGCGACGTCGCGAGCGCCAGGTGGTCCGGTCCGGTCCGTGTGTATGTTTGACCCATGGACACCACACAACGGAATACGACACGCGGCGCGGGAAAACACGACACCGTCGCCCAGCCGCGTGCGTTTGCTTGCTTGCTCCAATCCAAAGCGGAACTACGCAACTGGAAACACGGCAATTTGCCAGCTTTAAGTGCTTGTATTTTCAGTTTCACACCAAATCCCAAGGGAACATATACTTCCATACAACAAGACAACACAGGATAATATGCCACGCTGCCCTTGTCGTCTGCATTTCCAGAGCATAAGGTGCCCTTTTTTATTCCTTTATATACTCTCTTCGTCTGAAATTATAGTTCGTTTGACTTTTTTGACTTCAAGTTTGATCATTCGTCTTATTTAAAAAATTTAAGCAAAATTTATTAAATTTAGACCATTTTTGAAGATCTTTTGTTAATAAAGCAAGCCACACTAAAATAAATTATATTTTAAATGAATTTTTAAATAATACAAGATAATCAAATTTAGGATAGAAAAGTCAAACGAACTACAATTTAAGACAAGATAATACCGGAAAAAAAAAGGAGATATAGCAGGACCCAGGCACAAAATCGGGGCGGGCAACATTTTTTCCTTTAGACTTATTTGTTTTCCTTTTTCTTTTTTCTTATCATTACTATAGTATTATTAATTAATCAAAAGACAGACGGGCTTTAGGCAAGCGCCATTAATTAATTAAGTAATTATTAAAATAATCAGCAGCGATCTCGAGCCGGCGAGCGCAGAGGTTTCAAAACCCACCCACGTCCCTTCCACAACGGGCATCACTCCACCGCCCATTTCCATTTCCATTTCCATCCATCCATCTTCCCCACGTCGTCCTCGTCCTCTTCCTCTTCCTCTTCCATCCCCAGAGCAGAGCAGAGCAGAGGCCAAATCCAACCAACCACAAATCACTAGTAGTGGGGGTGGGGGACAATCAGCAGCAGGGCCACGCGCGCACGCCTCCCGATGCTCCCGCTCCTCCTCCTCCCTCTCCTCGCCGCCGTCCTCCATGGCGCGGGGGCGCAGGGCCTCCCCATCGGCGTCAACTACGGCGCGAACGCGGACAACCTGCCCACGCCCGCCGCCGTGGCGTCCTTCCTCGCCACCAAGACCACAATCGACCGCGTGAAGCTCTTCGACGCCAACCCGGCCTTCCTGGACGCGTTCGCCTCCAACGCGCCGCACATCTCGCTCGCCGTCTCCATCCCCAACGCGCTCCTCCCGACCTTCGCCGACAAGTCCGGCGGCCTCGACGCCGCGCGGGGCTGGGTCCGCGACAACCTCTCCCCGCACATCTCCGCGGGGGCCAACGTGACGCTCCTGCTGGCGGGCAACGAGGTGCTCGGCCCCACCGTCGTCCCGGACCTCGTCGTCGCGCTCCTGCCCGCGATGCGCCGGCTCGCGCAGGCGCTCCAGCTGGAGTCCCTGCCGCACGTCCGCGTCACCACGCCGCACTACCTGGGGATCCTGGCGCCCTCCGACGGGATCCCGTCGAACGCGCGGTTCAAGCCCAACCTCGACACCAAGGTCCTCGCGCCGATGCTCAAGTTCCACAACGACACGGGGTCGCCGTTCATGGTGAACGCGTACCCCTACTTCAGCTACAACGCGGCCAACCTCGACTACGCGGTGTTCCGGCCCAACGCGGGGGTGTACGACCCCGGCACGCGGCTCAACTACACGAGCATGTTCGACGCGCAGATGGACGCCATCTACACGGCCATGAAAAAGCTCGGGTTCGGCGAGGGCGTGGAGATCGCCGTCGGCGAGGCGGGGTGGCCGACCAAGGGGGAAGCCGGGCAGGTCGGGGTGAGCCCGGAGGACGCGCGGGACTTCAACGCCGGGATGATCCGGGTGTGCTCCGGCGGCAAGGGCACGCCGCTGATGCCTGGCAGGAGGTTCGAGACGTATGTGTTTAGCTTGTTCGATGAGAATCAGAAGCCGGGCCCGGTGGCGGAGAGGAATTTTGGGATCTTTAATACGGATTTCACGCCCAAGTATGATCTCGGACTCCTGCGCCAAGGACCGGTGAGTTGCTGCTTCTATACTCTGCTTTTGCTCGCTCTGTTTCTTCCGTTTCCTCTGCTTCGTTGGTTGGTTCATTCACGCATTCATTCATTCATTACGGGCGGACGAATCTGCTGCAATTATTGGTTCCCAAACTCTGCCAGATATCTTTCTTTTTGATTATTGTTCTGAATTCAATCTTTGAGGGTAGTGGTAAATCATTATTTCTTTTGAATTAATTTACTGCCAAGCAAGCGAGTAGTAACTGTCTATCTCGATTCCCAACATTTAACTGCACGCGTAGTATGGCTGTGGAAAAAGAGAGTGGGACAAATGGGACGCGGTTTCGCCGCGGCAGTGGGGGTCAAAAGGTCGCGGTTTGAGCCGTTGCCGGGTCAAGCAGGTCTTCAGGGAGGTCATCCCTGGGTTCACGTTACGATGTGTCTCGAAGAGGGCACCATTTTATTATTATTTTTTTTCACGACCGGGACTTCATCCGTTTTCCATTAAAAGAAATAAACGAAAAACAATAACAGGGCGTTAAACCATTGATGTTAGTAAGATGCGCACATCGAATGACAGACGAGAGTTTAAAAACATATCTACTGGATACAGCATAAATGATTATATTTTGAACAAATATTGTGACCCAAAAACCAAGATAGCAGCTTATAAGCTGAAGCCTCTAGCATCCAGTCTTGGCTCCACCCGATCGCAGCCTCTTGCCATGAAGCAGGGCGTGCATAGCCTCCTCTGCGTCACCCGCCAGTACGACCTGGAACGCGGCCTGGTGAAACTCCTCGAACGTAGCTTCATTAGAGTGTTGTGTCTCAACCTCGTACCCGAGCTTCCTCATGAGGACCCACCTTGCCTGCGCGTCCGGCTTGTTGAGCTTGTTCTTGGCGGCTAGGCGGGCACTACGCTTGGACAGCTACTCCAGGGTGTCTTCACTGGGACCCGCCTTGGTGATCCGCAAGGTCGGTGTGGAGAGCAGCGACGGCGTCAGCGGCTTCCTGAGGGAGTTAATGAAGTCATCGATGGATTCAGCACTAGCGGACACGTCCGCATTGGCGTGCCTCACCGTGTTGCCCTCTGTTGGAGCCTCAAGGGCGTCGACGTCAGCGCCATGGCCAGAACCAACGAGTCCTCCAGTGCCATCGATCGGACGGGGCTCGACATCATCGACGACGCATGGAGCAGTGGCCTCATCGACTGTCGCCGGTAGCTCCGCGGCGGCGTGAGGGTCGTCCTCGACGAAGCCCGCGACAACCAGGGCGGCCACCACCGCAGTCCTGCCTGCCTCCGCCTCTTCGTCCATGGGATCGAATTCCCTTCATGGCGGAGGGTCCGCCGCGGGCTGGGAGGCCACCTGCGGCTGCACACCACCATCCTGCAAAGAAGCCTTAGGACCTCCGGCCACCCACATGGTGACCTCGAATTTCGAAGCAAGGTGCGCCATGAGTTAGTCCAGCGCGGCCGCGTTTGTAAGCGTGAGAAGAACAAGAGGGGCAGCAGTCTCACCAGAGGCCTCGGCCCTCTTGATGACGGAGGCCTCGGCCCTAGGGCGGCCTGCGTCATCCAGAGGTGGACAGGGTGGTGGCGACGTGGTCGACGTTGAAGACGCGACAAAAGTCTCCATCCTAGGACGGTTGATGTCATCCAGAGGAGGAGAAATAGGCGGCTGGTGCTGGGATGAAGACGACGATGTCTGTACCGGGGCCTCCCGACTGGGGTCTAGCGCCGAAGCCGGCACACGCTTGCGGGGCGGCACACGCTCGTGCATGCCCCGGCCTGATGGCCAGCGCCCTGGCAACGGAGGCAGCGCGACGGGGAGCGACACTGGGCGGCGATGTGGTCCCTCGCGAGGCAGTTGAAGCAACGGCCCACCAGCTCCGGTGGCACTGGACGACGTCGCCTGGGTGCTGCCTTCTCTGACGAGCGGCGGTGACGGCGCCCCACGACAGTCCTAAAACCATCGGCGTCGACGCACGGTCATGGGTCAAGCCGCTGTGCAGTGGGACCCTCGGCGCCTTCTGCAGGTCAACACCTTCGGGCGCCCCACTGAGGTGCTGGCAGGGAGGAAGGGGGCAGCGTCGGGGGAGAGGGATGACCTCCTCGAGGGTGTTGCGGCCGGCGGTTGCAGATTCATCGGCGACAGCTTTGGTGCGTGCTCCGGGCTGACGTTGGCGGCCACCGTTGCGGGAACCCCATCATCAAGGTCGTCGTCGTCGTCGAAGACGTCCTCGACGATAACGTCATCCTCAAACAGCAGCTTCCTTGTTCCAGGTTCGCCTCCCACATCTGTGTGCACGGGGAGGACCGCGAAGGAAGGGGCAACATCCGGCGGCGTTGCAGCTGCCGCAAACGCCGCAACAACCACCGGCTCCCCAAGCAAGAGCGACGGCGCCGAGCTCGCTGCAGCACCCGCCGCGACGGCCACTAGCTCGAAGCAGGGCGGCGATGGAGGCCGGACCCTGGGCGAAGCAGCGGCGGGGGCATCTGCGTCGTCGTCCCTGTCCAGTAGCGTGGGGATGGAGGCGACGGGGGCAGGGGTTGCCGGAGGCGATGACAACGGCGTTGCTGGGTCCCCCACCCTGGAGGCCGGCTCAGGCGAGGCAGCGGGCACTGTACGGACGTCGGCGTCAGCCCCGCCTCGGCCCTGGATAAAGGTCTGGATCCGGCACCCTGGGCCGCGGCGGCGCTCCTAGCCGGTCCAGAAGGGAACGGGGGCGCGGGGGGGGGGCGGCGGGCGCCCGAGCGGACGAGGAGGGGCCGTCAGGGCAGCACCGGACGAGGAGGGGCCGTCAAGGCAGCGCCGGCCATCGGGCTCCTTGGCGGCACCCCCTCCAGCCGCCCCAGCGCGGCAGGCGCCGGCTCCTCTCCGTTAACGAGCAAATTCGGCTGCGGCGCGCCAGCTCCCTGGCTCGCGCCCGCGGGAGCCGCCTCGGCAGGCGGCGGCGGCGGCCTGCCATTCCTCGGACGCCGTCGGGGACACGGAGGAGAGAAGAGAAGCAGAGTTTGGGGTGGGTGGTGGATGGATCTGGCGGTGTGGGAGTGCGGGGAGGCGTGGGCGGGCGCTGGTGCCGGAGTGGCGGCCGGCCGGCGCCGCCGCCGGCGGCGGCGGGGAGGGTGCCAGGAGCGCTAGGTCAAGCCCCCCGCGAGCCTTTTATTATTATTTAGTTAGTTAGTTTTTGGTCCAAGCGAAAAATCAGTTGGATTACTCTTTTCCCTTCGCCACCGGCATTGGCTAAGCTCCTCCCCTGCATCCATCCAGTGGCTGGTTTTGTTTAATTAAGCAGAAAACATCACAGCACACGTATGGTATGTATGCGGAGATGCGACCGTTGGGAACAAGTTCAAGTTGTTAGCACGGAGATGAGACGGCATAAAGATGTGGTGTACTACTTCTCTATTGATGATAGACCACATGCACAGGACTAGTATATCCGTTCCGTGCGCGTGTCCTGGAACGAAGCATGGCATAGCATCCGGGGGGGCTGCACGCATCACTGCTGAATGCTGATGGAGGCTGGTCACGGGTGGTCGGTCCTCTGTTTCGGCACTCGGCGCTGCTGATGCAGAGGAGGAATTGAAATGCCACACTTGTGTTTGTTTGGTTCACACTGAATTATCAGCAGAGTACAACAGGGACCTGCCGCCCCATCTGGAAAGCGTCGCTTTCGTTTCCAACTTTTCTTCTCCCAACCGTCTACATGATGGCATCCAGAGTACTACTCAATTGCCAAAGGAGGATTAGAACGTTTGCTTGCCTGTGTGCTTGCTTGCTTGTCGATTTTTATTTTTTCTCGATAGATCTAGTGGATGACGGCAACCCCTGCCCCAATGTGCTTTTGACACCTCTGATTACTCTCTCAAGAAAAGTACCCTGATTAGTTACATCTAAAAAGCGTGCACACGCTGCTTGCTTGATACACTAGTTGCTACACCAAATCTAGTTGCTTGCTAATGCTGGCTGCCACAGCTGGCTAGTTCAATTAAATTCGCTGATTTTTACACCGTAGTACAACCTGTGGGTAGTTAATCTGGTTTGAGCTGTCTGATATATGACTACTAGCAATCTAGCGGTACAAGACCACCTGCAAGGTTGTGTTGAATACTACTGTGTAGATTGGTTGTGTGTGATTTCCATTTCCAGTTGCTCCTTGCCTTGGTTTGCTGCAAGCTTCTTAGTGTGTATGCAAAGGTTAATTAGCCGGTTAGCTCTAGTGCCAAACTACTTTGTCGTCTACTACTTAGAGCCGCCTCTATCCATCCAAATGTTTGATTAGGGGCACACCACGTGGTGCTTATCCCTCACGCTGCACATAGACATAGTAAGTATATGGATAGGGCCTGTGGGTAGTAAAGTAGCTTAACAGGTAGAGGATACAGAGTATCCATTGCCACTATGCTTGTATCTCTTTCATTCATCGAATCGGCGAAGGTTTCGTGCATGCACAAGGCTCCGGATTCCGAGAGAATGAATGTACCCGGCCCCAGAGGCTTGTTACGTGGTTTAGTGGGGGATGCTTTCCAAATGAGCATTCTTCAGAACGTGGTCATGGCCGCCAACAAGTTAAGCATTGGCCGGGAGTTTTCTTTTTTTCTCTCCCACCGTTATGCCCCAAAAGCTTTTGAACGTTGCAACTCTGTCTACTCTGCTTGAGCTATGTATATATATGATATGAGTAGCTTTTGCTGATGCCCTGGCAAAGTGCACCACCATGTGGAGAAGGTGGGGCTGTCTGTATTCTTTAGCATTCTGCTGCGGCATTTGTTAGTTACTGACTGACTCAAGAATCTTAGGCGTGCCATCAAGTTGGGCAGGGCATATTTTAGCCTTTTGGCCGGTGCTGCCAGTAAGGACTCCAGAGACCGGCCTTGTGTTTGTATCTCGTCACATGCTAAAGTCATATGTATAATTGCAGAGTCAGTCATGTCAGGCTAAAGTTTACCCCCAAAAAATGTTATCATATTAATTGATTTAGTAAGGACCAAGTGTGCATATGAGCATATCTCAGTTCAAATTTTGATTGGAGAAATGATGCTTATCGGCTTACCCTCACCATCATATGAGTGCATTCCGTTTTTAATATTCTGTTGAGACAAATGAATTGTTTCCACTCCGATGATGCTGACAACTCTTTTTTCTATCTGTTCGTGCAGTCTGGATCTCCAAGCCCGTCACCAAATCCATCTCCGAACCCAAGTCCCAACCCGTCACCGAACCCCTCGCCGTCAGGCAGTGGCAAGTGGTGTGTGGCCAAGTCCGGCGCTAGCGCAACCGACCTGCAGAACAACATCAACTACGCCTGTGGCTTCGTCGACTGTAAGCCGATCCAGAGCGGCGGCGCGTGCTTTGACCCCAACAACGTGCAGTCACATGCTTCATACGTGATGAACGCCTACTACCAGGCCAATGGCCTGCATGACTACGACTGCGACTTCAAGGGCACCGGTGCGGTCGCCTCCAGTGACCCAAGTAAGTTCATGAACGATTCTGACTTTGTTTCTGAATGTGACCCTGCAACAATCATGGCGTATCTGAATGATTGAATCTGGATTACATTGCAGGTTACGGGAGCTGCAAATACGTCTCCTGACGGGGCGCAGCAAGTCCAGGCAGTGCGCGGGCAGGGGCACCAGCCTCGAGTCCACATCATCCTCCAGGCTCCAGCCACGGCAATGCCGGGAGGTTGATTCTGCCGGGCTTGCGCCAAATAGTTCTATACTCATGTCTGACACCCATGCTTCTTGCTCTCAATCACTACTAGTCCTTAATCTTAGAAGAGCCACCGTTGTTATCAGTAAATTGAGATGTGGTCTAGTGTATCCCAGCTGTTCTAGCTTTGTGTTTTGGTGATGATTTGGTTGGTGTTGCGTGTTGCAATTCTTTGTCGTGTGTAGTAGCGGTGAATAATAAAAGGTTCTTAACTTATCATCATTCCATTCGATGTTGACACAAATATTGAAGTAATTGACAAAGTGAAGCGAGGCTAGGCCTCCTTGTTTCGTGATATTAAGCTACACTGAACATTTGCCCAGGCTAGCTACGCACACTGAACATTTTTCCTGCAGATCTGGTTCTATGTTTCTTCAGTTACCCTTGGACAAAAATTCAATATCCAAGGAAAAGTTATAGTTCAGGCAGGCTAGCAAGGCTGTGATCCAACTGAACAGTCAGTTACCCTTGGGGTTCGGTCTGTTGCACTAACACTCGTAGACCCCTGCTATGTATCGATTAGCTCCCTCCCTTCACCTCTTCAGCAACTCGCCATCTTGCACTAGCAAAATGCTAATATGGGCCTGAAATTATTCATGGTACATTTTCCTTTTCTTTGAAACTTATTTAAACACCATGCCTGAAGTACCATCCACATAACAGCGACGAACGGAGGCTTCTATGGAAGCAGCATGTTACAGGCCTCAAGTAACAGATACAAACCCTTATCGTCGGAGAAAAAAAAAAAAAGAACAGATAGAAACCACATAGCAGTTTGAAATGAACCCCCAAGAATTTGAGGACAGATTAGTAACCTAGTGAACTCGCAATAGTAATAGTGTTCTGATTGAAGACCCTTACATAATATTTTTCTTCCCATTTCAAATACATAATAATTCAGTAAGATCCTCCTGTCTTTCTCAAGATTGCCTTCTAATAACAGGGATTCCCCATGCCAGTACAATTGTGATTGCAAACCCTACACCAAATCCAATTCCAGAGAAGAGGAACATTATAATGTCCACGGAATCCTTCTTGGAATGATGTTGCACCACACTTGGGGTTGTTTTGTTGATGCACTCTTTTGACAACGGAGCCCCACACAGCCCAAGGTTTCCAAGAAACGAGCTATTGCTGAATGTCAAGAAATGAGGTGACTCTGGTATGCTTCCGACCAGCTTGTTGTCAGACAGGTTCAGTGTTGCGAGGAAGTCCAATGACGCGAGCTCACGAGGGATCTCTCCAAAGAGCTCATTGGAGGACAGGTCCAAAGCCTCCAGCTGCGTCAAATTGCCCAACTCAGAGGGAATGGGCCCTGTCAGGGAATTGTGTGACATGTTGAGCATGTTTAGGGGCATAAATTCCCCAATAAGTGCAGGGATGCTACCCTGAAGATGGTTGTTTGAGACATCAAGGAACGTAAGGCTCCATAACACCAGCGTTTGTATGGTGAGGTCTGACCCCCTTATATGAGAGTTCAGTCGTAATCTGACATAGTTCTTGTACTCTATCAGAATCAGATCCAACTACTATAGTAGGCACCGCCTCGGGTCCGCTTTGTTTACCCATCATGGCGATCAATGCTGCTAACCATTCCTCTGTCAAGGTGCCGGAGAAGTTGTTTGAGGCAAGATCCAGGATCATGATATTTGGAAATTTGCAACTGTTTTCATCTTCAGCAGTAGAAGGCCCCAGTTTCCCAAAGAACTCATTAGATCTTAGCACAAGAACTATAAGCTTACTAAGTTTGCTCATCCAGCATGGAAAACAATCACTGAACTGGTTGTTTTGAATGTCGAGGAAAATCAAATTAGAGCATGCAGCTAGAGATCTGGGAAGTCTTCCTTTGATCTCGTTGTCACCGAAGTCTAGTATCTCCAGTGAGCAACTTCCATTTATGTTATGAGGCAGCTCTCCATGAAGTCGATCTTATTCAGTTTTAACACATGCAGTTCATTGGCACCCTCCATCAGGAAAGAAGGGATTGGGCCACTAAGGTTATTGAAAGAGAGATCAAGGGCCTGCAGATTTACGGCGTCGCAGAAAGACGCTAGGATACTACTTCCTGATAGGTTATTTCTCGATGCCCTGAAAATGGAAGCTCTGATGGAAAAGTTAAGTGGAATGGATGAGAACATGTTACTGGAGTAATCGAGCTCGGATGCGCCCCCTTGGTTGGGGTTTTGGGGGAAAGGTATAGGTCCTTGAAACATGTTGTCACTGAGATCAAGACGGTCCACAGAAAAAGGAAGAAAGACCTGTGACAGTCCAGCAAAACCAGTGAAACTGTTGTGTGATAGGTTGAGATATTGCAAGTGCGAGTCTGACCAATTCTCCCAAGCCCACTGAGGTACCGGGCCTTGGATTCGGTTCTGCGAAATATCAAGCCAGTTCGTATTTGTATCACTAGGACCTATCAGATGCCTGAGCAATTTTGGGAATTCCTCTATGCCACAAGAAGCTAAACCTAAGGATTTAATCTTGGGATACTGATACACAAGTGACGAATTGTCTTCTCCATCTACCACGAAGAGATTGTTATTTGAGAGACTCAATACGGACAGGTTTGGTAGTCTCAAGAATCAGGAAAGCTGTACTGTTCCAGAAAAATTGCAGTTAGACAGTGTTACTTCTTGCAATTTCTTCAGTTCTGCCAGCGACGGGTACTGATCCAGATAGGCCACACTTCGAGAGCTCAGGAACCGTCAGGGAAGTTAGCTTTCGAAGGACCGGATACGGTGACCAGAGGGGGTGAATGGCAGTCTTAAATTTCTTTTCAAACTTTAGGTCCTCGGCTCGTCAAACAACCCCAAGAGCTAAACCTCATAAGATGCAAGTGATATACGTGCTAACGAATAGCAAGATATCCCACGCGAAGTCTTAGGCACAAAAGAAACCCCACGAAAGAAGATGGAAGCAAGAGCTGATCAAAACAAGCGAAAACGAACCTGAAATTGCACTACCGGTAGTACTTGTGTTACTACCGGTAGTACCGGTGAGGCACCGGACCAAACTTCAGACCCAGAACGCGATCGAAACGCACCGACCGGTAGTACCGGCGTTACTACTGGTAGTACCGGTGATATACCGGTAGTACCAGTGGTTTAAAATGGTAGTACCAAAAAGAATCGCGCGGCGAAATTGCACTACCGGTAGTAACATCGGTAGTAGCACCAGTAGTACCGAACAGAAACGTGCAGAAAATGCCTGGAATAAGGAAAATTCGATTTCTCAGTCAAATCAACTCCGATTGCCACAAAATTTTAACCGTAGGTTCACAAGACAATAGGGAAGCTACCTCTAAAAGGTTATGGCCCAATTTAACACGAATTAAGAGAAATCAAGAAAGAAGTGAGAAAACCGCCAAGAACTCGCCATGAACACAAAATCACACCGATCTACTTGCTCGTGAGGAATTAGCTCAAACCCTTCGGTGGGATTGATCCTCTCACGTCATAGCTTGAATCAACGCAAGAAAAACGGACTCAGACGGTGCAAAATTGAAGAAATCCGACCATGAAATTAGAGAAGGAAAAAGAACTCGGGATGAACAACTTAAGAACAACAAGAATACAAATTTATCACGAGATTCACACAAAGATAAACGCCCAGAGGGCATGAGCACACTAGGGGGTGCTCTTCCTACGAATAAATCACTACATTTGTCTTGCAGTGGACCTCACACGCTCTAAAAGACTAGAGACTGGGAAACCCTAACACTGGAATGAGAGAGGTGAGACTGAGTGGAGGCAGTCCCTCCTATTTATAGTCTTATTACACAATTCCATTTATACCCATAGACATTCTAAGAGAGAACCACCTAGCCAGGGGCATTATGGTCCAACTCGACTTTTCCTGATCCGACGACCATGGCGCCTCCTCACCGATAGCCTCGCTCCGAAGCGATCTCCCCAATGCCGCCACGAGCCATCCGTCCGCATCAGGACCTCCACCGGGTTTGAGGCCCAAACCCGCGAAACTTGCCGCCGATGGTTTTGAGGACAAACCACCAAATCGCCCGCGAGTATCGTACCGCGTACGCATCCCCTGTCGATGGTTTTGAGGCCAAACTACCAAACCATCGCCGATGGTTTTTAGGGCAAACCACCAAACCGTTCGCGAGTAGAGTAGCCCGTACGCGTCCCCCGCCGTGTACACTTGCGCTTGTCGATGTCCCAAGTGTCAGCCACCGCGGCTGGCCGCCCGGCCGTCTGGTCCGTCAGTCCAAGCCTAGCGTCCGTCCTTCACCGCAACCAGTCCGTCAGCATGGCACCCCCTACTTGACCTTCTCCCGACCGCTGCCACCGCCTCCGGACTCCACATATGCACATCACGAAGCCAAGAGACACCATTTTGACACATAACCCTGTGCCCGGGGATTAGAAGAACCACCGAACCAACCACACACCAAAGTATTGGCATGTTGACAATCGCTCATCACAACCACAACACTACCGGATTCGGGTTCTTTGCCGAGTGTCTCGGACACTCGGCAAAGGCCGAATAATACTCGGCAAAGGCTTCGCCGAGTGCGGCTCTCGGCAAAGCCCACTCGGCAAAGAATTGGTCGACAAAGGAGTCTTTGCCGAGTGCCACCTGGCAAGCACTCGGCAAAGGCTTTGCCGAGTGTCCTAGACACTCAGCAAAGGCCGGCACTCGGCGAAATAAAAAATCCGAAAAAAACCCAAAAATAATAGGAAAAAAATTTAAATCTGGCGGAGTCGCAAGTCGCGGCATTTTTCGCGCGAAAATCGCGCGCTTCGCGTCCGGTGGGATTCGAACTCATGACCTCTCTCTCGCGTGTCTCCTGCCTTAACCACTGTACTACTCTGTCACATGTGTCTATAACTAGTTTCATGTCCTCATATTCTATACTAAACCGAGAGTAATTAGCTTGTTTAAGGGCCTAAATGAATTCAAATCCAAAAGTGATCAACTATAATATTTTATAACTTTTCGAGATCTACACTTTTCGTTTAGGAAGTTTTTTCATCCGAGGTCTTTTACGAAATTTGAATTTCAAATTTAAGATATTCACATATGGCTTTAGCATGGTAAGATGAACTCAAATGAAAAAGTTATCAACTATAAAGTTTCATAACTTTTCGAGATCTACAAATTTTGTTTTGGGTATTTTTTCATCCGAGGTCGTTTACGAAATTTGAATTTTGAATTTTGAAATTCACGTGTAGGTTTAGCATGGCAAGATGAACTCAAATGAAAAAAAATTAAACTATAACATTTCATAACTTATTAAGATCTATAAACATTATTTTGCTTGTTTGATCATTTGTTCATCCGATGTGGTGGTTCTAACATAGTTTACAATTCTTATGAAACTATTAGTGAGATGTAGGTTTTATAAACAACATTACTATCGATTTATCAAATGAAAAAATGACCAATATAAACTTTATAGATCCTAAAAAGTTATACAACTTTGTAGTAGAAAATTTTTTCATTTAAGTTCATTTAGTGCCTCGAAATGTAATATTGAAAATATCTTTGCCGAGTGCCAACAGGAAGACACTCGGCAAAGTCTGCTCTTTGCCGAGTGCCAACAGGAAGACACTCGTCAAAGAGCTCTTTGCCGAGTGCCTGAATTTTGGCACTCGGCAAAGAGCTCTTTGCCGAGTGCCCGAGATTTAGCACTCGGCAAAGAATATACACTCGGCAAAGTCACGATTTCCGGTAGTGCAAGGGTACTCTACAATGGTTATGTAAAAACCATATGTTCGCAAGTTTCCAATCCACGACGATATGGATCCTACAAGTCCAAATCCAGACAAGGATAGCAGCTCCAATGACCTGAGCTTACCGATTGAAATAGGCAGCGTCCCAGAGAAACCAGCAAATTCAAACAATTCAGAAAAATCAAGTCCAGCTTGTTGAGCGAGGTCTAGTTCCTCCAGAGACCTGAGGTTGGCAATGGAGCTCGGTATTTCACCCGAGAAGCTGGTATCACGTAGAAGCAGATGCTTCAGCCTGCTGCCAACTGGAAATCTTGGCAAACTGCCAGAGATTCCTGGGTTACGGCTAAGATCGACCGTTTCTAGCTTTGTTTTTTGTAAGATAATCGAGGGGAACGATCCTTCAAGATTGTTGTCGCTTAGCTGGAGCACTCTCAAAGAGGAGAAGTTTGCAAAGAAATCTGGGACCGGACCGGACAGGCCGTCGAACCGTAGATCGAGTATGGCAAGAGAGGTTAAGCGAGAAAACGACCCACAAATGGAAGTGGGCTGTTGATCTGCTGGTTGTGTCAAAGAAAATGGCAAGGTAAGAATACGAAGGTTTGAGGTGTACATGGCCAGAGCGCTGCACCACAGATCTGCTGCAGTCCCCTGGTCTGAATCCTCTGACATTGATATGGCGGCAAAGTCAAGACTCAGCTCCCTCAGATTCTTCAGCTTGGAGATGAAACTCCCGAAGTTTGGCACCACGAGTGGTTGGAGAGTCGGTTCATCATCAGTGCCGTCGGTGTCGTCAACGAAGACCATGTCACGGGAAGAGGGCACAGGGACAGAGAGATCGAGGGAGACTAAGTTCACGAGGTGCCCAATGGCTGCCGGGACCATGCCGGACAAGTTTGACATGGAGAGGTTGAGATGGGTAAGGTCGGTGAGCCGCTCGAACCCGGCGGACGGCAGCTCCGAGGCGCCCAAGTCGTTGTAGTAGAGGTTCAGGTACCTGAGCGACGTGAGGCTGAAGATCGCCGGATGAAGCGCGGCGCTCCAGCGGCAGCAGTCCGTGCCGGCCCTCCACGGCGCGAAGGCCGCGGTTGACGCGTCGGTGGTGGCGAACGAGCGTTTCAGCCGGAGCAGCGCTGCCGCCTGGCCGTGCAGACATGGTGGCGCGATGGTGGCAGTGCGGTTGTTGGCGTATGCGCCACCGGCTGCTGTTGACGACGACGTCGGGAGCCATGATCACTGGACGGCGATCACGACGGCGATCACGACTGCCATGATCACTGGACGATGGTTGTGTTGATGATGTGTCATCATGATCGTGATTATTCTTGGATTTGTGTTCTTGCGGTGAGCGAGCCCCAACCGCAGTACTATATATTTATTTATCTATTACAAAGAGATGGAAGGAGTAGTCTTCGCGGTCAGGTCAACGACAGTTGACACACTGTTTGAATCAATGCATGCTGTCGTGCCCAGTATTGTTTTGGCCGCTGGTGGTCATGGTAGGTGATGATGCGTGGCGAAACTAGACCGGCGTCAAGTCTTCGCCGTTATCATGGGCAGGCAGGCGTCAATCGAGACTACCTGTTTACACTTTGCACAAGTCAGTCAGGCCTTCTAAGAACAAAGAGTCCAAACTAAGCCCTCGCCGTTGGCCCGAGGGAAGTGACCAATCTATATCTAGTCCAAACTAAGCTCCCATGGCAATACAGCTCGTATTTGCTACTGTCTATCTCCATCCTTCATCTCTAGCCTCTAACTATTTTTTTTGTCTAATATGTCCCTAACATTTTTCTTGAAGAAAGTTGGGGGGCCATGGCCTCTATAGAGAATTTATTATTGAATCAAGGGACATGATAACGTCTGGACGTCCCATGGGATTGAGTCCATCGAACATCCCCGCCCCGTCCTCTATCGACTCCGCCACCATTCGCCCCCGCCCCCTCCCACGCACTCGCCCTCCTCTCTCTTTGCATGGGCGGCACTTAGCAACAGCGGAAGAAAGAGGCCGAGGATGAGCACACCCCCGACGCATCCCCGACTATGGCACCCCTGATTGCCGGCCCTAGAGCCCCCGTCGGCCGGCACATCGGCGTGCCACGCGCTCCGTCTGTCGGTCCCTAAATCACCCCTGGCCGAACACCATGAAAACATTTACAACATGAAAAAACATAAGTCAAAACATTTGAAACATACAATTGTAACATATATGTGAAAACATATCTGTGAAAATATATGTAACATCCACATATAACAATTACAACTTGCAACATGAAAACACTTGTTGCAACAGGAGACTGTGAACGAGCGTTTCAGCCGGAGCTGCCGCCTGGCCGGGCAGACACGGGACCGGCGGCAGCGGTACGGTGGTAGCATTGCGGTTGTTGGGGTATGCACCGGCTGCTGTTGCCATGATCACTGGACGATGATTGTGTTGATGACGGGTCATCATGATCGTGATTATTTTTGGATTTGTGTTCTTGCGGTGAGCGAGCCCCAACAGTACTATATATATTTATCTGTTACAAAGAGATGGATGGAGTAGTCTTCGTCAGGTCAACGACAGTTGACACACTGTTTGAATCAATGCATCCTGTCCTGCCCAGTGCTGTTTTGGCCGTAAACATTCAACAAGCACCTGTTGGCCATGGCGGAATTGGACCGGCGTCAACGTCAAGTCGTGTCGTCGTTATCATGGGCACTGTGTGTGTGTATATATATATGTTGCATCTATATACGACACTACACGCGACGCGGGAACACGATGGAGCAGGCGGCCGGCAAAGCCAAGACGGGCGTAGGTGACAACGACGGAGCAGTCAGCAGCTCCGTCCTCGTTTGCTGCTAGCCTGCCACTGGTGGATCATGCATATGATGGTCTCCACGGAAAACTTGTTGCCGCGCCGGCACCAAACAAATTAAACCTCGTACTGTTGTGAATTTCACGTACATATTTGTCTACATAGTACCAATTCCGCTACGGTCAACATATATAGAAGGTAGTTCTTGGAAGCAGGGTTTACAGTTTTGGTGAAATTTCACTGAAATTTCCAAAATATTGTCTTTTTCGTTGGGGTCTGAATTTTTTTAATATTAGTCTAACATTTTCGATTTAATTCATCTTTTCCTCCAAAATTACACCAAACTGCACTAAAATAACCCTCCTATATATAGCCTCACCAAAGCCCTGAATTTCGATCGGGGATATAGCCCTGAATTTCTTTAAACCTATTTAGTTTACTCACTCATACGTTCGGTGTATTGTATTATTTCATCAGTGAATACTGCACGATAGATAAAAGTGTTTTCTAGTAAAATGAGGTAAATTTTTTTCTAAAGAAACAATTTTTATTTGTTTAAATTTGACTTGAAATTCCACAAATTTCAAAAGAAAATTGGAAGTCCTGAAATTTGGCCCTCCAAGGTATTTGCTCATTTCCTTGAGTGCTTGTCCAAATCGCCAAGATTTATTTTCTTCGGTCCTATTCAAAACCACCAAGATAATTCATATTTTCTTCGGTGCAATTGGAAACCCCAAAGGAAATTCTTAGAGATTTATTTTTTAAATTATTTTCCAATTGACGTTGGACCGATATTTGACATAAACCCAAGTTATAGTATTTGATGATATCTAAAACATTTTAATTTAAAATTTTTACATTTGAAATCATTTAGGGTGTCAAATATTCATTATAAGATTTAATAAAGTGCATACAAAAGAAAGTAATCCTTCCTTCGTTCATAAATCTCCATCATCTAAGAAAAAATATTTTTTTCAAGAATCTCCATCATATCATGTTGGAACCACGGGTTGGGCAAGTCTCCAAGCGCCACAACCCCTTATACTCGTTGAGCATTTATTATTCCTTGCCTGCATGTGTTGCTCATTCGCTGCTCACTCCTTGTGTTTGCTACACCCGCGACTATTAAATACAAATCAAGTCTCTCCTTAGTCACTGCGTGAAAGGCTAAAATGATGGAGATTTATGAATGGAGGCAGTAATTCACTTAATCACAAGTTATTTGGAGGTGCAGTGGTAAGTTTACTTGAAAGCCATTGACAAACTCAGGAGGCCAGAAGAACAGTTAACGAGCACACACTTGCATCGGAACACAAAATTTATGCTACCAATTTTCATAGTTTTTCCCATATGTTTTTTCTTGCTCTTATTTAGGATCAAACGGGCAGAATGCGGCTACGGCGTGGACATCTCCAACACCCGAGGTTCTACACGGTATGAAATACATGCATACAGAAGTAGTACAACAGGATTTTATAGAAACACAACCTAGGAATGAAACTTATATTATACAGAGAATGACAATTCATATATACTACGACACACAGATATGATAATATATGATGAGTTCAACATCATGCATTGAACAGTGTGATAATGGCGCCGGCAATCAGAGCGGCGACCAGCATCATCTTGCCGATTAGCGGAGGAGGTGCAGATGACCCTGAATAATCAATCCACATAAAAAAGATGATCACATCAAGTGCAATGCATGCGAATATATGATTCAGTGAGCATTGTAATCAATCACTAATAAGGACATATATATATATATATATATATATATATATGCATTATTAGCTAGGTAACATTGGTGACCGACCGTTTGCACTACTTGTGCATGTAATTCTCTACTCTTCTTACTAATATATGTCGGTCTACCAGGACTTTAAAAAAAACATTGATGACCGACCTGATGGATGATCGTCGGCTGTGGGTGGCGGCGACAGTGGCTGGGCCAGTCCGGCGATCTCGATAGGTTTGTTCAACTCATACCTGAGGTAGCAGCTGCCGACGTTGTGTTGGTGACGCTCTCCTCACTGTACATGACGGCGAGGTAGTCGAGGAGGCAGCTGGTGCACTCGCTGAGCGGCAGGTCCCTGGTGCACTGCGCCATCCCGTATATCACCTGCCTCAAGCCCATGACGGTGTCCATAAGGATGAAATCGGTCGAAAACGGTCGAAAAAACCCTCTATTGTTTTCTACATTTATATTTAAATACGAAAACGAAAGCGAAAACGATATAGTCGGAAATGAAAACGAAAACGAAGTTTCGGTCTTTCGAAAACAAACCAATTTGATCGAAATTATGTCGAACACGGTTGGCATACAAAATTAAATACGAAATGCCGACCTATGGTCCACAACTTTAAAAACGTGTATGACCAAACTAAGATAGTTAACAAATAATGAGTGCACAACTTTTAAAATATCACATAACAGTTATCAAATAACGAGTGCATGACCTAGGGTCTTAACTCTTAAGTATCATCATAGTTCACAAACATATAGTCACCGACACGCTAGTACAAGTTTAGAATAAGCAATTAATTAATAGGACAGAGATAGGATCATAGGACATGAACATCTACAGTTCATTGGCGTCAAGCGTCATGCTCATGCATGATGTTAGGGTCACTTTCGATGTCATTTGCTTCCTCAATATCCAGCTCATTGTTATCCTCATCCCCCTCCTTGTTATTTTCCTACAAGTATGCAAAGTTAATTAAAATTAGATGTGTGCAGCTAGTATATTTCATAAGTGTGCAGCTGGTATAAGAAGTGGGCAGCCAAAGTATGTTTCATAAGTGTGCAGCTGGTATAAGAAGAGGGCAACCAATAAACATACCTCAATTTTCAGTTTAGCCACAACATTAGTCAAAGCATCAACCTCAAGATCACTCACAATTGATCAAGCTTTTTAGAATCTGAGAAAATAAGAAAGAAAACAATTCAATGCATTATTTGGCTGCAACTATAAGTATCTAAGTAAAAATAACAAGTAAAATTAGCACCTTTACTTGCTGCAGCAACCCAGTCCTTTGTGCAAATTAAAGCTTGTACCATCTCGGGATCAAGACGACTGCGATAGGGATCAACAACACGGCCAGCAGCACTAAAAGCAGACTCGGATGCAACTGTTGACACTTGCATAGCCATTACATCCCGAACAATTTGTGAAAGGATAGGATACTGTTCTCTCTTATTTTTCCACCATGCTAAGATGTCAAACTCACTACAAAGTTTCACTAGTGGTTCTACCATATACATTTTCAACTCATTTGACTCCAACATTCCAGGTTCACTTGCTTCATATAAGAATTCTTCTAGGCCATGGTCTACATCACCCATTAGTACATCAGTTATGTTACTAGCTCTAGGAACAGGTGCAGCCCCTTGACTAGTTTTCTTTGATGATGCAGCATAAAAGTTGTATAGTTTCTTTACCACACTAACAAACTCATCAAGTTCAGCTTGATAATAAGCACCATGGAACTTCTTCATGTAGTACTCTATGCCCCTTTTCTTATACCTAGGGTCAAGAAAATAGGCTACAGCTAGAGCAATGTTGGACTGATCCCAATATTTCTCAAATTTTTCATTCATAGAAATTGCCATTTCTCTAATTGTAATATTTTCATCATAGCACCACTGATCAAGCAAGACCTTTATCTCACAGAAACCTCTATAAAACAAGTTCGCAGTAGGGTATGAAGTGCCAGAGAGAATTTCAGTGACATCATAAAATTTCTTCAAGCAAGCAAAAATTGTCAATGCATTGTCCCATTCAGCAGCAGATGGAGAAAGCTTGTCATACTTACGACGATTTGAAGACTTTAGCCTAATAAATGCATCCTTGTAGTATAAGGCATCTCTCAACATTAGATAGGTAGAGTTCCACCTTGTTGAAACATCCATTTGAATACCTCTCTTTGTATCCAACCCAGCTTCAGTGGCACACTTTATAAGTTCTTCCCACTATAATGGAGACCCTTTCACAGTTAGTACAAGTGCTTTGATCTTGCTGAGTGTTCCTAAAATTACTTTCAACCCATCTCTAGCAACTAAATTCAGAATATGACAGGCACATCTAACATGAAAAAATATCCCATCACAAACTAGGGAAGCGTTACCATTGTTTTTCAGATCTGAAATTATATCATTAACAGCCACTTCATTTGAACTAGCATTATCCAAAGTCAGAGCAAACAGTCTATTCTCAATGTACCACTTAACCATAACTTCAGTGAATGTTTGAGACAACTTTGCACCAGTATGCCTATCTTTTACATTGAAAAAACCAATAATTCTCTTTTGGATGTGTCAATTATCATCTATCCAATGAATAGTAACATACATGTATCCTTTGTTTTGGCATGAGGTCCACATATCCATTGTTGCACTAAAGCGGCACTTCAAAGTTTTCAAATGTGCATACAAAGTGTCCTTTTCAGCAAGATATGTGTCCATTATTTCTTTTCTAACAGTGATACGGGATCTTATTGGAAAGCTAGGACGGAGAGATTTGATGAAATCAACAAGATACTCATGCTCAACTATATTGAAGGGATATTCATGCATGGTTATTGCCAAGTTTAATTTCTTCAAGCTAGCTTCTTGGTCATATTTGTAAGGCTGAACATGAGCAATTTCAGAACCAGGGTGCTTACCAACTGTGAGCTGTTGTTGTCCCTTCACAATACTATGTCTTGTTTTCAAATGGTGCTTCAATGAAGTTGTCCCATTGGTGCCCTCAGCTCTGTATTTCGTGTCACACCTAGAGAAATTGCAGTGCCCCCACAACTCCTCAACTAGGTTTTCTTCCACCTCTACATAATCTTTTTTCTTGGTGAAATATTGCCAGACCCATGATGTGCATTTCTTATACCTCTTGCCAGAAAGGCGAGCCTGCTCTGGATCGTCATCCTCTTGATCATCATTGTCGACATCAATTGCCACTTGAGTAGATGGAGATGTCGTTGGTGGTGCACCACTGTCAACTGATGGTGCCACTGATGCTGCCACTGAACCTTGCACTGATGCTGCTGTAGTTGGACTTTCACATGTTCCACTAGATGCCACGCTTTGAGAAGGCCTTCTACTTCCTGATCCTACCAACAGCCAAGTGAAACATTGCTAAATTAGATAAAAAAAATCTAAAATAGCTCAAGCAAGTAAAATTGCGGTTGTACTGTTTACAAAGCTTAAGTCAATACAAGGTGACCAGCACATGATAGAATAAATAGTAGTTGAGGGCTGGGAGTTGAAGACACACACATATTTTTCCAAAAACAAAAACAAAAACAAAGAATGGAAACACACACATGATAGATTCATCTAAAATAGCAGCAGAGTTGAAGATTGATAAGAACAATTCAAGCTAGCAAGAATTTAGAACAATGAATAAGGTCCCCAAATCTCTATAAGAAACACATAATATAAAACGAAATAAGCCACAAATCCATCAAAAAGCAAGCTAACAGGTTAACTTAGTTGTGCCCAAATGTCTACCTAAACAATACGTACTGTGCTGTGTGTACAACTAAGCCAGTTTTGACCGAGCAACTGTCGAGTCTGAACTCTGAAACAGATAGATCAAGCTTCCACTTCCAGCAGAAAAATAAAGTGTCAAAGAAATTCAGGAACCCACTGGTCTCTGTCAGAAAACTGTATAGGTTAGAACAAACAAGGTGCTTTGTTTAGGAAGATCTGTCATAACGACAGAGGTTTCATCTTTGACCAGGGCAATCGGATACCTACCTGCATGACACTTGACCTCAAAACGGGTCTATTCGTGAATTTGAAATAAATAGGCTTAATTACGAACTGGAAGTGTCTGCAACTATGTAGTCAATTTCCTTTCTATAATTTGTTTGCCCATTTTAGTGTCTGCAACTGTCTAAACTGGAAGTGTCTGCAACTGTTGAAAACAGAGGAAATGCATTGAAAAACAGAACTTTTTTTTTTCGAACCGCTAACATCCTTTCACTTGTTATATATCAATGGCCATTTATAAAGCAGAAATACTGCCGTGAAGACAATTGGTACCAATCACAAGTAGTGTATAGAGTTAATCCTTTTGCTCAATAATAATTAATAAAAAGATGTAACAATGATTGGCACCAGCTATCAAACAGCTATCAAACATATCAATAAAATGGATGCACATTGTTTATTTTCCCACATCTTCCTTCCTTGATTGATTTTCCATGATGGAATCTTACAGCCTTTTGGAATCTCACCAACACACTCGATTATATAGACGATACGGTACACACAGATAAACAAATGGAAATACAGCCTTGCAAATTTCTCATGACAGGCACGCTGGCATCATTTAAAAATATTGGGATGTTTTTTTCTATCTCTCTCACACAGAATATATGCAGATACATTGTCCATTCTCGGTTAAAAAAAAAGGGTAAGTAGGTGAGCACGAAAAAAAATCATGATAAACCTAAAACTAATCAAGTGTATGTGCGGGGGCAAGAGGAGATTAGGGTGGCGTCTGCATTTGTATGTGCTAGGAACAAGGAAGAATAGAAGATGAACCTGCTATTGGAGACGTCGTTGCTCCCGCTGCCGGTACGGGCGGTAGATCTAGAAGGCGACGCACGCTCTTCGTCTTGGGCTTGCCCCCCTTGCCCGCGCCCTTGGTTCCAGGAGCAGAAGCACCAGCGGGCGCCATGGACGGCCGGGATAGCGGCGGCGCGGCGCTACCTCGTGGTGTCGAGTCGTGGCTGGAGCCTGAAGCCGGAGTCACTGGAGGTCTTGATGACGGCGCTGGTGGGTGGAGAGTGGGGATGGGGAGAGAGGGAGTGGTGAGTTGATGACTGGGGAGTGGGGACTGGGGACTGTGGCCGGCGGTGGTGTACTGGTGTGGCCGGCGGTGGAGTCTCCCGTCCATGGGGCTGGCGGCGCTGGAGGGGTTCGGGTGGTCGGGTGGAGACGGAGTGGAGGCCTGGAGGGGTACGGGAGTAACGGGACGGCGCCCTAGGGTGGAGTGGGTACGAGTTACTGGGCGGGGCCGGCTGGGAAGGAGTTTTGGAGTATTGGGCCAAATTCGGTTCCTTCCGAATTTCAAATACGGGGAATTTCGAATATAATGTAGAAATATAGAAAACGGTCGCAATAAGCCCATATCGAATTCCGGTCCGTTTTCGAATTTCTCTTCCGAATTTCGTACCGTATTCGAATTATTCCGAAAAAACTGAAAACAATCGGGTAAAATGTAGAAAACGAAGCGATTCGGTCGGGGATTTTTGTTTCCGTTTTCATCCTTAGGTGTCCATGTAACCCTGGCTCCCGGTCGCGAACCGCCGGGCGTCGCGGCCGGCCTCCTCCGCGAGCTGGGTCAGCAGCCGGCCCCGCGCCTCCCTCATGGCGGCGTCGTCCATTGCCGGTACAAGAGAGCGCAAGATATGCGTGGTGCCGGAACGGTCGGCGGTGCCGAAGAAGGGCGCGTCCGCGTACCGGATGACGCAGCCGTTGTGCATGAGGAAGCTCACGTTGCGGCTGTGGTCGCACGATGGGTGCAGGTAATCGACGTCGGGGCTCAGGGCCTCGAGGCACCTCCGGCACAGCGCAACGTCGCCGTCGGCCCAGCACATGGCGAGGCCGGACGCGTTGTTGTTGCCAGGCTCCTTGTCGACGAAGTGGGCGGTGCGGAACCACCAGTTGTCGACCGTCGGTGGGTCCGCCGTCGCCAGCACGGAGAGGAGCTCGGCGAGGTTCGTCGAGTATGGACTATTGTCGGTGTAGTTGTATTTAGGCGAGCAGGTAAATTCGATGTATATTTCGTCATCATCTGCCGCCGTGGTCGTCGTGGCCCCGATCAAGGCGGCGACGGTAACGACGGCGAGGAGCGAGAGAAGGCGAGCTGGATGCATGACGGCCAAGACACACTTGCGCTATTTCGTACTTTTTGATTGACTGGCTTGCGCATTAAGGTTGCATATGTGTGTATATATATGCGCCTGCTTGCGTGTGTTCGTGCGTGTAAGCCACGACACGCGTGAAACGCGATGGAGCAGGCGGCCAATGGCAAGACGGGCCGAGGAAAAGTGTTGCCGCGCCCGCACCAAACGAATTAAATCTCGTACTGTTGGGAATTTCTTGTATATATACATAACCTCGTACTGTTCTGAAATTCTTATGTATATACATATTCCGCTACCGTCAACAGAGAAGGTAGTTCATTGGAAGAGCCGCCATTGTTTTATCGTCCGTCAGCATGATTGTTGACATCGACGATTTGAGTCACTAGGCAGCTACTAAGGTCTAGTACACCTGAGACCGCACACGATCTAGCACTCAGCGAGAATGTCGTCCTATAATAATGAGACTGACTAGCAAGTCGGTGAGGCTGATTTGTTAACTGTTCTTCGCCTGTAGACTTCTGAACACCTTCTACAAGGACTTATTGGGGAAGGGCATAGCGAGGTTGCTCTAGGATTATGAGGACTTGTCGGGGAGGAGCACAACGAGGTCGCTCTAGGATCAGCTAGAGTGCCATCAAATCTTGTTGATAGATCAGAGATGTGGCGAACAACAGAGGTTGGATGAGACAATGTTAGGAGTATAGAATGGTTGATTGGTTTTTTGGCCATCGAAAGTTATTAGATGCCTCAATCTAGTAAAAAAGAAAAAGAGAGAATCTTTTAGAGTTGTCTCATGCATTTTCATCTTTAACAAGGCATCAGGTTCGTTCAGCGACAACCCACGCATCAATGGTAGGGTACAAGCAAGCTGCATCAGTCTAGCATGCCGAGGCCATAGACATAACAAGTAGTCTCAATTCTCTCTCAAAATAAGTAGTATCACGAAAAAAACTGATAAGCTATTCAATTCTCAGCTCAATATAAGCATGATCCATACCAGAAGATGCATAAAAGTACGGTTCAGGTGCAATTTTAGCGTGGTATAGCAGCAGAATTCAAGCACGATACTTCAATGTTGGAAGACCTACACCACGGACATTATTAGCAACTTAAAATAATGTTAGGCATCATCATTTCTAACATAATTACCAGGTGCAAATTAAAACGATAATCATGCACCAAACAACTTGATGAAAACAGTGATAGATAGCATAACATGCTTGGCACCTTTTCATTCATTCATGCTTTCTTCAAGACCTTGAAGAACGTCATTGCAGCGCTACCAAATTGCCGCTTGGATTGATAATTGCTCGTGGTGGGTTGCCTTATGCTTGGCAAAAGGTCAACACTATGACTTGGAGGTGTCAAAGAGGCTTTGTCCCCTGATTCTCTCTGAAACATGAATGGTCTCAGATCACGAAAGTGCTTGTCATCATACGAATAAGACGGATAGACCTTCACGGGAAACCCATGAGTTAAAGCAGAGCGCCAAAATGGGAAGAAACTTCTCCTTTTGTACTTTAGATCCAGATGTCTGGGAAGTTTCATCTTTCTCACTGCCTTTCCAGCATGCAGATTATTAGCATCGTCCTTGCTAGCAACAATAGTGTTCCCAAGTTCATCAGCTATGAATCCACTGGGCAATGGGCACTTATACCGGGAGAGGTCTAGGCTTTCAGTGCTGATGACGTCTGCAGTAGTAGGACAAAATTTATAAAACTTAAGAATCGACGAAACACATTCAAGGACCTCCATACGGGGTGGGGGCATCTTCGAACGCCTTTGGATGTATTGACTGAGGGCTTTACCGGCCCTGGACGACATTGCTTGAACAATCGACAATGTCGACGAAATATAATTCACCTTCAGATGTTATGCCTCCCTCCTCCTTTCCATTAGCATTCAATCGAATAGCCCCGCTGTGCTCGGCGATGAACTTAACGATATCACCAAACCCATCTTGTTTACTGATATGCTCTTGAGCTGCCAGGAGCAAAACCACAGTCTGAAGAAGTTTCCCTTGCTTAATGTAATTGCAGATCTCACCAACCAGATCATCTGTATGCTCTGCAATCAGCCGAGTAGTATCCATGAAGATCTTCAGTTCCGGTAAACACAAAAGATGGATAAGCTTGTAGACATCGCTGATGCTAGCCTTACTGTAATCCGAATTAAACTCGTCAGGGAACATGTTGTCATCATGATACTTATGCATGCAGGTGTTCTCAACAGCGACGTGGAGTGGGAGCAGGCCCTTGATCACCTTGCCGCCGATCGTGCGCAGGTTCACCAGTGCGCCATGGTGAATGAGCAGCCTGATCATGTCAACGGAGAAGATCTCGGCAGCCTCGTGGATCGGGAAGAAGCCATACTGGGTGACGCAGTTGGGGTAGGCACGGAGCCCTTCCAGCTCTGGGGCTCCTCCTTCGAGGATGGCTTTGGCACATCGCACGGAGTTCTGGATGATGATGTGAAGCAAGGTCTCTGGGGTGACCAAGTCCCAGGCCATGGAATGTATGTTATTCTGGAAGAACTGGAGGAAGGCTTGGGGATTGTCCTCTTCCAGGATGGGTTTGAGGCGAGACAAGATGTCGTATAAGCCAGAGCATTCACCCTGTCAGATGGTGGGTCTTTGATGATTATACGGTCTGGTGGGGATGGGGAGTCGGTAGTCATAGTCTGTAGGCGTCGGCTGCTCGTCGCCGGCAAAGGGACCGACGAGGATAGGGTGGCGGCGGCGGTAGCCCAGTTGCGTTGCGCCACTATCAGATCAGACCTTCACGAATTGCTGTGTATTATTAGAGACGCGATGGCAAACTTGTACCAACTAGCCAAGTTTGAGTTTCCCTAGTATATTAAAAATTCATAAAAATATAAAAAATACCCCTCCTGTCAGCAGCTCTATCGATTGCCAGCTGGCTTGCCAAATCACGCGAAAAAGATCAACAAATAGCTTACGTCTGCCACATTATTACTCACTGCCTTTTTACCGCTCTTGCTTCTGTTCTTCCGCACCTTGTTTGCCATGTCGATGTGTAGCTTCTCCAGGTCTGTAATGTATGTCTCGTGGTACATCATATCAAACATCTCATTAGCACAAATAGCCTCGGGCTCCTTGATCAACATCACGGCCTTGCTACTCATTGTTAAATGATCATTTCTATTATTCCTCTTCTTTGACCCACTACTTTCCCTGACCATTCGATTCACCTGCAGCTCATCACACTGTTGCAGAATTGAACTTTCGTGACGTTGCCCAAACCCCCTCCATGACGGGCTCTTTTTTTTGTGCATCACGGTAAATCCTATGATTTATCGTGGCGGAAAACTTTTTTTATCGTAGCGAGCATATTTGCCCGCCATGGTACATTGATTTACCACAACGGGCTTTTTAAAATGTCCGCGGCGGAAAATACTATTTTTCATAGAGGATAATTTAAGAAGCCCGCTACGGTAAATTGATTTACCGCAGCGGGCATTTTATAAGGCCCGCTACGGAAAACACTGAGGCCCAACCAGCCCGAAATGAGGCCCAACAACTCTTCACGTATATAAACTAGGACTTAGGGTTCAGACGCCTCACTCACTCCTCCCCCTCCCTCCCACCAGCGCCGCATACGCACAGACCCTCTTCTCCACGTCGCACACACGAGAGGCACGGCGCCGCGACGGATCGACGCGAGAGGCACGGCGCAGACCCTCTTCTCCACTCCGCCCTCTCTCTCACTGCCTCTCCCTCTCTCTCACTCCGCCCTCTCTCTCTCTCACTTCGTCTCCCTGTAGCGGCGGCGGCGGGTGGAGTGCTGGCGAACCGTGCCGGTGAGAAGACGGCGGCGCTCGGGCATGTGCGGGACCAGGGCGGCGGCGCACGTGGCCGAGCCGGCTTGCGGGGCCACGGCTGCGAGTAGCGCGAGGGTGGTGCGAGGCAAGGACCTGGAGCGGCGCGATTCCGGAGGATCGACGGCGGATTCCGGCGCATCAAGGGCAGGTCGAGGTATGCCCTTGTCCTGTCTATCTCACCTCAGATCTGGATGTCGGTGGCGCTTACCCTCTCTATCCCTCCTCAGATCTGGAGCGCCTCCACCTCCGGCAACGATGGATCTAGCGGCGCGTGGTGCATGTCTGAGTTCATCGGCGCACCACCGAGCATGGCTCCTGGATTCGCGACGAGGTGGCTTGGGCACGGCCGAGCGGGAGTAGTGGGACCGGCGGCACGGACGGCGGTCAAGCATCCCGGCGGCGCTAGGGTTTCGGCGGGGTTTCAGGCTCGCCAGTGGGCTCGTGAATGGGCTCGCTGGGGGGCTATTGGGTTTTTTTATTTTTTTTTAAATTTTTTACCGCAGCGGGCGTTCTAATGTGCCCGCGGCGGTAAATCCATCTTCCGCAGCAGGCACAGGCGCCCGCCACGGTGAGGCCACAATTTACTGTGACCTTCCATCCGCGGCGGACGGCTTTACCCGCTGCAGAAAATGCAAAGCGCCCGCCACGGTTGTTCTTTTGTGTACTAGTGTCACAGCTCATCACTTATGAACGAGGTGATAATGGCTTCATAAGTGATGAGCTGCAGGTGAATCAACAATCAGGGAAAGTAGCCATCATGGTGGGTCAAAGAAGAGGTACTTCATATATATTGGGTGATCCTCTGTCCTGGCCGTGCCGAGAGAGGCAACGGCAACAGCGACGACGATGAGAGGAAGAAGGCAAGATGAATGCATGCCGTTAGCGTTTCTACTCTCTTCTTGATTCATGACCGATGACTCGATCACTTTTTCCCATGAATGAATGCATGCCGTTAGCGGCCTGAACCGATGCAAATGCAATCAAGCAAGTGTAGTATAAATACAACTATGACATAGGAGGACGGCGGAGGAGACGATGGAGAACTTAGCCAGCTCTGCTAACCCGCCAATGGCATAGTATAAATGCAAATGCAATCTGCCTTGTTTTGCACGAGAGCCTTGCTCTGCTAACCCGCCACTAGGCTGAGAAACTTCGCACCAACTCTCACCAAAGTGTTGCCCAATTCACGATATGCTGGCTCGGCAGTAGGCACCAATGCTTCCTTCTCTTCCAAGTTGCATACTTGCAAGTTTGTTATATGAACAACTAGCAAATAATCATTGTAATGCAATTGTTTGTAGCCTCTTATGACTTCTTATTATCATTTGACTACTACAGCCGGCCTTTTTACATGCAGCTGGGCCAGCTGTCACTACTCTTACGTTGCTAGAAATCATCGATTCTAGAGATTGCTAGCAACAAACAACCAGCGCGTGACACCGGGGAAATGGAGAAGTGGACTCCCCCGCCGGCGGACTGGATGACGAAGATGAACATGGACGGCTCTTTCGTCGTACAAACTGGGAAGGCGGGCATCGGTGGAGAGGTGAAGTTGTCTTGACAGCTTGGAAGGTTTTATTTCGATGTGCGTCAGCAATTGAGGCAGAACCTCGAAGCATATGTGCGGAAGGGCTCTGAGCGATTGGCCTCGCAATGGTGTCCGGGACCAATTATTGCAACAGTTCTTTTTGTGACGATGCTGTTTGGTAGCATGGACATGCTATATGATTTTAGTAAAATATGCCACAGGACACCGCTAAAAGGTGATTTTTGCTATAGACTATTAAAAATAGATGTTTTTGTCAAAAGACATCAAAATTCATATATTTAATATATTTAGTTTTAGTCAACTCGACTTGCCCCCGTTGCGTACTGATTAATATATTTAAGGTCCGTTTGTTTCAGCTCCAGCTCGCTCTGATTCTACTGATTATTCACTATTCCTCTCTTACTATTCATCACCTGATTCAACTGATTCATCTGATTCTGAAGCTGAAACAAACGCACCCTTAGTTTTAATGGACTATGAATTTTGACGTCTTTTGGCAAAGACATCTTTTTTTAGTGTTAGCAAAAATAAAAAAAATATAGAAATAAAATCACAAAGTAAAAAAAAGACAAAATCACAATTTCATTTTAAAATTGACTAGAAACGCTAAGCCCTATCCACAAACATATATGTTTGACCTCCAACTTCTTCACCTTTTCATTCTATGGATTTGAAACCTAATCGTTTAAATCCAACCTTTGTCTTTCCCTAGTCCATGACTAAAACATGGCTTAGAGAAAAAAAATCCTAGAGATTCTCAAAGAATCAATCTTTCGATTCTCATATTTATTGTCTCCCCATGGAACCGTACCAACGTATCATTCTTCCCTTCTCTTCTCTACAGAAAAAAAATATTATAACATTTGCTGCTGTTGACACCGTTTTTTGACACGTGTCAATATGGACCGAAAACTGTGCTGATCGGCAAGGGAGTGGTTCTTCTCCAGCGTTGATTCTGAGTTGACCGATGGATGAGTGCCGATAAAGGACATGTTGATCTCGTACATTGCCGATGAAGCCAGAGGGCTGTTGCCGATAGAGATTGAGGCATGGTTGCCGATGGAAAGCGGAGCTGAAGGACATGGAAAGCGGGTCTGAGCCATTATTGATGGGTTGCCGATGGAATCTACAGGGATGAAGAGCATGCCGGTAGAGTTTTCATCGTAAAGCAATGGATAAGGGAACTGGCGATATTTATGCCATTATTTTATTAGCTTATTTTTGAGTCCGACCTTGGTACGAGTCGTTATTTTTTATTCCTTAGAGATAAGACTTGTTTAGGTAATACTTTGTCGTGTCTGTTTAGGACTCATAGTACCAGGGTATAAATATGTACCAAAAGACAATGAAAAGAAGAATCATCAATACAACAAACCTACTATTTTTATCTACTTTTCAAGCAATCTACTTTTCGGCGACTTCGTCATCAGTACTTTTTCCTTTTCAACGAGTTCTTTCAAGAGTCAACGGGCTGCATCAACTTGATCTCCGGCGGCCTTGCAGGTTCCGCTTTTACCGAGCAAGATTCAGGCTTTGACGTCCGGGCGTATCGCTGTCGTCTTCTCTGATCTGTTCAACAGTTATCGAGTATCATCTGAGCTTTGACGTCCGGGCGTATCGCTGTCGTCTCGTTCAGGTTTTATTCAAATCTATCGTCCTTGTCGATTAACAGGTCAAATCGACTGACACGCTCCGGATATCGATTTCGGGTATTAGCCCGGTGTGTTTGCAGATATAATTTTGCATCAACAGCTGCCTACTAGGCCTACGCAAAGATTTGTTGATGGTTGGAAATATAGTAACAAAAAAAAAAAGACTTCGTGCAATATATCAGATCAGACCTCGAGGAATTGCTCAACAGAGTCACGACTACGTGGTGGCAAACTTATAAAAACAACCGGCCAAATTTTCCCTAGTAGTCCACAAAAATATCAAAAATACCCCTCCCATCCGCAGCCCTAACAAACCGATCCCCTTCTTCCTCCTCCCCTGCGCCGCCGCCCGCCGCCGCCACCGACCGGGCCCGCTTCCTCTCCCCGTCCGGTCAAGCCGAGGCGGCGATTGGTGTCTCCTTCTCCTCTTGTGCTGGTATGTCTCCCAAACCCCTTGCTTGGATTCGATGCGTGCGTTCCCTAATCTGTGCGCGAAGTCAGGGTTCGCTTCCGTTCTCAATCCAACCGAGCAGGTCTTTCTCCTCTCACGCTCAGTTGTCAGTTCGATGGTTCGTTTTGCTGCTGCTTCAGCTTCGCCGGTTTCACACCGCCCGGTGCAGTTTATTTTCCGTATAATTTGGGGGTTTAAGTGAATTCAGCGCCTCTCCTAGGCGATTTCCACGTTTTCCCTCTTTTTCCGTGCTTGCCCCCCGGCGTTGGTTATTTAGCGGCGGCAGCTGTTGTTCTTGGTCTCGCAGTCACACCTAATGTGATTTGTGCAAATGGCAGGGGATTCTTGAACAAAAGTTCCAAACTTGACCAGGCCTTTCTTTTTCAGTACCCACCTTGCTTTTGCTCTGTTGTCATAGCAGACCCGCGATTTGGAGTGAATGGCACTGCGCCCCATGTTTTCCTCCTGACTCAGAGACCCGCAGACGGCAGACACATAGGCGAATTGGTTCCATCAAGCTAGTTTCACAGGCTTCCAATTCGTAGCTTAGATTATAATACTGTTTGACTCCTCAAGTCGACAAATTTGTTGTCCAATTGTGAAGCCATTTACAATTTCACATTCTGTGTCTTCTGAAAGTTCAGTACGACGATGACTCTACAGTTCCAAAGTTCCAAACTTTTTGGTTACGTGACTCAACCAGTAGACCTTTTTGTAGTACATAATACAGGTCTGTCTTAGATTTCGTTCTATCGTTTTCTTTGATGATGAGTGTTTTTTCTGTTAATTCCCCATCTGCTAGATTTGTCTGAAATATCATTTGCAGTTCAAACCTACATGCTTCCCTTTTGTCTCCTGCTCTTCTGATTTCACTTCTTGACTGTATATATTATTTAATTCACTGTAAGCCATATCAGAGAATCTGGATAGAGATGAATTTCCCTTTGCTTTTTGTAAACTGTTGTGCCTTTATACTGACTAAATCAGTAACTCAGGGAGTATGGCGGATGGAGCTATTGTGGTAGCCATTTGCCAGTACGGCGGAGAGTTCACTTCTGGCCCCGGTGGTAATCTGATATACAGAGGTGGGGAAGCGCATGCTGTTGATGTCACTCGTGATTCAACGCTGGAGGCCTTCAAGGATGAGCTGTCCAAGGTGTTCTATGTTGATGTCACTGACATGTCACTCAAGTACTTTCTTCCCAATAACATGAAAACACTCATCACCATATCATGTGACCGGGATTTGCAAAAGATGGTTGATTTTACTGCCGATGCTGCACATGTGGATGTTTTTCTGATAAGCATACAAGAGAACAGGTATGTCTTGTTCTACCATTTGTGTGTAACCTTTTATAGTTCGCATAACATCAAGCATATCATGAGGTGATGGATTGTTTTGTCTCATGCTCGATAATCAGGAGTATTGTAACACATTCTGGAGCTACATCTGGCTCTGTTGCTAGTGGCGACAAAAGGAAAAGAGTTGCTAGTGGCGACAAAAGGAAAAGAGTTGCTAGTGGCGACAAAAGGAAAAGACCCACTTCCAAAAACAAGTACGTGGTAACACTCAGCTTTTTTCTTTATCAACATATTCTACAACACCATACTCTTATATGCATCACAATCAATGCTATCCCTTTCTAGGGTGATCAGAAGCAGCAAGCCAGCTACCAGCGCTCCTGGCAGTACAGTTCAAGCTATCCCTGATAATGTGCAACAGCCAATTTCAGTAATTACTGAAAATGAAGACAACAGGTGCTGGATCAACCTACACACAATTGCTTAATATTTGCATGCCTTCTTTGTTCTGAGATGTTATGCAGAATAAACTGCTTTCAATGTAAATGCTGAAAAAATGCTATGAATTAACTGTATGCTAGTTCCTACATTGGTCTGTTAGCTGCACATACCTATGCATTCTGTTAGGTTGTTAGTGCATCGTGTCAGAAAGCTTATCTACATATGAAAAACATAATCTCCTCCTGGGTTCAAGCAAAGAAATAAAAATTTTACTGCTAGCAGAGTCTCATAATGAGAGGTATCAAGTTCAATGTTAGCGATAACAATCTAGCCTTTACTCTGGTCCTCTGACCCTTACCGCGAACCAGTCCACACCAATGCCAATTATTTCATCGACTGGTTGCATGCGCTTTGTGATCAAAAGCTTTAGCTGTATAAAATTTTTCTCCTTTTTTTTTACCCGAAAATACAGCAGGGACGACCCCCACTGTAAAAATTTTCTACTTACTGCCATCTGTTGAAGTTGTTTCTTCATTTCAAGGAATAGCTTCACTTTTATAGATTACGGTCCATACCTTTAGTTTAAAATCAAATAAAGTTCCTAGTGGACATTTGGTCTAGTTCATCTTGAATGTCTATTTTGCAGTTCTGTTACTATATCCTGTTAGACTATTCCAGTCTTATTATTTACTTTGTTCATTAGTCAATGGTTCTGTTTTTTACTACATTGTCCAGTGTCCACTCCCAATTACCGTTTCCATCTTTCTCAAAACTAGGGTTTTTCAATTGGAATTTGGGAATGACATCGCATTTACTACCACAGCTGGTGGTGCTTCCTTCACATCAGATATTTTCGATCAGCAAAAGCTTGCTCTTGTTGATAATATCCCCAGGTAACTTGTTACACATTCATATCTTTCTCTCCATATTGTTTGCTAAAAGGATTACTTTTTTTTTGACAGATTTTTGTCTTCTTTTTGTTTGCAGGGAAGCAGTTAGTCTGTTTGATGATACATTCAATCCATATGTTGGTTCTGAGATCATGCATGAGCTTCCTCAGGGACCTAACAATCCTATTGTGTTGTGGGATGACATTATCAAAGGAGTTGGTCAAGAATTTGATAATGTGAAAGATTTCCGTGCTCAGTTGTGCAAGTATGCCATTGGGAAAGGATTTGTGTACCGGTTCATAAAAAATGAAACGACTCGTGTCACTGTAAAATGTGCTGCAGAAGGAGGCTGCACCTGGCGGTTGCATGCATCTGAATCATCTCGTAACAAAAAATTTGCTATCAAGAGAATGACAGGTGAACATACTTGTGGTGGAGGAAGTGGAGAGGGTCAGCGTCAAGCAACAAGACAGTGGTTGACTACTATCATTAAGGAGAAGCTGAATGACAACCCAAACTTTAAGCCAAAGGAACTTGTAAAGGAATTATTTGAAGAATATGGAATTACACTAACATATTCGCAGGTTTGGCGAGGCAAAGAAGTAGCACAGAAAGAGATTTATCATGCTATCAGGGAGACTCGCGATCAGTTACCCTGGTATTGTCAGAGGCTTGAGGAGACCAACCCAGGAAGTATAAGTGTGCTGTCTCCGGAGGTGGATATGAAATCCCGCCGCTTTTTTGTTGCATTCCATGCTTGTTTGCATGGCTTTGTAAGTGGGTGCAGGCCCCTCTTATTTCTGGACAAGGTCCCACTGAAAGCAACGAATGAGTACAAGTTGCTTATGGCTGCTGCTGTTGATGCAGATGATGGTGTCTTTCCATTGGCATTTAATGTGGTTGAAGATGAAAATTATGATAGCTGGGGTTGGTTCTTAATGCATCTGAAAATAGCTCTCCAAGCCCACAACTACCCTTGCAATGGCATGACATTCCTGTCCAATGGACAAATGGGTCTGGATGCTGCTGTTTCTCACGTGTTTGAGGATGGTGAACATGCCTTCTGTTTGCACCATATCATTGAGGAATTTAAAGGAGAGCTGAGGAAGGGACCATGGAACCAACAAATAAGGGAGTGGATGGTTGAGGATTTCACTCGTGCAGCCCAAGCATGCAGTATCGAGGATTTTAATGCATCCATCGAGAGCATAAGGAATATATCCAGTGAAGCTGCTGACTGGATCATTGCGCGCAAGCCAGAGCATTGGTCAGATGCCATTTTCCGAGGCTGCCGGTATGATCATTTTTCCTTGAACATTGCTGATGCTTTCAATAACTGGATACCAACCAAGAAGGAGAGTTCCATAGTACTGATGGTAGACTCACTGAGAATGAAGATTAAGGAAGTAATAGAATCAAGGCTTGAAGCTAGCAAGGCTTGGGAAGGGCCTTTAACACCTACTATGGAGTACAAAGTGCAGGATGAGATGCTGAAGGCTGGCAAAATGACTGTGCTGTGTTCCTCCGAGACTGTATTTGAAGTGAGGGGCAATGCAATTTTTGTAGTTAATATTGGAAATTGGGAATGCACATGCCGGCGGTGGCAACTCTCTGGCCTCCCCTGCATGCACGCCATTGCTGTGTTCAACAGGCTTAGTCGCAGTTTATATGACTACTGCCCAAAGTTCTTTAGAATAGAAAGCTACCATCTGACATACTCAGGAATAATCTTCCCAATACCTGACATGGATAGTGTTGATTTTAGTGCCGGGGCAAATCTACTCCCACTGCCTCCCAAGCAGCGCTCATCAGATAAACCGAGGAGGAAGCGGTCTAACCCCAACAAGATAAGCAATCTCATACGACTCTGTAGCAGGTGCAAACAAACAGGGCACAATAAGGCAACATGTGAAGTTCAGTTCTAGTCGAAAGCAACCTCATCTCTAGTGTTTACAGAATTAGCAGGTATTTGTCTTGGGCCTTACTTTGGAATTCTCACGCTACATTTCCCTTGAACAAGATGACATGTTGAGTTCTGAATTTATTTATTTGTTTTTACATGAATCAGAATATTTGCCGTGTTTCGTGTTGTTTTTGGTAAACGAACCATGTTGAGCTGATCTTTGAACTATCTGACATATGTGTTTTCCATTGCAGTGTCAAAGGTCTGAAGTTTAGGTATAGTGCAGAGAACATGGTTTCTTTTCTCAGAGATATGAAATGGGGCAAACAAAGTGTCATGGTGCTCTGGTTCTTGCTGTTATTTTTAGTTTCATGGGTGGAGGGGCGGAGTTGCAGTCATTGGACATTGGTGACATACATGGGAGATGTGGCTTAATACTTACTTGTCAGTGAGTGAGCTGCGATGATTCCATAGCTTCCTATCATAATTTCGCTGGAACAGCAGAGTATATGGGAGATGCGCCTTAGTTTTACTTGTCAGTTTACTATGGTCATATACAGTGTTTAAACATGGAGTAAGCATCACAATTTTTTGGTTGACTTCGTGTCTTGGTCAGTAGCACTGACGACAGTAAAAAAGGGATAATTAGATATTTTTATCACTGAATCCTTTTAATTCTAGATTTATTTGCCATCCATGTCTCACTGACATACATGTGTCGTCTTTGTGACAGTATCAAATATGGGATTTGATGTAACTGCTCCCAATTTCTTTTTATACAGCATTTGCTGAGTTACAACTCTCTCCTGTTTGAGTTGGTATTGGGCAAAATTGTTCATTTTATTTTACCAGGCGTCATCTCGGCTTATTATTAATCATGCACGCACATTCCTAATCCATGCATGTCACACACAGATACGATTGATGAATTAAGGAGAATTAAGCACTTGATCTGATAAATTAAGGATAGGGGAACCTTTATATGTTTATTCACTCAACTGATTCATCATTACACAAATTTATACGCCACGAACATTGGTTACATGATTATGCTTGTCCATTTATGTTCATGATTTATTCATTGATTAAACTGAACCTAAAAATGCGACTGTTCCATAGTCCATACACAAGAAGAGACATCCGCATACGCAAGAGCAAAATGGCATCATGAATCTTGATCATTAATCACTTCCTTACTGAAGATACATGCCACAGTGATGAGAATTTGAATGATTTTATTACTAAATTGCAGATGTTTTTCTTACAAATCATCACATCAGTGCCTTCGGCCCATGACCTGTCCAGTATAAAACAGGGTTAACAATATTACATTCTATCTTTATCATCACTCGGATATATATTTCATATAGAAGTAAATACTCGTAGTATGAAAGGTTCGGTAGTAAATGATGGTCGTGAAAGGAGGACGCAGCAACGGCAACAACGGCCACAGTGGAGGCCATGGTGGTGGTGGTCGCGGCGGCTTCGGCCGTGGCTACTAGAAGGGTGACCACGGTGGTGGCTGCTCATCACAGGAGGGGCGGCGCTCGGCGTCACGTGCTAGCTGTGTGGGAAGGACGGGCACACCGTTCTTCACTGCTACAAGAGGTTTGATGCCTCCTTCAACGGGCCCCCACAGAAGACGGCTTCCTCAGCAACTGCACAGCATCGACACAAACTAGTATGGATACTGGTGCCTTGGGACCATATCACCAGTGTGCTAGAAAAGCTCATGACGTGCGACAAGTACCATAGTGGTGAGCAAGTCCACAGCGCCACTCAGGTATGGAGATCAACCACATTGATCATAGTGTTTTGCGTTTCCCCACTAGTTGCCTTCATCTCTATAGTATACTTCATGTTCCTAATCCAACAAGAGTCTCTTTTCTGTCAATCGCATTATTGCTCATGATAATCATGTCTTTTTTTGAGTTTCACCCTGATCAATTTTCTGTAAAGGAGCAGTCGATGAGGAGAACACTCCTCACCGGTCGATGCAAGGGCGGTCTCTATCCAATGTAGTCGTCGAATAAAGAGGTGCTTAGCGTGACCAAACCATCAGTGTCCTTGCAGCATCACCGGTTAGGGCATGCTTCCACATCCATTGTCCAGCAAGTCCTCTGCCGCCACAAACTTCCCTTCATCAACGAGTCGAAAAAACGCCAGCATGTGTGACACTTGTCAGAGGGGCCAAAGCAATCAGTTCCCCTACTCTAGGTCATCTAGTTTCTGCTAGTGTTTTGGATTTCATTTTCTCCAATGTATGGGGCCTTGCTCCTAGTTTAGTTGGTCGAAATAATTATTATCTCAGTTTTATTGATGATCATAGCAAATTTACTTGTTACGTTGTAAGTCTAAACTTTTTCAATGCTTCCGTGATTTCCAAACTCTAGTTGAATGTTAGTTTGACCGTAAAATTTGTGCCATCCAAACTGACTGGAGGTGGGAATATCAAGCTTTGAGCTCCTTTTTGACACACATGGGGATTTCCCATCACGCATCTCTTGCCCCTATGACCATCAGCAAAATGGATCTGTTGAACACAAGCACAGACACATTGTAGAAGTTGGCCTCACACTTCAATTCGTGCTCATTCATCTATGCCTTTAAAATTCTGGGGTCAAGGTTTTCTTACAACAGTGTTTTTGATCAGTCGTTTGCCATCTAGAGTTATCAATCATGATACACCCTTTGATCGTCTCTATGGCACACATCCTAATTGTACCTTTCTTTGAACTTCTGGATGTGTGTGCTGGCCATATTTATGCTGCTCCTTGGCTATAGCAATCAACACAAAGGATACAAATGTATCCATCAGCCGCTCATATCTATATCTCAAGAGATGACAGTTTTTATGGGCAAGTCTTTCCTTTCGCGTCTCTTCGCCCAAATGCCAGAGCCTAACTTTGTGCTGAAATTAGCCTTTTACCCAATATCCTTCTCAACCCATTGTCTAGTGTTGGGGATATGCAGACATGTGATCAGTGTTGGGAATCTCCTTTACCTATTAACCCTTTGCATAGTTCTGGTGGAAACATGTCAAATGCAGATGAAAATTCGGGTGAGAATGGGTGATAATGCCCCCTTCCCCATGACAACAGAAGTTCCAGAAGAGATCTCTCTGGCAAAACCGTTGCGCCAACGAGTGAATCCGCCTCAGGATCGGGTGCGCTGCAGTGGTCGGGTATGACCGTTGCGGACTCAGCGTTGCGGACTGATGGTTAGGCATGATTCGTTGCAAAAGGGTACAACAATGGTATGAGATGGATTATGAGGACATGTTTAGTCCATTGGTAAAAGCAACTACAATTTGCATTATCCTGTTAATCGCAGTTTCCCAAGCTTGGTCACTTAGAAAATTAGACGTGCAAAATACTTCCCTTCATGGAGTGTAGGAAGAAGAGGTATACATGTATGAACCACTAGGTTATGTTGACAAAAGATATCCAAATTATGTGCGTAAGTTGGACAAAGTCCTCTACAAATTGAAACAAGCACCATTTGCTTTGTATGCACAGATGTGTGGAAAGTTGGAGGCACCTAGTTTCATTCCTTCGAAGGCTGACACATCCTTATATTATTATAATAAAGGCAAATGAGAGCTAGATAAAAAAATGCGTAACGATATGAGCTTCTAAGCACCTATCGGTGGAAGATGGGTGACCCCCTCTCGCCCCCACGGGCGACCCCCCTCCCTCGTGTGGCAGAACCTTCTAAATTATATGGCCCACACGCATCTATCATTGTCCTGAAGACCTTTGACAGCCATGCATATGTTTCACATAACTTAGAAAGCCCTATCGGGTGCCCTCAAAGGACCCCTATTAAACCACATTTGACTCATACCAGGATCAACAAAGGAGTAGCTGCAATATTACAATATTTGTTATAAAATCAGAGTGCGGAAGAATGATAACATTAAATTTACAAAACATGAATAAGTTAACTTTTACAACTTAACTTCAATTGCGGAAGCAGAGTAGAACTACAGAAGAAAATTTAGGTAGAGCACTTAAGTCGGAAGAGATCAACCAGGTCATATCAAGCCCACCAACATGAACTGATTTGTGACACCAGTCAGCACCTGCAACAGGGGTTCAACAAAACCTGAGTACAAAAGTACTCAACAAGACTGACCCGACGAAAAAGAGGGGTGAAGACTTAGGAATGCAGGCCAGAGGGACAAGGTAAGGCTCGCAAGAAGCAAAGACTTTTGCAGAAAAGCTCTTGTAGATCAAGTTTTAACTCATCATTAGTTATATCAGAAAATAAAGTTGTTTTGCTCTAACTCAAGATCACCAACCAACTTCATTCTTAATCCTTAATCATGATTCAAGTTGTTACTATGATGATGAACAGAGATCGAATCTTCTTCTCCGAGAAGCAGCGGTGATTCGAATCGATTGTACCCAGCTGGGACCTAGATCACCGATATACAGGAGACTCTAACTCCTAAGCATATCAGATCACATGATATATCGAGATAACAACCGCAGCCATATATCAACCACACGATACACATGGAACCTCTGGCCCACAGTGTATCGATATACGTAGGACTCAAACCCATGGTATACCACACCATTGTATGTGGATTTTCTAGTCTCGATACACACAATTCACCAACGGACAGGACCTAGGGCATCAACAGATGAAAACACTACAGAGGGACTCCTTTCCTAATGCAAATTACCCGTCCGGACTCGATTTATTGCTATCATCATGATTCCAACAGGTGAAGTCAACCTCATCTTTTTCATTCTTTTACTTTCTGAAAACCTAGCTAATTAAGCAGGGCTAAGCATTCTACACATTTTCCAAATAACAGGTGACAAGAGATATGGAAGTAAGACAGATAATGCAATTGGTAGGTTATCACTCAACTCCTATTACTCAATGCAACAATTCATAGCTGAAGTGATAAAACTTTTATAAACAAGGATAGGGTTTAAATGCATCCGGGGCTTGCCTTTGTTGCAGCAGTGGTTAGTTCTCGTCAGGATCACAGGTGTTAGACTTGGCATCAACACCAAGGATGGACGACACTGACACCATTGATGGATGACTTCCAACATTATTGGTAGATGACACCTTCTTCAAACTTGATCAACACGATTCAACTCACTTTCAAAAAACTACACGTAATTAATGATGCATGTTTTAGTATGATGAGCTCATGTAATGATGCATGATAAGATATGACTACTACATCCATTTCACATGCTCAGGTTTAATACTTTAATAAATTACGAAACGATAAATCTTAAAACATAAACAAGCATGTAGGCACAAGATAAATATAAAACTTTACATATTCTGAAATCACATAGCCATATTAGGTCTTAATATGACATAGAAATATCATACAAAGGTAAAGGAACCATATTTTCTATTTATACATTTTTATTACAATTATAAACTATTTAATTAGCAACAAACAAGATAAATCAAAAGATAAAGCATACGGCATCCAATGACCACAATATTTT
This sequence comes from Bothriochloa decipiens, assembly GCA_023333625.1. Lineage (NCBI taxonomy): Eukaryota > Viridiplantae > Streptophyta > Magnoliopsida > Poales > Poaceae > Bothriochloa > Bothriochloa decipiens. The sequence continues at coordinate 57,015,125 of CM041633.1, read as the reverse complement.
TATTATAACACAAACGTGGCATCAAAACATGTCCTAAAAATTTCTAGTTAAAAGGAGTTACATAGCATGAGATATGAATTTCCTTCTTTTTAAGCATTAAATAAAATGCATAAAATATAACTAATTATTTTACTACAAAACATGAAATGTTTCATATTTTTAATAAAAATTAGACATCACAAGGAGAACGACAAAATTTGGTTCACCAAAAATGAAGTTTCCAAACTCTAGATATGAATTTTTAAAGATTCAAAAAAGTATGTACAAACAGGCCCTTGGGGAACTATTCACCTGAGTCATAAGGTTCACATCTAGGCCCCTCCCTTTCTTCGAATTGCTGCGCAAGCTCCCTGTCGCGAATGAAGAACAGGGGAGATGGCTGGACACGGCGGTTACGACGAAGGGATGGTTGTCGGTGGCAACGGAGCGGCGTAGGAGCATTGAGAGGTGGCTGCGCACCCACGGGCGGTCACGGCTCGCCTTGCGGTGACTCGTGGCGGCCTGGCTGCGTGCACAGCAAAGGCTGCATCGGGCGACCACGATGGCGTCGGCTTCCGGCGTCGGTTGGGGCCAGGAAAGAAACGCGGGAGAGGTATAGGGAGGTGGCGAAGCTGCTGACAGTGGAGGTTTGGTGTGTGGAGGTCCGAAACGCGGTGGGGCCGGAGCTTGGCTTGGCGGTGGCCATTGTGGCGGGGTAGATAAGAAGGAGAAGTCGAGGCTGGCTTCTCTGGCTTTATAGCGCGGCCAAGACGATGCGACGACGACACGCGGATGGAGAGGCTACCAGCGCGAGGAGAGAGCTGGTGGCCGCACGCGTCTGGAAGGCCGAGGTCGACACAGCGACGCCGGTGACCAGTGAGGAAAAAGGACGGTGACGACGTCATCGGTACTGTTGCAGCTGAGGTCATTCAGAATTTTGCAAATTATTTCAGAAAATATAAAGCAACTCAAAAATCTCTAAAAATAAAGTTTGCATAACTTTTTAAGAGGTACACTTTTTTATTTAATAAGAATTTTCAAATTTGGCCTATATTTTGAAATGAGAATTCAAAATCAAAAGGGGTTAAAACCCTAGATTTGGTAATTTTAAAATTACTTTTAAAATTGCATTGAAACTTGAAAAGTTCAAATCTATGAAATGCTTAAATTTTTAAATTAAACATTTTTCATATATAAATTTTTCCCAATTTATGCATAAATTTTGAAATATGGTTTTAAAATAAAAAAGAGACAAAGGTTGAAAATCTGTATTTTCAAATTCATTTGAAATTCTTAAATAAAACTTAAAAATCTTTGAATACCACTATTGTAGGTCTCAAAAAGATCTATAAAAGTGCTTTTTGAACCAACCCTAAATTCTTTGTAGATTTTAAAATATAGAAAAGGAGATAAAAGAGATATTTTAATTTGAACAATTTTAAAATTAAACAAACACCCTAAGCATCATTATTTCATGTATTAAACAAACACCACAAAAAGACATTAAAGAAACATGAATGTATTTATACCATGATACTCAATAATTATATTTGATAATACATATAATTAATATTTTAATTATTTATTAACATTTAAGATGTTACACCCCGCCTCTCCACCGCCGCCGCCTCCCCACCACCACCATGATCCCTCCGGCCACCCCACCACCCCGGCAAGGCTTCCCAGCCCGCCTGCCCTGCCCTTGGAGCAGCCGGCCACCGCATCTTTCGAGGATGATGAAGGAGCACCCTACCAAAGCCAAAGGACGCTGCCAGCGAGGACCAGGACAACGGTTCTGTTGCCTGCCACGGGGAGCTTTGTCCTGAGCCACAAGATCGATGCCAGCGGATCACCGCGCCACCGCAAAAACCAGGTATCACCTTCCAGGATCTCCTCGCAGACTTCCACCTCGTCGCCTCCCCTCTCTTCTTCAGGTGCACTGTCAAAACAAGTCAAATTTTCATCTCCTCCCCTCCCCTCTACCCATCTTCTCCATTAGTAATACCCTCTCCTACCATTTCACCGCCCCTCCTATGGTGATTCGTGCAAGAGCTGTCAGTGATGGGGTCTTCTTCGCCGCCGTTAGCTCGCCGTCAATAGCCGCTTTCGTTGTTCTCCGGCATGTCATCCATTGTGGTATCCATGCTCTTGGTCTCCATCTGACAGTTGACGATGGTAGCTCAGCGAGCGCGCATGCACAAGCTTTGACTGCGTCCAGCTCAGCGAATACGCATGCAAGTGCATTGGCTGCTTCTGACTACTCGGTCCTTTTTAAAGTGTCGTCATAAAAAACGTGTTATAAGTTTGACTCGATTTATTAAAAATATATTTAATATTTATTTTTTAAAATAAATTTATTAAAAAACTAGATTTAAAGATTTTTTTAATAATGTTAACTCTGCTACTAATCGATGGTACTAATTATTTATAAAATTATCAGCATTTGTTTCTCAGAAAACGTAGCCACACTTGTTTAGAGATAAAGGAAAAAGTGGTCAGACTGCTCGGCCACGACGGAAAATACGGGTTATTATAACCGGGGATAGCTTGTTTAGATTCTTAAAATCATTTTCAAATTTCACTATGCAAAATTCCTATTTTCCATCACATCAAAATACCGGTAAATGTATAGAGTACTAAATATAGATGAAATCAAAAACTAATTACACAGTTTTATTATACTTTGCAAGATGAATATTTTAAATCTTATTAATAAATATTTAGACAATTATTAGCAAATAAAAATAAAAGTACTACAGTATCATATAAGTACGCCATTCGATTCGGGCATGTAAACGAGGCCTTACTGTGACCAAATCTTTCGGGAGCCGTGTGGCGTTGTATCTCCTACGCCTCCCGACAGCAGCTGAGCCAGGGTTGCCTCCCCTGCTGACATCGCTGCCTGGCGCTGTGGTGGAGTGCAAGGCTGACCCTCTGACATCGCACGCACCTCACTCGATGACCACAGCACGCCCCAGTCTCATGACTGATGGATGCCCTGCCCCTGCGACCAGACGAGGCCACACGCCGCCCTCTTCTCTCTCCCCATCTACTGTGCCTCCTGACACCACAATCGAATGCTGCCACAAGCCACCCTCCTCTCTCTCCCCTTCTCTGACCAAGGACTGCCACCCCCACCTCCCTTTCTCTACCTAAGGACTGCCACCCCCACCTCCCTTTCTCTACCTCTCCTTCATTTTTTGCCCCGCCGAGCAAGGAAATGAGCTCAGCATGCTGCCTCGATGCAGCGAGGAGTAACACCGATGGGATGGCCACTTGCTCGCCAGTCCACCATGATGGTACCACTGCCCGGCGTCACATGACAAACCTCGACGCTGTCCTCTCCCCTCTAAAAGGCAACATAAGCTTCCTAAAATGCACTTCAAGCCTCACCCCGCCGCCTGCTACCGGTGCTTTGCCCTTGACGACCAGGTCCGAGCTTGCAGAGACCCTGTATAGTGCCGCCGCTGCGAAGCTTCTAGCCATATGGAGTGACACTGTAAAATGCCGGCCCAGTCGACCCTCTACCCTGGCCGCCACACCAACGCCGCCGCTCCTTCTCCTGGGCCCTCACCCACGCTCCCCCTTCCTCACCCATGGCTTCTACTACCTCCCCACCGCCCAACGTGGTTCCACCCTGCTGTCGCACAACACTATCCTTGAGGTCCACTGCACGGGGTCCCCATACTGCCACACTGCCACTATGACGTGGGGAGCCTCGCCACTCACCGCTCCCCCTCTCCTGGCCTCGCCACTGCCGCTGCCTCCCCTTGGGTGCCAGGCTCTCCCTCCAGCTCCTGGGGTCGGCATCGACGACATCGACGTTGGGGCGCCCCTGAGGACGGTGAGCCGTGGCATCCAGGCCCCGGTGCCATCTGGTGCCCTAGCTGGGGGCGTGGGTGCCCACCCCCCGACCAGGTCAACCGCCATGCTCCCCAGTGAGGAGGAAGTGGACTGAGATGGCTCCCCATTCTGGGCTGACCGATTCCCACTGCGCCCGGTGGATGTGGACGACCACGGTCTCCACCATGTGCACTAGATGCCAGCTGGGGACATGGATCGCCTGGCGACCCTGGCCTACGTCACACTCAGTGACGATGCACCCATGTATGCGGTTGCTGCCTACATCCGGGCTATGCTCCTAGAGGTGGCTAAGCATGTGCACTACAGCATGCTCACTTCATCGTGTGTCCACATGCTCCTATAGTTTGACTCTCGGATGAACCGCGAGGCGCTGGTGGAGATGAGCCCTATCCATCATGATGTCGGCCACCTCACGCTCAAGAGGCCCAGAGACCACCTCCAACAGATTCATCATCTGGTGCCCATGGCTGTTGACGGCAGACCTGCCATCGGAGCTCTAGTACATCAGAGATCTAGGGGCTAAGAACACCATCGATGCCGTGTTTCGGATCCAACCCATCAAGATCTGGCCCTGCCCTGAGCAGGTGGATGGCCAGGGCCACATGCACCCCTTCTTTCCCCATGCTCTAGGTGATGACTTCTAGGGTGGCCCGGTGCAGATGGTGAACCGCCAGTAGTCCCTGCACAGGCACCCCTGGTGCGCAGAAAGGGGCCCCCTTTCGCTTGTGGGAGGGCCAGCAACGGCTTCGGTAATGTCTACCGTCTATGGGGTGACTATCAGGGTCAGGGAGCCGATCCTGCTCTCCTCCATCCCTGAACTCCCTGACCTCCCCATCTTATCGATAGCCCCAACTATGCTACCTCGGTTCTTGCCCTCCCCTTGCATGGAGATGATACTCACGAGAAGGACCGTTGCCCCGTCCTATCACCGTCTCCCGTTCCTGCTGTGTGTGCGGCCCTTGCTCCTACTGCTACATCAATGGACATCACGTCGCCGACCCCTACTGAGGTGCTTGCTCCCACCAGGGTGTGTGGTCGTGGCCCAAGGCGCTTGTGGTCTCCCCGGTCAGAAGCTGCCGCCCGCGCGCTGTGCCGGCCATGTGCGCCAGCGTGCACCTCGCGGCCCAGGCCACAGCTGAGTTCATCCTAGTGGTGGACGTGGCCATGCACCACAAGGCCCTCAAGGAGAGACTCTCTGGCTGCTGCTAAGGGCTGTGCAAGCAGGTCAAAGGCCGCCGCGTGCTGAGGAAGGAGAGTGCCTTGGGCGCCCTCGACCTTGGTCGCCTTGCTAAGGTGGCTGGCCTTTCATGAGCCCGCCGCCATGCAGTCAAGATCGCTGCTGCCACCCTAGTTTCCACATGATGCGTAGCGATCGTACCTTTCTTGGTGCATCGACCACCGATGTGCACTTGCCCCCGCTGATATCGTCCCTGAAGCGCCCCCAAGATATGTCGTTGATGTTTTGTTTTTCTCTTTTAACAAGAGTAGTAGAGCGCCTATCAGCGTGTAGGATATTGTCCACTATACTCGAGCACTTGCTCTAAGTGTGGCTGCTCAGCCTAGTGTGTGTGTCATCCCTGGTGTTTCCATTCGATTGCCGACTGTGTTGGCTCTTGTAATCTCATTTGAATGAATCAAATGTGCTTCGAATTCGTAGTTCTACCCTGAAAGGTTCATTGTCTTGGCCTCCCTAAGAAATGTGAGTTCGTTTGTAGCATGATTGCGGACTCCCTGCCACATGTTGTTTTCCTTCAAGAAACTAAGCTCGATGCGCTGGATTCCAATAAGGCCATCTCTTTCCTCTCCTCTCCCCTGATGACCTTCCACATTGCCCCAACTGATGGCTCGAGAAGTGGCCTCGTGACCGCCTGGAACACCTCGGTGCTCAATGCCAGTGCCCCTGAGCTTGGCCAGTTCACACTCACCACCACCTTCACCTCCACTACCTCTAACTACCGTTTCATGGTGATCAATGTGTATGCCCCCACTAACCATAGGCTCACCAACACATTCCTGGATGAGATGCTAGTTATCACAGTGGATGACTCCATGTCATGGCTCCTCTTTGGTGGCTTTAATCTCACATGCTCCCTTGAAGACAAAAACTTGACAAATTTTGACAGTGCACTAGTAGATCGCTTCAACAGCACGATCAATGCTTTTGTGCTCCTAGAAATCCCGCTCATTAAGAGGCTCTTTACCCGGAGCAAAAAACAGCAGCAACCCATACTAGCTCGCCTTGATAAATCTCTGGTTAACACCACCTTCAACAATAGCTACCCTAAGCCAATCTTACCTCTAGAACAAGCCCTACCTCTGATCACACCCCACTCAAAATCCCCACCACCATACCAAAAAGTCGCGTCTTTAGGTTTGAGAATGTCTGGCTAAAAAATTTCCCCTTCCTCCCCTTGCTGACTGTGGCCTGGGAAGGGGCATCCCCCACCTCACCTGATGCTGCTGGTGCACTCGTAGCTCGGATCAAAGCTCTTCGGCAAGCAGCTACTACCTAGTCTCGTAAGCAATGCTCCAAACCATAGTTAATTCATAATTGCTCCTTTATCAACCTATTTCTTGATCTATTCGAGGATTGCAGACACTTGTCTACAGGTGAATTCTTGCTCAGGAAGCTCTGCTGGCAACAAGTGGAGAACTATATCCATGAGGAAGCAGCAAGATGGAAGAAACAAGGGAAATGCAGTGTGCTTTGGGAAGGAGATGCCAACATTTGTTATTTCCATTCCTTAGCAACCGCAAGGAGGAGGCACAACTGCATTTAGAAGCTAGAGATTAATGGCAACATGGTGTTCGCCCACGCAGCCAAAGTGGCCGCGCTCACTATGCACTACATCTGCATGATGGGCTGTTGCGACGGCACTTGGTGGGCCTTTGATCTAGCCTCCATCTACGATGGGAGAGAGGCTATGGAGGCAGGCCCGCTGACTACCACTTTCACTGAAGTTGAAGCCTAGGATGCAGTGAAAAAGATGGACACAAGCAGTGCTCTTGGCCTTGATGGAGTCGGCCCTGGTTTCTACAAGGCGACGCGGGAATGTGTGATGTCGGCGATCATGAACTTCTTGGCTGCTTTCCACCATGGACAGGTGGACTTACAAAGGCTCAACTATGCTCACATTATCTTGATCCCCAAAACACCTGGAGTAGCAATGCCATCAGGGTTTTATCCAGTATCGCTTCAGAACTACCCTATCAAAATTGCTACAAAAATCATGATGACAAGATTGCATGTTGATCAGGAGAGAGTTCAAGACTTGTTACAAATCTGAAACTGCCAGCAAGGGACCTTACCAGAAACCTACCTAGGGCTTCCCCTGTCAAATCTAAAGCTTAAGCTCTCAACTTTTGCTCTACTCATCTCCAAGGTGGACAAATATTTGTCAGGTTGGAAAGCAATGCTCTTGACCCGGCAGGGAGAATGGTGATGGTCAATGTTGTCTTAAACAGCTACCAACATATGCTATGGGCACCATTTCCCTCCATGCGGGGGCGTTTGAGGCCCTCGATGCTCGCCATCGAGCATTCCTCTAGAATGGCACTGAGAAGACAAGTGGAGCAAAGTGCTTAGTGGCATGGGAGAATGTCTACGAAGCCAAAGAGGATGGGGCTCGGGATCAAGCAACTAGAGATACAGAACGCATGCCTCCTACTCAAACTCATCCATCGGCTCTACAACTATGGCAGATCATTGTGGCATGACCGTTGGCTGCCCAACAATGAGGCACTGCCCGCCACCTTCCCCGCCCTCCACAGTCACTTCATCGGGGGTGACATGGCAGTGAGCGAGGTCATGCTTCAAACTTTTAAAGACCTACTGCAACCTAGGCTCACATCCATGGCAACCCGAGAGCTGGCTGACTTGCAAGAGATGATTACTGGTGTGGACATACTTGACTCACCTAATGAATGCATCTGTGCTTTTGAGAAGAAAGAACATAAGATTTTGACATCAATGATCAAGGTTGTGTTTGTTGACGGTAGTTATACCATGCTTTTACCCCATCAAAACCATCAATAAGACATTCTTTCTGGAAGGAAACCACCAAACACATAGTGACTCAGGTACAAATAACTTGATTCCACATGTACTTGTTATTATTTGGTTGCAGGCACTCAGAACAGGTACTTTTCAGTGTCTGAAAGCTCCATATGAAGGTTGGGCAACCATTCATAGATGGCCATTGAAAAACCAACTTCACATTCATCAATATCATAGCTTCTGGAGACAACGTACAAAAGATGGGCACAATGATGGGGTCGGCCAACACCACCATGGGGAAGCCAGCACCGCCATTGTACTTAGAATTGCATGTAGAAGCCACCTGCAAAAAATGATCCTTTGATTCCATAAAAGGGGGATCGGCCGGTCCCTTCCATAAAAGGGGGATCGGCCAGTCCCTTTATGGGACCTTTCGGACACAGCCAGACCACCATGATCTTCCCAACACAGTCCCAAGCAAGTGCCACCCTTGGAAATGTGTCTCCTATCAACGGTGAAAAATGAAGTCCCATGGATCCATGGACCCACATCTCCATCATCCGAAGTGATCTAGGGGTCCCACCACTTCATACCCACTCTAAAGGAGGTGGAAAGGGCCCACAAAGAAGGTGGATGGCCTCACTCATCATAGTGGGGTCGGCCGACCCCCTTATGCAGTCATCCAGCCTTGATTAAAGTTGGTTCAAGGTCGGTTCCAATCAAGGGCCATGATGGAGAAGCACCTAGATCGCTGATGTGGCATTGGAGTAGCCCTACTCCACCTCCACTATAAATAGAGGGGTACCCCCTCACTCTCAAGACACACCACAAGAGAAACTCTATCTACTTTCAAGATGTAGTTTAGTGTTGGAGTGGGAATAGAGTGATGAGGAGTTCTTCCTAAATTTGGAAGTAGTCTTTGAGAGTCATCTTTGGTCTGGTAACTCTAGTGTTTGTTTTCTTTAATTGAGTATTTAGTTATTTAACAAAGTGATTTATTGGTTCCTTGCTTACTACTTAGTATTTACTATTTAGTACTTATTTATTACATAGTATGTATTTAGCGTGAGTGCTTTACCTTGTCGACGGGTAGAGTAGTAATTAATAGTGTAGACGTGGGGTCTAGGCTAGTAATTACCCTGGTTTGCATTCAGTTCAATGGATCACAGTGATAGCCGGTAGGTGGTGACAGCCCTGTCCAGTCTACGTATTCCACCATGTTAGTTCTGTTCTATAGGACTTAGGGGTGGGCTCGCTATCTCTTGCGAGTTAATTGGTCCCAGGTTCCGGAAGTAGATCATTTTAGTAATAGCTATCCTACTCAATTAATTAGAAAGCCCTAGCTATATCGACCAAGTGCCTATCTATTCATCACCCCCTATCCTCCCAATTAGCTAAGCTATCCTTTAGGAGTGGATCTTTATTTGTGTCATCCAATCCATTTGAATATTGTTTAGTCCCACTTTAGTCTAGTCGGTGTGCTAATTAGTAGATACATGATGGCTAACTATCACTATCTTTAACCTTGCTTCCCTATGGATAAATACGATACCTTGGAATACTCCTAGGTGAAAGCTACAATGGTACTTCGTGCGCTTGCAAAATTATCTGCTTATGCTAAGAAATACCAACAAGCTTTCTGGTGCCATTGTCGGGGAAGCAATTGGCGTAAAGATTTTGGTAGTTACCTTGATGTCTGCTAATCTAGTTTGCCACTAGCTTTTGTGGGTTTAAAAAATCATCACGAGCCTAGGGTGCCTGATCATTCTTGAACAATCAACCACCACCCTGCCATCGCATAGATAGGTATAAGTTTGTACACACTAACTCTATGCAGATGGAGAGAAGGTCATCATCAGGAGTAAATAAGATCATCATATGTGACGGAATGACTACATCATTCACAATTCAATCACAAATTGTGAGTGCTGAATCAATCTAGGTATGAGAGAACCAACCAAAAACATTTTTGTTCATTCTAAATTTTAGTTTCACCACTGCATGTATACTTAATGCTTCATAATCTAGTGCTTTCTTTGGATGGATCCTAGTCTTTGAGTTGTATTCAGGCGCCATGACTAGTCTAGGTAGACAACAATTTTATTGTTGTCTATCTATTCAATGCTCCCAGTCTAGCTTTGTGGTAGGCGAATGTTATATAGGAACATCTCGGCTCATATATCGGCTTTGCCAGTTGGTATGATGATGACCCTTAGATGTGCCACGCTACAAGAAAAAGCCAAAGCCTAGATTTACATGCATATCACTCATTTAGTTTCTTTTTTTGAAACCATGGTATATTTGTTTAAATGCATTCATCCATCCCATTTACATCGCCGTGCATATAAAAAAAACTTTGGTTCTTTGATTCATTATTCAAGGCTAGTACATCCGTTTGAATCATCTCATGTTCATTGTTTACATGATTCCTTCTACATTAGTACATTTTAGTTCGAGAGTGTTGGTTATTGCGCAATGATCATACTTCCATAGGCTTTTAAATTAAGCATGGTGCTTAGGTTAAATAGTCTACCTTAATCAAATTAAACATGGTGTCTAGTTTGATTATTGAACTAAAACTGTTTGTGTAGACATTGGTTGTGTGTATGGACTAACCCATGCAGGAAATTGACAATTGAGCGGGTAAGGTCTTTGAGATGAATTCAATAGTCATGCTCAATTGACTTGAAACAATGAGCCCTCGCCGACAGGTAAATCGGTATCTATCCCATATTTAATTCTTGCATAAGTTTTTAGTTCTTGCATGTTTAGTTTCCAATAAAATCACTTTCCTTTCATGCATAATAAATTCTACAACCATGTCTTTTGTTATAAAAAGAGAAAAAATCTTGCATTGTTTCTTTGCGTAAAATGTTTGCAACCACTCTCCTAATAAGACCTCTGTAAAAAAACAATGTGGAAAAAATGTGTTGCAAGGATAAGATCCCTTCTATCTTTAATAAATGCTTTCAACATTAAAAAGAACGAAGGAAGTTCCATGTCTAAAAGCTAGATCCTTGCACTATTTCTCAAAAACAAAACATTAGTTGTCTCCTCTTTGTGTTCTCACCTAAGAAGATATCATAATACAAACAAGTTTGTAAAAAAACAAAAGGTGGGAACAAATGCACCTTGTAGAAAGTTGTATCCTTCGGGTATGCTTGTCACTAAACCTTGCAGGTGGAATACAAAAACAATGAAGGATCAAAACAACAAGGTGGAAACATCTTGAGCAAGCCATCATTGAAAAATGGAGTACATTCTAAGAGGGGCTCAACATCAACACTAGGATTTTATTGCCAAGTGACATAAAAGTCCTAGTGTGGGGGAGGCATCACAATTCTTGTCTACATCTTTTCGGCATCTGCCATTTCGACACGCTGGTTTGCACCCCCTTTACCCACTCTTGTTTTTTCATCATAAGTTTGATATGTTGAAAATGCTAAATGTTAAACTCAAACTTAAAATCCTGCCATGTTCTTAAAATTTTTATGTGTTCAAAAGTTCCATATACTAAAATCAAACTTAAAAAGTGAGACAAGACTGTACCAACTCATGAACATGACTTTGAAAAGGTTGGCCAGCATAAACTTTACTCCTAGTGCATATACTCTTTACATGTGGCCATTTCTATAATAGGAAAAACATGTCAACTAAGTTGTTGTGAAGTGAGATATAGTAGATTAAAGGAGTCCTATCTTTCTATGTAAAGCTCTTGGAGATTTCTATTTTCATAAAAACATCAAAACCAATAGCCTCACTTCTCAATGGTGGTAAATTCCTACCATAGCCAAATGCATGTTTTCCACACAAATTGATGCTTGAGTGTTTTGAGCTTTGTCAAGCCTTGTTGATCTAGGTAGAGAAACTTGTAATTCTTTTTGATCAAGATCATATACTCATGCACCCATTTGCAACTTCTAAACTGGAAGTATGCACCACCAAATATTCTAGCACCCCTTGCTACTTCTATATTAGAAGTATGTAGCATGATCCATTTTTAGACACATGTCTATACCTCCTCTAGCTATCTTCTATCATCAAGAGAGAGGCATGGGCTGTCAAAAAAATATAGAGAGAAAAAAAATTAAGAAAAAATCTCCATAAAAAATATTAAAAGAGCAAAAGATCCATAGTCAAAAACTAGCCATGCTCTCCAAGATGCTAGAGGGAAGGTTCTTAAGGAGTACCACCAAATACCAGATACATCTTGATCATTTTGTATGACATGTTTCTCCTCGTGGTCTGGGTGTCTGACTTAGCAACATATTCATTTCAAGTATGTCATGCTTATATCTCCCTTACCTACAAACTCCACATAAGCCCATTAGAAGTAGGAAGGAAGGAAAACATCAATGCTTTAGTGAGGATATATATATATATACACCATTGAGTGACTTGAGAATGCCATATGAGGAGAAGTCTAAGCTATGCCTTTATTTTAAAAATTCATAAAAACTCCAAGTATGCTTCATGGGGATAGTGATTACTTGGTGTCATGCTGTTCCACTTTTCAACCGCTCAAGGTGGCGTGGTAGCCACTTCAAAACCACAGGTATGAGGAATGACTTGGAATATCTTTTATGCTAGAATCGTATCTTTGAAGTCTTATTTCATAACTTGTTGCACATGAAACCATATTTTCCTGCTTTGCTTGGGACGAGCAAAGGTTTAGTGTGGGGGAGCTTGTTGATGGTAGTTGTACCATGCTTTTACCCCATCAAAACCGCCAACAAGACATTCTGTCTGGAAGGAAATCACCAAACACATAGTGACTTAGGTACAAATAACTTGGTTCCACATGTACTTCTCAATATTTGGTTGCAGGCACTCAGAACAGGTATTTTTCAGTGTCCGAAAGCTCTATATGAAGGTTGTCCATTGAAAAACCAACTTCACATTCATCAATATCATAGCTTCTGGAGACAATATGCAAAAGATGGGCACAATGATGGGGTCAGCCGACCCCACCATGAGGAAGCCAGCACCACCATTGTTCTTAGAATTGCAAGTAGAAGCCACCTGCAAAAGATGATCCTTTGATTCCACAAAAGGGGATCGGCCGATCCCGTTATGGGACCTTCCGAACACTGCCAGACCACCAGGATCCTCCCAACACAGTCCCAAGCAAGTGCCACCCATGGATCACAAGTGTGTCTCCTCTCAACTATGACAAATGAAGTCCCATGGATCCATGGACCCACATCTCCATCATCCGAAGTGATCAAGGGGACCCACCACTTCATACCCACTCTAAAGGAGGTGGAGAGGGCCCACAAAGAAGGTGGATGGCCTCACTCATCATGGGGGGTTGGTCGACCCCCTTATGGATTCGTCCAGCCATCCTATTTTCACCAATCGACACAAGAAGAGGTCCCACACTCAAGGGGTTGGTCCCACCTGTGAAAGAGGGGTCGGCCGACCCCCATTTGGTGGCCCATCAGGCTCAAATTTCCCCCATCGATGCTATGCATGGAGGCATGCATGACCCTCGATCGACACCCTTGATTAAAGTCGGTTCAAGGTCGGTTCCAATCAAGGGCCATGATGGAGAAGCACCTGGGTTGCTGATGTGGCATTGGAGTAGCCCCTACTCCACCTCCACTATAAATAGAGGGGTACCCCCTCACTCTCAAGACACTCCACAAGAGAAACTCTCTCTACTTTCAAGATATAGTCTTAGTGTTAGAGTGGGAATTGAGTGATGAGCAGTTCTTCGTAGATTTGGAATGAGTCTTCGAGAGTCGTCTTTGATTTGGTAACTCTAGTGTTATTTTTTTAATTGAGCATTTAGTTATTTAATAAATTGATTTATTGGTTCCTTGCATACTACTTAGTATTTACTGTTTAGTATTTATTTATTTCATAACATATATTTAGTGTGAGTGCTTTACCTTGTCGACGGGTAGAGTAGTAATTAATAGTGTAGATGTGGGGGTCTAGGCTAGTAATTACCCTAGTTTGCATTCAGTTCAATGGATCGCAGTGCTTGCCGACAGGTGGTGATAGCCCTGTCTGATCTATGTATTCCACCACATTAGTTCTGTTCTATAGGAATTAGGTTTGAACTCGCCAGCCCTTGCGAGTTGTTTGGTCCCATGTGCCCGAAGTAGATCATTTTAGTAATAGCTATCCTGCTCAATTAATTAGAAAGCCCTAGCTATATCGACCAAGTGCATCTCTATTCATCACCCCCTATCCTCCCAATTAGCTAAGCTATCCTTTAGGAGTGGATCTTTGTGTGTGTCATCCAATCCATTTGAATATTGTTTAGCCCCACTTTAATCTAGTCAGTGTGCTAATTAGTAGATACATGATGGCTAACTATCACTATCTTTAACCTTTCCCTGTGGATAAATATGATACCTTGGAATACTCCTGGGTGAAAGCTACAATAGTACTTCGTGGGCTTGCAAAATTATCTGCTTATGCTAAGAAATACCAACAGTGTGCAATGCAAAGTCAACCTGAATAAAAAAAGATCATGCATGATGCAACTTGTGCCCTGTGCAGTGCAGGAGATGAGGACTCGGACCACATTGTTTCGAGGTGTGCCTTTGCTTGGCAATTCTAGACTAGAATTGGATGGGATTCAGTGGCAATTTGTGAGGTGAAGGAACTATGGCTCACTAAAACTTGGTCGAGGGTCCCAACGAAACTAACCTCAACTCTCATTCTGCTATGCTGCTGGGAGCTCTGGAAGCACAGACATGACATGGTGTTCCATGAGCTAAGCCCTAGCATCAACCGTCTGGTGGTGACCTGCAAGAACACCGCCCACCTATGGGATGTCGATTGCCAAGAAATCCCCCACTACTTTGCCAAACCTGGAGCTCATGGATTGGATGTAATCTGTAACCTCTGCCTCACTGCTTGAAATTGGTAACCTTGGCACCATGCGAATAACATTTAGGCCTTGCCCCTCCATCACCAAGTGTTTTTCCTAGTACCTGTGGTCAATATAATTCAGGTGGGGACTCATCGTCCCCCCGGTGTGCCATTCAAAAAAAAGGAAACATACTATATTTGTTTTGGTATATGTAGACGACATTATAGTTCCCGGCTCTTCATAGAGGCGCAACTAATGTTTTGCTAGCTGACCTACAACACGAATTTGCTTTGAAGGATTTGGGTGACCTTCATTACTTCTTGTGCAGTCAAGCGAAGAGATAGCGATTTGGTGTGTAACATCCTAGGGTTTTGGAGAAGCCAAAAATATGAACTTTTTAAAATTTTGCTTGCAACTATGTGAAGCATGTAGTTGCTAGGACAAACCTAGCCAAACTAAGAAAAATTTAAGAATAAATTATTGGCTGCACTCACATATAATTGTTTGTAGGAGTGTACCAAAGTTCATAGTTGAGTTAGGGTTTTGTGTTGAAGTGCAAAAATCTGTAGCAACTTCCCTTATCCCTTGCGACACTATCTTGAATCTCTTCTGTCCCTCCTGCCCCTGGCCACATTTGCCAAAGCTCAAGTGAGCCTCTGTGCTCTGTGGAACCCCACTTGTGCCCCATAGCAGTCATACCACCACCTCACCACCATTCACTACTGGCATAGCATCGTTGCCGCCGCGGCTGGCCCCGTATAAGCCCCTCCGTCAGCCCGGCCACCCCATCTATGCTTTCTGGAGTGCCTGGCTACTGGGGCATGTTTAAGAAGCCCCATCATGGCGCCACTCTTGGTTGCCGCCACCCAGCCGGAGTGCTACCGTGTGCCTTCACCATGCGCGGACTCTGCCACGGCTTATGGTCATCGCTGGTATGCTCTTTCGCTACTGTGCAGCACCAATCGGGCATGAAGGCCCCTTTGTGCCTAATCGGCTCCATTAGTTCCTTTCCCCCACCTGCCTTCATGACAGCTCCACTGTCACTGTGGTCAGCAGTGCTCGGACCCTTGAGGTTGTCCCCGTGACACCCGCCATGCAAGCCAGAGCAACACGGTGTTGGTGTGCCCTTTTTTCAGAGCTCTGATAGCTCCCCGGTGCCCTCACCATCAGCCACCGCAGCGCCGCGTCTAACACAATGTGTGTGTTGACTTCCTAAGACCCCCAAGGCCATTCCTAGAGCCCCTCACCACTCACAACTTGCCTGCATGGAGACCCAGAGCCCCAGCGTCCCTCGCTAGCCTCGCCATGTCACCGGAGCATGCAGTCGTATGAGCACGCCACCGATAGAAGCTCCACCATGAGAGCCAGAAGCAGCTGCGTGGACCACTCCAAAGCCCTAAGCACCACCTTTAGCAACCAGGCGCCCTCGCCATGACCCTGTGGCACCATAGCAACATCCGCAAGGCCCGCAGGACCCTACTGGAGTCAATGCTCTTATGTTGGATCGGATGCAGTCCATCAAGTCCAATGCAACGATCCATAGGCCACACGTGACAGTCCACCGGGAGCCGGATCTATGTGGATGCAAGACCCCATGTTACATAGCCCTATAGACCTGGTGCTCCATAGACCATGGAGAGAAGAGCAGGAGATAGGCCTGGTCTATCATGGACCATCTCTGCGGTCCACTACACCAAGTGCCTGAGTGCACTGTGAGCCACCCCACGTGAACCAAAGCCACATGGCACATCTTCCTGAGTGACATGTGTACAGGCTAGCCTAACCTAGACTGGCCATACCAGCCCTGATTCGGCCTGCCAAGACCCAGATCGGGCCTGGTCTCATTGACCATTGACTGGTCAATAGTTGACCGTTGACCGACCCTATATGTCAGCCACAGTGACCGCCCTATCCAATCACGTTATGACACATGTCAGCCTCTGGATAATTTGACATCTTCTTTTTTTATAAAATCCTTTTACCTTTAAAAATTCATAAAAATTCATCGTAACTCTAAAAATTACCAAAAAAGTTTCATAATTTTTCTAAAACCGAGATCTACGTTGTCGGCTAATGCACAAGTGCATTAGCCCACTTTTGTTTCACCCTTATCATTCATAACCTTATACATCTATCACTCTACTTGTTATGCAAGATCCATCTACCTCTCCTATCACTATGGAGATGTGCTCCTCCTCTATTGTTACTGTGTTGGTTTAGTCTTGTTGTCGTGTTATCGGTGCTTGTATTTGTGTTGTTGGATCTCTTTGTAGTTGTCTCCGAAGTGCCATGATCATTAGCCCCTGTCCTCATCCCTACGGCGTGGTCACTACGGGCTTGATTTCGATTTTGATATCAATGTGGATTCTATCCAAACACTTCAAGCCTTGCATGACCTATGTTGGTGGGATACAATTGAGGGTACAACCTTTGTGGACCAACGGATGCCAACTCGCTTAGGTTAAGCTCATGGTCACGAGTTGCCTCACCATGACCATTGGGCTCTACCATCTCTTTCGCCCTTGTTTATCCTGGCCTCCTCGTATGATTGCACCACATTAACCCTAGCATTCCTGTAGATCTGGAGGTGACAACCGCATCTATATAAGCTATAGGAACAGCCTTGTGGGATCTGCACGGTCTGTAACAACCCAAAAATTCGAACTACAAAATTTTTCGACAAAACCCTGAGTGATGTGGTGCGACATGTCATCATCTACCCCTTACATATGCATCAACCCTAGCATGTCATGCATGGCATTCACATGTTGCAAATTAATTAATATCTCATAACCATGCTCTATGTTCACATGTTACATTTTAATGTTTCATTTGTTTAATCATCATGTTGCATTAAAAGAGTGAGTTAGATTTTTATTTGGTTTATGTGTTGATTATTAAAAATGACAACACAATATTTATTTTCACAAATAAATATTAAGGGCATAATACCCTAGCATTATTTGGGCCATGTATGCTCACTACTCTGTTGCACAAAATGAGCACACCATATATATATATAAGTATATATAAAAATATATTTGAAAATGAAAAAGGTTAAGAAGAGGAAAAAGAGAAGGAGGAGACAGGCCCGAGCAGCCCCGTCGACCCGGCCTGCGCGCGTTCGCTCGCGCTCGCCGCTAGACCCCCCTGCTCGCCGCTCGACCCCCTGCTCGCCGCTCAAACCCCCTGCTCGCCGCTCGACCCCCTGCTCGCCGCTCAAACCCCCTGCTCGCCGCTCGACCCCCTGCTCGCCGCTCGACCCCGCGCTGCGCGGCCCAACCAGGCCGACGGCCCAGCAAGAGCCGCGCGCGTCCGCGCGCCACACCGAGCCTCTGTTGCCGATGAGTCGTTGACGATGGGGCCTCGAAGTGGAACCCACGTGTCATCGCGCCCGCTGAGGTCACCCGACCGGCCGAGCGTGCTCGCGTCAGCACTGTTCCCCGGCGTCACTCCTAAGCAACCTCCCTCGACCGCTGGATCCAGTGTCGCCCCGCATCGACGCGCGCCCGCAAGCCACCTGGACCGACCAGCCCGCGTAAAGTTTCCACGGCCGCAGGCAACATTCTCCGCGCGCGCGCGCACCTGCCCTGTCGCCGCAGTGGAGCGCTGCCGCCATAAAGAACTTCGACACCCAGCGTTACCTAGCCCCCTCTCGCTGTTCTCTGGACCCAATTCGAACCCCAGCTGCTGACTTGGACATCCCTTGACCGCTCGATCAAGCAAAGCTGTGATCGGCCGTCTGTCTGCCACCTACCACCGCGTCCGCCCTATAAAGCAAGCACCCCGGCACCCTAGGGTTCCCAGATCGTCGCCACCGCTCTGGTGAAGCCCCATTCCACCTTACCAGCCTCATTTGGAGAAGAGCTGAAGGGGAAGGAAGGAGTCGGGGAAGAAGAAGACGCCGCCGCCGGAGCTGAGGAGGGAGACCGTCGACTCGGAGCCGCTGCTGCTGTGTCGAGGACAGGAAGGAGGAGCAGTACCGCGAGCCGGAGCCGCTTGGACTTGTACCGCACCTCCATCCTCTTCGACCGTCGGTGAGCACTGCCATCGCCGCCCTCTCGAACCCTCCGCCATGCTGTTGGCCATGGCGCTCCGCCGTGAGCGCGTAGGCCCCGGTCACTACCGACCTCACTGGACACACCCGCACACACACACGAGACTAGCCGAGCCCCTCGGACCACGGCATCGGGAGGATGCCGGAATGGAAGCCGCCCAGTTCATCGCCGCGCGCCAAGCTCCGCCGTGGCAAGATCACCCAGTCGCCTTTCTGTTGAGCCTCGACCTCCGTTGTTTCCGGATCCGCGCTCGCCTTGATGAGACGGACCTCGTGCACACCCCAGTTCTGCGTTTGCCTCGCCATAGCATCGACCCGAACCACCTTGTTGTCGACGTGTCAGTACGTTGCCGCTCCAGAACGCCGTCGTTCACCGTCGTTCCTGCCACCATCGACCACCCTCGAGGAGCAGGAAGAAGCCGAGAAGCTTTGCCGTGAAGAGCTGCATCGAGTGGGCAAGATGGAGACCGTGGACCCTCTCGGAGTGCCGTTGCCGTGCACCGAGGACCTGTCGAAGCTCCGCCGTGGGAGTTGCTGCCCGCGGACTCCGCCGTGTGTTTTGGTCACCGCCGGCACCTCGAGCAGATGTTGCGAGACTCCAACCGTCCATCTACGCCACCAATTGGAGCTGTAGTGACTCAGTGTGAAGTGTACATCGGGCACCGCCGCCATCGAGCCACCGTCTGCCGTCGAGCTCGACACGGAAGTGAAGCTGTCGCCCTGAAGCCCATCGACGTGACCATCGTGAAGTCCCGAAACCGACGGGCGGGTTAATGGCGCCAGAGATCCTTTGTGGCACCAGGAATCGAAGGTCTCCCCGCTGCCGATCGTCGAGGAAGAACTCCGCGTTCGAGCCGATCTCGTCCGAGACAGATCACGCGCTCGAACCGACCCTCGAGTTTGACACCTCGAGCACCAACCCTCGAGTTCGACCCCTTCGACAACCAACCCTCGAGTTCGACCCCTTCGACAACCGACCCTCGAGTTTGACCCTTCGACGACCGACCCTCGAGTCTGACCCTTCGATAAACCGACCCTCGAGTTGGCACCTCGAGCACCGTCACCCTCGAGTTCGACCCTTCGACGAACCAACCCTCGAGTTTGACCCTTCGAAGAACCGACCCTCGAGTTCTACACCTCGAGCACTGTCACCCTCGAGCACTGTCCGACGTAAGGCACGTCGCCGGGACCAAGCCCCCGACTTGATGACCACCTTCGTGTTCGCCTTGGCGACCCGAGGACGATGCACGGGTTAGCGAAGTCTTGGAGCAGCCCTCGCCGGATCTTTAACCCCGTCGTAGCCAGCCGAGCCCCGCTGTCGAAGCAGAGCGGTTTTCCGTCTTTGAGCATGCCCTCGAAACCGTAACCCCTTGAGATCTAACCCTCGAGACAGTACCCCTCGAGAGCATACCCCTCGAGATCGCACCCTTGAGACCGTAACCTCCTCGAGACCGTAACCGTCGAGAGCGTAACCCCTCGAGATCTAACCCTCGAGACAGTACCCCTCGAGAGCATACCCCTCGAGATCGTAACCTTGAGACCGTAACCCCTCGAGCCCTTGTTCTTTTCAGAAAATGGTTAAATTTTTGAAAATTCATATCTTTTTCATACGAGCTCAGAAAATTATGATCCACATATCCAAATTTTCTATAAATCGAGCCCTATCTATCTAGGCTATGTTTGAGTGTATTTGGATCTTCTATTTTGCATTCGTTCTTTGTGCTAATCTATAAGGGTCGCTTCCGCGACCGTTAAATCTCGTTACAGGCTCGAGCGAGGACAAGCTTGACGACAGTGACTACCAGGAGAAGTCCGACAGCTACGTCAGTGAAGGTGCCACACACCATCCAACCTCGTAGATCCCATTACGCATGACAATTATAGTTTGGCTAGTGCTTTAAATTCATGTTGCTATAATGCTATGCCTGTGCTAGGACTGCATGATAGAGTATGTATTTGATGAGCCCTACCTTGTTGTAAACTATCACCTGCTTACCCGCTGTTATGCTAGCCACCTGCTTATCTGCTATACTTATAATTTCTATACTTCACTCGCTTACATTTTGATGCGACGTGATGAACCCGGGGAAGGCCTGGAGGGTGCCAGGCTGGATGTGTGAGTTGATGTTTCAGATGAGCATGTGAGCTGATGATGTTATATCCGGGTTTGGGGTGGAGCTTACGGCAGGGAGTAGGGTGAGGGTTGAGTCGATCGAGCCGGGATCTACGACGAGCTTTTGGAGCAAGTCTTGCCAGGGAATGGTTCTGGATCTGGACATTCCCATGTGAGGAGCCTATGGCGGGCTAACTGAGATGTGATGGTGGTCCTTGGGTGTGATCCTCGGAAAGGTGGAGCCCGGGATGAAGGTGCCGTGGTAGCACGTTAAAGATAAACCCTGATGAAGATATCCCGGTTTGGTCAAATCTAGGAACTGTTGCGCTGGTATCTGGACCTAGGAATCTCTTGCTTTCCACTCGCTCTCCATGGGGGGGAGACGGCCGAACCGTTGGATAGGTCGATGCCACTACTGCTAGGCGAGAAGTGATAGGAAGGTATATGCATGGGATGGAGCTAACACCCTACCGAGACGATCATGGCACCCCCTTCGGGAGTGGGTACATGGCATGGCATCCTCTTCGGGAGCGAATACATGCTCTCTTCACAGTTCCAGTGATCCAGTGCTGGATGGTAGAGTGGCATCGCCTATGGTAGTAGGCGCCCGAAATCTGCCTAGGTGCGCGCGTGCATCGATGATGGTTATCTGGTGGATTAGTGAAACCTCTGCAGAGTGTATGGTTGATCGATCGATACATATGCCGAATCTTCGGCTATGGACCTTTCCTATGTTTCGCATGCACCGGACTAGTGAGTGGAATGTTCTACCTTCCTCTGAGTGTGTTTTCCGGCCGTGAGCCAGTTTGAGGGCTGCGGCCGCTGAGGCAAGCCAAGAGGGAGTTGGCTTGTCGACCAGAGTCTGAGAGGGTGTTGGAGATGAGATGAGATGATGCTACAGATATGGATGGAGATAGATGAAGGGAATGGGTTTGTGTTTAAAACTTGTTTATTATACTTTTGTTTTATATACTTGAACAATTCATAGGAAACCCCAGCCTTATAGGTTCCTTTTGAGATACCCTTATTTTTACACCCACTTCCACAAAGCAATGCATAGGGTGGGAGTGTGGCCAGTACAAATTGTACTGAAAATTTGGTTTCAGGTTCAAGGAGTGAGTACTCATCTGGGAAGTACAGCGATTGAGGGTTTCGTGCCTACGCTCAAGTTGGAGAGAAGAAGATAGCTTCCGCACCTCAAGCTTTTATTGTTATGCTGCATGAACTCTAATTCCGCCCTGTGGCGATGTAATAAGTTATTGTAACTCCCTCTATTTGCACTCTTTTGTTCGATGTATGGATTATGGAATCAACTGTTATCGGGTAATGTGATTTAAATAGTCATATTACACTCCGACACTGTGGATTTCCCTTCGTGGAAATCAAGGTCGTTTCAGTTGGTATCAGAGCCATACTTGACCTTAGGACGAAGCCCTAGAAAGGACGTTAGTGCAGGACAAACCAGTTTTTCTTTCGGTTATATACCGACCCTGCATTTCTTCTTATGCAAGGCTTCTCTATTGTTACTGACTTGCTGACCCTTCTTCCCTTTGAAACGTGCAGATGACAAGCTTTGGACCCTCGCTTGGACCGTTGAGCAGCATACCCAAGGCTGAGTTCACCTACCAGGGACAGGAGTTTCCAGGCCTTCCGTACACTCTGCGTCGTGTTTTGGGAGTACTCGGAGTGCCTGTTGAGGAGATCAAGTACACCTGCACTGGAGCACCGGACTCAGAAGGAGGAATCAAGGGTTACGTGGTCACTCACCTAGAGATCCCTACAAGTCAGACTCTGCCCTCAGTACCAGCTCTCCTGGAGATGACAATTGAGGACTCAATCGAAGAAGGAATCCAGTCTATGTCACTCAAGGCTCTGCGTGAAGTGATGAAGATCGCTTATGAGCACCTTCGCAACACAGAGTTTCGCCTTCTTCCTCAGGCCCTGAACTCTCTCCTCACACCAGAGCAGCAGGATGATCTGGTCAGGCCAATCATCCTAGCAGAGACCAGTCTTTGCAACCGTGCCTCCGCCGCTCACCTCTTCGAGCAGAACCGCTACATAGAGCACCTGGAGAAGAAGAGACGCCTCGACCGCAACACTCTGATGGAGTACCAGGAGTTCTGCAAGCAGGAAGCTAAGGAGAAAGAGGAACTCGAGGCTACAGTTGCCTAGTTGAAGGACAAGCTCGCACGTCAGGCAAGGGCTCACAGAGCTAAGGTCGCAGACCTGTGAGACAAGGTTGAGGACATTGGGCTTTGAAACTACTACCTCGATGCAAGAGTTCTCCAGTTGGAGGGAGAGAAGATGGACAAGGATATGGAGATCAAAGAACTACAGAAGAGAAGACGGGAAGATGGCAAGAGCAACTTCACCGTGCAGTGTGAGAAGTCAATGCTCGTAAAAGCTCTGAAGAAAGCAGAAGCGAAAGCACAGTGCAACCAAGGCCATCTGATTGCCCTGATGATTCAGAATGAGACCTTGGTGGACAGGTACAAGAGACTCAAGACAGCTTGGAAGAATGCCGACGAGAGACGCTGCCAGGAGTACGCTGAGTTGCGTGACAGACTTCCTTTGTCAGCCAGACGCAAGGACCCCTTCAAGGAAACTTTCCAGA
Source organism: Bothriochloa decipiens (assembly GCA_023333625.1). Lineage (NCBI taxonomy): Eukaryota > Viridiplantae > Streptophyta > Magnoliopsida > Poales > Poaceae > Bothriochloa > Bothriochloa decipiens. The sequence continues at coordinate 56,991,672 of CM041633.1, read as the reverse complement.
TTGGCCACTCTCTCTTGAGGCACGACCACTGTCCAGCTCCCACCAACCTGCCACTTACCAAGGAGTTCGGAGAAGCTCAGGCTTATGTGAAGCGCCTTCACATGTCACAGGAAGAGTTGACAGTTCTTGGCAACCGTTTTCACCCAGCAGTATACAACGCGCCGATGTATGAGTCAGAGTAGTGTGGACCCTGCGTGGCCACGTCATGAGTTAGAGTTGAGTTAGCTTGTATCCACGAGTTACCTTCTCGTAGTGCGAGTCTCGCATGTCATCTAGCGTAGCTGCTAGAGATGATGCCATGTAATGCAACCATGTAATGAATGATCAATCTTATCGCATTTTATGGCTCTTATTGCTTCTTTGTATGAGTGTTGGATAGATTAAATATTTTTCCTTAAATCGTTGAAATCATTTAATTGTATTTAACCAATAAGTACTAAACAGTTGTCGACCCGTGTCGCAGATGTCTGCACGTCGTTCCGCACGTCTGGGCAATCGTCTGCCTCCACCCGAACCCGAGCTTGGGCGTGGAAGACGCTATGGACGAAGGGGAGGTCGTGTTCCACCCATCGACCTCAACCAGGGTGGGAACGATCGCGAGCAGACCCCGCCAGCAGGAAGTGCCGCTGGAGGAGGTGATGCCCATGGCAATGTGCCTCCGCCGCAGCCGATTCCGCCACCGCCACCACCGCCAAGCCTGGCAGAAGTGATGGCGCAACAGACACAGCTGCTTGCCGCTTTGGTCAATGGAGCCAATCACCGCTTTGGAGGAAATCTGAATGACTTCCAGAGGAAACTTGAGGGTTTTCTAAAGCTCAGGCCACCCACTTTCGATGGCACCTACAAGGAACCGCTGGAAGCTGACGATTGGCTTCGCGAGATCGAGAAGAAGCTGGAGCTTACCACTTGTACCCCAGAGGAGCGAGTCGGTATCGCTGCTCACCACCTCACTGGAGCTGCGCGTTCCTGGTGGGACAGCTACCGCCAAGCTCATGAGGACCCCGATCACATCACCTGGGATGAGTTCGCAGATGAGTTCATCGAGTACCATGTTCCTGAGGGAGTCATGGAGCAGAAAGAGGAGGAATTCCGTAACCTCACCCAGAAGGGATGTGACATCTGCGAGTACACCAACACCTTCACCAGTTTGTTGCGCTATGCACCTCTGCATGTCGCGACTTCTGAGAAGGAGAAGATCACGCAGTACAGAAAGGGTCTGAACCCCAAGATCAAGGTAGCCCTGGGAGGCACCAAGAGTCACACACTTCGTGACATGATCGATCGTTGCATCCAGATCGAGAAAGACCAGAAGGAGGCAGGAGAAATGTTCAGAAGGGAGAAGAAGAAGTCCGAGGGCTTCTACTGTGACCATGAGCGTAAGAGGTTCCGTCGGGACAAGACGTCTAGCCGTCCTCATTACGGCAAGGACTCTACCTATGGCTCGGGTAGGAGTGGTGGTACCTACTTGGCTGACCACTCACGCTTATCCCGCGACCATTGCTCCCGCGACCGTTACTCTCGAGACCACCGCTCTCATGACAGTGCTGGGAAGGATCGCTACCCCCGTGAGCACTCTTCGCAGCCATGTCACAGGACTGATCACTCTGCGCCTGTTCGTGCTACGCCAAACTCAGGCAGCTGGAACGCCGCTGCACCAACCCCCACAGGCAGTGTGCCGTTCACTTGCTTTGGTTGTGGTAAACCAGGCCACAAGGTGTTTGACTGTCCTGAGAAGACACCCGCACCTGCTGCACCCAAGTCTCAGTACCGCGGATCTGCAAGCCGTGGTCGTCTCACGCACATGAACGCAGAAGAAGCTCAAGCTGCCCCAGATGTTGTGTACGGTATGTTTCTTGTTGATGGCATTAAAGCATCCGTTCTGTTTGATTCTGGAGCTACATGTTCATACATCTCATCTAAGTTTGCACGAGAGAGTAAGATACCTATCACTCCACGTTTGGAGCCTATAGTCACCAGTTCTCCTCTTGGTGAGATGAGAAGCACCCATATCTGCAAGGGAGTGAAGCTTTCTATCGAGGGTCTAACCTTTCGAGCTAACCTTACCCTTCTACCATCAAATGGTTTGGATGTCATCCTAGGCATGGATTGGCTTACCGAGCACAAGGGTTTGATTTCGTGTTCACCCAGATATGTTCAGATAACTCATCCTTCTGGACAAGCAGTCAGATGTGCACCTCAGAAGGATAAATCAGTATCTGTTCTATGTGCCCTGAATGCACTCAAGTCGCAAGAAGAATCTCAGAAAAGAGAGAAGACTCTCGCAGATGTCCCCGTTGTCAGGGAATATGAGGATGTGTTTCCAGAAGAGTTGCCCGGCATGCCACCAGATCATGATGTTGAGTTCATCATTGATCTTATGCCCGGAACCGGTCCTATCTCTAAGCGACCATACCGCATGTCAGTGGATGAGCTAGAAGAGCTCAAGAAGCAGTTGAAGGAACTTTCTAACAAGGGCTTTATTAGGCCTAGTGCTTCGCCCTGGGGATCACCTGTTCTGTTTGTGAAAAAGAAAGATGGTTCGATGAGGATGTGTGTTGATTACCGCAACCTCAATGCTGTCACCATCAAGAACAAGTATCCTCTGCCAAGGATCGATGACTTGCTTGATCAACTTCGTGGTGCTAAGTACTTCTCGAAGATTGATCTCAGATCTGGTTATCATCAAATGAAGATTCGGGAAGAAGACATTCCCAAGACAGCTTTCGTCACACGCTATGGGCAGTACGAATTCACCGTTGTATCCTTCGGTCTCACGAATGCCCCGGCCTATTTCATGAACATGATGAACAAAGTGTTTATGGAGGATCTTGATCAGTTTGTTGTGGTTTTCATTGACGACATTCTGATTTATTCACCTTCTGCCGAAGAACATGAAGCACATTTGAGGATAGTGCTCGAGAAGTTGTCCCAACACCAGCTCTATGCTAAGTTCAGCAAATGTGAGTTCTGGCTTGAAGAAGTTGCTTTTCTTGGTCATGTACTCTCAGCAGATGGAGTTGCTGTAGACCCTGCAAAGATAGAGGCTGTAAAAGAATGGGAACAACCTCGCAATGTGTCCGAAATTAGGAGTTTCTTGGGATTGGCAGGTTACTATCGCCGATTCATTGAGAACTTCTCGAAGATAGCTCATCCTATGACAAATCTCTTGAAGAAGATTAATGAGTTCGAGTGGACACCGGAGTGTGAACACAGTTTCCAGACTCTAAAGGAGAAGCTAACCACCACACCTATCCTAGCCTTACCTGATATCACTAGCGACTTTGTCGTCTACTGCGACGCCTCGCGCCAAGGGCTAGGCTGTGTGCTAATGCAGAATGGGAAGGTTATTGCTTATGCTTCCCGACAGCTAAAGGAGCACGAGCAACGATACCCCACGCATGATCTTGAGCTAGCAGCTGTTGTGCATGCTCTAAAGATCTGGAGACATTATCTTATTGGCAACAAGTGTGATATATACACCGATCACAAGAGCTTGAAGTACTTCTTTACTCAAGAAGATCTGAATATGAGACAGCGCAGATGGCTAGAGCTAATCAAGGACTATGACATGGAGATTCACTACCATCCTGAAAAAGCGAATGTAGTCGCTGATGCTCTTAGTCGCAAGACCTATTATCATGCCCTGTTCTTATCAACCCTGCCACCTGAATTGAAGAAAGAGATTGAAGATCTTCATCTTGAGATAGTACCCCATGGGTTGTTGCACGAACTTCGTATCGAGTATAATCTTACCGAGCGAATTCGTGAAGCTCAAAAGAGTTGTGAAGAAATGGAGTACATTCGTGGGTTGATGAAGCTAGGCTACAGCCCTGAATTCAGAGAAGATGAGTATGGAACCATCTGGTTCAAGGATAGAATCTGTGTGCCCAGCAATCCTGCTTTGCGTAAGGAAATCCTGTCAGAGGCACATGACTCTAAGTATTGCATCCATCCCAGTGGTGCAAAGATGTATCAAGATGTGAAGAAGCATTTCTGGTGGAAAGGCATGAAGTCAGACATTGCAAGACATGTGGCCGAATGTGACATCTGTAACAGAGTCAAGGCTGAACACAAAAGACCCGCTGGATTACTCAAACCACTCGTTGTTCCTGAATGGAAGTGGGAAAGCATATCCATGGACTTTATCGTGGGATTACCTAGATCTCAACAAGGTCATGACTCTATATGGGTATTAGTCGATCATCTGACGAAGGTAGCACATTTTATACCAGTCAGAACTTTGATACGAGCTGAGCAGTTGGCAGAATTGTACATCAAGGAGATTTTGAGGCTTCATGGAGCTCCTAAGAGTATTGTGTCGGATCATGGACCCCAATTCATGTCCTGATTCTGGCAATCTCTTCACGAGTCCATTGGGACTGACCTTGATTACAGCACTGCTTATCACCCGCAAACAGATGGTCAGACAGAAAGGTTGAATCAGATTCTAGAAGATATGCTTCGTGCTAGTGTTCTCAAATATGGAACAGATTGGGAGAAGTGTCTGTCGTTTGCTGAGTTCTCTTACAACAACAGCTACCAGGCAAGTATCAAGATGTCACCCTTCCAGGCTCTTTATGGCAAGCCATGTAGAACCCCGTTGATGTGGGACCACCCAGGCGAAAGAGCAGTCTTTGGCCCCTCCAAGATCAAGGAAGCCGAAGAAGGAGTAGCTCAAGTCAGAGAGAACCTGAGGATCGCCCAGAGCCGACAGAAGAGCTATGCCGACAAAAGGCGTCGAGACCTTGAGTTCGAAGTTGGGGATTTTGTCTACCTCAAAGTGTCTCCACTTCGTGGTACCGTCAGATTCCACGTAAAAGGGAAGTTGGCCCTGAGATATGTTGGACCGTATCGTATCTGTCAAAGAGTTGGGAAGCTTGCATACAAGCTTGAACTACCTCCTGAGTTAACAGGAGTACACCCCATTTTTCATGTCTCACAGTTACGTAAGTGCTTAAGGGTACCAGAAGAGGAAGCAGTCACCACTGATGTACTGGATATCCAGGATACTCTTGAGTACAAGGAGCACCCAATCAAGATCTTGGGTTATGACACCAAAGAGACCCGAAGCAAGTCTATCCCTATGTGCAAGGTTCAATGGAGCAATCACACTGAACGTGAAGCAACGTGGGAAGATGAGAATCAACTTCTGCTATAGTATCCCTACCTCTTCGAAGGGTATGACACCTCTTAAATCTCGAGGACGAGATTCCAATGAGGGGGAAGGACTGTAACAACCCAAAAATTCAAACTACAAAATTTTTTGACAAAACCCTGAGTGATGTGGTGCGACATGTCATCATCTACCCCTTACATATGCATCAACCCTAGCATGTCATGCATGGCATTCACATGTTGCAAATTAATTAATATCTCATAACCATGCTCTATGTTCACATGTTACATTTTAATGTTTCATTTGTTTAATCATCATGTTGCATTAAAAGAGTGAGTTGGATTTTTATTTGGTTTATGTGTTGATTATTAAAAATGACAACATAATATTTATTTTCACAAATAAATATTAAGGGCATAATACCCTAGCATTATTTGGGCCATGTATGCTCACTATTCTGTTGCACAAAATGAGCATACCACATATATATATAAGTATATATAAAAATATATTTGAAAATGAAAAAGGTTAAGAAGAGGAAAAAGAGAAGGAGGAGACAGGCCCGAGCAGCCCCGTCGACCGGGCCTGCGCGCGTTCGCCCGCGCTCGCCGCTTGACCCCCCTGCTCGCCGCTCGACCCCCTGCTCGCCGCTCAAACCCCCTGCTCGCCGCTCGACCCCCTGCTCGCCGCTCAAACCCCCTGCTCGCCGCTCGACCCCGCGCTGCGCGGCCCAACCAGGCCGACGGCCCAGCAAGAGCCGCGCGCGTCCGCGCGCCGCACCGAGCCTCTGTTGCCGATGAGTCGCTGACGATGGGGCCTCGAAGTGGAACCCACGTGTCATCGCGCCCGCTGAGGTCACCCGACCGGCCGTGCGTGCTCGCGTCAGCACTGTTCCCCGGCGTCGCTCCTAAGCAACCTCCCTCGACCGCTGGATCCAGTGTCGCCCCGCATCGATGCGCGCCCGCAAGCCACCTGGACCGACCAGCCCGCGTAAAGTTTCCACGGCCGCAGGCAACATTCTCCGCGCGCGCGCGCACCTACGCTGTCGCCGCAGTGGAGCGCTGCCGCCATAAAGAACTTCGACACCCAGCGTTACCTAGCCCCCTCTCGCTGTTCTCTGGACCCAATTCGAACCCCAGCTGCTGACTTGGACATCCCTTGACCGCTCGATCAAGCAAAGCTGTGATCGGCCGTCCGTCTGCCACCTACCACCGCGTCCGCCCTATAAAGCAAGCACCCCGGCACCCTAGGGTTCCCAGATCGCCGCCACCGCTCTGGTGAAGCCCCATTCCACCTTACCAGCCTCGTTTGGAGAAGAGCTAAAGGGGAAGGAAGGAGTCGGGGAAGAAGAAGACGCCGCCGCCGGAGCTGAGGAGGGAGACCGTCGACTCGGAGCCGCTGCTGCGTCGAGGACAGGAAGGAGGAGCAGTACCATGAGCCGGAGCCGCTTGGACTTGTACCGCACCTCCATCCTCTTCGACCGTCGGTGAGCACCGCCATCGCCGTCCTCTCGAACCCTCCGCCGTGCTGTTGGCCATGGCGCTCCACCGTGAGCGCATAGGCCCCGGTCACTACCGACCTCACTGGACACACCCGCACACACACACGAGACTAGCCGAGCCCCTCGGACCACGGCATCAGGAGGATGCCGGAATGGAAGCTGCCCAGTTCATCGCCGCGCGCCAAGCTCCGCCCAGATGAGATGATGCTACAGATATGGATGGAGATAGATGAAGGGAATGGGTTTGTGTTTAAAACTTGTTTATTATACTTTTGTTTTATATACTTGAACAATTCATAGGAAACCCCAGCCTTATAGGTTCCTTTTGAGATACCCTTATTTTTGCACCCACTTCCACAAAGCAATGCATAGGGTGGGAGTGTGGCCAGTACAAATCATACTGAAAATTTGGTTTCAGGTTCAAGGAGTGAGTACTCATCTGGGGAGTACAACGATTGAGGGTTTCGTGCCTACGCTCAAGTTGGAGAGAAGAAGATAGCTTCCGCACCTCAAGCTTTTATTGTTATGCTGCATGAACTCTGATTCCACCCTGTGGCGATGTAATAAGTTATTGTAACTCCCTCTATTTGCACTCTTTTGTTCGATGTATGGATTATGGAATCAACTGTTATCGGGTAATGTGATTTAAATGGTCATATTACACTCCGACACTGTGGATTTCCCTTCGTGGAAATCAAGGTCGTTTCACGGTTGTGGTACCCAACGAGTAGGTTTGGATCGTGGGATTGCGTCTCTTTCTTTCAACCTTCGCCCGTTCCATGATGAGTTGGACGAAAGAGTGCGGATCTCATTCTTCTCTTGGCTTTTCATGCTTAAGCCCTTGTATGTTTGTACCTATTTAGACCCTAGCTTTTACTTGGTTCTCATGGTGACATCCGCACCACAAGTACCATAAGGATGTCTTAGTGCATTTAGTGCACCTAGGTCTTGGTACCCTATAAGAAAATTAAGCCCTTGTGCTCTTGTGCGTCGCTTCTTGTCAATGCCCCATCTTTTCCATGGCGAGGGTGTTGGGAGAAGTTGATCGCCTCCCCTTCTCTTTTTTGCTTGGCCATCCTTCTGATCTCGTCATCTCCATGATGCCTGGATCGGAAGATCATGAGCCATGGTGTTTGCTTAGGATGAATTTAGGTCTACACCATTTAACTTGAAGTAGTATACGTCGACACGATGGATTCAGGAAGTATAGGCTAGGCTATGACTTAAAGCTTATGCTTAGTGAGCAACCACTCCTGTTTCTTCGGCCTAAGGATCGGACATCCGCCGAGAGGGCTAAGTAATTTTAGTGTTTGTTGATTTTATTGGTTGTTCACGTGTCTTGCCATCTTTTTGAGTATTGATTGTTCTCTTGCTTGGGTGCCTTTCACAAGTTAGTTGCCTCGATGATAGCAGGGATCGGATCGGAACCCATTGGAGGAAGAGAACATGATCGACAATAGGACCCATGGAGTGGAGTGACATGTTGGAGAAGAAGACCCACTGATTGGCTACATCGACTGTACCACTACTACCTCGACATCGTAGGTGTCATGGCAGCACCTTTTTTACTTAGAGAATCCTATTGACATTGCAAAGTAGAATTGCTAGCACCTTATATTTATTCCTTTGCTAGTATATTGATGCATGCTATTGGCTGAGCCATAATTACCTTGATTAAAACCACTTCACCCTAAATACCTTGCTTCACGCTCCACTTTTATATACCTGCCTGCTTGCTTGCACTTACTTCACCATACATACTTTCAATCCTGGAATTATGATATAGTGGATAATAAGGTAAAATGTGATAACAACTAGGGGGAGTGCTCTATGTGTCTTTGGTGCGTGGTGATGGTCGAGTCGACTAAAAAGGATTTTTTGATGAGATTTGGGCGAGTCTTGCCAGGGGGTGCGACCTAGGCATCCCCATAAGAGGTACCTGTGGCAGGTACATATAACTTGAGGAGATTTTGGGGTAGAGTTCCATTGTGGGAGGAAGCCCCGAGAAGGAGGTGTCATTGAGACAAAAGGTGTCATTGAGACACGGGGTGTTGGTTAACCCCTTTGTGGAGATAATCCTATGTGGTCTAACCTAGGAACTGATGTCTCTTGAGAACCAAAACCATAGATCTTTCATGCTTACCACTCGCCCCTGAATGGGTGAGAAACGAATGATCGACAAGCTAGGACGATGCCATTACTACTTGGATTTTAGTGGATAGTGTAGGGAGGACGGGTATGGAGACCCACACCCTCCTAAGACAGTGTAGTGACCTCTGGGGGACCAGTACTAAGTTTCATAGTCTTAGCGTGCCGGTGGACTCCAGGTGACCCAGGGTTGAGTGGTAGGGTGGCATCGCACTGGTTAGAAGGCAGCCAGAATCAGTCTAGGCATGTGCACATGCCGATGATGGTGATCTTGTGGCTACAGAAGTACATGCTCTGCAGAGTTGTTTGATCTATACCTATAGCTGCGTCCTCAAATATGGACATTCTATGACCTACGCTTCTCTCGAGTAGAGAGATGAGTCCTTCTCTTCTCCCCCTGGTGTTGTTGCTTTTCGACCGTGGGCCTTTGGTATGTGGGCTGCTGAGACAAGCCGGAGAGGGAGTTGGGCCTGCCGACCTGAGAGTGAGGTATGGTGAGATGTGTGCGATGGGGTGGGAGAACATGTGTGGATGAGATGGGTTAAAAATTTATGAATTATTATTATTGACATTAATACTACTTGCTACTTCGCATGCACTAGGATGCAAACTACAGCCAAATAGTAGGATTGCCAGATCCCCTTTATTTCTCTTTTCCACCAAAGCTCATCAGTGCTGACCATGGCCTGCACACATCTAGAGGTTTGCAGATTTCTTGACTTTCAGAGAAGTTGAGGTTAGAAGGACTGGATGGTCTTGTGCCTATGCTCAAGTTTGGTTTGGAAGACGAAGTCTACGTTGCGCCCAGTCTACTCTGATGGATGCTGTGAAGGAGTCTTCACCAATCAACATGCTTGGCTACTCTGATGTTCTTCTAGATACATTTTTGCTAGATTAAGCATGTAATAGGTGTGTTCTCAAGTATTGTAACACCAAGTAAATTTATAATCTTATGTTGTATGACTATGATATCATCTGATTTGTAATAATGTGATGGAGAGATATTTTGAGTCTATCACATTGTTGTTCATTATGTGGAGTTTCCCTTGGTATAAAATCAAGGATGTTTCAGGGATATAATACCCCAGCCCAGGGCTTTTTAGGATTTATTAATAGGATACTCATACCAACAAGTTGCAATATCTTTTCTGGAAACTAATCTCCAAAAAACTATAAAGTTAAGCGTGCTTCTTTTGGAATGATGGATGACCGACCGGGAAGTTCTTTCCAGGTACACATGAGTGAGGATAAAGTACACAGAAAAGATTGGTATTGGTCTGTGAGGGCAGTCTATGTCCTAGAAAAGCGGCCGGATATAAGCGGCTTGGTCTTGAGGAGGCGGGTGGTTACAAATGGTATCAGAACCAACCCTTGTGGTCTCACGGGCGCATGGTGTCAATTGCATAGGCATGGTGCAGATGGTTGGTGTGGATCCGATGTGGACATACAGCATGACACATGCACTGGCACTGGACACACGGATGTGGCCAAGAGGGGACGTCCCTGGCCTGGGATTGATCGACGAGGACTTCGATCTCTTAAGGGGGTAAGAATATAACACCCCGGCCTTGAGCTTAATAGGATTAATTAATAGGATACTCATAACAACAAGTTGCAACTTCTTTTTCGGAAGCTCATCTCCAAAAAAACTCTAAAGTTAAGCGTGCTTGGCTTGGAGCGATGGGTGACCGACTAGGAAATCCTTCTTGGGTGACCATGATTGAGGATAAAGTGCGTATAAAAGATTGGTGTTGGTCTATGAGGGCAGCCTATGTCCTAGAAAAGCGGCCAGATGTAAGCGGACCTGGCCTCGAGGAGTCGGGACGTTACATGGTGCATATAGAGGTAAGCCACCAATGTTCTCAGGTATGGACAAGTGTAAGCCGATTGATACACCTATGTCTAGCACAGAAAAACTCAGTACTAAATATGGTAAAAAGCAAAGTGTTGTTGGTGCATTAAAGTACTTGACATTGACTCATCGTGATATATCCTCTGTTGTTAACAACGTTTGCCAATTTTTGCATGCACCTACAATAACACATTGGAGCACCGTGAAGAGGATTCTGCATTATGTGGAAAAACAAATATTTGACTTAAAATTGATAAATCTAATTCAATGATGGCTAGTACATTCTCGAATGTAGATTGGGTGGGCTCTGTAGACGATTGGAAATCCATTGGAGGGTTTGTCGTGTTCCTTGGGGGTAATTCGATTTCGTGGACTGCCAAGAAGCAGGCAACGATATCCCAGTGAGGAACAGAGGCCGAGTACAAGGCACTAGCTAATGCAACAGCAAAAATGCTTTGGGTTAGGAAGCTTATGACTAAACTCTAAATTCCACATCCTCCTAGAGCTCACTTTGGTGTGATAACTTAGGTGCAACATATCTCTCAGCGAATCTAATGTTTCATGTAAGAACGAAGCATGTTGAAATTGGTTTTTATTTTGTTCGTGACAGAGTAGCACAAAGACTGTTAGTAGCTGATGGTTTCTACAAACCTCTTTGTGTTGTAAATCTATGGCAATTTAGAGCTGGTCTCTGCCTTGTTATTAGCTGAGATTGAGAAGGGGTGTCAAACAATGAAAATATTTAGGCTAGGCTCGTATCTCTAGGCTTGTTGTATAAGGTAGTTAGTGTATCTAGATGGATATGATCTGTTGTAATCCTTTCTCCCTTGTACGAGTCACCATGGGGGCAGTTACCATGTATATTAACATGAAGCCGAGACACCAAGAGGTATCTCATTCACGCCATTTTCACATGCCTTTCATAGCTTACGTGCGGGCGCTCGATCCGTTGTGCTACTTGGTCTAAGACATAGTTGTACAATAAGTTCACTGTATATGTGTCTTGCGGCTACTGGAACAAGGTAATTAAAGAGGTACCATCGTTATTGTCACGTACGGAATCAAGGTTCTTCCCCCCGCAGAACGACACAAGCACACATATGTGTGCACCTTCCTATACCCACCTAACGGCTCAAATCGAGATACGTACACACGCATGAACACAAACAAAGATGACCAGTCGACCACGGCATTCGACCCGATCGACCGCCGGCTGTTTCGGTGCAGTGGCGTCTCGTGCGATATGTCACGTAGCTAGCTATTATTGAGGGTGCGGCCGATTGAGACTTACCAACCTTCGCATGCATCACCACGTCCGTGACACATGCGCCACAAATGCATCCATGTGCGTAGGCTTGGGTGCTCGCTGCCGCAGCACGTCTTCAGTGTACCTAGCGCCTCTACCTTATTCTGTTATGAAGCAATGTCTCATATGAAAGATAATTTTGACAAGAGTGAGGTTTTCACTGTGGGTTTGGAAGAATCAAATATTTCAACAACTTATATTATGGCTGAAATATATAAGCGCAAGCTTGGAGTTTTTCCTATAAAGTACCTAGGTATGCCAGTCAGTGATCAAAAGATAACTACCGCTAGATTAAAGTATGTTAGTGAAAAGACTGGGCACCTGGCAATGCGAATATCCCTCTTTAGGAGGCAAGTCACACTACTACAGATTGCGCTATCATTATCCACCTCATCACTGCCGGAAATGACAAAACCGGCAGTGATGAGTCTTCACTGCCGGTGCCACTCCCTGGCAGACAAGACCTGCGCCAGGGAGCGCAGGCACCGGCAGTGTTGATGCACATCACTGCCGGCTCGTGTCTTGAGCCGGCAGTAATGTCTCAGCCTCACATCACTGCCGGCTGAAGCCACACACCGGCAGTGAAGGTGCTCAACACTGCCGGGTCTAGGCATGGTCCGGCAGTGATTTCCTCACACCATAAAAAGGCTTGTGCCGTCCTCTTCTTCCTCCTCACTCCATTCTAGAGAACATAAGAGCTCGCGTGGGCCATTTTCTCCATTGTTGCGGCTGCTGAAAACCATGAGCTAAAACTTGGATTTTGAAGAATGGCTTGATCCTTTTGCTTCAAGGTTAGTCACAAGCATCCACTCCTTTGATTCTCTTGTTTAATTACCTTTGTTTTGATGGCTACATTGCTTGATTGTCATTCTTGTTCTTTCTATTGGGAATATGCCCTAGAGGTAATCATAGAGATGATGATATTTTAGTTGTATCTATGACATGGATTAAGTGTTCATTGAATATCTATTATAGACAACTTGTGTTGATTGACAATTATATGAATTATTTATGGAACTCAATTATTTGAATGGTTATTCTAAAGTTGTCCCTGGTTGGTGTTCTTGTGAGAACACACTTGAATATTAGACCAGCACATGTATTAGTTGATGGCTATGTTTCACAATTCATGGACATGGAGATGTCAAACTAATAATGTGGGCACATGTGAGACATGTAGGCTGGACTGACCCGACATGAGAAAGTCTCTATTCATGTCATATACGTTACGTCCTTAGACCTGAGATTTTGGTATGTACTCAAGATATAAAACGGCCTACTTAGGGACTATCAAACGCTGCTCCATAACTAGGTAGTTATAAAGGTGGTCTTCGGGTGGTCGGGAAGCATGCTATGAGACATAGACAAACAAGTTGGAATTTGCCCCTCTCTAAGCGAGAGAGATATCACTAGATCACTCAAGTGATTGGATCAACAAATACATGGCCGTGCTTGGGTTAAGTGTTAACCCACGAGTTGAACCACATATCGAGTGGCAAAGGGAATAACTTGTATGTGGTCATAGTGGTTCGTCTGATATGATCTTTGCGTGCACATAGGAGTTGTCACGCCTTGCGAGAGGCCGCTGTCAACTATTGGGCGAGTAGGAGTACTTGGCCCATGTCAATGTGTGCGTGAACCCATAGGATCACATGCTTAAGGGGCTGGAAGCCTAATTCGGGTTGGACTCAAATTAGACAAGGCTTAGGGTTACTAATGGGCCTCCAACTCGTGAGCTCATTGGGGACACCTATATAAGCAAGGGGAAGGGGCATGGCCAGGAGGTTACATGCCTTGAACAGCCGCTGTCGCCCTCCTGACGCTCGCGCCTTCTGCTCCTCGCGGACCTAGCAGTGCGGAGGCGCATCGCTTCTTCCCTGCATGTGTGGGATTCCTCGGAGGTACTGCATCTGGAGCACTGGGATGAACCGTGCAGGGTGTTGATGTGACGGACGACCACGTAACTGCACTGCCTGCTGCAATGCTACATCTCCATCGAGTCGTCTTCCGCTGCACCTGTGCGTCTAGTGGTAATCCCATAACTTGTAACTAGCAGTACATCCTGGTTTATGAGGTAGAAAAGTTTTGTTTTCTGCTTAGCGTAGCACCCTCATAACCCAACAGTGGTATCAGAGCCGTTACTGCCTCGTTATAGGTTTGGTTTGGGCATATGGTTGATATGCAGGAATAGTAGATGTGATCTACTAGGTTTGGTTGCACATGTTGATTAGATCTATTTGTGAAATGGGGTGGTAGATGGAAACTCAATCTATTTTCATGCTCTTGTTGCGTGGCCGTGTAACGATGTACTCATACCGGTCGATTTAATCCGCCACCTGAGTTAAGTGATACACGTAAGACCATACATGTTGGGCATAGATCAATGGGATTGATCTAGTGAAAATAGAGGGACTCCGAATAGTTCGGATTCTGGCTGATGAGATCAGTCTGATGAGATTTTCATAGCGATTCCATAGATGCGATCTGTGTAATCCCGTGTGGTTTTCCACCGTTGTTGCTACCTGTCGTAGCGCATAGAATCGTTCTACGTCCAAATTGTTTTTGCAGGATATGATGTGATTGGTATGGCCCATGTGTATGCATGTAATTTTTCATGGCCTGCGTGTCTTGTAAGCAACACGGCTGGAGCCATATGTGTTTCCATTTGATGTATTGGCCTGCGCGCCATCTTGTGATTACGCGACTATGTAATTAGTATAGCTTGCAGCAAGAAAGTTCTTAGGGGACTTATCACAAGAAGGATGGCACACATGGATAGTGGAGATGGAGATCACCATGATGGGCAAGATAATGGAGATAGAGGTCACCATTCATTAAAGGGCCATACCATGTCACTATGTGTGAATGTGATTCTCATTACTATGTTCTACTTTCACATGCTATTATGTTTTTGTCCACATGAGTGCGGTAGTGAAGTAGAACGATCCCTTAGCAATGTTTAAGTTGAATGCTTCCCCAAACCTTGCACTGTCATAAGTCTTGTACAATCGGTGGTGGGTCTATAAAATTAGGGTGCCACTGGTTTTCCTCGACTAGGCAGGTTCGTATCGGATACTTACTGCAAGAAGGTTTGGTTACTTGAACAAGGTCATCCTAATGGTTAGGGATCTTAAAGCACGGTAAGGTTGAGTGCTTGGCATAGGGATGCTAGCCCAACAATAAGAGTCATATGAGATATGATTAGCAAGGTGTTGCTTACTGATCTACCATACCGACCAGCGGTGATGCTAAAGCTCACTGGTCGGGATGTTAGTGTGGGTCTTGAATCACTAAATATCAATTGAGGGATATTGATTTTAGTGGGAGTATATTTTATTTGATATAATTTACTCCTTTATGGATACATTATCTTAGTATTTTGCATTACTTTTGTTGTAGATGGCCGCTCGGAATCAACCATTTTCTTTGCGTACAATTCTTGAGAAAGATAAGTTGAATGGAACAAATAACGCGGATTGGGTCCGCAACCTGAGAATTGTTCTCAGGGCCGAGAAAAAGGAAGATATTCTAGACACCCCATTACTAGATGAGCTTGAAGAAAATGCACCTGCTGCTGAAAGAACCGCTTATAGGAAAGCATGCGATGCTGATCTTGAAGTGAGTTGCCTTATGCTTGCTTCCATGGAATCTGATCTGCAGATGCAGTTCGATAACAATTACTCAGTGAACGATATGATCATGGCGCTTGAGGAGATGTTCCGGACGCAGGCCAGGACTGAAAGGTTCAATGTCTCTAAGGCGCTTGTGGAAACCAAGCTTGCAGAGGGTGCATCAGTAGGACCACACGTAATCAAGATGGTTAGTTACACTCAAAGGTTGGAGAATCTAGGCTTCCCAATCGGCCAAGAGTTAGCTACTGATTTTATCCTCTTGTCTCTTCTGCCCAGCTATGGAAATTTCATCTTGAACTACCATATGCATGGGGCAAAGAGAGGCTTGAGTGAACTGTGTGGTATGCTAAAAACTGCAGAAGCCGACATCAAGAAAGGTGTCGGCAGTAGCCAAGTGTTGGCAGTCCAGAACAGACCTTGGTTCAAGAGGAAGGGCAAGAAGAAGGGTAAGGCTAAAGATGAGATCTCTAAGCCGAACCCATCTGCTGCTAAGGTTGGACCATCTACAAATTCTGATTACTTTTTTTATAAAGGGAAAGGTCACTGGAAAAGGAATTGCAAGGAGTACTTGGCGTCCTTAGAGAAGGATGGCGGCGGTAAAGGTATTACTGCTACTTGTACCCTTATGGTTCATGTTGCGGATATTTTTCTTGCTAATTCATATATCAATTCCTAGGAATTTGATACCGGATCGGTTGCTCATATTTGCAATATGATGTAGGGAATGATAAGAAGTAGAAGCATGGAAAAGGGAGAGGTTGACTTTTGCGTGGGTAACAATGCAAGAGTTGCTACATTGAACGTCGGGACGATGCAACTTCACCTGCCATCAGGATTTATCATGGAATTGAATAATTGTTATTTTGTTCCTAACTTAAGTCAAAACATTATATCACCTTCCTGTTTGATGAAGTATGGTTATTCTTTTGCGAGTAAAGATAATGGTTGTGTGATCTCCAAGAATGACATGTTTGTGGCTTTTGCATCCATTGTGAATGGGTTATTTATTTTAAATCTTGATGATGCACCTGTCTGTAATGTTATGCTAAATGGCCTCGGCTTAATGAGTTAAGTCCTACCTATATGTGGTATTGTCGCTTGGGTCATATAAGTGAGAATGGCATGAAGAGGGTCTATGATGATGGTCTTCTAACTTCGTTTGATTTTGAATCATACGAGACATGTGAGGCTTGCCTGCTAGGCAAGATGACCAAGGTGCCATTCAAAGGATTTCCTGAGAGGGCATCTAAATTGTTGGAACTTGTACATACTGATGTATGTGTACCAATGAGCACGACAGCTAGAGGAGGATTTCAATACTTCATTACTTTTACAGACGACTTTAGTAGATATGGATATGTCTACCTAATGAAGCATAAGTCTGAAACATTTGAAAAGTTCAAAGAATTTCAGAATGAAGTAGAGAATCAACGTGGTAAGAAGATGAAGGCCTTGCAATCTGATCATGGAGGCGAATATCTAAGTCACGAGTTTGGCAATCATCTTAAGAGTTGTGGAATTGTTCCATAGCTTACGCCACCCAGAACGCCTCAGAGAAACGGCGTGTCTGAGCGACGTAATTGGACCTTGTTGGACATGGTTCGGTCTATGATGAGCCAGTCAGACCTACCTTTATCGTTTTGGGGATACATTTTAGAAACATCTGCTTTCACATTGAATAGGGTTCCATCTAAGTCCGTAGTTAAGACACCATATGAGATGTGGACTGGTAAGAGTCCCAGTTTGTCTTTTCTGAAAATTTGGGGTTGTGAAGTTTATGTCAAACAATTTATATCTGATAAACTAACACCCAAATCAGACAAGTGCTTTTTCATGGGATATCTGAAGGAAACTTTAGGGTATTATGTCTATAACTAGTCAGAGGGCAAAGTGTTTGTTGCTCGAAACGATGTTTTCTTAGAGAAAGAGTTTCTCAAAAGAGAAAATAATGGACAAAAGGTGTATCTTGAAGAAGTTCAAGATGAGCCAGTAGGGACTGACTCTATGAGTGATGCTAATATAGCAGAGCAAGTTGAGACACCCGTGGCAGTGGTCACACTACCACAACCACAAAGATCAGCAAGACTTCGCACATTGTGTGGGGATTTGTTATTGTTAGATGATGACGAACCTGTGGATTATGCAGATGCTATGATGGATCCAGATTTTGAGAAATGGCAAAGTGCCATGAGATCTGAGATAGATTCCATGGGAGACAACCAAGTTTGGAACTTGGTTGACCCGCCTGATGGGGTTAGACCCATTGAGTGCAAATGGATCTTCAAGAAGAAGAAGGATATGGATGGAAATGTTTGTGTCTATAAAGCTTGACTTGTCGCAAAGGGTTTTCGGCAAGTTCAAGGGGTTGACTACGATGAGACATTCTCACCGGTTGCGATGCTTAAATCTATCTGGATCATTCTAGCAATTGCTGCATATTTTGATTATGAGATATGGTAGATGGATGTTAAAACAGCCTTTCTAAATGGGTATTTAGAAGAGGACGTGTATATGATATAGCCCAAAGGTTTTGTTGATCCTAATAATGCTAGAAAGATATGCAAGCTTAAAAATCTATTTATGGGTTAAAGCAAGCATCTCGGAGTTGGAATCTTCATTTTGATGAGGTCATCAAAGGGTTTGGCTTCCATCAGAATGAAGAAGAACCTTGTGTTTATAAGAAGGAAAGTGGGAGCGCTGTTGCGTTTCTGATCTTGTATGTGGATGACATATTACTGATCGGGAACGACATTCCTATGTTGTAATCTATAAAGACTTCACTGAATAATAGTTTTTCTATGAAGGATTTAGGAGAAGCAACATACATCTTGGGCATTAAATCTATAGAGATAGGTCGAGAAGGCTGATAGGATTAAGCCAGGATACTTACATTGACAAGATGTTGAAGAGTTTCAACATGGAACAGTCCAAGAAAGGGTTCTTGCCTGTGTCACATGGTGTGCGCTACAGTGATAAGCAGTGTCCTTCCACTGATGCTAAGCACAAGTGCATGAGTAAGGTTCCATACGCTTCGACAATTGGTTCCATCATGTACGTCATGATATGTACTCGTCCAGATGTAGCCTATGCTCTAAGTGTTGCGAGCAGGTATCAAGCCAATCCTGGTGAGAGTCACTGGACGTTGGTTAAAAACATTCTTAAGTACTTACGAAGGACTAAGGATGTGTTCCTAATCTATGGAGGTGAGGAGGAGCTCGTTGTAAACGGTTACACCGATGCTAGCTTCCAAACCGACAAGGATGATTCACTATCTCAAACAGGTTTTGTGTTCACAATAAATGGTGGTGCAGTTAGCTGGAAAAGTTCCAAGCAGGAGACGGTGTCTAATTCTACAGCAGAAGCCGAGTACATTGCAGCTTCTGGCGCTGCAAAGGAAGGTGTTTGGTTGAGGAGGTTCCTCATTGAACTTGGTGTGTTTTTGAATGCGTCGGGCCCATTGAATTTACATTATGATAACAATGGGGCGATTGCATAGGCTAAGCAGCCTAGGGATCACCAGAAGAACAAACATGTACTCTTAAAGTTTCATCTCATTTGAGAGTTTGTGAAACGAGAAGAGATCAAATTGTGCAAAATACATATGGATTTGAATGTAGCGGATCCTTTGACAAAGGCTCTTCCACAGCCTAAGCATGAGGTGCACATGAGGTCTATGGGGATTAGACATCTTAGAGATTAACTCTAGTGCAAGTGGGAGACTGTTGGGAATATGCCTTAGAGGTAATCATAGAGATGATGATATTCCAGTTGTATCTATGACATGCATTAAGTGTTCATTGAATATCCATTATAGACAACTTGTGTTGGTTGGCAATTATGTGAATTATTTGTGGAACTCAATTACTTGAATGGTTATTCTAAAGTTGTCCTTGGTCGGTGTTCTTGTGAGAACATACTTCAATATTAGACCAGCACATGTATTAGTTGATGGCTATGTTTCACAAGTCATGGACATGGAGATGTCAAACTAATAATGTGGGCACATGTAAGACATGTAGGCTGGACTGACCCAACATGAGAAAGTCTCTATTCACGTCATATACATTATGTCCTTAGACCTGAGATTGTGGTATGTACTCAATATGTGAAACAACCTACTTAGGAACTATCAAACGCTGCTCCGTAACTGGGTAGTTATAAAGGTGGTCTTCGGGTGGTCGGGAAGCATGTTATGAGACATAGACAGTCAACATGGAATTTGCCCCTCTCTACGCAAGAGAGATATCATTGGATCACTCAAGTGATTGGATCAACAAATGCATGGCCGAGCTTGGGTTAAGTGTTAACCCACGAGTTGAACCATATATCGAGTGGCAAAGGGAATAACTTGTATGTGGTCATAGTGGTTCGTCTGATATGATCTTTGCTTGCACATAGGAGTTGTCACGTCTTGCTAGAGGCCGCTATCAACTATGGGCGAGTAGGAGTACTCGGCCCATGTCAATGTGTGCGTGAACCCATAGGGTCGCACGCTTAAGGGGCTAGAAGCCTAATTCGGGTTGGACCCAAATTAGACAAGGCTTAGGGTTAGTAATGGGCCTCCAACTCATGAGCTCATTGGGGATGCCTACATAAGGAAGGGGAAGGGGTGTGGCCAGGAGGTTACACGCCTTGAACAGTCGCCGTCGCTCTCCCCACGCGCGCGCCTTCTGCTCCTCGCGGACTAGCAGTCCGGAGGTGCATCGCTTCTTCCCTGCACGTGTGGGATTCGTTGAAGGTGTTGCATCTGGAGCACTGGGACAAACCGCACGAGGGGGTTCACGTGACGGACGACTACGCGATTGCACTGCCTACTGCAACGCGTACGATTCCATCGAGTCATCTTCCGCTGTACCTGCGCGTCTAGTGGTAATCCCGTAACGTGTAACTAGCAGTAGATCCTGGTTTATGAGGCAGAAAAGTTTTGTTTTCTAGCTAGCGTAGCACCCTCATAACCCAACACTTTCTCCATCCTAGAGAGCAATTTCAGTGGGGATTTTATGCAAGGCTTTCAAGCACTTTATGGGGAATCCATCATCCAAGAAGCTAGGTTGGTGTCTAAATATCAACACCTAATTTGAAACCTTAGGCTATTTTATGGTTTGATCAAGGTGATTGTTAGTGTGTGATGCTCAAATTAGTTAATGTTAGGTGTAGAGTTGATTACTTTATAATATTATTAGTTGTTGACACATTGTTTGGAACTACAATGGTGTTCTTGATCAACTCTCCAATTTAATTTTTGATATAAATAATTTAAGTATAATAGTGTCTCCAATTTTAGTTCCATTGAGTAGAATAATATTTTTTTAGTTACCCATAATTTTATTTACATGGGGCTATTAGTGGACAAATTCTTTGGAGCTACATTGATATATATGGTTTTCAATTTATATATGGCTAAGCTAGCTACCCATTTTAATTTTTCCATAATTAATGTATAATATTGCTCATGAAGCTAATCCACTGCTTATTAATTGCTCTACAATTTTTTGGAGCAGAGATGGATCAAGAATGGATGAATCTATCTCAAATGGACATCCTATACATAAAAGGCGTCAAAAAGTTTATCGATGTTGCAAAAGTTCATGCTGGGGTTGGCAACATGATCTTCTACCCATGCAAAGATTGCGATAGAAAGATTTTGAATCCCGAGACTATCTGATCACACTTGGTTATGAGAGGGGTTCATGCCAAACTACAGTGTATGAAATCAGCATGGGGAGGTTGGTGTGAGTGTTGTGCAGGGGAACAATGTTGATATGGACATGTCTAATGATGATGTGGACATGCGTAATGATGATGTGGACATGCCTGACGTGCACCATCACGATGATGACGAGGATCCCGGTGTCAACACGGAACCTGTGTGACTACCGTTAATGATGTGTTTAGGAATACGCTAGCAGATGATACCGAGGAAGAAGATGGTATTTCTTTGATGCTATGTAATGCAAATACCGGGTTTCTTAGTGATAGTCAGTTGAAAAAGCTAGATAAAATAAGAGATGACACCAAGACACCATTGTTCAAGGATTGTCCTATCAGCAAATTGGAAGCCATCATCATGCTTTTAGAGTTCAAATCTACATACGGATTGAGCAATATAGGTTTCGATGATTTGTTAGCTAAATTATCAAAAATTCTCATAGCATCAAGTGAGCTGCTACAAAAGACATACCAGGCCAAGCAAATGATCTGCCCCCTCGGCCTCGAGGTTGAAAAAATCCATGCGTGTCTCAATGATTGCATATTGTACCATGGAGACAAATCCAAAGAACTAGATAAGTGCCCCAGTGTGAAGCTCCTCGGTACAAGGAAGGGCTGTCAAATGATGGTACCAAGACAAGAGGAGGCCCCATAAAGGTTTGTTGGTACATGTGCGTAGGCTATACGCATGTGTGAAGACACCAAAGCTGCTGCGTTGGCATGATGAAGAGCGTAAGAAAGACAACATGATGAGGCACCCTACCGATGGGCGTGACTCGAGGACTATGAAAACCATGTTCTATAAGAAAATCAACGACGATGTAAGGCACCTTTGGGTTGGATTGAGCACGGATGGGATGAATCCTTTTGACCAGGTTAGAAGCAACCATAGCACGTGGCCAGTGATGCTCTGTATATACAACCTTCTACCTCACTATTGATCCAAGGCCCAAGACAATCCGGGAAGGACATTGACACATTCCTAGAACCAGTTATCGACGAACTCGTGAAGCTATTTAAAACAGGTGTAGAGAATGTTTGGGATGAGTACAAAAAGGAACAAATCACTATCAAGGCGGTACTTATCGCTACAATCACTGACTTTCCAGGGCAAGGTTCATTGTCTGGAGAGAAGACAAAAGACTATCTTCAATGCGTGGCATTGGCGTTTCTTAACGTTGTTACAAAAGATAGACTAAAAGCCCATCCCTGGCAACATCGTCACAAATTCTTGTTGGCATATCTAATTATCATTACTTCAGAAAAGTAACTCTTGGCCTTAACGATGCTGACCAAGGTACTGCATTTCTGGTAATAACAGTTAGAAATGCCTAATTGTCCTTCCTAACCATCATTACTTACGAGTGCAATCCTGTAGCACGGTGCCGGTAGGAGCAACAAGAATTACGGTCCTTAGGTAATGGTACTTAGGTACACCAATCATGATAGCTCAGTATGAAATTACAATAAATCTGCAAGCGCACAGAACTATCATTGTAGCATTTCACACGTGAGTATTCAAGGGTATCATTATTTATAATTTCCCATAGGAGGCAATATGCATCGAGCGTTGGTATAAACATGATTACTTATTATGCATGGGTAGACATAGCATAAACAGGGGTAAATCATGGTTCAAAGATAGTGGACACACATTTGAGCCAACCTCAAGGATAAAAGAGAAATAAAGAATAAAAGAATATACTAACCAGAGCAGGCATTGATCATGAATATAATTATGCAAAGAATTATTAGTAAACATCCAATTAGTATGTCCAGCATTAGGACTAAGTCTAGGATGATAGGGAGATCCCTGCAGCTGGTCTGGCAGCCGATAGAGTCTTTATGAACTCTTGCTCGATACCCGAACATGGAGGAATGCAAGGGATGAACAGGGCCGTCACTACCTGCCCACCTACCCCTCTATCCATAGGGCACCGACATATCCGCCGATTTCCGCATACCCAGGCACCACGCCCATATAATTGGAAACAACTCCTAACCCCCACGGACCCCAACCCTGCGGATTGACAGGCTAGGTTAAGAGCGACCATGGAAGGCACGACGAACCATCACCTCATCCCTAGTTCTTCCTCTATTCATACTAACTCGATAAATGATGAAGAACGATGATGAACAAGTCAAGAACATGACACATAAACTATATACTATTCATACATCATGATCATAACATGAACATGACTATACTCTAATTCATATGCATGATTATATAAATAGGATGAGAACTTGCACATGGAGGAAAACTATATTGTATTCATACCAAGATGTTCTTCTTCCTCCAAGGAGACAAGCTCTCCTTGATAGATTTTGCCTTGCTCACAAACTACGAAGTCTACTCTAAAGAATACAAGTGAGAGGTGTGAGGTGAGTGGCTCCAAATGAATGTGTGTGTGAGAATGAAGGAGCACCCTCTATTTATAGCCCAAGGTGGTCAGTTTTGGCGTCCATAAATATGGAAGGAGGTGAAACAAACGTGAAGATACCGCCTATGAATTGCCTACAGAAGATGGGCCCGAGTGGACCCGGCCAGGGGCGGTCGGTCCCAGGGGTGGCCTGTCCCAGGGGCGGCCGGTCCCCTGGTGGGGCCTGCTGGCCACCGCCTTTGCATGGTCAGTTCCTGTCTGGGCCTGGACCTCTCCTGTAGTTATGATCAGGCCTAGGTATGGAGTGAAGGTGGGCTCCTTTGTCATTCTTGGTTGCGCATTCTCTGAATTCGTATTCTGCTTTTGCACTTTCTTATTTGTGTAGCGTAACTCCAGTTGTTTCCATTGAATTGTCACACCCCAAAATTTCTATTTTGGGATGTGAACCAAAAACACTAAATAAAATAAAGGATTTATTGATTTCTCTAAAATTAACCAAGATTTAATTCTTTTATTATCATTATATTATGAGAAAAAGTGTGGTTTTATAAACTTTGTGAAGTTAATAAAGATGTGTTTATGCTTGGTGCTTTGTTTTGTTTTTCTTGTGTGTGAAAAAGAATTTCTAAAACATTGAGAAAGTCATGGCTAGGTTCTTTTCGTGTTTGAAAATAAGGCTTCGAAAACCCATGTTTGCCTCAAGTAGGTTTTAGAAAATGCTTTTGGAAAATCCTTTGTCTTCCACAGATAGAGAGAGAGAGCTTTTCCCTTTTCCTCTATAGTGTAGGCCATCACTCTAGCTAGACGCCATCCCCTATCTAGCTCTAGCAGCTGAGGTTAGTCTCTAGTCATCCCTGGCTTGCCGTAGCCTATCTGAGATAGCCCTAGCTTGCTATGGCCACCATTGGCCTCAACTGACCAGCTCCAGCCGGCCATGGCCACCCCCGGCCAGGCCAGCAGTAGCAGCACCCAGCCACTAGTGGCAAAGCTTGGCCAACAGCAGCCTAGAAAAGCCACCAGCGGCCCAAGCTACCTAGCCGCCATAGCAGGCCGCCAACAGTGCGCAGTCCGGCCCGCTTGCTCCTCTGGCGCACGCAAAACAGGCCCAAGCCTAGCTTGGCCTAGCTAGCCAGCCCAATAGGCCAGCGGCAGTAGCAGCCAGCACTGGCCCGTTCCGTGCCCTGCCTCATTGCCAGGCAGGCCCCACTCCCCGGTCCCACGCGTCAGCGCCCTCCTCCCTCCCGCATCGCATGAAACGTCGCGTCATCGCTCGATCCGCTCGGGTGTGTGCCCCGATGTTCGCTGCCAGCCTATAAAGGGCTTTGCCCTTTGCCTCGTGCCCCTTTGAAAACCCTAGCAAAGCCGCCGCCACCCTGTGCCCTAGCCCGCTCGTGCAGCCGCCATAGCTGCCCTCGAGCTTGGGTGCGCCACTGTCGATCTCTGCCGTCTCGGTGTCCCAGCCGGCAAGAACCCTGATACGGGCTCCGTCCTGAGGTGATCCATCCGCTGGTGCCACTCTCATACTCCCTCTCTGTCTCTAGTGCCCGCGCATCCTCACCGAGGCAACGCCGCCATCGTCGCTCCGCTCTGTCGCTTGCGCCGCTGTTACCGTCCCCCGTCCATCGATGCAAGGCCATCCACCGTGCCTGCCGTGTCGAACCGCAGCCCCCCATACTATCGCCTCATGCAGTCAAGTCACGCAGTGCCTCCCCGCCGAGCTCTGGCCAGTGTTAATGGCACCGCCGTTGCTAGCCCCCGCCTCCGGCGTATTGCCACACCCGAGTTCGTGAGGCCATGTTCATCATCCTAGTGCCCTCCGCCTCGTCAGTCGGGTCCCAGAGCATCGCTCCGGCCATCTTCGATGAGCCCCCAGTGAAACGCTGCCACCTAGAGCTCTGCTCTGACGACCTGCCCCCGCCGGCCAAACCCTAGCCGCCTGATTTGGTCTGGACGGTCCAGATTAGATCTGGCCGTATCGGTCAACCGGGTAAACCAGGTCCGCCAATAGCCGACGTGGCAGCCACGTAGGCGCCACACAAGCACCACGTACGCGCTGACCACGTCAACGTGGTCAAGGCACAGTCAGCTCTGCCGGTTTTGTAGAAAATCCCTCGCCTTTTTTGGTATTTACAGTTAGGTCCACCGCAGTTCAAATCAGCCTTGCAGTCTTGCTGTTTAGGCCCTGTGGTCTCTGGTATTTATGCCCAAGGTCCAAATCTTTATAAAATGCAATTTTATATTTATTTAAAATGTGATTTAGGGCTCTGTTTATTTACAATTTTGCCCCTGATCTTGTTTTAGCCATAACTTGCCTGTTTTAACTCCGTTTTAGGAGATCTTGGACTTTCTGGAATCGTATCGATGTAAGCTACATGATAGAAGTGACCTTTACCATGTTTTAGGCTTTTGTAAATGCAAACTATATATGATTTGATTGAGGATCTGTCTTATGCTATTTTCAAAATATGTTTATTCTAGATCAACCTCGGTAGTCGTGCCCTTTCTATGATAACTCCTTTGTTGGTCGTCCTCATGCTCTTGCAATCATTGCATTGAGCTCTACCATTTAGTTTGCTCTTTCTTTAACGTTTCTTTTGATTGATGTTTGTTCTTAGCTTTGTCTGTTTGTGTTGTTTGTTTGCTACGAATAGACGGAGAGCAGTTCGTGAGTGTTGAAGATCGGGAGCTGAGGACCGACAAGTGCAGCTGGAGTTGGAGAATAGAAGATAGAACAACTAAAGTCTACTGAGCAGCTAGACTTTGGATTTAAGGCAAGTGCATGCACCTCTTGACCATATTGCTCCTATGAATGTTTAATTCATAATTTAATGTTCTTTGCATGTGTCATAATACGGCAAACCCTTAGGCCATGACTAGCCACATCTATCCAAATAAAACCATGGGATTTTCTTTTATGGGTAGTCTAGTTGTGCTTGCTGCTCTGCTTACTCTAGATATGTTAATAAACATAATAATGATCTTCTTCACTGATGCTTAATAATGGTTAATGATTTAATGATGTTAATGGCTGAGGCCATGGTGGAGAAGTTGTTGATGCGGTAAGCATCGTTGGATGGAGGATCAGAAGAAGGGGGAACAAATGCTGGAGGTTGCCTGTATTGATGGGGATATCCCCCTAAGGACCTTTCATGGAGAGGCAACCTGGGACTTCCGTACAGCTCTATGTTAATGGGCTCTGGCTTGGTTTATTAGCAGGACCATCATAGGCCGGCTAGGTAGCTTACCGATGGGAACTATAGCCATGGTGACTAGGGTGTTTTCAAGTATTTAGTGTGGGAGGGGCTAGGGATCCGTGTAGGGGGCGGTCTCACGGTGAAGTCGCCCATACGCTTGTGTTGGTGTTTCTTAACATCACTACTAAAGATAGACTATAAGTCCATCCTTAGTAATAACATTAGAAATGTGTGTTGACATTCCTAACCACCATTACTTTAGAAAGGTAACCCTAGGCCCTTAATGGCGCCGGCCTAAGTAGTGCAGTCTGGTAATAACAGTTAGAAGTGCCTGATTGGCCCTCCTAACCATCATTACTTATGATATGCAAAACTGTAGCACGACGCCTTGGGGTGCAACAGGAATTACAATCCTTAAGTAATAGTACTTAGGTACGCCAATCATGATAGCTTAGTATGGATAAATCCGCAAGCGCACAAAACTATCATTGTAGCATTTCAACCCATGAGTACTCAAGGGTGTCGTATTTATAATTTCCCGTAGAAGGGCTGGACGAATGCATCTAGATTTGGTATAAACATGATTACTTATTGAATGCATAGGTAGACATAGCATAGGCAGGGGTAAATCATAGTTCAAAGATAGTGGACACACATCTGAACCAACCTCAAGGATAAAAGAGAAATAAAGAATAAAAAAATATCTAACTAAGCAGGCATTGGTCTTATACAGTTATGCAAAGAACTGTTAGTAAACATCTAACTAGCATGTCTAGCATCAGGACTAAGTCTGGGATGACAGGGAGATCCCCACAGCTGGTCTGCCAGCCGATAGAGACTTTATGAACTCCTACTGAATACCCGAACGTGGGAGAGTGCTAGGGATGGACAGGGCTATCACCACCTGCCCACCTACCCCTCTGCCCGTGGGGTACCCACATATCTGTCGATCTCCGCATACCCGGGCACCACGCCCATGTAATTAGAAACAACTCCTAACCCCCTAGGACCCCACCCCTTCAGAGTGACAAGCTAGGTTAAGAGCACCCGAGAAGGTACGACGAACCGTCACCTCATCCCTAGTTCTTTCTCTATTCATACTAAGTCGATGAATGATGAAGAACAATGATGAACATGTCAAGAACATAACACATAAACTATATGCTAGTTCATATATCATGATCATAACATGAACAAGACTATACTCTAGTTCATATGCATTGCTATATAAATAAGATAAGAACTTGAACTTGCAAGAGAACTGCATTGTATTCATACCGAGTGTTTCTTCTTCTTCCAAGGAGACAAGCTCTCCTTGATAGCTCTTGCCTTGCTCTAATACTAAAACTAATCTAAAGAATACAAGTGAGAGGTGAGGTAAATGGCTCTAAATGATGGTGTGTGTCTTGGAGGGGAGCTCTCCCTCTCTTTTATAGCCGAAGTAGGATGGTTCGGGCATCTCCAAGTATGGAAGGAGGTGAAAGCACCTTGAGGGAACGGACCCAAGCACCGCCTGAGAAGGCTGGGCCCGCTGGCTGCCGCCTTCGGGTGGTCGGTTGCTCCCTAGGCCTGGACCTTCCCCGTGGTTACGGATGGGTCTAGTTCTGTATTGAGGTGGGCTTTCTCATTTTTCTTGGTTTGTGCCTTTTCTGAATACGTTTTCTTGAAGTGCGCTTTCTTGTGAATTTCATGCATTTCCACATGTCAGACCTGTATGTCACATAAACAACAAAACTCGTGGAAATGTTAGTTTAAAGCCCTACCTACTATTTATTTTAATAACATATTGGCGGTAGAAAATAGGCTCTAAGGACTGCCAACAGCTTGCACTCATTTCTAGCGGGTTGCCACTGCCTATGCCCTATGAATAGCCTTGTAGTGAAACCCTGCCTGCTCACCTTGGATGTGTTTTGGGGACTCATGACCCCGGGCAAATGGGAATTGCTTCTTGGAGTGAACGTGTACACCTCTACATAGAGTTGAAATCGATATATCATCCGTGCTCACGGTCACGAGCGGCCCGGATCTTGACATGATTAGCCAAATGGAGAGCACACAAGAAATTGATGGAGACGGTTCTTGGAGGTGGCTACCTCTTGTTTTATGGGATGGCAATCCTGTGTGCATCGGGATGGCAATCCTGTGTGCTACGGAGATGGCAATCTCTGGTTACAAAGATAACTATAATGATATATAATGTTGCTAAATGCACTCTTAATTTTGACTTTAATCTTAATTAAGGGTTGGGTTGTTTCACCCACATCTAGTAAACTGGTTGTTTAATAAAAAGAACTAGTAATAGGTTGTTTAATAATAGTTTGTTATCTACTTAAAATGCTAACCGCAGTCAAGCTGTGTCAGCCTACCTTTGTTAAGCCATGCATGTCATCGACACTCATCGACATGGATCTCACCCTTGCTATAGTTTGTAGTAAGGCGCTGCTCTGAAGAAGGATAAAGATGTTGAGTGTCAAAAGTGTGCGGTGTACGGAACCCCCAGTCAACGGTCCCTAAGAAGGATGGAGCTCTGTAGAGAAGTTGTAGCCAATGTTCTGCGATACTCTGATGTTTGTAGGTGATGATATAAATATGTTTTTGCTATATATTATAATGTATTGTTTTTTCTGATCTTTCTATTTTTGTTGTATGTGTGGACTTCCTGGGCACACATATGATGGCCTCTGGTCTTCCTTTGGGAACCATGGTGTTATATGAATATCCTGCAAAAACATGAACACTAGGGGTACAAGTGGAATTCCGTTAATAGCATATGCATATGTGTTAAAGTATGATTATTTCTCTCCTTTTGGACATAAATTGGCGGTAAAAGATGATATGTAAGCACCACCAACAAGTCCCCCAAGCTTAACCTTTGCTCATCCCGAGCAAATAGCTAAGTATGGTTTGTTGATCAGGAGTTTCTACAATGCCGATATAATTCACAAGTGCCATGCCTATAACAAAGCATTCTTTCGCAATTTAAATATGTTGGCGATATTGCCCACCCCTTACCTTGATTGCTCATGGGGCTTCTAGCTTTTCCAAGTTCTTGGGTGGTTGCAAGACAGAATGGTTATAACAGAATCACTAGTCATTCATTCTTTGGTAGACCATCTATCTGGAGGTTTTGTAAGTTTTGTAAAATAAAACAAGTTCCTCAAGTGATTCTCTTGATCGCTCAATGTGTATGATTACCTCACCAAAGGCATTGAAGTGTTGCCTTTTTATCCTACCTCTAAGCTGAGAGTGGAGTTTTGGGCAGGTATAAAAGGGGGCGTACTTGCATCACCTATATTGCCAAGTCAAAAACCAAACCACAAGAAGATACAAGTCATACACTTTGATTGAGACATGCAAGTGTGCGGAATATGATGATGGTGGAATCCTAATTCTAAGTGGTACTCTATGCATCATGACTCCCTTTTATTTGATGGAATAAAACTTTTTTGGAGAGGTATGGGCTATCATCATCATTCATTTTTTGAATGGGTACTTGAAACTTTTTCTTTCCCATTGTTTATTGCGTGCCCCTTTGGCATTTTTTTTAGCATAGCCCATATCCTTTATTGGTGCATGAAGATCTTTTTGGAGGGATGTCATGATGGAAAAATGCAGGGAGCATTTTTATGTAAGGAATGTGTAACTCTCAGGGTAAGGGACGGCATTTTTATTTGGTGGATGGATGGGTGCATGTTGTGCGCAAGTCTTAGGGTGAGAGTTGGCTTTATTTGGTGGGTGCATATGAATCTCAATCATGGGTATATGACCATAATCTTACTAAGGTCACAACAATTTAACTCGACTCAAAGTTCCACAAGCAGCATATGACTATAGGTTTTGTGAAATTAAAGCATATCATATGGCCTTGGTGGGTATTTCATAATCATTGAGGAACTTTTTGATTTTAAGCTTTTTGAAAAGAAAACTCTGGACGTCAAGTTTCTCTTAGAACAAAGTCATATCAAACTCTATTTGTACCATATCATATCCCGCAACAATTTAGAAAAGGATCATGCATTTGCAACCCACAAGACCTCAAGTTTTTAGGATGAGACATGTTTAGCCAACAAACTTAAATCTTGAGGAATACTAAGTTATAACTTAGGCTCAAATGATTTATAAATAGAGCAACTATTCATCATTTCAACATGAGAGAAACTAGCACATCTTAACACATATGAGAGTCGAATAATTTTTTTGGAGGAAAATAAACTTGCAGAATTTAAAATGCGGAAATAAACAAATCCAAGTGCAATAAAATGTAGGAATTATAAGATACATCTTACCTCTATAGAGCTGCTCCCCCAAGCTAGCTCAAGGCCTCGGTCCAGGGAAGTGTCCCATGGAACGGAGGTAGGCCTTCTGTGCATCGTGCCTGTCGGCGTTTCGACCCTCAGTGGGTTAACACCAACGAGTAATATTTGTAATTGCGTGCTCCCTTAATCCGGTGGGTGATGCAAGAAGGACACGGTGATTTATCCTGGTTCGGGCAAAGAAGGCCCTACGTCCAGCGGGGGAAGGATGATTCGTGTTATCTTGCACCGAAGTGCTAGTACAGGGGAAAATACAAGCAGGTGTGAGGAGCGCGAGGTGGAGCTTGGGCGTTCGGACGCCTAGTTCTCGACCTTACGCTGTCTCACGGTGTCGCTCTGTGATCTAAAGCCTTAGCGCTTCTATGCTCTAGATCCCCTCGTTCTCTCCCTTTCTATCGTCTTGGCACCTCCTTTTATAGGTGAAGGAGGGGCGTAGGAGTACATGTATTTCGAGTTCACATGGCTGATGATGTATGACGTTGAGGCCGATCACGTCGGTGCCGCTGTAGCGATGTACGTCGGTATGGGAGGTCCTGCTGCCGTCGCGTCGGGAGTTGTTGAGTCCCGCTCGAGGGTTCGTTCGATGAAGTCGAGGGGCGGCGGTCGAGGGTCTTGGCTGGAGTCGAGGAGGTCGAGCCGAGGGGGTCGTGCCTCACCGGATAAGATTGAATCCCGGGAAATGCGGGAAACGTACTAATTCATATATCTCGAGGGGGTGCTGGACATGGCACAGTGCTCGGCATGGTGCAACAGCGAAGTACGATCCGCAGGATTCCGGGGCATGGGCAGTAAAAGCCAGATTTGACCGCCACACCTGCAACTATTACCGTAACTGTGGCCATATGGTTAGGCGGGGGTAGATAGATCGCATTAAATGCGCTCGGATCCGTACGGGAGAGTCGGTAGCCGAGGGGTGCACTGTCCTCGAGGACCGCCCATTCGCGCGAACGAAGTTTCATCCACAAGGGCAGGCTCGTTTGCCACGCAAAGTTCCATCTTCGAGGGCAGGCTCGTTCAGCGGGCGAAGTTCCATCCTCGAGGGGTCGCCCGAGTTGTACCCTCAAGTGTACAGTCCCTAGTCCGCGCGGTAGACCCTCGAGCAGGCTTTGGCTTTGGGCCGTCGTTGTCCGTTTGTGGGTTAGCCCAGTATGTCTTAGCCTGCGGGCCTTCGTACGTTAGCGCGGGAGGTTACTGGAGGGTTCGTGTTGCTAATTTTGCGGGGTTTAGCTTGGTAAACCAGGGGTTTGGGGTACCCATTTCCTGGGTAACGACAGTAGCCCCCGAGCCCCTGCTCGAGTGATGGGACTCGGGTAGGGGGTCAAGAATTGGAAATGGGATGTGATTCGGATCTTTTCGTGGGGGGCGCATGAGCGACCCCCGCGGGGGTAGCCCCCGAGGCCTCATAGGAGTCGAAAGACTCCTGTGAGGGCTTTATTTGTCTTTGGTTGAAGGGTGCTTGTCCAGTCGGGTACAGCCTGAACTAGAGTCGCAGCGCTTTACCGAGGGGAGCCCCCGGGGGATTTTCGACCCTCTTTCATCGAGGGGTGCCAGGCACACTCGAGCTCTCGAGCCTCGTGCAGCTGGGGCATTGCCGGCCTCGGCATTCATCTCATGAGTCCTTTCGATCGGACGTGAGGCGAGAAGCGTCGGACTACCCTCGATAGGGCGAGCCGCGAAGTTCTCAGTGAGCTGGTAATGGGAAAATCCAAGCGAGAGCCCGTTCCTTGTTTGATAGAGGTCGGCAGGAGGCCCAGAGGCGGTCTCATTAAAGGAAAACGCAATGGACCTACGGATACCGATTCCACTCGATAGGTCTCGGTGGCTCGATGCCTCCCTTCGGGGGATTCCATAAAGTCCGTAGCGTTTCACCTTGGATGCGTCCAAAGGGGTCTCGAGAGTTCGTTCTCAAGCAGGGCCTCGTGTTGGCTCCCCCTTGGTCACCCCTGACTCGGGTGCTCGAGGGCGACTGTCGAACCCTGATCGTGGGGCCAGCCTTCGCTCCCTCGAGGCTTAGGGCCGGAGCCCGATTTTTTTTGGTGCTCAAGGGCGGTCGTTGAGCCCTCACTCGAGGACCAGCCTTTGCTCCCTCGAGACTTTGAGGTGGGGTCAAAGCCCGTTCTTTTTTGGTGCTCAAGGGCGGCCGTTGAGCCCTCACTCGAGGACCGGCCTTCGCTCCCTCGAGACTTTGAGGTGGGGCCAGAGCCCATTTTACCTTTTGTAGAAATCTCCGTTAGCGAGTAACAGCTCTCTTTTCTTATCGTTGGACACGCCTTTTGAGGAGAAGGCCTTAGCGGTGCGATCGTGGTGGGCTCGAGCAACGGCTCTTTGCCAGAGGTGTGACGCGTGCATCCGGTCAAGGATCGAGGGGGGAACGGTCAGGTAAATGCATTAATTGCGGGAGTTACCTTTTCCCTGCCGCCGGACTCCGCCCGTTGCTCTTCCCGGGTATAAAAATGGAGGGGGACAGGTGTTCGCCCCCACCTTTGCCATCCTCCCGAACTCCTGCTTTCCTGCACGCGTGAGGGTAAAAACTTAGAGTGAGAAGTCATGATTGGGAACCTTCCTGGTCATCCGTCCGCCGAGGAGATTCATGCTGTTGTTGCCGCCGCCGTGCCCACCGAGCAGATCTGTACTGCCGCTGCCGCCATGGCCCCCATCCTCCAGCCCGCTGAACCCTAGCGCCCACCAACCGTCACGTGGCAAAGGTTGAATGAGCTGGTGGGGGAAGGACTTCTCCGCCCCGTCACCGATCCGAATCAGCCGGACTGGATTGCGCCGCCGAGGAACCACCAAGAGCCAAACCCGCCGGAGGGCTACGTGGTGAGCTTCCTCAAGTATCATTGGCATGGGTTCGGTGTGCCCCCGAGCGAGTTCATGTGGGGGTTGATGAACTTCTACGGCGTCGAGCTCCACCATTTCTCCCCCAATGCCATCTCCAACGCTGCCATCTTCACGGCCGTCTGCGAGGGCTACCTCGGGATGGTGCCACATTGGGAGCTGTGGCTCCACCTTTACAAAGGGGAGTGGTTCGCCTCCCCGGTGGTGCCAGGAGTAAGGCGAATCATCTGTGTGGGGTGCCTCAGCTTCGCGCTGAAGACCAAAAAGTCAGAGGAGCCACGCGAGTATATCCCCACTGGGTTGACGTCCAACCACTCCCGGTGGGACGAGCAGTGGTTCTACCTTCGCAACAACGGCGGCTACCTCCCGCCGTACACCAGGCGGCTTATCACCGAGCGTCCATACAACTGGCCACACGGTGTCGCAGGAGATCTTTAGCATCGACTTCGTCCCCTCGTCGTCGCGATGAAGACCCTTCGAGAGACGGGCCTGACGGCGGGTGTGGTGGTCTCGGCCTTCCACAATCGACGGGTGCTCCCTCTGATGGAGCGCCCGCTGCGGTTGGACGAGATGCTCCCCTCGGTGGCGCCCGAGGTTCTCAAGAGGTGCCGGATGTCCAGCGAGAAGCCATCCGCCGTGGAAGTCATCGCGCGGGTAAAGGGGATGGTGGCGGGCTCGTTCAGGGCGAAAGATGTTAACCACCTCCCCATGCGGCCGAAGGAGGGTTGCCTCGACTTGGTGAGTGCCTCGACCCGTGCCTTTCGCGTTTTCATCCCCCCTTTCTCTTGTCCCTGTGACTAAACGTCTTCGTGTAGGGGAGAATCGACTACCAGAGATCGAGGCCCTCGTTGAGGGAAGATGCTCCCGATCGTCAGGTAAGACGCTTCACTGCCCAGCAAGAAAAGCGGAGTAAGGACGAAGAGGAGAAGAAGAAAGCCAAGAAGCTCTGGGAGCGTGAAAGGCTTGCGAAGCACCGCGCTGAGCAGAGGCGCGACGGGCTCCCGGAGGAGGAGTCTCCCTCGTCCGAGGGAGATGAAGATGATGCTGACGATGACAGTGATGATGTCGAGGGGGTGGAGGGGCATCTCGACCGCATCTTTTTAGGTTCCTCCCATGCTGATCGCCCCTTCGTGCAGGAGGAGGCGGTGGAGGAGCACGCCCCCCAGCCGGTGGCGTCGGCCTCGGAGCGTCGGCGTGGGAAAAGGTGGGCCGACGCCTCAACTCGAGGGGGTTCACCACCCTCCTGTCGTACTCGAGGAGGGACCCCACCCACTTTGACCCAGGAAACTTGGTCCCGGTCAT
Source organism: Bothriochloa decipiens (assembly GCA_023333625.1). Taxonomy (NCBI): domain Eukaryota; kingdom Viridiplantae; phylum Streptophyta; class Magnoliopsida; order Poales; family Poaceae; genus Bothriochloa; species Bothriochloa decipiens. The sequence goes on along the minus strand of CM041633.1, from coordinate 56,956,377 downwards.
CGGTGTGGGCGGAGCAGAGCCGTGCCCAGGAGGCCCCATCGAAGCAGGGAGGCGCGGCGACCCCACCGATGGCCCCGAGTAGCCTCAGATCCGGGAAGAGCTCGGCGTTGGGAGGGGTCTCGAAATCTGCTGGCGGTTCAAGGGGAACCCGAAAGGCCTCTATCCCCTTTGGGTAAGTGTCGTTGATTCAATTTCTTTTCGTTGCGTCTTCCTTGCGTAGTTTAATAAACTTTTTGCCGTCCTGCTTCCCATCCAGGCCCAAGCGCCAAATCGAGGAGGCGTCTCTTGCGCCGGCTAAGCGGCTCAAGGTGGACGCAGCCGCGAAGATGGAGGCCCCAGTCATAGGTGCGACGTTGAGGCCTTTGGCTCCGTGGGAAGCCAAGTGGTTATCCTCAGCCCTCGGAGCTATGGCACGCGGCAGGCTGATGGGTTCCACTCTTGCTGCAGGGTCGAGCGTTTCGGGGACCGCGATGGGCGGCGACTCCGAGCCAGGGAGGATGCAAGAGGGAGGGAGCGCCTCCTTGATGTCATCGTCCGTGGTCCTCGAGCTTGGCCCGGCGCCAGGGGGCGGAGCCCCGACGTCGGGAGCTTCCGCTCCTAGCCGCCGGAGGCCTCGATCCCCACACCCAAGGCGGGAGCCCCCGAGGGCTATGAGCCGGGAGAGGAGGTAGTCATCGTGGACCTCGAGGGTGAGGAGACCACGGCCATTCCCCCCTCAACGGGAGAGCAGAGACCCTGGCCGGCGGGGCTACGCGAGCTCGAGGCCCGGAGGAAGCAGGAGCAGGGGGTCCTGCAAGAAGTGGAGCTGCCGTGGCCGCAGCAGGAGGCGAAGAAGGAGCCGCTGGAGTGGCGGGAGGAGGAGGAGAGAACTGGGAGCCAGCCCTAGCACCAACAGGCGCAGCAGACGCTGCCAGGGGACACGGCGCCGCTGGACCCGCCGGCGCAGCAGCCACCCGAAGCGCTGGAGACAGAGGGGACTTTGGGACTGCCCAAATAATGGGTGGCCGTGATCACCCTGGATGAGCTGCTGGCCGAAGAAGAAATGACGTCGAAGGAGTCGACGGTCCCGCGGCTGCCGGGGGTGCAGTTGGAGGAGGCCTCGGTACCGCACCCACCGAAAGAAGCGTTGATGGTGGACCTGCTGGCACCACAGGACGTGGCGTTGGGGGAAGCGACAACCTCAACACCTCCACTGCCTCCAGAGGCGCCAGAAGCAGTGTCGAGCCAACCGCTACAACCGTCGACGGAGTGGCCGGAGAAGACGACGGCTTCTGGCTTGCTGAGGAGGTCGTCTTCCGACCCCGGGCTGAGGAGTGCCAGTGCCGCGTCAGAGTTCAGCACCCTGGCGAAGTTGGCCTTGCGTTATGGCGCCCCACATGATGTGGTGGACGAGATCGAGTCCTTGGCGTGAACCAAGGTCAAGACGGTCCTTCCACGTTGGGGCAAGGAGCGCATCATACTCCGGGAACCTGGCGACTCCAGCGCTCCGGGGATCGAGATGGACGACCCGAAGGAGGTCAAGTGCTGGGAGGACGCCGAGCGGTCCCAGGCGTGGCTGCAGCGCTTGCTAAAGCTGGGCATCAAGCTCGCCAAAGGCCTCGACCGGAACCTCACGGTGAGTCGCTGTGTAGGACATATGCAGTTTTTTGAGTTCTTCCGTATGGAATGCCTTAACCCTTGATTTCCTGTCCACAGGAGGCGCGGAGGCATTCCTACTCCAAGTCAGACTTCCTCCATGAAACGCACAACAGCCGAGAGGAAGTGCTTCACCAACTCGAAGTCAGTCGCTCCGCACAGGGCAGGGTGGCTGAGATCGAGGAGGAGCTAAAGCGGACCAGGGAGGAGGCTGCCAAGGCCAAAGAGGAGGCCACCCGGGTGAAGGAGGACTCCAAGGCCGCTCGAGGGGAAGCCGCCCACCTCAAGGAGGAGCTCAAGCGTGCCTGGGAGGAGGCTGACGCCGCCAAGGCTGAAGCGGAGAGGGCCAAGGGTGAGAGCATCCGAGCCTAGGAGCACATCGAGCTGCTCGTGGGGGAGGCTCAAAGCTCTGTGGAGCGCATCCGCTCGCTCGAAGCCAATTTTGCTGAAGTCTCTGTGGCGTGCAACGCCCTCTCTGCCTTGGTCCAGGAGGAGAAGAATCGAGCCGCTAGCCTGGAAACCTTGCTCGGGGCGATGAAGGCTACCCTCCAAGAGAAGGAGCAGGCCATCATCCTGGCTGGTGGCGCCCTCGAGACCCTCCGCTGCGAGAAGACGGAGGTGACCCGGGCCTTCAAGGAGGCCCAGCGGGAGCGGGACGAGGCTCGGGGGAGCGCGACGCCGTGCTGGGGGATCGCAACGCCCTTGAGACTCGCTATGCTGGTGAGTTCCTTAAAGAGCTTTTGATTTTTTTCTTCCCATATGGTTTGTCTAGTTCTTGTTTTGTGTTTCAGGCCTTGAGTCCGAGCTGCTTGCTACCCAAACCGCTGCCAAGGAGCTGCAGGAGAGCCTCACGGTGGAGGGGGCGCTTCTCGGCCGGCTCCGGGTTGCCCTCGACAGGCTCTGCACCTCCTGGGAGGTCGGGCCCATCGATGGTGCTGAAGAAGACATCCCGGGTGCCACGCTCGTCGACCAGATCTATTACCTCGATGCCACCCTTCGTGATCGCGTGCGGGAGGCGCTTCATACCGGTGTGAAGCGCGCGCTAGCAGTGGTCTCCTCCGGCTTCGTCTTTGACATGAACGTGGTCGCCCAAGGCTTCGTTCCTGATATCTCGAAGACCAACGCCGAGAATGAGGAGCGATGCCAAGGGCTCATCAATGATGCCGAGAGGCCAGGGGGAGCGCTGGCGAAGCTGTTCGAGGATGAAGTCCTCCCCCCCGCAGATGAAGGGTACCTCTTCGAGGAGGACGGCGACGGAGCGGGCCTGTAGGGCAAGGCTGGGCGAAGATGCCCATGTAATGAATTAGTTTTTTGTAACTTATATTCAATGTGGCTTCGAAAGCCTTTTTGAACATTAATGCATCTATCGTAATGCAATTTGTCGTTTTACTTTCGAGCCTTTTCTGCTTTCTTTTCACCTAGACTTTGCTTTTTTGACTAAGTTTTTGATGCATGCTCGTATCCCTCGAGGGGGGAGCGAGTGGAGGTACCATAGCCCGGAGGTGTAGGAGAGCTCCCGGCTCGACAGCCCTCGACTCTCTAGGGAGTTCGAGGCATTTTCTACTTAGTCGCGAAGCGTATCGAGGCATGAGAAAGAAGAGGCGCTCGAACTTTGATCGCCTGACTTTTGCTTTCCAACTAAGTGTTCGACGCAAGCTTGTATCTCTCGAGGGGGGAGCGAGTGGAGGTACCGCAGCCCGGAGATGTAGGAGAGCTCCGGCTCGACAGCCCTCGACCCCTAGGGGGATTGAGGCATTTTCAACTTAGTTGCGAAGCGAAAGGGAGGCGCGCGAAAAAAAGTCGTTCGTATTTTTAGGAACTTAGGGGGTTCCCCCCGTTAGCCCCCGAGGGAGGCTCGACTCTGGCGAGACAGGGTCGAGGCTACCTCTTGCATGTACAATAACAAGTTTGAACTTATAATTGAAAGTACCGCTTATATTTGCCATGCGAAAATGTACATAACATGCGAGAATGTATGAGGGCATCGGTGCCCTAAGGGTAGAAACGACATAGCTATTCGATGTTCCATGCGTTGGTGAGAATTTCACCTTTGTCGTTAGCGAGCTTGTACGTCCCGGGCTTTAGCACCTCAGCTACGGTGTATGGGCCTTCCCATGGCGGGGTCAGCTTGTGATGTCCCTTGTTGCTCTGTCGTCGACGTAGGACGAGGTCTCCAACTTGGAAGTCCCTCGGGCACACGTGCTTGTCGTGGTAGCATCGAAGTTTTTGCTGATACCTCACGGAGTGAATTAGCGCCATGTCTCGAGCCTCCTCGAGCTGGTCGACGGCGTTTGCGAGGGCTTCTTCGTTGCTTTGCTCATTGTACGCCTTTAGTCGAGGGGAACCATACTCGAGGTCAGTGGGGAGGATGGCCTAGGACTCATAGACCAAGAAGAATGGGGTGAAGCCCATGGCTCGACTAGGCGTTGTCCTTAAGCTCCATAGGACCGAAGGCGGCTCCGCGGCCCATTTTTTTCTGTGCTTGTTGAGGTGGTTGGGGATCCTTGGCTTGAGGCCCTGCAAAATCAAGCCATTGGCGCACTCGACCTGGCCGTTAGTTCGAGGATGTGCAACCACGGACCAATTCACACGGATGTGATGGCGATCGCAGAATTCCAAGAACTTTTTGCCAGTGAACTGTGTGCCATTGTCAGTTATGATGACGTTCGGGACCCCGAAGTGGTGGATGATGTCGGTGAAGAACTCGACCGGCCGTTCGGAGCGGATATTGCCGATGGGCCAGGCCTCGATCCACTTGGTAAACTTGTCGATGGCAATGAGTAGGTGCGTGTACCTTTGGTTGTCCTCTTGAGAGGCCCCACAAGATCGAGCCCCCAGACCGCGAATGGCCAGGTAATGGGGATCATTTGTAGGGCGTGAGCTAGGAGGTGCGTCTGCTTGGCGTAAAATTAACACCCTTTGCACGAGCGGACAATGTTTGTGGCGTCGAAAATGGCGATCGGCCAGTAGAAACCCTGTCAGAAGGCATTGCCTATGAGGGTCCTTGGTGCTGCGTGATGGCCGCAGGGCCCCGAGTGTATGTCCTTGAGGAGCCTCCCGCCTTCCTTGATAGTAATGCAACGCTGAAGAATGCCTGAGGGGCTTCGCCTGTAGAGTTCCCTGCCATCATCGTAGATGACGTAGGATTTGGCCCGTGGCGCGATCCGGCGAGCTTCGGTCCGGTCCTCCGAAAGCTCTCCTCGAATGAGGCAGTTGAGGAAAGGGGCTCGCCAATCTGGCGGCGGGCTCAACAGAGGAGGGGTCCCCTGGATCTCCATAACCTGGGCCCCGGTCGAGGGGGCCCCAGTCGAGGTCGTGGGGTGGAGCTTCGAGGGCGTAGTGCAAGCCCCCGAGCCCAAATCGACGGAGGGCTCGAAGAGGTCCCTCGAGAATACGTCCGGAGGGACTGTACCTCGAGTCAATGTGATCTTTGCAAGCTCATCCGCGGCTTCATTGTATCGTTGTTGACATCGTTTTTTTACACGTGCCAATATAAGCCGAAAACTGTGCCGATCGGCAAGGGAGTGGTTATTCTCCAGTATTGCTTCTGAGTTGCCGATGGATGATTGCCGATAAAGGACATGTTGATCTCGTACATTGCCGATAAAGCCAGAGGGCTATTGCCGATGGAGAGAGAGGCATGGTTGCCGATGGAAAGCAGAGCTGAAGAACGTGGAAAGCAGATCTGAGTCATTATCGATAGGTTTTGCCGATGGAATCTACAGAGATGAGGAGCGTGCCGATAGAGGTTTCATCGTAAAGCAATGGATAAGGAAACTGGCAATATTTATGCCAATATTGTAATAGTTTACTTTTGAGTCCGACCT
>CM041633.1:56925337-56950905 GCA_023333625.1 Bothriochloa decipiens | reverse complement strand
TAGGTAATACTTTGTCGTGTCTGTTTAGGACTCATAGTACCAGGGTACAAATATGTACCGAGAGACAATGTAAAAATATACACAATCAAATACAACAAATCTATTATTTTTATCTACTTTTCAAGCAATCTACTTTTTGACAACTTTGTCACCAGTACCTTTTCCTTTTCAACGAGTTCTTTCAAGAATCGACGGGCTGCATCAACTTGATCTCCGGTGACCTTGCAGGTTCGTCTTTTACCGAGCACGATTCAGGCTTTGACGTCCGGGCGTATCGCTGTCGTCTCGTTCGGGTTTTATTCAAATCTATCATCCTTGTCGATTAACAGGTCAAATCGACTGGCACGCCTTGATATCGAACTTGGGTATTAGCCTGGTGTGTTTGCAGATCTAACGCCTTTTTGCATCAACAATCATCGAGTAATATGGCTAAGCTCGAGGCCGTGGAACTTGTCTTCCAACTTGCGCACTTCATTGTAGTAGGCTTCCATCTTGGCATCGTGGCAGCTTGAGGCTTTCATCACTTGGTCGATAATCAGTTGTGAGTCGCCTCGAACGTCAAGGCATCGGACCCCGAGTTCTAGGGCGATTCATAATCAAGTGACAAGTGCTTCGTACTCTGCGATGTTATTAGAAGCGGCAAAGTGGATGCGAATGACGTAGCGCATGTGGACTCCGAGGGTTGAGATGAAGAGCAAGCCTGTGCCTGCTCCTGTCTTCATGAGCGACCCATCGAAGTACGTTGTCCACAGCTCGGCTTGGATTTGAATTGGCGGCAACTGAGTGTCGGTCCACTCGGCGACGAAATCCGCCAGCACTTGAGATTTGATGGCCTTCCGCGGTGCGTAGGTGATGGTCTCACCCATGAGCTCGATCGACCACTTAGCGATCCTTCCAGCAGCCTCCCAGTTATGGATGATCTCCCCTAAGGGGAACGAAGATACCACAGTAACCGGGTGGCTAAGGAAGTAGTGCTGGAGCTTGCGACACGTAAGGACGATGGCGTAGAGCAGCTTCTGCACCTGTGGGTAGCGGATTTTTGTTTCCGAAAGCACTTCGCTGACGAAGTAAACCAGCCGCTGGATGGGCAAGGCGTGCCCTTCCTCTCGCCTCTCAACCACTATGGCCGCGCTAACCACCTGAGTGGTTGTGGCGACATAGAGGAGGAGGGGCTCGGGTGGTTCAGTCGACATCGCTGGTCGAGGAGGGATGAGAATCGGGGTGGATGTCAGCTTGGCTTTGAGTTCGTCGAGGGCCTCCTCGGCCTCCGCGGTCCATGTGAATCACTCGGATTTTTTCAAGTGGTGGTACAGAGGCATGGCCTTCTCCCCTAAACATGAGATGAAGTGGCTGAGGGCTGCGAGGCAGCCCGTGACCCTCTGCACGCCCTTGAGATCCTGAATCGGTCCCATCCGCATGAAGGCCGCCACCTTCTCGGGGTTGGCCTCGATCCCACGCTGGGAGATGATGTATCCGAGGAGCATGCCCCGAGGCACTCCGAAGACACATTTCTCGGGGTTGAGTTTTATGTTTTTGGCTCGAAGGCACCCAAACGCGATTTCGAGGTCATGGATGAGGTTGCCCACTTTTCTGGACTTGACCACGATGTCATCGACGTAGGCCTCGACCGTGTCACCTATGTGTTCACCGAAGATGTGGAGCATGCGCCGCTGATACGTTGCCCTGGCGTTTCGAAGGCCAAAGGGCATGGTGACGTAGCAGTACATGCCGAAAGGTGTGATGAAGGAAGTCGCGAGCTGGTCGGACTCTTTCATCTTGATTTGGTGGTAGCCGGAATAAGCATCGAGGAACGAGAGGGTTTCACATCCCGTGGTAGAGTCAACAATTTGATCAATGCGTGGTAAAGGAAACAGAACTTTGGGACATGCTTTGTTTAAACTAGTATAGTCAATACACATCCACATTTTTCCATTCTTTTTCTTAACTAACACGGGATTAGCTAACCATTCGGGGTGATGGACCTCCTTGATGAATCCAGCTGCCAAAAGCTTGTGTACCTCCTCGCCGATGATCCTGCGCTTCTCCTCGTTGAAGCGGCGTTTCACCGGTCTGGACCCGGCCCATATCTCCAAGGCGTGCTCGACGACTTCCCTCGGTATGCCTGGCATATCCGAAGGACTCCACGCAAACATATTGGCATTCACGCGGAGAAAGTCGACGAGCATGGCTTCCTATTGGCCCTCGAGGTCGGCGCTGATCGTGAGCACCTTCTCTCTAGGGCAGCTTGGGTCAAGGGGGACCTTCTTGGTGTCTTGTGCCGGCTCAAAGTTGCCAGCGTGTCGCTTAGGATCTGGCACCTCGTCGGTGAGGTGCTCGAGGGTCGCGGCTATCATGGCATTTTGCTCGACGGCCTCCCCATACTCAACACGTTCGACATCGCAGTCGTACGCGTGCTCATAGGAGGAGGCGACGGTGATGACGCCCTTGGGTCCTGGCATCTTGAGCTTGAGGTAGGTGTAGTTTAGGATCGCCATGAACTGCGTGTAGCCCGGTCGGCTGACGATAGCGTGATACGTTCCATGAAACCCGACCACCTCGAAGGTGAGGTTCTCTTTCCTGAAGTTGGCGGGGGTGCCAAAGCATATAGGAAGGTCGATACGGCCGACGGGGAGGGCCTTCTTCCCTGGCACGACGCCATCGAACCCCCTGGCGCTGGGTCAGAGCTGGCACCTCTTGACTCCCAGGAGGTCGAGGGTCTTGAGGTAGATGACGTTCAGGCTGCTGCCGCCGTCCATGAGGACCTTTGAGAGGCAGGTGTTTATGATGATTGGGTCGACGACGAGCGGATAAGCCCCGGGGTTGGGGACTCGATCCGGATGGTCATCGCGGTTGAACATGATGGGCGCGTCAGACCAGTCGAGGTAGTGAGGTGCCGTGACTCAGACGGAGAAGACTTCTTGACACTCCCACTTGCACTGTCGAGGCATGAGCTGAGTCGAGGGGCCCCCGTAGATCATGTAGCAGTCATAGACTTCGGGGATTTTTCCGTCTTCCCCGTTGTCGCCCTCACCGCCGCCTTGGTCCTTCTTGTCGTCACCTTTCTTCATGCCCACTTGCTCGAAGTGCTTTCGAAGCATGCGGCAGTCCTTAAGCTTGTGCTTCGCCCCATCCTTGTGATAAGGGCAGGGCTCCTCGAGCATTTTGTCAAAGATGGCACCCTCGGGGGACCTCGAGGTCTTTTGCGTTCGGTTACTGCGATGAGATCATCTTCTACAGCCTCACGCTTGCCTTGCTGATTTTTCTTCTTCTTGTTGTTTCTCTTCGGCCCTTTGCTCGAGCCTCCGGCATCGTCGACTGCCAGTGATTTTCCCTTGTCCTTCCCGTCGCTGAAGAAGGCGCTGACGGCCTCTTTGCCGGCCGCGTAGTTGGCGACCACATCCATGAGCTCGTTGACGGTGTCGGGGCGATTACGCCATAACTCGCGAACTAGGTCCTTGCAGGTTGTACCCGCAACGAATGCTAGAATGACGTCAAGATCAGAAATGTGGGGTAGTTTGGTGCGGAGCTTGGAGAATCATCGAGCAAAGTCACGGAGAGACTCCCCTGGCTTCTGCTTGCAGTTGCGCAGTTCCCAGGAGTTCCCGGGACGCACGTAGGTACCTTTGAAGTTCCCCTCGAAGATCCGGACAAGGTCAATCCAGCCGCGAATCTAGTCAGGGGAAGCTCCTTGAGCCACCTACGCACGGTGTCGAACAGGAATAGGGGAAGGTGATGTATGATGACGTGATCGTCATGTGTCCCGCTTGCCTGACAAGCCAGCCAAAAGTCGGCTAGCCAGAGCTCGGGATTGGTCAAAACTTGTCGGGCAGCTAGGCGCAGCGGATCGTCCTGCTGAAGACTCGGGGACCCGGTGGCTCCGGGGCCTGTTGGTCTTCGTCGCTGTCGTAACGCCCTCCACAATGGGCGCTGTACCCCCGATCCTCGGCATCCCCGTGCTTGCGTCTGCGGTTCTCGACGATGTCAACGCGCGCGTCATGGGGAGTGCGGTCGTCGTTGATACGTTCTCGGGCCGGCTTCTTCTTCTGTCGGGGGGCCACCCCCTGATCGACCGAGCCCTCCCTTTCGGGCTGGGAGGGCTCGACTTGAGGTTCGGAGGCTGCCCCTCGACACCTCGAGGCTGAGCTCTCGGCTTGCTGAACAGCAGCAACTTGGAGGAGATCCTTGACTTCGCGTTGTATCCGCCGAGCTTGCGAGTTGGATGATACAGGCATATTGCGAAGGAGCATAGCCGCCGCGACAATGTTCTGGCTTGCTCGGGGATAACGGTTGGCGGGTTGTTTGGGTGCCCCTGCCTCGTTGATCTGCCGGTTGACCTCTTGGGCCCTGGCTCAGGCTCTACCGCCGGGCGGTCACCGCTGTTGCTCGAGGGTTAGCTCGAGCAGGCATAATCGTTCCTGCTTGTCAGTGAGCTTCACCTGCAACTCCCGAATTTGTGCCAGCTGGGTGTCCTGCTCGCCAGGATGGGGGCACGCCTCTCGGGGTGCGTCTGGTTGTTGGTCCTCTGCTCTGGGGAGAGCACCTCCCGTCGCAGCGGTCGTTGCCACGACCACTGGATTGATGGTTTCCTGATCGCAGTCGACATCACCATCGATGTGGAGACACTCGCGGGTAGGATCCCAATGATCAGAGTCAAAGTCAGGGTCGCCGCAGCAGAAAACGTGGAATTGTCCCCACGCCTCCTCCTGCAGCTGTCGTCGGAGTGTGCCGACGGTGTACCTCCAGGGGCTGGGCGCTCTCGTGAAGGCCAAGCCCTCGGAGGCTGGTGTGGCAGTCTCCACTTCCATCATTGCATAGAGAAGGGCGCCTGGGCGGTCCTCCATCGTGCTCATGTTGGAGTGGGTCGCTGTCGAGATCGTCGTCGTGGGATTGTTGAAGTCGAATGAAGGCCACCAACGACGCTTGAACAGCTCATGCGAGAGCGGGCTCGATCGAGCGAGGACTTTGTCGGGCTTCCTCGATGAGCGTACTGCGAAGGTGGAGTCAGGGTTGTGGTGGTGAGGCTGGCGAACGGCCCCCCATGAGCGTGGGGGCGTACCGCGACCTCCGTTCGGCTCACTGATCGAGAGCAGGGTCGTGTCATAGCCCTGGCCGAGGGACATGAACTCCAGGCTCCCAAACCAGATCATCGTAGCGCGCGGAAGTGGTGAAACAAAGTCGCCCATCCAAAAAAATGGCGGGAAATCGTTAGTGACACGCAGCCCCCTACCTGGCGCGCCAACTGTCGGCGTTTCGACCCTCGGTGGGTTAACACCAACGAGTAATATTTGTAATTGTGTGCTCCCTTAATCTGGTGGGTGATGCAGAAGGACACGGCGATTTATCCTGGTTCGAGCAAAGAAGGCCCTACGTCTAGCGGGGGAAGGATGATTCGTGTTATCTTGCACCAAAGTGCTAGTATAATGGAAAATACAAGCAGGTGTGAGGAGCGCGAGGTGGAGCTTGAACGTTCGGATGCCTAGTTCTCGACCTTACGCTGTCTCACGGTGTCGCTCTGTGATCTAAAGCCTTAGCGCTTCTATGCTCTAGATCCCCTCGTTCTCTCCCTTTCTAACGTCCTAGCGCCTCCTTTTATAGGTGAAGGAGGGGCGCAGGAGTACATATATTTCAAGTTCGCATGGCTGATGACGTATGATGTTGAGGCCGACCACGTCGGTGCCGCTGTAGCGATGTACGTCGGTATGGAAGGTCCTGCTACCGTCGCGTCGGGAGTTGTTGAGTCCCGCTTGAGGGTTCATTCGATGAAGTCGAGGGGCGGCGGTTGAGGGTCTTGGCTGGAGTTGAGGGGGTCGAGCCGAGGGGGTCGTGCCTCACCGGATAAGATCGAATCCCGGGAAATGTGGGAAACGTACTGATTCATATATCTCGAGGGGGTGCTGGACATGGCACAGTGCTCGGCATGGTGCAACAGCGAAGTACGATCTGCAGGATTTCAGGGCATGGGCGGTAAAAGCCAGATTTGATCGCCACACCTGCAACTGTTACCGTAACTGTGGCCATACGGTTAGGCGGGGTAGGTAGATCGCATTAAATGCGCTCGGATCCGTACGAGAGGGTTGGTAGCCAAGGGGTGCACTGTCCTCGAGGACCGCCCATTCGTGCGAATGAAGTTCCATCCTCGAGGGCAGGCTCGTTCGCTGGGCAAAGTTCCATCTTCGAGGGCAGGCTCGTTCGGCGGGCGAAGTTCCGTCCTTGAGGGGTCGCCCGAGTTGTACCCTCGAGTGTACAGTCCCTAGTCCGCATGGTAGACCCTCGAGCAGGCTTTGGCTTTGGGCCGTCGTTGTCCATTCGTGGGTCAACCCGGTATGTCTTAGCCTGTGGGCCTTCATACGTTAGCACGGGAGGTTACTGGAGGGTTCGTGTTGCTGATTTTGCGGGGTTTAGCTCGGTAAACCAGGGGTTTGGGGTACCCATTTCCTGGGTAACGACAGTGCCGTCATCGAGTGGCATCTTCGAGGTCCATGAAGTGCTGCTGGTGCTGTTGGTACCACTGGGTAGAGGTCTGGATGTGTGCGTTGAGCGTACCTTGGATTTGCATGTTCTAGAGTTCCAATCCTCCCATGCACGTGTTGAGGACTTCCAATGTGATCGGCTATGGGCGAGCCGAAGGTGGCATGCCTTCCAATCCTGAGGAATGTCCCTGCTCATGCCACCTCGATCCTCCAGCCTCGTTTGGATGAGGAATGTATCCCACACCATGTCCATATCCAGGGGTGAATCTGGGTGTGGGCATGATAGGGGACCATGCCATCTCTTGTGTCATGTTGGGCATGGATGGTGGTGGTACCGGCTGTGCGGATGCCTCACCCTGTACTCTCCTCGATGCTGACCAGTGGGAAATAGAACTCCTGCATGCCTCCTCCCTCTCAACAAGGTCGAAGGTGAGAGATGGGGAACTATACAAGGCGAGTTGTGGGTTAGGTAACAGAATCTCATTTTTATATCCCAGAAAAATAATATACCAATCTATTCCCTGATTCATCACATCTTAGGATGTGAGCTTGCCCCAAATAATATTCATTAATCATAATTCGAGGGGTAGGGAGATAAACAATATTGCGCGGAGAGGGGATTAACACTAGTAGCAAGCCGTGTAATGAGAGAAGTGCACATAACAGGAGTTGAAACTTTAAAAGTATTTAACCAATGCTTAATAATTTCTTGCATAGGGGCAACTTTAATCTTTTTAAGCACGACATACAGCAACTCCAGCTCAACATCATAAGCATCGTGCATATCATCTTTAGCAAATAAAGAACTGTCAATCCATTTATGCATGAGTCTCAAGGTTTGATGATGAATAATATTAACATTGGGTTGGAACTTTCCCACTACATTTTGCCTAGTGATCAACTGCCAAAAAGTTTGACGATAATAACCCGAGAGAGAAAAACCCAAGTCAATAGAGCAGCGTTCATTAAAGCCCAAATGTGCAGCTAGCTCTTCCTAGAAAGACTATGTTCTTTACCAAAACAACGAAAAGCAATACCATTGTCTATGATTTGCAAAGAGCCTAGAATTTGGATAGTCAAGAGACATGATCCTAGCTCATGCATGGGAGCGGCACGGTTCCAACCTACGTGTTCCCAAATGGTATTGAATTTGGTGTCCATACCTATCCATTGGAGAAGGATGGTGTCAAAGGCTGGTGTGTGCAAGAACTCACGGTCTTTGAGGAGGTTGTATGCTTGCATCTCCCGTTCATTCTCCAAGTTGAGGAAGGGGGTGTCAGCTTCTTCAACGGCATGGCCTGTTGGCGCCTCCTCCTCTTCTTCGTGCAGCGTGTTCTCTTCATGTGAAGACGTATGTTGACTTGATTTCCTGCACCTACGTCAGCCTCTCCGGAACATGCCGAAAATCTGACTCCCGATCCCACTCATGGTGAGTGAGAGCTTGAGCTTGCTTTGTGGTGGAAGAGTAGGAGATTTTTGCAGTTTTCTTGCACTTGGATCTTTGTGGAGAATATTTAGAGGGTGGGAGCAAGAAAGTGATAGAGAGGAGGTGAAAAATGAGAGAGTGAGAGGGGTGAGGAGCTCAACCCGGCCTCTCTGTATTTATAGGCGCGAATGTAGGCATGGAGGGGCTGTAGGCAACGGTTAGTAGCCGTTGGGAAAAGACCACAGCCCTGGCCGCTTGTGTTGGGGGGCGGCTGCCCCTGGGGTTGGTCGGTCCCCTGGCTGGGCCCGCACTGTCTCTCCTTTTGGCAGCTGCCTCCAACGGCTATCATCAGGTGATAGCCGGTTACGATCCTCTCCAGTTCGAAAATTTTCTCCGCTTTTTGATTTTCCACAAATTTATTTACAACATTTTTTTGGTTTTCAAAAATTATTTAAAAATGAGAAATGAAAAGAGCACATACTAAAATTTCAGAAAATGATTTTTATAAGATTTTTAGAGAGAATTTATTTTGAAGTAAAAAAATAAGATGTTATAAAACTAAAGATACTTTTAAACTCCCTTTTTTCAGTTTCTGTTTTAGCAATTAAAATAAATATAAATATATATAACTATATAAATTTTTTGATATATAAATATATATTTATTTTTGATAACTACCGATGACCTTCGGCAAGGGCTCAATATTTATAGTCTGTTGGCAAGACTTCTCCCTCTTCATTGCTCTGCAGCAGTGTGAACAAACTTAGGAGAATTCTCGGGTTGCCCCGAGATTTTTCTTGTTGTTGACAGGAATAAAAGCAGCAATTTGAGCAATCTGGGTTTCTATCATTTTGTTGAAACTCAATTAATTCTTAACAGAAGAGGACAGAGTTTTAAGCTTAGCATTTATATTTTCAAACATTTTATCATTAAAGGACAACTTTTTAGTGAGATTTTCGTTAATCTTAGCTTGTCCTACAACAAGGTCTCTTAAAGATGGTTGATTTGAATTAAAATTTGAATTGAAATTATTACATTGTGGGCAGTGCTGGTTGTTTCACCTATTATTACCTCACTGTTGTGTTGGTGAAACCCGTTGTTGACGTAGGAGGCTTCTTCTTGGGCTTCGGGGCAGTTGTTCTCCGAGCCCCCAACCTCTCTATAGACTTCACACATCATGTGTGAATCCATGGCCTGGACGGTGCTCATGGTAGGATTGGTGGCACGGTCGTCTAGTCTTTTCATTAGTAAGTCTATTTGTGTAGCAAGCAGATCCGTCTCCTTCACGATGTGCGTGCCTTTTTGTGCTTTTTTCCTTCTCCCTAGCTCTGATTTTCCACCATCTTCTCGATGAGTGCTGTGGCATTGTTGATGGTGAGGAAGAGGAATGCACCTCCAACTGCAGCATCTATGCGCCCCTTTGACATGGCCGTCAGGCCTTCATAAAAGTTCTGGAGCATGAGCCAATCTTCCATCCCATGATGGGGACAGGCCTGGATGTAATCTTGGAGCCTTTCCCAAGCTTCAGGGATGGACTAGAGTGAAGTCTGCTAGAAATTTGATATCTTCCCCCTTAGAGCTATGGTTTGGCTCATGGCCAAGAACTTGGTGAGAAACACTGTGGAACACTTCTCCCACGTGTTGACGACTTCCTTGTTCTGGTAAAACCACTGTTTCACCTTCCCCGCGAGGGAGAAGGGAAACAAGCAGAGTCTTATACTGTCCTGTGCGACGTCTTTGATGACGATGGTGTCGCACAGCTCAAGAAAGTGTTGAAGGTGAGCATTTACGTCCTCACTTGGCAAGCCACAAAACTGGCTTGCCTGCACCATCATGATGAGGCCAGTACAAACCTCGAAGTTTCCATTCCCGACGTTAAAGTGGGCCCAATGGCCACGTTGGCAACAATAGGGGTGGAGTAGTCGCGGAGTGACTTGGCCATAATTGTAGTAGCAGATGGTGCGAGGGTGACCGGTTCATTTGCTGGTGGATTAGCAGAAGAAGAAATGGTACGGAACCTGTTCTTCCTTAGGAGTGCCTCCGGGTTTTCGGTGAAGTTGTTCGGCAAGTCAAAACCGTTCATACACTATCCTATTTTTGTTCTAATAAAAAGAGGAAGAAAACAACAAAGTTAGCCTCCTTAAACTATGGCTACCAATGCTTATTATGCAATTGATGTTTACACCAAGCTAGATGTTTGCATATTTCTTTGGCCCTCCCCGGCAATGGCGCTAGAAATGCTTGTTGGCATTTCTTAACGTCGTTACAAAAGATAGATTAAAGGCCCATCCCTAGCAACGTTGTCATAAATGCTTGTTGGCATATATAATTATCATTACTTTAGAAAAGTAACTCTTGGCCTTAACGGTGCAGACCAAGGTATTGTATTTCTGGTAATAAAGTTAGAAATGCCTGATTGGCCTTCCTAACCATCATTACTTACGAGTGCAATCCTGTAGCATGGCGCCGGTGGGAGCAACAAGAATTATAGTCCTTAGGTAATGACACTTAGGTACATCAATCATGATAGCTTAGTAAGAAATTATAATAAATCTGCAAGCGCACAGAACTATCATTGTAGCATTTTACCCATGAGTATTCCAGGGTATCGTTATTTATAATTGCCCGTAGGAGGGCAATATGCATCGAGCATTGGAATAAACATGATTACTTATTGTGCATGGGTAGACATAGCACAAACAGGGGTAAATCATGGTTCAAAGATAGTGGACACACATTTGAGCCAACCTCAAGGATAAAAGAGAAATAAAGAATAAAAGAATATACTAACCAGAGCAGGCATTGATCATGAATATAATTATACAAAGAATTGTTAGCAAACATCCAATTAGTATGTCTAGCATTAGGACTAAATCTGGGATGATAGAAAGATCCCTGCAGTTGGTCTGCCAGCTGATAGAGACTTTATGAATTCCTACTCGATACCCGAACGTGAGGGAATGCAAGGGATGAACAGGGCTGTCACTACCTGCCCACCTACCCCTCTATCCGACATATCCGTCGATCTCTGCATAAACGGGCACCACGCTCATATAATTGGAAACAACTCTTAACCCTCGCGAACCCCAACCCTTTGGATTGATAGGCTAGGTTAAGAGCAACCATGAAGGCATGACGAACCATCACCTCATCCCTAGTTCTTCCTCTATTCATACTAACTCGATGAACAATGAAGAACGATGATGAACAAGTCAAGAACATGACACATAAACTATATACTAGTTCATACATCATGATCATAAGATGAACATGACTATACTCTAATTCATATGCATGATTATATAAATAGGATGAGAACTTGTACATGGAGGAAAACTGTATTGTATTCATACCAAGATATTCTTCTTCATCCAAGGAAACAAGCTCTCCTTGATAGCTTTTGCCTTGCTCACAAACTGCTAAGTCTACTATAAAGAATACAAGTGAGTGGTGTGAGGTGAGTGGCTCCAAATGAATGTGTGTGTGAGAATGAAGGAGCACCCTCTATTTATAGCCCAAGGTGGTCAGTTTTGGCGTCCATAAATATGGAAGGAGGTGAAACCGACGTGAAGATACCGCCTATGAATCTCCTACAAAAGATGGGCCCGAGTGGACCCAGCCAGGGGTGGCCGGTCCCCTGGTGGGGCCTGCTAGCCACCGCCTTCGCGTGGTCGGTTCCTCTTTGGGCCTGGACCTCTCCTGCAGTTATGATCAGGCCCAGGTATGAAGTGAAGGTGGGCTCCTTTGTCATTCTTAGTTGTGTATTCTCTGAATTCGTATTCTGCTTTTGCACTTTCTTATTTGTGTATCGTAACTCCACTTGTTTCCATTGAATATCCTACAAAAACATGAACACTAGGGGTACAAGTGGAATTCCGTTAATAGCAATGCATATGTGTTAAAGTATGATTATTTCTCTCTTTTTGGAAATAAATTGGCAGTTAAAGATGATTTGTAAGCGCCCTAACAAGTGGAGTGCCTAGAACAAACCGATTCAGTACAGCTGCCCAATAACTCAAAAATTATTGTAATGCGGCACCGTAACTTCCTGCCTATGACACATAGATATCATAAAAAAAGAGATTTTGATGGAAAAGTTGATAAACAAAAGCCTCCTAACTATCAAGACAAGAAAGAGATACTTCGAGAACTTAACAAACTAGACATTATCCTTGGCAAGGGGGTCGAGGTTAGACCAGCGCCTGAAGGGGGCATCTGGAAAAAAATCAGTATTTTGGTAACTACCTTACTGGCCAGTCTTGTCTGTATGCCACTATCTTGATCCCATGCACATTGCTAAAAACATGTGCTTTAACACGTTTAACACCTTGATGAGCACCGGGGGACAAACGCGGGTTCATACACTACATGCAAGGACATGCAGTTCTTGGGAATCAGGCCTGAGCTGCATCCTGTTGAGCTAGAAAATGGCCAGTACGAACTTTCAGTTGTGTCATGGACACTGAGCAAGAACGAGCAGGATATGCTTATTTCATTCTTCGATGAACTCAAAGTCCCGACGGGCTACTGTGCAAACCCAAAGAGGCTAGTGAACAAGAGAGAATGCAAGTTCAACTATGGAATTATGAAGGCCCATGACTGCATTTCATTATGACTCAGTTTCTCCCAGCTACCCTGCGTGGTATCCTACCCCAAATGTCCACACCACAATCATAAAGCTGTGCTCGTTCGTGAATGCGATCTCGAAAAAGGTCATTGATATGAGCACGCTAGACTAGCTGCAGGAGGACATAGCCGAAGGTCTCTCTAGTTTAGAGATGCATTTCCCACCAACTTACTTTGATATAGCAGTCTATCTTCTCATTCATCTTGTTGACCAAATAAAAGCACTTGGCCCAATGTACCTGCATCAGATGTTCCTTTTCGAAAAGTTGATGAAAGCTTTTAGGACGTATGTTAGGAACATATTTAGACCAGAAGGGGGCATGGTTGAGGTATGGTCAACGGAGGAGGCCATCGAGTTCTGCACATATTATATGGACATCAACAAGGTAGGAGTTCCGGAGTCCCGTTACCAGGGAAGACTAGGTGGCAAAGGAACACTAGGAAGGAAAATTTGCACAGTAAAAGACGGTGTGTCTTGGACACATGCTCAGTCCGCTGTTCTCGAGCAAGCCAGGGAGGTGATGCCATACATTGAAGAACACCGTCAAGAGTTGCTAAATCAGTATCCACTCAGGTTACAGCCTTGGCATCATAAAAAACATAAAGCAAACTTTTTTGATTGGTTGCGACGCCGCTTGCTTACCGAAACATTGGGTAATCAACTAGATAACTTAGCCAGGGGGCCTTCGACTACATTTGCTAAGTACCAAGGGTATGAGATCAACGGATTCACATTTTTCACAAAAAAGCAAGATGAAAAGAGTGCAAACCAGAACAGTGGTGTTTGTTTCAGTGCTGAAGACAAAGACAGCAACCTGATTGAGATGTACTATGGTTCCATAGAGGAGATATGGGAGCTAACATATGGCTTGATGCCGATAGCCCTTTTTTGTTGTCAGTGGGGCCGGCTTGACGAAATCAGGACCAATGACGGTGAAGGGTCCGCTACAGTTGACCTAAAAAGGACCGCATACGGAGACGACCTCTTCGTCCTAGCAAAAGGTGTTATGCAGGTCTTCTACGCAAGAGACAACGTTAACAATGCTAGAAGTGTACTCTTTGAAAGCAAAAGAAAGATTGTTGGTGTCAATGGAGCGACGGATGAATAAGACTATAGGGGTTATCAGGAAATGCTTGCATTTGGGGCGAACATAGCCCTACCTATCATCGAAGAGGTGACGAACCAGCTTACATAAGGTGCGATCACAATGAGGCCCTCATTGTTGATAGGCCAAAGGATATTTAGAATATTATTAACTATGTTATTAGTATTCGGACGCTGTTCACCAACTATGTACTCTAATTAATATTATTTACGCACCTCTATATTGTAATATGGTAGAAAAGTTTATGATTTCTTGATTTATTGAATTTCATTTCTTATTTAAAGCATATTAAAGGAATAATAATAAAAAATAAATTAATTATTTGTTTTCAATTATAACGACTAAAACAGTATAAAAAAATATGCTATACAATTGTGGACATAACAAGATCCATCTTGTCCATATTCATCCTTAATGGCAAATAACAACTGTTGGTCAAGTGCAAGACTACGGCTTCAGCGTCAGGGAGTTGTTGTGACATTGTCGATCGGCTCCCTCCAACATGACAACGGAGTACCCAGAACCCGGAGCACCAGGAGGAGAAGGCCCTATAGGAACCGATTGGTACAGCCAAGGCCCTACTTGGTATATAATGGCTTCTATAGAAGGGATAGATAGGAAGGCAAAGGAATTCATTGGAACCATAGGCAACGGAACAATTGATCAGCTGCAGAACGATCAGCCCAAGGCAGAAACCAAGAACCCTAGGATAGCATTGCTCAATTCCTTGCCAAACTCTCTCAATTCCTCTGTTGTAAACCTCTGATTGGTATTCCTAACCCGAAGAATACTATGCTACTAGACGTAGGGCTTAGAGGCCTGAAACAGGCTAAACTGATTGTGTCCCTTGTGTGTTTTGCGTGCCCTAACCATCGGAGATCCATACATCGACCTCTAACAAATAAACTTGATGCTTGACGCGGTTTTAAACACCCGCAACAGTTGGCGTACCAGGTACAAGAGTGCGTCGTGTGTGACTATCGCTCTACGGTGGCCAAAATCACCCACTTTGCCGCCGGGCCATAGACGACGCTGTCCCCAAGGGTTGCATGCACTTCTTCAGTGGAATCGTCAACTCCGATGGCTCTTTCACCCAAAGCAAAGTTCTTTGTTTTGGGAGGTTGGACTATGTCGTTGATCATAGCGGCGAGATTCACCATGTTGAGGTGACTTTGTCAGAGGATAGTGAGTCCCTAGTGTCGTAGCCTCTGCTGGGTCTCCTTGGAGCTGACTTCGAGGTCCTAGTCTGGCAGATCCGACATCGTCTGGGTCTTGACCCTCGTGTGCAAGAGCGTCGTCGAATGTTTTGCACATCGGCGAATGCTCATCACCAGATCGTCACTTGAGAGGAACTGCTGCTGCGCCACTGCTTGTGGTATGTCCTCCCAGATCTCCCCTATGGGATCCACAATGCTGCAAAGTCGTTCTAGCTCGAGCTGGAGCATCAAGTAAGGAGGCACCACACGGTATTGTACGCTCGAGCATAGCGAGGGTCTATGTTCCTTCAAAACACAACTTTCTAGAGATACGACTATAGCAAGGCCGACGGCTACTTCGCGACATGCGTGTGCTTCTGCTTCGATAGTGGACAAACCACCGATGCCGCCCTCGAGCTCATGCCTCCATATTTGAGCCCGACTAGCCGCACGACCTATCTCAAAGAGAAGGCTGAACGCCAGGTGTGACATGCCGACCTAGATCGTGACCATACCGAGCTCGAGAGGAGAACGAGCGACATCAGGCTGCCCAGCGCGAGGACAACAGTCACGCAGAGCTCTTGACGTGTACGTTGTCCTTCCCCAGGAAGCTTATAACATGGCGGCAACGTACTGCCTGCCATCTTGGTGACATCTCTTAGAGTGTTGTATGGGTTGGCTGGTGCAACCATTTTTATCAACGGTTGGTGGTTAGACCCATTGTTGAAAACCTTCCCAATGGAAGAAAATCATTCTCACCAGCGGTTATATTAATTAAGAACATAAATTATCACCAAAATAGTTTTAGGGCTCGTTCGGTTATCAGAGAACCGCTCCCTGGAACGATTCCTGAAATTTCTTCATCAGGTGGAACAATTGATTGAATTGCCGGTGGAAGAGACGGATACTGCACTTTTTAATGCGGCCACAAGGGTCTCAGTTCACAACGGCCGTAAGGCAATGTTCTGGACATCAAGCTGGATTGATGAGCAAACACCAACATCTCTCTTCCCGATGCTGTTCGCACATAGCCGCAGAAAGAAGCGAACGGTGTGGCAAGCTCTGCTGAATGGAAAATGGATCGATGATGTTGCTCATGGACTGGACACTGGGCTGTTGCGGCAGATTGTCCTCCTAAGTCAAAAGATTCAGTCTCTGCATTCGGACCTGAACTGTGACCAAGAGGATGAGATTGTTTGGACCATAGAATCCTCTGGAAAATACTCAGCCCGATCAGCTTACGACGTCCAGTTCAGTGGGCAAATTATCTCAAATTTCTGCAGTCTCATATGGAAGGCATGGGCGACGCCAAAATGTAAGTTCTTCATCTGGCTGCTGCTTCAAAATCGAATTTGGACGGCAGCTCGCTTGCAGCTAAGGGGATGGGAAAACAGATATTTTTGCACGCTATGTGAGCGAAACCTGGAGACTGCACTGCATCTTTTCATGGAGTGCCCTTATCCAAGAAGACTATGGATTATGGTTGCTAGGTGGAGTGGATGCCCCAATCTTCAACCAACAACCTGGACGAAGCACGATGACATAGAAGCATGGTTCATGGCGGTAACTAAGGCTGGGACCAAGGAGGCACACTCACACGACAGGAATCAGGGTCTTTGCCGAGTGCTCGAAGCACTCGGCAAAGGCCGTTTTACACTCGGCAAAGGCTTTGCCGAGTGCCGCACTCGGCAAAAGGCACTCGGCAAAGAATACGTCGGCAAAGGATTCTTTGCCGAGTGCCAGATGTCGTGCACTTGGCAAAGCCTTTGCCGAGTGCCATGTCAGCGCTCGGCAAACCTAACGGCCGCCGTCAACCCCAGGCCATCTTTGCCGAGTGCTGACGTGGCAGGCACTCGGCGAAGACTTTTTTTATTTTTTTTCCCGAAAATTCTTTGCCGAGTGCTGAGGTGGCAAGCACTCGGCAAAGAGCTTAATTATTTTTTTATTTTTATTCGGGAAAAGACCTTTGCCGAGTGTCGGCTCTCGGCAAAGTTATGGTCACTTTGCCGAGTGCCAGGCTGGCACTCGGCAAAGCTGCTGACCTGGGTCATGATTCCCAGCTTTGCCGAGTGCTAGCACTCGGCAAAGCTGGGAAACAGATTTTTTTTCATGTTTTCTGCTGTTTTCTCTCATTTCATTCATCCAATATTACATATATTCAACAAACATCACATATATGCATCCATTATTACAAATATGTATCCAATATCACATAATCTCACATAAAGGCACAAATATCTCACATTTCAAGCATGATCCAACATAATGGTCGAAGCCATTATCACAAATATGCATATACAAGTCCATCCACACATCCAAGCATGATCCAACATAACGGTCGAAGCCGCAAGTCCATCCACAACATAAAGTCATCCATGCAAGTCCATACACATCCATGCTGCCCAAGTCCATATATAAATCCATACCTAAGATGTGGCGCCGCCCCCAGGGCCCTCTGAGTGTGAAGAGCTCCTAGGCTCCTGCTGCCCTGGCCACGAGCTCCACCCTGGCTGTGGAGGGGCACCCTGGAACGTCCACCCCGGCGGCGGAAGCTGAGGGCCGCCTATCCACCCGGAGTACCCCTGCTGTGGAGGAACGGCACCTGGAGGCGGGTACTGTGGAGGCGGGCCAAGGTACTGTGGAGAAGGTCCACTTGTAGGAGTCGGGTTCGAACCCGCCGACTGTGGCTGCACAAATGAGAAGCAATCTAATTAGTACGACAAAAATGGCCATTTTCGAGTAAGAAGTAGTAGTAGAGTAAGTCTAGCAACCAGCAGCCTTAGTTTGTGACATGTGTTTCTGTATCAATTGGAAAATGTAACATTGGTGGTTGCCATATAAACGCCACAAGATAAGTTCATGGCAGCCATGGAACCACGGGACACATCCATCCCAGCCATCACATGAAACCAGGCCCAAGTGTTGCTGGGTATGGATGTGTCGCATGGTTTGATGACTAACATGAGATATAAAACATCTTGGCAGCCACCTAACATTTAAACACATGTCTACATCATTGGCTTTGCCCAAGAACATAATAACAAATTGGCTAACAAAAGTGACAAGAGTAAAGTAACAACAAGGCTAACAAGAGTAAACCTGAGGCGACGTAGGATCCGGACTAGGAGGAGGGGGTGCAGCGAACAGCGAGGCAGGCAACGGAGGCAGGGTCATTCCCAGGATCTGAAGGGCCTGGAAGTAGCTCGCCACGTCCGCCATCTGACGGGCCGAGTGCTGCTGGACAACCTCCAGTTGACGCACCGACTGCTCCCGGAAAGCCTGCAGCGATCGCCTATAGGTCTCCTCCTGGGCCGCCTGCTGGGCCTGCAACGCTGCCAACTGGGCCTGCAATATTACCCCGCAAGATACATGTTTAAAGGCAATGTACATGTGTAAAACGAGTGAACGACGAATGAAACTATGTACTTACCTGTTGGGCCTACAACAGTGCCAAGACCTGCGCGTTGACCTGCGCGTTGCTCGGCTGCCGAAGCGCTATGGGGATGTCGGAGGAGCTCGTGGACCTGGCTTGAACCTCGCTCAGCGTGGGAACTGAGGACGACTCGATAGCGCTGTTGGCCATCCAGTACCGGCCGTGCTGCTTCCCTCCTTCCAACCTCATCAGGAGGTCTGTGTCCAGGGGCTCGATGGTGGGGTCAAACTCCTCCCCATGGCGCTGGCGAGCCGCGGTGGTGTACTCGGCGAGCTTGGAGTAGGCACTCTCGTTAGTGTACGCGTCAGGCCCATCCTACGGGTTGTAGACGTTGTCCACCGTTGTCACTTTGCCCTTGTGAGCCAGGGCATACCCCGTGAACTCGTTGACCTGCTGCCCTAGATGGGACTGGGCCTGCGAGGAAAAATACAAAGATGATCACAAGTAATGACAATTGTGCGCTGAAATAAATAAATCAACTGAAGCATACCCATCGTTCCATGTACACTGGGAGGGACTGGTTGCCTTGGTGGTGTGGTGCCCCTCGCATCTGCAGGCGGCATTCCCGGCGGGCTCTGCATGTCTCGTAGGCCTCATCGCTGGTCCACCTGTCCACAATGGCTGCCCAGTAGTCCCTGTGCCTGTCGCACCATTCCGGACACATCTGCATGACATCAAGCAAGTTAACTACAAGAAAATGAATTGAATGTTTCAAAAGAAGGAATCAGAACTGAACTTTCCTACTTACCTGGAGGTACTGGTCCCTGGTGAGGTCGGTCTCCCTACTCAGCAACATCTCCCTCGCTTGCGGCTTCTTCACCACCCGGCCAAGCACGTCGGCGTTGTAGGTGATGATGCACTGGAGGTGGTACTCGTGGTACAGGTCCTTGAGACGCTCTCTACAGACCCTCTCCTGCACTCGCGCCGCATAGGCCTCGTGCCCTTCCTCGCACTTGAAGAACTCCTGCACACAGATATCATGTATCATTTTAGTGTTTCAAGAACGTAGTATCGAGTAGTGCTGTGCGATGAAAAGACTCACCCAGAACTCCCTCTTGATCTTCGCCGCTACGGTCTCGCCCTCCTGGGAGATGCTAGAGAAGTGCTCCCACGTCATGGGAGGCTGCAGTTCACCATTGTGGATGACCTGGCCGGGGTAGTGGTGCCGAATCAGCAGGCCCTGGATGCCATTGACATGGCGCGCTTTCCCGCTCACAACCAGCCAGGTGCTGCACAAGTCATAAAGAACAATTCTTAGTCTGAAGTTCGATTTTCAACATGTATACGAACAAGTAGTGAAAATAGAATTGGTTACTTACTTGTCACCCACGGGTCGAATGACCGGGCGCTAGGCCGGGAGCGGCCGGCGGTCAGGGAGGGACGAGGGCCCGCGCTGGTAGACCTTGCTCGTACCCAACGACGAGCCTGGTGACGCCTCGCCCCCGTCGTCACCGTCGTCCTCCTCGCCGCCGTCACCGGTCGTCGTCGTCGTCGTCCTCCTCACCCCCGTCGTCGTCGTCGTCGTCGTCGTCGCCGTCGTCGTCATCGCCGCCCCCTGCTGGGAGTCCTGGAACTCCAGCCTCCTCGTAGACGGGGGCCTCCCCCGCCTACTCGCCGACAGGTCCTCGTCGGCGGTCGTCTCCTCCTTGGCGGCGGGCTCCTCCTCGGCGGTCGGCTCCTCCTCGTCCCGTCGCTGGTACAGCGACTGGACCTGTCGAAGCGGCCGCTGCCGCTGCCGCCGTCCGCCTGGCATTTTGTCGAGTGCCTGCAATGACAAAACAGGAAACAATTAGCACAAATAAATGACAAGTACTTGTAAAAGAAACATAATTTGCAAGATAATAATAATAATAATAATAACAACAATGTAGTATTACATGAATTAGAAACCATGCCCACGAAGGGCAATATGGCTGGCGTGTACTCATCATCACTGTTGTCGTCAGCACTATCGATATTGTCGAGCTCAATTAAGTGCCTGAGATCATCCTCATCATCTGTATCGTCAGGATCATCGTCATCAACCTCAACAACTCTATCATCGCGCTCCTTCCTCCATCGCTCCAGGATTTGCAAGTCCTTAGCATCCTGCACTTCAACACCCTCGTCCTCATCGATGTCGTTATCTACTTCCATGCCCATGAGAGAAAGAATGTCTATCTTGAAACTCCCTTCTAGCCCCTCGGGTTGATAGAACTCGCCGTTATCTATGTTTGGGTCAAAGTAGTAATCATCATCGTTTGGGACAGCCGCTTTACCGTGCGGCGACACCAACTGCACAAGGGACCATCCCGCCAGGTTCTCGTCTTTTTGGCACGCCCATGGGAGGTAATAAACTTGCATGGCGTGTCGGTTAGCCACAATATAAACATCATCTCCTTTATAGACAGAATCCTGTCGAATTTTGATTTGCCCAATCTTTAGGTCTTTTCGAGTGACATCAGGATCGAACCAGTGGCATTTGAATACCACTGGCGCAAAAGCTTTGGCACCCGCAAAGTTGAGCTCGTATATTTCTTCGACTATACCATAATAGTCCTTATCATCCGTGCTGGGCGTACGAACTCCGGTGCACGTGGTTTTTAGGTTGGCCCGACTCGCCTCATAGCTTCTCGGGCGAAAGCGATAGCCATTGACATCATAAACGTTGAATGACTGGACCCTACGGGAGAAGCCACTGCCCACCTGTTTCAATTCATCACTTATTTCCGCAGCCGTGCTGGCCTGCAAGGTCAGGACCGGTAGATCGTTACATTACTAGCTCCTAGGAGCAAAAGTGGAATCTCAAAGTCAGAACGAGGTTACTTGGATGGTACCTTTGTACAGAACCAGGAAATGAAATCGGGCACACCATGTCTAAACAGATGGTCTTCTTCTTGCTCGGTAGGAGCCCTATTGCCTCGCCAGTGTTCATTAATAAATTCCCTAAAAAAACAAAGGGGTCAGATTGATAGGTGTAGGATAGTGATGGCGTATGTAACAAGCTCATTGAGAACTTACTTCTGATAAGGAATCACTTCATCAAGGTTCAACAACAAGTAGAGCATGATATCACGCCACTGTTCATGGGACAACTTCTTTGTGGTACCTGCGCTTGGACTTCCCATCTCCCCTTGGAAAAGGCTGAGTTTCGATGAATTCTCGTCGGCGATGTAACGAGGGGTTGGATTATGCATGCGGCTGGGAAGTTTCTCAGTATAGTACGCCTGTGTGAATGTCGACACCTCCTGCAGAATGAATGCCTCTGCCACAGAAGCCTCAATTTTGGCTTTATTCTGACACATTTTTCGAAGAAGCTTTAGACACCTCTCGATTGGATAGCACCAACGAAACTGTACGGGGCCACCCAACCGTGCCTCTCGCGGTAGGTGCAAAATCAGATATTGCATCGACAGGAAGAAGCCGGGTGGAAATATCATCTCCAACTTGTAGAGCAACAAAGGTGCAGCCTTCTCAAGGTCTACAAGCACGTCCCGAGATAACTCCTTGGCACAAAGCTGGCGAAAGAAAAAGCTCAACTCCGCCAGGACACGCCATACTGGCTCGGGGAGGTATCCCCGGGTCATGGCAGGAAGGATCCGCTCAATCCACACGTGGAAGTCATGACTCTTCATCCCTAAGACTTTCATAGTCTGCAAGTTCACTCCCCTACTCAGATTCGCCGCATACCCATCCAGGAATAGTATCATCTTCATCCACTGCAGTACTTCCTTCCTATCTTCCCTTTTCAAGATGTAATCGGCCGGGCCCCTTTTCCATCTCTTGCCTGGCGCAGGGGTCTTCATCACTAGCTTTGGTCTATCGCAAATCGTCTCC
This sequence comes from Bothriochloa decipiens, assembly GCA_023333625.1. NCBI lineage: Eukaryota > Viridiplantae > Streptophyta > Magnoliopsida > Poales > Poaceae > Bothriochloa > Bothriochloa decipiens. Next base: position 56,928,832 of record CM041633.1, on the reverse strand, counting down.
ACGTCTAGTCTAGCCTTAATGTTGTCCTTTGACTTTTTCATGTCCAAGAGTGTTGCAAACAGTGCCTCGGCGACATTCTTTTCTGTGTGCATTACATCGATGTTGTGTGGAAGAAGAAGGTCCTTGAAGTACGGAAGCCTAGTCAAGCCTGATATATGAGTCCACATGTGGTCAACACCATATCCCTTAAAACCACCGTTGTTCTCATCAACTTGGAGAGCCTCTATCTCGGCAAGGACCTCGGCAGGGCTCTTGATCTGAGGAATGGGGTCGGTGACTTGAACACCTTTCGTAAAGTGCTTTTTATCTCGTCTCAATTCATGGTCCTCAGGCAGGAATTGACGATGTTTGTCGAAGGAAGAATATTTGCCACCCTTGTTCAGCCAGGTGAACAGCACAGCTTGCTTGCATATTGGGCAAGGGAACTTTCCGTGAACACCCCACGCGCAGAATAAGCCATACGCCAGGAAGTCATGCATGGAATACTAGTACCACACATGCATTATGAAGTTCCTCTTTGTAGCTCGGTCATAAGTCAGTACCCCCTCTTCCCAAGCCTTCTGCAATTCATCCCACACTGGCTCCATGAACACACCCATGTTGTTTCCTGGGTGTCCAGGTATCATCAGCGTCAAGAACACATTCCTGGGTTCGAACATGGTGCCGGGTGAGAGATTGAGGGGGATCACGAACACAGGCCAACAAGTGTACGGGGCCGCCATCATTCCAAATGGGTTGAACCCATCTGTTGCCAGCGCTACGCGTACATTCCTCGCCTCCATAGCCTTGACAGGATTCATGTTATCAAAGTGCTTCCATGCGTCACCATCTGATGGGTGTACCATCTTGTCATTACTGTATCTTTTTCCATTCTTGTGCCAAGTCATTTGTTTCATGGACTCCTCTATCATGTATAGCCGTTGCAACCTCGGTAGGAAAGGAAGATGTCGTACGACCATCTCGGGGATCTTAGACTGTTTTGTTTTACCATCACTACCTTCTACCTCCACAAACCTAGAGACTTTGCACTTTGGACAGTGTGTTGCTTTCGCGTGCTCTCTCCTAAATAGGACGCACCCATTCATACAAGCTTGGATCCCCTCATAAGGCATCTTAAGTGCACGAAGGAGTCTCTGTGACTCGTACGTGTTCTTTGGCAGGATATGATGATCCGGAAGCAGTTTGCCAAAAACTGTCAACACGAGATCGAAGCCGTCTCGACTAATGCCCAATTGCGACTTCAACGCTATTAGGCGCGAAATTGCATCCAGTTGCGAAACCGTTGTCTTCTCGTGAAGGGGCTTCTGTGCCGCCTCCATCATGGTGTAGAACGCCTTTGCGCTTTCCTCTGGATCATCCTCCACCTCCATTGCTTCATTAAAGTCGGCCATCATGTCAGCCATCCCAGCATCTGCATCATACTCTTCGAGGAGGGATCTCACCGCCTCCTCCCTCATACGAGCATGTTCACCATGGTGGTTCCAGCAGGTATAGTTCGGAACGAATCCGTTCTTGTAAATATCTCTGTACATCTCCCTCTTTCATTTCTTTTTCTTGTTCTTGCATTTGCTGCAGGGACACGGCATCCGACTCGACCCTTTAGCAACTGGGCCAAATGCATGCTCCAGGAAAGCATTGGTCCCCCTAACCCATTCATGGCTCTTACTTTCGAAGCCCGTGTACATCCACTCATGGTCATCCATCCTCTGTCATGTGCCAATATAAGCGAGCAATAAAACCCTCTCCTGCATATACAAGGCGTCCCTACCATCTAATAGGTGAAGGATAGGTCCTAATCCCACCCGAGGATGCGTAGATAAGGTTAGCTTCCATGCTCCGCTCCCGTCCGAGATGGAATTTCGGTAGCACCTCACCGCTGTTCTCCCGATACACGTCCTGGCGGGGAGAGTGTGTATCCGGAGAACAACGGGGAGGTACTGCCGAAACTCCGACTCCAACGGGAGCAGAACATGGAAGCTAACCCTTCTACGCATCCACGGGCTGTCCAAAAAACGTGGACAATCCAAAAGAGATACCATCGCAGATATGCACGCATACCAATGACCGTATCTCTTTTGGACGGGAGACGCCTAACTTGGTTACGACGACAATGGTAAGAGAGAGAGAGAGCTCAATTATACCTAAGGTGGCGGCGCAGTGGCGAGTCGGTGCAGTGGCGAGTCGGTGCAGCTCCGAGTCCCCTCCAACACGTCCTGCTCTACAAAAGAAGAAAAACATCACTATTAGTTGAAATCGGCAGAACCTCCCCTGTACGGGGAGGTTTCCAAAACCTGCAAGAAAAGTCGGCACGAAGATCGACGTCCACATTTCTGGCACGATGGCCCACACACCAATGATATACATGGCACGAAGGCCATCAATGACCCATACGGCACGAACACCATCAATGACATACATGGCACGAAGGCCGACAACCGAGGGGAGTTTTATACCTTAGGTGGCGGTGGAGTCGAGTGACGCGGTGCTGCGGCAACCTTCTTCTCCGGAGACGCACGGGTACGACTACGGGGGCGAACGGTGAGGGCGACCAGCCTCCTGCTTCTCCCTTCTCCTTCCTCCCTTCTCCCTTCTCCTTCTTCCTTCCCCCTCCTCCTTCTCCTCCCTTCCCTTCTTCCTTCCCCCTCCTCCTTCTCCCTTCTCCTTTCTTCTCCCCTGGTTCCTCTTCCTCCTCTCTGTAGGCACTTCGGAGGCGGGCCAAGGGGCGCTGCGAGGGGCAGCGGCGAAACGGGGCGTGGCCGAGGGTGGGGCCACCGGGGCAGAGGACCGGCCGACCTGGGTGCCGGCGAGGGGCGGGGCCGCCGGGGCTAGGCGCGAGCCCGATGGCGCGGCGAGCGCTGGGGCGCCAGCGCGGCCAGGTGGCGGAGGGGCGCCGGCGGTGGTGGAGGGGCGCGGCCCTGGCAGCGCCGGCGGCGACGGGCGTGGAAGCGGCGAGGGGGCGAGGGGCGGCAGGCGAGGCTCGCCGGCGTCGAGGTCGGCCACCGGCGCGGGCCTTGCGGTGGCGGAACGCGAGGGCGTGGCGGCGGCGGACGGCGCGGCGGCGGGGTCGGAGCTCCGGCGGCCGGGGGAAGGCCGCAGGCGGTGGCGGGGACCGGCCGAGGGGCGTGGACGCGGGGTGGGGACCGATTAGTGGGCGTGGTGCCGGCGGCGGGCACGGTGGCGGCGGCGGCGTCGGGGTGGGAGCAGGGGCTGGTTGGGGGTCGGGGGTGGGAGCGGATAGGATAGGGTTTGAGTGGGCTGGGCCGATAACTGCAGGCCGGGCCTTTGCCGAGTGCCAGGAATCGGGGCACTCGGCAAAGACTTTTTTTATTTTTTTTCCAAAACCCTTTGCCGAGTGCCGCGTCGGCAGGCACTCGGCAGAGGCCTCTTTGCCGAGTGTCACCCATGGCACTCGGCAAAGTGAAATTTTTTTTTTGTTTTTGTCATCCCATTTTTTTTCTAGAACCTTGGTACAACAAATACATGTTAAATTTGAAA
>CM041633.1:56887713-56910337 GCA_023333625.1 Bothriochloa decipiens | reverse complement strand
TAACCCTCGTGCTCCAATTGATCTTTTGCCTTTACCTACCAATGAAACAACGCATAGTGATGCTAGTGCATGTGCTGAATTTATTCGTAAGTTACATGAAACCACTAAAGAAAATATTAAAAAGATGAATGAAAAGTATAGAATTGCTGGTAGTGAAGGTAGAAAAGAACTTAAACTTGAACCAGGTGATTTAGTATGGTTACATTTGAGAAAAGATAGGTTTCCAGAGCTACGTAAGTCAAAATTAATGCCAAGAGCTGCTGGTCCTTATAAAATTATTGAGAAAATAAATGATAATGCATACAAACTTGAGTTGCCACCCGAGTTCAGGGTTAGTCCTTCTTTCAATATTTCAGATTTGAAGCCGTATTTGAGAGAAGAAGATGACCTTGAGTCGAGGACGACTCCAATTCAAGAGGGGGAGGATGATGAGGACATCACTCCATTGAACACACAAGATGATCCTCCGCTGGACATTCAAGGTCCAATCACAAGAGCTCGCGCACGACAATTAAATTTACAGGTGAGCTCGTTCTTAAGGAAGTCTTTTTATGATTTTGAGAATGGATTGCTACCTAATGATTATATTGTACTTAGGAATAATGGAGAGGACCAAGGGATGCATAAGGGATGGCTTGGAGGCGTGGAGGACCAGCAAGGGCACCCAAGTCAAGGTGGAGGCCCAAACCGAGTCGACTTCGAGCCTGTTTCGGAGTTCAAGACTAGTGTGGAGTAAAGTGGACGCCCAGGACGCATCCGGACTCCGTTTTTGATGATCGACCTATGGATGCAAAGATAATTTCATAAGGAAGCCAATGGCGTTGATTTGAGGTCAAAATTCCTTTAGAGTCATCAGGAAACATTGAAACAAATTAGCGTCCAGAATCTGTTCCGGTGCTGCATCACCGTTTTTGGTCCGTTGGGCCGTGTATCGTTATTGAGCCCATTAGGGGGCACGTCCAGAGGTGGCGATGACCCTTAGACCTATATAACCAGCCGCCACCTCTCTCGTTAGGTTTTGTGTTTTGCTTAGATTATTCTGTTCACAACAGTTTCGTCGCGCCGTCAGTTTGTGAAACCCCAACTCGTGAGATTAATCATTCATCTGCAATTGGTTGCATTCTTTCGTGTTCTTACTTGTGTTCTTCGATTAGCAGGCAAAGGACTCAGCCTTCTTGGCGAGGTTGACTGTGCTTCAATGGTTGATAACCAGAGGAGACGTGGTGCTGCAATTACGGGGTTCAGAGCCGAGTTGTTCGGAAGCCGGATCGAATTGTGTCATGATTCCACCAAATCAAGAGTTATTAGAACCTTTCGGAAGATTGGGAACCCTAGTTCACATTAGAACACTGGATATAATCAAATCTTTATGGCTGAAGAAGATATCTCCAAGACTGCCTTCAGATGTCTAGGTCATGTGGGGTTATTTGAATGGATAGTCATGACTTTTGGTTTAAAGAATGCCGGTGCTACTTATCAGAGAGCAATGAATTACATTTTTCATGAGTACATCGGCACATTGGTTGAAATTTATATAGATGATGTGGTGGTTAAGTCTGGAGACTTCGGCAATCATCTAGATGACTTGCAGAAGATATTGGAGTGCACAAGAAAACATGGGTTGAAAATGAATCCCAACAGTGTGCATTTGGTATCGGCAGGACAATTCTTAGGCTTTATGGTGCATCAGAGGGGTACTGAAATTAGCAGAAAATCCATTGATGCCATCAATAAAGTGATTGCTCCTATCGATAAGACTGAACTACAGTCTTTGATCGACAATGAATCCTATCATTAGACCGTGGTCGTTTCGAGGATGGGCTATTGATCTAATCGGTCAGATTTATCCACCGTCAAGCAAAGGGCATAAGTTCATACTCATCGCTACCGATTACTTTACAAAGTGGGTTGAAGCAATCCCTCTGAAGAATGTGACATCGACAAACATGATTGACTTTGTGAAGGAGCATATCGTGTATCGGTTCGGTATTCCTCAGACTATTACAACCGATCAGGGAACCATGTTCACTTTAGGAGAATTTGATGGATTTGTTGATAAAATGGGAATCAAGGTTTTAAACTCTTCTCCTTATTATGCTCAAGCTAATGGTCAGGCCGAAGCATCTAATAAAGGGATTATTAAACTCATTAAGCGCAAGATTAAGGAAAATCCCAGGAGGTGGCACATGGTTTTGAATGAAGCCTTATGGTCATATCGAATGGCCTGTCATGGTGCTACTAAGGTGTTGCCTTATCAGTTGGTGTATGGACATGACGCGGTTTTGCCTTGGGAAATAAAGACAGGTTCGAGGCGGATATTTCATCAAGATCAACTATCAGCCGATGATTACAATACAGTCATGAAAGATGAGTTGGAAGATTTGGCGGGTCATCGGCTAAAGGCTTTGCTCCGCATTGAAGAGAATAAGAAAAGAGTTGCTAAGCAGTATGACAAGAAGGTAAAGGTGAAGGAATTTGTTAATGGTGATCTAGTCTAGAAACTAATTTTACTGATTGGGACTAAGAGCGCAAAATTCGGCAAGTGGTCTCCAAATTAGGAAGGTCCTTATCGAGTAAATCGGTCCGTTCCTGGTAATGCTTATATCCTAGAAACTCTTGAAGGAGAAATATTTCCAAAAGCATTGAACGGTAAATATTTGAAGAAGTACTATCCTAGCATTTGGATGGATGCATGAAGAAAACAGATAAAGTACTTGTTCAAAAAGTGTGTATCGGCACTATGTTAATGTGAAGATTTTACAAGTTGCCGATGTATTACTTTGCCGATGAAGAAGAAAGTTTACAGATTCAACAATGAACGGATGGCCGAAATCGCACGCAGGTGAACCTGATCAGTTTCCTCTAGTGTCCTTGCATCTTCATCGGCATTGCCTTCCACTGGCTTGATCTTCTTCTTGAGGGCCAGAGTCTTGAGGGCTTGGTTATCCCTTTCTTGTTGGAGGATCTTGATAGCTTCGGGCATTTGGGCCTTCTCCTGATTTGCTGTGTCTAAGGCTTCTTCGACTTGTCTCAGCTCCACTAGCAGGGCTTCTCTTTTTGCCGATAGTTGAGCAATCGTTTCTTCCAGATCTGCACAAGAGGCTTCTAGTTTACCAATGTCTTTGTGTTTCTCATCGGCAAATTGCCTGTGCTTCATCATGTCCTCCTGGAATCTCGCCTGATGACTCTATCAGCAATTCGCTGGGCAGCCCTCTGATACTACAGCTGCCGACTCTCTAGATGTGTAGCTTGGAAGAGTGCTTCCTCGACATCGGCAGGAATCTGGCCTGGAATTTCTTTGACGGTTGCTCTTGCGGAATCAGAATCCTGGATCAGCAAAGAGGTCTCCTGTTGCAGCAAGGATAATAACGTCTCCAGCTGAGATTTGGTTTTAGATGATAAAGCTTCAAGGGTTGGAGCAAAGCTTTCTTCGTTGTCATCATCATCAGGAATATCTCCAATAATAGAAAAGGAGAATAGGCTATCGGGGGAATCTTGCTCCTGAAAGGAAAGAGTTGTTAGCCAAAGGATATGAATGTCAAAAATTAACTAAGGAAGTTAACTTACTTGCTTCAAGGCAATTTCTCGCCTTTGGCTAGAGGAAGCAACCTGAGATGAGATTGCCGATGGCGTTTTCTGTGCTGGTGCCTTGGTTGGTTGCTGCTGCAACACCTATGCCGATGAAGACTCTTGTACAGGAACAACTACCGGTTGAAGAACAGTTGCTAATAGGGAAGCATGCGCAGGAGCATCGGGCGATATCTGGCGAGGCGAGGATGTCGATGATGTGATTGGAGCTGGTGAAAGCCTCGACCGTTTTGATTGAGACTCGTCCTCCGATGAAGCCTTATGCTTGTGCTATAAAATATCGGCATCGGATGGCTGGGGGGCATCGGCAATGGATGGTTGAAGTGTCTACGCACTCGGGGCAGTTGCCGATCGACTACTTGATGTTGTGAGAGAAGCAGATGAGTAAAAGTACCAATACGATGGTCAGAGTTTAATTTGAGGGGTACCTCTAGAGAATCGTCAAGGATGACGAGGCGTGGCGATGAAGGTGCAGCAGGTGGAGATGAAGGGCGAGTTGCCGATGAGGATTCATCAAATGTAGAACTTGCACTCTAAAATATAAGATCAGTATATCATGGCAATCGGCACACACAGAAGAAAATAAGACAGGTACCTGGAATGTCCGTGCTAAAGATGCAGCCATGCCCGATGGAGCAGCCATACTTCTGGTCGATTTTGATTTGAAGGAGCTCCTATTGAAATGACCGTGGCACATCAGAGCATCTAATGAGCGAGCTCTGTAGCCGATTGTGGATATTGGAGATATCGGCTGTAGCCTTATATCTTTGCCACTCTTGCTCAATGTTGGAATCGGATCATCAACCTGTTGAAAAGGAGTTAGTTGCCGATAGATTGAAAATGAGAATTGGGAGAAGTGCAGATGGTCAAACTTATTGCATCGGCAGGTATGGCATGATCAGGGTCGATGAGATTGCAATAAAAGTGAGGAGATGCGAAGAATAGTTGCTCTTTCCACTCTTGCCACCACAATTTGAAAGATTCAGTAACGAAGGAAGCTGGTACCCAATCGGTCAGGTGAACATTAGAGGTATCAGCATCAGGAGGAAGAGTTACTATCTTGCACCAATCCATGCTGCTAGTGATAATTTTTCTCGGCTTAATCACATCGACGTAGCAAAGTTTGATGGGTAGGTGCCTGAAAGCTAGTTGTCTTGCTACTGCCGATGGATTGTAGAACTCATATGTGGTATTGATGTTCTTCCCACTTCCAAACATGTTGACCGGAATGGTGCGAGGGGTGATTATTGCGCTAAGAATATCGGCATCTTTATTCAAAGCCTCATCGGTAAAGTTGAAGAACAGAGGGAATCTTGCTTCTTCATCAATATAAGGGACCCAGGCCTGAAGCTCAGAGGGAATGCCGATGTAGAGTCTATGGAAGAGATTGCCGATCTGAGCTCTGTTTGCCTCCACCCCTAGTAATACTACCAGTGCTTCTCCAAAGTTGAGAGGGGGCGTGTTGCCGATTCTTCTTCCTCGAGTTGATAGTCTTCAGGAAGATTCTGAGGGAACCGCTGGGCGAACAGATCAATGTGAAAATACTTGTGCATATGGGCGTTCAGCCACATATTGATGAACCACCAAGGACCTCCCAGATTGCCGATGGACTTGCCTTGCAGCAACTTTTGTGACACTTGGTGAAGAAGATGGTAAACTGAGCCAAGGAGATATCGGCCAAGTGGGAGTCTGATGCCGTTAGCCAACATCTCTGCTATAGGAAGGTGAATATTGGTCGGTCCAACTGTTCTGCCATAGAAGATGAATTTCTCAAACCACATGTTCAAGAAAGCTGAGTGCTCCCTATGATTAACCAATCCGGATTTCTGATACTCGCTGAATATCCGGTCCAACTGCCGATGTTCCTGGTGGTCAGCTGATGCTTAGGCTTCCTCTGAAATAGAGTGTTGTCATCGGTAGTTGAGACATCCAGGCTAGTGAGCATGACTACATCAGCAAGAGTGGGGGAGGCTGGTCCATGTTTAAAGATGAAGGTATTCATGGTATCGGACCAAAAGTAGGAGGCAACAATTAGCAGTGACTCATTCCTCTCCATATCGGCGATGGACAATTTGATGCACTGGTCTAGTTTTCGTTCTGCCCAATACAGCTCCATTGGCCTGGCAACCCTTAGATACCAATCTTTCCATCCCTTAGTGATTTTCTGCCAAGATCGGAAAGTGTCAGTCCAAAGACCCAAATTGAAGTTCTGAGCTCTAAAGGGAATTCGATTGGTTTCCGCATTTATAATATCAGTTGGGTCTAGATTCCCCATTGGGCCTAGACAGATGAATTGGTTTTGATGTGTAGGGATGAGAAGTTTATTGCTAAGTTCCTAAGATTAAAGATTGAAATGAGGAGGAGTCATGAACTCTGCGAAAGAGAGGAAAAGTCAAAAGACGGATAAAGAAGAAGATTAACCTTGGGGACGTCGAAGGGGACAGCCATGGCCGTGGACGAAGATGGAGAGAACGAAGAATGCTAATGGAGGCTAAGAATCGCCGCTAAGAGTGGCGCCGATTGAGTTCGTCGAAGGATCGTCTGCTGATGTCGCCGCCGGAAAGAGAAAGGCTAGGGTTGAATCAAGGATGAAAAATGGGCCACGGTGGAGGAAGCATTATATGGGCCCGTTGGTACAGGATTTTCATTGTAATCATGACCTGGAGGAAATTTTGGTGCATAAAATATTTTATGCTCCGAAATTAGGGGGCATGTGTTGACACTGTTTTTTGGCACGTGTAAATAAGGATCGGGAAACTAAATTAAATCAGCAAGAGGTTGGTTTTTCTTCAGCATTGCTTTCAAGCTGCCAATGGGTGGTTGCCGATGAAGCGCATGTTGATCTCGTACATTGCCAATGAAGCCGAAGAGCTGTTTTCGATAAGGTTGGCAGAGGACGAGAGGATTGTTACCGATGAGGCGGAAAGAGCTGTTGCCTATAAGAATGGCAGGAAGACTAGGAGGTTGTTGCCGATGCCAGGAATATACCGACGAGGAGATAACTTCATCATGATGGAAGCGGACAGAGGATCGGCATCATAGAGCTTATGATTTTCGTAGTATAGTTTGAGTCCAACTCCTATATAAGTTTTATTTCTTTCCTTAGGAGGTAGAGTTCGTATAAGGAGTTAGTTTATTTCTTCTATATTTGAGCTTTGCGTGTTAAATTAGGACTCTTTGATTAGCAGAGTATAAATATATGCCAAGGGCATTGTAATAGGGATCCAAGCATCAATAAACAAATCTACTATTTATCGTAATTTACTTCTATCAGCACTTTACTTTTCGATGACTTCGTCAAGTATTTTCTCTTTTTCAATGAGTTCTTTCAAGAATCAATGGGCTGCATCAACTTAATCTCTGGCGACCTTGCAAGTTTCATGTTTACCGAGCGCAATTCAGGCTTTGACTTCTGGGCGTATCGCTGTCGTCTCGTCTGATCTGTTCAACGGTTATCGAATACATTCTGAGCTTTGACGTCCGGGCGTATCGCTGTCGTCTCGTTCGGTTTTTATTCAAGTTATCATCCTTGTCGATTAACAGGTCAAATCGACTGGCACGCTTCGGATATCGAGTTTGGGTATTAGCCCGGTGTGTTTGTAGATAGAATTTTGCATCAACAGTTTGCACATTTCTTGGAGGAGGCATCAATAATATCCGATATCTGATCTTGGAAGCTCTTATCTACGAAATAGACAAGGTTGGCTCCCTTTTCAAACATTGGGTCAGTAGGTCTTTTCCCCGTCAACATTTCCAAAATCACAATTCCGAAACTGTAGACATTCCCACTAGTCGATACACGAGCACCTCCAGGGTATTCTAATCAAATTAAAGAACACGTTAGTATTGCAATACACTGTATCATCATCGCACTTTAGACAAAAAGAATGATCTTGGTAATGCATATCAAACATATGTGAAGCAGGAACAATACCTGGAGCAATGTACCCAATAGTCCCCTTGATCCTAGCGGAAGTAGTTGAATCTGTTGATCTCATCAACTGAGTATCAAGATAGAAGTTTGCAATGCCGAAGCCACCAAAATGAGCAGTCATGTCATCGTCTAGTAGTATGTCACTAGGCTTCACATCACAATGAACAATGGGCCTTCCACTATCATGGCGTAAATAATCCAACGCATCAGCTATGTTAACAGCTATGCTTAGTCTTTGAGTTAAGTTCAGATGTTTTGGAGATTTCAGTTTCGGGCTGTTATGTAACCATGTGTCAAGATTGCCGTTACTCATGAATTCATAAACTAGAGCTTTGAAAACATTGCCATCGCTATCTACAGTAGAGCATGCAGTTATGATCGGCACAAGATTACGATGTTGAATTCTTCTCAGCGCTTCACATTCTGAGAAAAAACTTCTCTCTGCACCTCTCATATCAAGATCAAGCACCTTAACAGCCACATCAATTTTAGTTTTGAAGATCTTTCCTCTGTGTACCGAACCATAGCTTCCTCTGCCAACAAGGTTAGATTCCGAGAAATTTTATGTGGCTTCAGCTAAATCTTTGTAGGATACTTTGGGAATTGTTTCCCAGTAAAATCTAGAAACGGCGATGATTCTCTTACTTTCCTCAGCCCAATAATAAGAAAATAGATCAACAAGATGAGCGACATGAACCCAAATATGGGAATGAGTATTCTAATCATGTAGTATTGTGTTAATCTTCTCCTGGACACATAAGGGCATGGCTTCATCTTTAGATCGGCAGCTCCACCACAAAGCCCCGAGTTCTCACCTAGTGAGACGGCTGCAGCATTTTCAAATATCCCACTGCTTGGTATTTCTCCATAAAGATGATTGTAAGAGAGATCTAACTGGGCGAGAAATTTTAGAACACCCAGTGCTACAGGTATTGAGCCAGACAAATTGTTGTGTGAGAGATTAAGCATGACCAAGTCCTTCAGTCTGCTCAAAGACATGGAAATATTTCCAGTGTGCAAACACATGGTTTTTCAGTAACCATTGTGGAGCACCCTTGTGTGTGATGAGTGATTGTCAACATATCCAACACTTATGGTTGGTGGTTGGTTTGGTGATTCTTCTGATCCCCTGGCACAGGGTTATGTGTCGAAACATGTCTCTTGGCTCGTGATGTGTAGGTGTGGAGTCCTGAGGCGGTGGCAACGGTCGGGACAAGGTCAAATAGGGCGCGCTGTGCTGACGGTCCGGTGTGGTGAAGGGCGGACGCGAGGCTTGGACCGATGGACCATACGTGGTACGATACTCGCGGGTGGTTTGGTGGTTTGGCCTCAAAACCATCGGCGACGGTTTGGTGGTATTGCCTCAAGACCACCGGCGGCGGGTTTCACGGGTTTGTGCCTCAAAACCTGGGAGGAGGTCCCGATGTGGACGGATGACATGTGGAGGCATCAGAGAGATTGCGTCGAGGCAAGGCTACTGGTGAGAAGGCACAGCGGCCATCAGATCAAGGAAATCGAACGATTGGACCATTACGCCCCTAAAGTGAAATGGTTCGACTCATGTGTAACTAGGGACAATCTAGGAATATGTAATAAGCCTAGGACAGTTAAATAAGGATGAAGGGGCACCCATCTCCTTCACCTCTCTCATTCCAGTTTTTCATTTCTAGGGTTTTCCAGTCTGTAGTTCTTCTGTGTGAGTGAGTTCCACTGCAACTCTATAGTGTTTGTTCATGGGAAGAGCACCTCCGTAGTGTGCTCGTGCCCTCTGGGCTTTTGGATTCATGGCTCATCTGTGATTGAGTTTGTGTTCTTGCTTGTTCATCCCGAGCTCCCTCTTCCCTTCTATGTTTTGAGCTCGATTTCTTCATTTCTTGGCCATTTGATCTTGTTTCTCTTGCGTTGATTCGAGCTATGACATGAGTAGAGCATTTTCACCAAAGGAAATCACTTGATTCCTCAAGAGCTTGTAGATCGAGATGTTTTTGTGTTCATAACGAGTTCATGGCGGTTTTCTCCTCCCCTTCTTGATTTCTCATGATTCTCTTTGAATTGAGCGATGATCTTTTAGAGATAGCTCCCCAGCTGTATGATGAACAACTCTACCAAGTCTTATTGTAGTTGAAGTTGATTTGAGAGAGATCGGGTTGATTCTTGGTGTGAGGTGATTTTCAGGTGATTTTCTGGACGACCCGCGAACAGTCCACGCCCTAGTCGGCGGACAGTCTGGGTGTCGGGGTTCATCCAAAGCTGTTCTTTGTGTTTGCTGATATGGAAGATTTACTAAACCGTGGATAGTCCACACTATCGACCGTGGACAGTCTGGTGGTGGTACGGAGTCGAGCCGGTGGCTTTCATGGCTGAACTATTGAGGTGAGCCGAACAGTCCACAGAGCAGACAGTCCGCACTCCCTCCAGGTCAGAGCCGAGCTCTCAATATCTATTTTCTTCTGGAACTTTTGACACACGGATAGTATAGCTCACAAGGCTCGGACAGTCTGGCATTGTTTTGCAATAGCTGTCCAGAGTCTTTCCAGAAGTTTGTTTTTGGATTTTGAACTGCGGATAGTCTGGCACTCTAACCGCAGACAGTCCGCCGGTCAGTTGATTTTTGTGTCCAGAACTTGCTTCAGAAGTTTGAGTTTCTGAGTTTTGCTTTCAGACAGTCTGGTCCGCACTTCGCGGACAGTCCGCTGTTCATACCAGGACACTGTCCTTACTCTCGGATAGTCCGCCCGGGGGACCCAGACAGTCCAAGGCTCAGAGTTTCTATGTTTCCAGAACTATTTTAGTTTAGTCTATTTTTAGACGATTTTCCTGCAGACAGTCTGTGCTTCATAACTCGGACAGTCCGCCATTGTCTGTATTACAGACAGTCCTCAACCTGTCCATACTCACAGACAGTCCGGGCCCTGTTTCGTGGACAGTCTGGCACTGTGCAGTGAAGGTTGGTTTTCCAGGTCTTGCTCGTCTGGTCTTTGATCACTCTTGGAGTTCTTTCTTTGTTCTTGTGGTGAGCCCCTGTGTTCCTAGGGAACATCCACCCACTCAATTGTGTCATGGTCATCACCAGTTTTGTTGTTTGCTTTTGGGGTTGTTTGTCGTACCAAGGAGCTAAAGTATCAAAAGAAATTTTGAGGCTCCCATTCACCCCCCTCTGGTCGTAGTTTCCAATCCTTCAATTGGTATCAGAGCCGGTTAAGGATCACTTTCACCTTAATCGGTCCGTGATCTACAAAAGGTGACATGATGCAACACAGGTCAGGCAAGCTGCCCTAGTTCGATGGGCATAACTACCCGTACTGGAAGATCCAGATGGAAGCGCATCTTCAGGGGATTGATTCACGTGTTTGGGAGATCGTTGAGAATGCTAACTACGTGGTTCTCAATGCCCATATTAGTCAGGATCAGATCGACCGACACAATTCGAACAATGTTGCTCATGCAGAACTTTTCAGTGCTCTTTCGATGACCGAGTTTGCTCGTGTTTCTGATTGTAAGACTGCTCGAGAGATCTGGGTGAAGCTTCAGAGCTTTCATGAAGGCACTGCCCATGTTAAGACCAGGCTCTATGAGACTTACAAGAGGGAGTATGAGAACTTTACCCAGCTTGATGGAGAGTCTATTGATTCGATGTTTTCTCATTTTACCACCATTGTGAGCAACATGCGAGCCAACAATGAAGCTATGCCCTATGACAATCATCAGAAAGCTCTTAAGCTTCTATATGCTCTAGATTGGAGGGTTTGGGAAGTGAAGGTGCAGACGATCATCGAGTCGGCCAACTATGACACTCTCACAATGGATGAGCTATTCAGCAAGCTCAAGTCCACCAAGATTGACCTCCAGACACAAGCAAGGATCAAGAATCCATCTACTCCCACCATGGCTCTTGTCTCAGGGAATGCGAGTTCAAGTTCTATTTTGGCTAACCCATTACCATTATTGCTTGCCTTGTCTTCTCTTATGTCTGCAACAGAGGAGCAGATGGAGTCTCTTGGGGATGATGAGTTGGCAATTGTCATCAGCTCATTTTTGTAGTTTCACAACAACCGCTTGAACCGCCGACGTGGTGGCAACAGCAAGGATGCTATGGGTGTGGAGGTCCCAACCACTACGTCATCAAGTGCCCCAAGAAGGACAAGGGCTACTCCGACAAGTATGACTACTCCATGCACAAGGACAAGCATGAGTCTTCCTCCCACAAGTAGAAGTCCAAAAAGAATTTCAACCCCGAGGACTTGAGGAGGAAGTACTTCAACAAGCTGGAGGCCAAGCAGTGCGCTCTCATCATGTCCTTCAGTGACGTCGACTCTGATGGTGACTCTCCTCCAAGTGATGATGAGTCCGAGAAGAAGGTCGAGAACAAGTTCAATGGCCTGTGTTTCTTCTCCAATGACAGTCAAGGTGGCTTTTGCACCATGGCTCTTGATGGGGCCACCGTCGACAACAAAGAGGAGTTTGTCCCCGAGACTGAGGTAGAACCTACCATCGAATCTATTCTTGAGCTTGAGTCTATGAATGATACTATGCTTAGACAAGATGCTTTTCTTAAGCGTGCTGCTAAGAAATGCAATGACTTTAAGGCTAAGCTTGTAGTAGCGCTTGAGGAGCTTGAGCAGGCTAAGAAGGATAGGGTTGTAGTGACAGAAGAGACTGAGTGTGATGCTTGTGCTATTCATATGTCTAGTCTTGTTACTTTGCAATCCAAGTATTCTGCTTTTCTTGATGAGTTTGATGAGGTTAGAGCCAAGCCAGTCATTATGCAGAGTTGTGCTCTGAGCTTTCTGAGAAGGTTGCTGTCATCGCTTTGCTTGAGTAGTCTAGTACAGCTAGTGGTGCTAGAGCTAAGTGTGCTTGTTGTGTGGCTTTGGAGCTAGAACTGGGTAACTACAGAAATGATAGGAACAAATCCAAAGAGGAAAACACATTCCTTCGGTCTATGCTGAGTTGGCTCTCTTGCAGTGAACCACAGTTGGGCATGATATTGAGTCAGTACAAGAGGGGTACTGGCACAACGGGTTTAGGCTTTGCTTTAGGTGGGAAGGGTGATAATGTATTTGGCAAGGTTGGTGAGCACAGTGGTTTGAGCCTGAGTGAAAAATCCATAAACACTCTGAAGTTTATCAAGATCATTCCACCGAGGCCCTCTGAGCCTACCAAGCCCATTGCGAGAGATGGTGTGTTTGAGGAACCTGCCAAAGCTCTACCTTAAAAACAAGTGTGGATTCCAAAACCCAATCATCTCAGGAACCCACTTGACACAATTCCTAACATCTCCGAGAAGCCCCTTCCTAAAGCCAAACCACCTCCAATAGTGAACCATTCCCATAAGAGAGTGAGTCATCCCCACCCAAGAGAGAGGTATACCACTGTGACTATTGCAAGAGGGATGGTCATCTGTTTGAGTTTTGCTTTAGGAGGAAGGGAGATGATATGCGTGAGTTTGAGCTTTACCACCAGGACATGCATCGCCCTTCTCATGGCATGTATGCTTCTACCGCTCAGAGGCATAGTGCTAGACCTAGAGGTGCAAGACCTCAAGGTGGTAGGCCTTAGTTTGTGATGGTCATGCCCAGCGAGGTCCATGTCATCCTCAATACAACTCTAGATCTCATGGCAGTGGCTCTCAGTCCTACACTTCTAGCGGACCACATTTTTCCTTTCATGGTGATCGCATCTCTCCCATGGGACATGGAATATATGGTGTTTTTCCTAACCCTTTCCCAGGGCAAATGACCCAGCACTGGTACTCTCCTCAGTTTACTAACTCCAGTGTTAGATTGTTTGCTCATCCCATGTCTTTCTATTGATGCAGGATGTAGGCTTGGAGAACACATGGCTCATTGATTCCAGGTGTTCGCGCCACATGACCAAAAATTCAAATTGGTTCTCCAGCCTCGATACCATATTGTGCAAAGAGTACATCACATTTGGGGACAACAGCAAGGGTAAGGTGCTTTCTTGTGGGTTGGTAAGGCTCAATGAGAATTTTGTCCTTAAGGATGTTTTTTTGGTTTCAAATCTTCATTTCAATCTTCTCTCGGTTTTGCATCTCCTTTTGGATGGTTTAAGGCTGGCTTTTCTCGTGTGCTCTATTCTCATGGTGATCTTGTTTGCTCAATTATAACCTTTGGCCATGTCTTCCGTGCTAATTTTTCTTCCTGTTTTGGCACGCAGATGGTTGCCGCTTCTCATTCCCATGTGAACCAAGTGATGACCAAAGAATCCGGTGAGCTACTCCACATGGACACAGTTGGTCCAGCTCAGGTTTGGTCGGATGGTGGGAAGTGGTACATTCTAGTGATCGTTGATGACTTTTCTCGCTACTCTTGGGTTTTCTTCATGGAGAGTAAGGATGAGGCTTTTCCCATGTGCAGGATTTGATTCTTAGGCTGCAAAATGAGTTTCCCAAGAATTCCATGGGAGCTATACATAGTGACAATGACACAGAATTCCAGAACTCTCATTTTGAAGCCTTTTGCAAGTCTTTAGGTCTTGAGCATTAGTTTTCTTCACCCTATGTGCCTCAGCAGAATGGGATTGTTGAACGCAAAAATCAAACCCTTGTTGAGATGGCCAAGATGATGCTTGATGAGCATAGGACTCCTAGGCCGTATTGGGCCGAAGGGATCAACACAGCTTGTTATGTCTCAAATCGCATTTTTCTTCATGCTTTGATGAAGAAGACTTCTTATGAGTTGCGGTTTGGATGTCCTCCCAAAGTAAGCCATTTTAGAGTCTTTGGGTATAGGTGCTTCATTCTCAAGCAAGGTAACTTGGACAAATTTGAGTCTAGATCTTCTGATGGCATCTTTGTTGGTTATGCTTCTCACCCTAGAGCTTATCGAGTACTTAACCTTGAAACTAACTACGGCATGGAGATTTGTGAAGTTACCTTCGACAAAACCACACCTTGTTCTTATCCTGTCTTTAGTATGCAGGTGATCAGGAGATTGGTGAGAGCATCTTTGTGGAGGAGTAGGATGATGCTGATTGGGGTGATCCCAAGCTGACTCCATCGGCTGCACCTCTTGGACCTGTGACAACGACTTCGGTTCATGGCCCTGATCCTTCTTCTTGGATTACATGGGCGCTAAACGACCAGTTTCCCTCGCTCGCACCTGAGGAAGCTCCTACTGCTGCTGAGGGGGGGCTATTTTTCACATTCTGCTTTTGTTGCCAACTTTGAGCCCAAGAATGCTAGACACGCTTTATCTAATGCTGATTGGATTAATGCCATGCATGAGGAGTTAGAGAACTCTGAGAGAAACCAAGTTTGGGTCCTAGTTCCTCCACCTCTAGAATGTCATCCCATAGGTACCAAGTGGGTTTTCAAGAACAAGCAGAATGAGGATGGGGTGATATTTAGAAACAAGGCTAGGTTGGTTGCTCAAGGGTTTTGTTAGAAAGAGGGAATAGATTATGAGGAAACCTTTGCTCCCGTTGTTCGTCTTGAAGCCATTAGAATCCTTTTAGCCTTTGTAGCTTCGAAGGGTTTCAAGCTGTATCAGATGGATGTCAAGAGTGCTTTCCTAAATGGGTACATAGAGGAGGAAGTGTATGTGAGGCAACCCTCGGGTTTTGAAAATCCTAAGCACCCAGACCATGTTTACAAACTCCACAAAGCCTTGAATGGTCTCAAACAAGCCCCGAGAGCATGGTATGAAAGGTTGAAGTCATTTTTGCTTGGGAAGGGTTTTTCTACTGTTGATAAGACTTAGTTTCTCCTCAAACAAGGGAAAGATACTCTCATTATTCAGGTATACATGGATGATATCATTTTTGGTGGCTCTTCACATGTTCTTGTGGCAAAGTTTGCAGATATGATGAGTAGGGAATTGAGATGATCATGATGGGAGAGTTGACATTCTTCCACAGATTGCAAATCAAGCAAACTTGGGAAGGGACATTTGTGCACCAAGGGAAGTACACCAAGGACCTGCTGAAGAAGTTTGACATAGTGAGGCCAAGCCTCTTTCGATGCCCATGGAGACGACGATTGCCTTGGATGCTGATGTTGAGGGAGAACCGGTGGACCAGAAGGAGTACCGAAGCATGATTGAGTCATTGTTGTACCTGACAGCGATGAGACTGGACATCCAGTTTATGGTGTGCCTCTATGCGTGTTTTCAGTCTTCGCCGTGCACTTCTCATCATCAAGCCATCAAGCGGATGATGAGGTACCTTCATTTCACTTTTGAGTTCGGTCTTTGGTACACGACTGCCTCTACCCTCTCTCTCTGGTTTTTCTGATGCTAATCATGCTGGTTGTCATGTTGAGAGAAAGTCTACTTCTGGTACCTATCAGTTTCTGGGTTCATCTCTTATTTCTTGGTCCTCTCTCAAGCAGTCAACCATAGCTCAATCCACTTGTGAAGCTGAATATGTTGCTACTGCCACTTGCTGTTCTCAGTTGCTTTGGATAGTTGCTACCTTGAGAGACTACGGGTTAGATTTAACTCTAGTGTCACTTTTCTATGATAGCACCAGTGCCATAAGTGTAGCCAAAAATCCTGTTCTCCATGGCAAAACCAAGCATATTGAGGTGAGATACCACTTTTTGAGAGGTCACCAAGAGAAAGGAGACATAGACTTGCAGCATATCTGAACCCAAAACTAGATTGCTGACATTTTCACCAAACCTCTCGACCAAGCCCAGTTTGCACTCTTGCAAGGGGAGTTGGGTGTTTGCTACCCTTTTTAGTTGAGGGTTGCTTTGGTTATTGTATAGTAGTCTTTCCTTCTCTTTCTTTTGCTTTTGTTCTTTGTATCATATGGCATTGCATTTTATCATGTATCATTTCATATGCTTAGCTTCAGTTATATAACTTGTTGAATGAGACTATGCTCCTATTGATATGTCTTATGGATACATGATGGTTATAGCAGCTTAGGCTACTTTTGATCATATTGATACATGTTATGAGCTAAGCTTTTTTTCAATGTGAACTTGATTAATGAATGATAAAATCTGAAAATGTTCACTTTAGAGATGGCAACTAGCATGTGTAGGATAAGTTGATAAAATCTAAAAATGTTCACTTTAGAGATTCCATGTTGCTTTCATATGTATGCTTTAGTTGCTATGTCTCATGTTTCTTGAGTCACACACCTAGCTAGGACCTCTTAATAATCTTGTGCTAAAACTTGATGTCTAAGCTAAATGATGATAAAAATTTTGAGTTGAATCTTTACTGTCCCACATCAAGGTACCAAGACAGCTTCTCACTTGCACTAAGAGATGAACTTGGACCTTGTAGTGCTAGTCCACAACCACTCGTGATGAGACAACTTCCCACTTGCACAAAGGGATGAACTGGGTGTGGTTGAAAAACTTGATAAAACATAATTTTTGGCGGACAGTTTTTGATCCTCTCACATACACATGTCAAAAGTAACCTTATAATCCACTGTAAACTCTCATCAATGTTGAAGTTACAAGTGTTAAGTACGTCCTTGAAGACATGATGTGTGAACCTGATATGGGGTAGTTACTTTTGATTACATGTGTTAGCACTAGCTTGATCTCCTGCTTGCATTTGCTAGGTGCTATCTTCTTTGGTGAACACCCTTTTATAGGATATGCTTAAAATTAGTCAAGATGCTTATGTTTCATATTTCATTTCATTTGATCAGTTTGAGCATTGGCCTTGTATTGTGCCGATTGTAACACATGTGGCATACCAACTTTGAGCATGGTTTTATTCAATTTGCTATACTCCTGAAGCTCTGCACATTTGCATTGTACATTTTGTGCATTTCCATGGCATCTTTTGAGGGGGAGTTTCTATCTTGTGGTCTTGAGAAGTGCTTTTATCAACAAGGGGGAGAAATATTCCACAAATCTAGAGTGTGCATTCATGTGCATTTGTGAGCTTGATGCACTTCTCAAGGGGAGGTTGCACAATTTGCTAGACGTGTCAAGCCGTTTTGCCTCTATCTTTGAGAGTCTAGTTGTTTCAGGTGGTGTTGAGTTCTTGCTCTTAGTTTGCTCATTGGAAGTGACCCTTTTCGAGCTTCTCTTTGGCTTTGGTCATTTGAGTGGGCTTTCTCTGGCTTTGTGTTGGTGTTGACAATGCACTCATCAAGGGCGAGATTACGAACACATGGTTTTTTAGTAACCGTTGTGGAGCAACCTTGTGTGTGATGAGCGATTGTCAACATTTCCAACACTTGTGGTTGGTGGTTGGTTCGATGGTTCTTCTGATCCCATGGCGCAGGGTTATGTTTTGAAATGTGTCTCTTGGCTCATGATCTGTAGGTGTGGAGTCCAGAGGCGGTGGCAACGGTCGGGAGAAGGTCAAGTAGGGCGAGTCGTGCTGATGGATCGGTGCAGTAAAGGGTGGACGCGAGGCGTGGAATGACGGACCAGATGGCCAGGTGGCCAGCTGCAGTGGCTGACACTTGGGACATCCACAAGAGCAAGTGTACATGGTGGGGGACGTGTATGCGGTATGCTACTCGCGGGCGGTTTGATGGTTTCTCTTCAAAACCATCAGCGACGGTTTGGTGCTATTGCCTCACGACCACCGGCGATGGGTTTCGCGGGTTTGCGCCTCAAAACTCGGGCGGAGGTCCTGATATGGACGGATGACACATGGCAGCATCGGGGAGATTGCGTTGAGGTAGGGCTACCGGTGAGAAGGCGCGGTGGCCGTCGGATCAAGGAAATCGAAGGGTTGAACCATTACGCCCTTAAAGCTAAGTGGTTCTACTCATGTGTAACTAGGGGAAATCTGAGAATATGTAATAAGCCAAAGACAGTTAAGTAAGGATGAAGGGGCACCCATCCCGTTCACCTCTCTCATTCTAGTTTTTCATTCCTAGGGTTTCCCAGTCTGTAGTTCTTCTGTGTGAGTGAGGTCCACTGTACCTGTGTAGTATTTGTTCGTGGGAAGAGCACATCCATAGTGTGCTCGTGCCCTCTAAGCTGTTCTTTGTGTTTGCTGACGTGGCAGTTTTACTAAACCATGGATAGTCCGCACTGTCGACCGTGGATAGTCCGGCGGTTCAAAGTCGAGCCAGTGGCTTTCGTGGCTAAACTGTTAAGGTGAGATGAACAGTCCGCAGGTGTATATAGCGGACAGTCCGCGCTCCCTCCAGGTTAGAGCCAAGCTCTTGATATCTGTTTGCTTCTTGAACTTTTGACACGCCGATAGTCCGGCTCACAAGGCTCGAAGAGTCTGGTGTTGTTCTGTAGCAGCAGTCCAGAGTCTATTCTAGAAGTTTGTTTTTGGATTTTTCAATCACGGATAGTCTGGTGTTCTAACCACGGACAATCTGCCGGTCAGTTGATTTTTGTATCCAGAACTTGTTTCTGAAGTTCGAGTTTGTGAGTCTTGCTTTCGGACAGTCTGGTCCACACTTCGCGGACAGTCCGCCATTCATACCAGGATACTGTCCTTAGTCTTGGACAGTCCGCCCTGGGGACCCGGACAGTCCGAGGCTCAGAGCTTCTATGTTTCTAGAATTGTTTCAGTTCAGTTTGTTTTCAGAAGGTTTGCCTAAGGACAGTCCACGCCTGGTACCTCGGACAGTCCACCGTTGTCTGTACTGCAGATAGTCCTCAACCTGTCCGTACTCGCGGACAGTCCGGGCCCTGTACCGCGGACAGGGCCGGGCCCTGTGCAGTGAAGGTTGGTTTTCCAGTTGTTGCTCATCCGTTCTTTGATTGCTCTTGGAGTTGTTTCTTTGTTCTTGCGGTGACCCGCTGTGTTCCTAGGGAACATCCACCCTCTCAATAGGGTCGTGGTCATCACCGGTTTGTTGTTTGCTTTTGGGGTTATTTGTGGAGCCGAGGATCTAAAGTATTGAAATAAATTTTGAGGCTCCCATTCACCCCCTCTGGTCGCCATTTTCGGTCCTTCATAGTGAGAAAATTATTGTCCATTTGAAGGATCTGCAATTGTTGACATCCCCCCAAAGAATCAGGAATGTCCCCAGAAAGTTTGTTTGATGAAAGATGAAGTTCAATAAGTTGGATCAGATTACCAATATCTGTGGGTATTGGACCATCTAGACTGTTGTACGATATGTTATATATAATTATTGTAGAGGATAATTGAGTAGGCATGTTGCCCTGCAGGTTATTATAACTAAGGTCTAACAGAGAGAGCTGTGATAGGTTTACTAAGCTAGGAGGTATGGGACCATCTAAATCATTTTTGGCTAACGAGAGAGCTTCCAAACGAGTAAGATTACCAATGGAGGACGGGATTGGTCCAATGAAGTTGTTTTCGTCGAGAACTATACCCTGTAGGTTTGTCATGTTCCCAACCCACTCTGCAATGGGACCAGCGAGGCTGTTGTTATTTAGTACAAGTCTGGTTAGACCAGATAGGTACGATATGCTTATAGGAACAGTCCCCGATAAATTGTTCTCATCTAAAGCTAGCGATTGAAGATTGCTAGATAACTTACCTATGGAATTTGGTATAGTTCCTTGCAGCTGGTTTTGACTTAGCTGGAGCGTTTGCAGCAGAGTACTATTGCTCAGTGCGTCTAAGAATTCCCAGCTTTTGGTGTCTTTTGCTTCCAATTTGTTTTGCTGAAGTCCTAGAAAATAGAGTTTCGGAAGTCTACCAAAAGAAATTGGAATTTGACCAGCGAAATGGTTATTTGAAAGATCAATATATACCAGCTCTGAAGTATTCCCTAAAGAAGCCGGAATTTGACCTTCCAGCATGTTATCTCGTAGGTTTAGTGTTAAAAGATCAGGTAACATGTTGCCAATACCTGCTGGCAGTGCATTACCCAGCATATTTGAACCTAAGTCTAGAGCACGAAGGGAAGACCGATTGGAAATGGCAAGAGAGATGGAACCTGATAGCATATTTTCACCAAGGAACAGCTGTCTGAGATTGGGTAATTGCCAAAGCTGGTCGGGAATGACCCCTTGGAGCTGATTTGTTTGGAGGAAAAGCCCCCGTAGCTGGGTGGCGTTGATGAGGCTTGGTGGGATGGTCCCAGTAAGACTATTTTCAAGAAGGGAAAGAAAAGCTAATTTGGGAAGGAAACCTATTTTGGGGGGGATTGTGCCCGTTAACATGTTTGTGCCCAGATCAAGCCTTTCAAGTCTCTGAAGACGAATGAGGTCAGGCAACTCGCCCGAGAAGCTGTTTTGGGACAGGTTGAGTACCATAAGGAACGTCAAGTTCCCAAGACTGGGTGAAATTGAGCCCGACAAGCCTTGGTCACCTAGGTTCAGCATGGTGACTCGGCCTGGGTGCCTGAGGCTGCATGTGACACCCTTCCATTGACAGTAGTGGGTGGTGGTGTTCCAGGAGCTCAGTGTTTCTTGAGGATCACTGGTGATGGCTCCCCTGAAATCAGATAACATTAGCATGTCCGTGGTGGTGTTGTTCAGTATCGTTGAGCAATCGATGCTGTCGACACCGTAAGACAGTAGCAGCAAAAAAGCCGCTAGCATAAGCATGGCGAGGTCTACTGGTTGGTAGCCAAGCATAATAATGCCCTTTTTACCTGCAAAATATGAAATATTAGCATTGTGTCATTGTGTCTTTGTACTCATAAAACTATTCCTAGTGTATAGTGTTAAAATAAAGTTAAACAACTGTAACATCATATGATTTTTTCTGGCTTGGCACAAAACTAACAAGAATCAAGTATGATGTATAAAGAAAACAGTATCATCATATAAAGGGATATGTTTGTGCTGGATATCCAAGACTAAAAGTGATTGACATGTTTAAGTTTGGGTCCACTGTCATAGCTAAAATAGATGCAAGAATTACTTGACTTAATCTCCTAAAACATAATCACTAGTAGAGAATTAACTAGGACAAGATAACGTGAATTCGCCTGGAAAAATAATTTACATATGTATATATCAACCGCTCGTAATTTAAAATTTTTGCAGTCACGTAGAACAACAAACATGGCAGGCCTACCGGTCAGAGACAATCCAAAAAGAAGTGCACGTACTAGTTATTAGGAGGGAGAAAAAGAACCTTTGTCTCTGATGATCGTATGAAGAGGGCGCAACGTTACAGCAGCCTTGCTTTGTCTTCTTGGCTTCGCCAGGTCGTCTTTTGTAAGTGCATGAACCGTGAACTTTGTGTTTTGTGGTGCCCAGCAAGTTCAGGACCGGGGACACCAGGGGTTTAAAAGAGTTCAACAGCAGCTCACGTCCACACACATTGGTTTCATGATTGCTTAATCTTATCTTGACCGCCAGTGCAGGCAGCGAAAAGTCAGTCAAATTTGCCGGTTACCACTTTTCACCTGTCCAAATCCAACATAGGAATTCTGCACGGCTGTGATATTTGTCTCGTCGTGTCGATGATGACAAAAACCCTTGTGCGCTTATCTTTACTGGCGCTAGATTCTTGTGTCCAAATCCGATTGGATTTGATTCGCTGTGATATTCGCGCTTCTAGAACGTGTGGGCATGATTCGTTCATATGGGTGATCTTTTCATTTCTCAGGGTGGCGCGTCAAGTCAACTTGTATGTATATGATCTGTCAATATATCACGCCATCAGTTGGAGAAACAAGTCCATCAACATGTGATTTCCCACGTACAAGAATCTTATTATGTGACATAAATATTAGTACGTTTCATATTTTTATTGCTACTGTAAACATAATGTTTAGCAATGGCCTTATCTTTAGAGACAGCTCAATTTCTAACTCTATATATCTTTTTAGATAATGGATTTCATTAATCCGGCCTCTGTATCCACGAAGGATATACATAGTCAAAAGAAGACAAGAACACTTAGACTTGCACCTCAACAAAGAGGACAATACATAAACAAAAAAAGAGAAAAATATATGACATCGGTAAACCTGCTTCCCGACATGCTCTCTTGAAATGACCAGATTGGTGAATGGAAGTTGTCAAGTCATCGCTGCCACTAGTTTGCCATCGCTGTGAACCTCAGTTGTAGCTGCATATATGAAAGCCATCATCAGCTCTCAAAAATCTAATCACTTCTGAAATTAGCAATTTATGGAACTGCCTCTATAAATTGGGGTCATTTTAGAGGGGTCACTCTCTGAGGCTACTGTATTTTCCCAGACACCTCTAAGGTGGAATTTGTAGAGGCTGCTTTAATATAACTAGCGGATAGGCAC
>CM041633.1:56837299-56858283 GCA_023333625.1 Bothriochloa decipiens | reverse complement strand
GGTGCATTAGTTAAACCAAAAGGCATTACTAACCACTCATATAATCCGAATTTAGTTTTGAAAGCTGTTTTCCATTCATCTCCAAGTTTCATTCTAATCTGGAGGTAGCCACTACGCAAGTCAATTTTAGTGTAAATTACAGAGCCACATAACTCATCAAGCATGTCATCAAGCCTAGGAATAGGATGACGATATTGAATAGTAATATTATTAATGGCTCTACAATCAACACACATGCGCCAAGAACCATCTTTCTTAGGAACCAAAATCACAGGAACAGCACAAGGACTAAGGCTTTCATGTACATACCCGTGGTCCAAAAGCTCTTGGACTTGTCACTGAATCTCCTTAGTCTCTTTAGAGTTGGTTCGATAAGCAGCACGGTTTGGCAATGTCGCTCCCAGAATCAAATCAATTTGATGCTCTATTCCTCTCAAAGGTGGCAGCCCCGGGGGTATCTCAGTTGGAAAAACGTCCTCATACTCTTGCAAAAGGTTAGTGACAGTAGGAGGTCTCGAACTAACAACATCATCAAGAGAAAACAAAGCTCGTTTGCAAACCAAAGTATAGCAAATATCATCATCAGAAATTTCAGCAAGGTCACATTTTCTTGCAAGCATAACACCACCCTTCAATTTAATTTCCTCGACCATAGAATTAGGTGTCAACTTATCCTTTTTAGGTGGGTAAACAGAATTTGCAACTTGCTGATTTTTGGATTTAACATCATGCAAACTAGCAGCTCGTTCTTTATCAGCTTGTACAATTTCAGCTGGGGTCATTGGCACCAAAGTAATTTTCTTTCCTTTATGAACAAAAGTCTATATATTACTTCTACCATGATGAATAGCATCATTATCAAATTCCCAAGGGCGAGAACAAGCTTCCATAGGTACTACATCACAATCAATGGAATCAACATAGGTACCAATGGAAAAAGGAACTCTGTAAGTTTTTGTTACCTTAGCCTTATCGAAATCATTCAACCACTGAATATGGTACGGATAGGGATGTGGGTGTGTAGACAAGTTAAGCTTCTTGACCAAATCTAAACTCACCAAATTATTGCAGCTACCCCCATCAATGATGACACATGCTCGTCGGTTGTTGATGACAAAGAAAATTTGGAACAAATTATGGCGTTGCAACTTCTCAGGTTGTTGTACTTGTGCGCTAAGCACTCGCTACACAATGACACTCATGTAGGCTGATGTGTCCTTGCTACCAAAACCTCACCTTCTTCTTGAACATCTTGTTCTTCATCATCATCTTCCACGTCAGAGGTGCTGATGTACCCATCCTCTGTAGCAATGTATGTCCGCTGACTTGGACAGTCCTTTTGCACATGTCCATAACCATGGCACCGATGACACTGAATGCTAGGAGTGCATCCCATTGAGGCAACAGAAGATGCACTCTTCGATGGTTCCTGCACTAAATTTTTACCTAAACTAGAAGGTTACGCAGAAGATGTCCTCTTGTTCGCTGGTAGAGGCGCTCGAAAGGAGGATGCCTTGTGAAACCCCGATGATGCTCCCGTGTGTGGTGTGTATGAGGTGCCAGCTTTGCTCTTGGCCTGCTTATCACACCCCTGCAATTCCTTCTC
The DNA here is from genome assembly GCA_023333625.1 of Bothriochloa decipiens. NCBI lineage: Eukaryota > Viridiplantae > Streptophyta > Magnoliopsida > Poales > Poaceae > Bothriochloa > Bothriochloa decipiens. The sequence continues at coordinate 56,856,677 of CM041633.1, read as the reverse complement.
TCCAAGCATAGCATATTGAAACAACTAGTTGATAGTGTTAAATTCCTTATAATCAACTATGTCCTGAATTTCCTCCCTCAAACCCGCATAAAAACGAACAATAGAATCCTCAGTTCCCTCCACTATGCCATAACGCATCAAACCTTTCTGAAGTTCACCATAATAATCCTGCACAGATTTATGTCCCTGTTCTAAATGCATAGTCTTTTACGTAGGTCTCTATGATACGATGGTGGCACAAATCTATCACGCATAGCAAACTTAAGTTCTTCCCACGTATGAGGTTGGCAATTATCTACAACTAAACCAGTCCACCCAATGATAGCAAAATCTTTAAATTCACTAGTGGCTTGTCTAATGCGATGTTGCTCAGGCACAAGATGGGCATAGAATTTTTGCTCTACTGTCATCTCCCAATCAAGGTATTCCTCGGCATCATAATGTCCCAAAAAAAAGGTATGGTAAATTTAACCTTAGCATAAGGATCATTGGGAGCATGAGTACAATTACCTCGGTGGCGGTTGAAATGTTGAGCGCGACCCATACCTGTGGTATTGGTGCGAAGACGATGACGTAATCTATTTTCTCTTGTCGCTGCTCTATCAACATTACCATCAGCATCATATATCTCATCGCCAGCATTGCTGCCATCATTATTTTCTTCAGGTAGTGGCAGTTCTTCTAAGGCAGTTACCCTATCGGTCAGCGTGGACAATTGTTTATCCAATCTCTCAAGGGTGTTGCCAATCTTGAGATCAATGAGTGCCGCAGTTACAGCCTTGGTAATTGTCTCGTTCAAGTCCTTCTGAGCATTGTTTATAATAGATTGTAGTTGCTTTTGGCTGACACACTCTGAAAACTCTTTGGGTGAATTCTCTCCCTCGTCACCTGCCATTGTAGACACAACACAAGCAGCAAACAGTGAAAGTTATCCCTAATAATCCTCTACAAAGGTAGAGTGGTGCCTCTCAAATTTAGAGAAAAAGGCAACACCTTAACAAGTTCTGACCGGTTCTTACCAGCAAGGCACGGATACCTGAAAGACGTAGCGCTAAGATTACGGGTGTCAAAACTTTTGCTGTCTAGAAGTATATGTGGTGCTTAGGAAGGCTGACCAAAAAATATATGAGTGGTACACAATTCAAAGACAGAAAGTAATATTGAATTATAGTCCCAATTACTTGTTCTCGTTGCTGGCCTAACGTGTTCCAAGTACCAAATGTGTGTGAACAAGGACAAAGGAAGCACAAGTATGAATGAAGCACAAAGCACAATGTAGCACACGCAATCACAGAACAAGCAACTCCTTTTTGTTTTTTCCTTTATATTTTTTTCTGAACAAACTTTTTTTACACTATTTTTTTAATTTTTCTCTGAACAAGTATGACAAAAGATGCAACCACAAAAATTTTCACCTACAACAGAGGTGGAATGTGGTCTATAGAAAGTCAACACATTCTCTAAAAAACGTGCAAGAACCTTATCAATTTTTTTATTTATTTTGCCAAATTTTTTTGGCAATTCTAACTAGACCAAACAAGCCAAAGGCTAGTTTAGGTCAGCTCCAAATGGAGTCAAGAAGCTGCTATAAAAATTTCAAATTTTTCTGATAAACGAGCCAAAAGTTATGCCTGTTTTACCGAAGGTATCTCAAGTTCAGAAGGCACAACACGGCGGCGGCAGTTAAGGTGAAGCGTCCCTAAACTCCAACACCGATCACAGCAGTAGGTATTTGGCTGATGATGCAAGGAGGGCTGTGATGCAAGCAACAAAGAGCGGCTGGTGACCTATCTAGGGTTTGCGCGGCGGCGAGAATTGACACAAGGCGGCTAGCGGGGCAAGTCGAGTAATATGGTGGATTCGACTTGTTGTTTGGGACGGTGGAAGGGGACAGCGTTGAATGGAAACGATGGGGAAAAACACATGACTGGACTCTAACACAACCAACCAGCAACAAGACCCTGACCAGGACACAAATTCAACACTACGGAATCTAACAAGAACTATGCAAAGGCCAAACGTGGTTCTGGGATAAGGGAAAAACCTAGACTAAACTATTTTTGGCTTTTTTTGGATTATAGGACGAAGGCAAAAAAACTAAACTAGGTAAGGGTGAACCTAACGGTGTACCTGAAGCTTTAATTACCACTTGATGTGAACTAGGGTTCCCGATCTTCCGAAAGGTTCTAATAACTCTCGATTTGGTGGAGTCCCGACACAATTTGATCCAGCTTTCGAACAACGCGGCTCTGAACCCCGCAATCACAGCACCACATCTCCTCTAGTTATCGACTGTTGAAACACAGTCGACCTCACCAAGAAGCCTGAGTCCTTTGCCTGCTAATCGAAGAACACAAGCAAGAACATGAAAGAATGCAACCAATTGCAGATGAATTATTAATCTCATGAGTTGGGTCTCACAAACCGACGGTGCGGTGAAACTGTTATGAATAGAATAATCCAAGCAAAACCCAAAACCTAACAAGAGAGGTGGAGGCTGGTTATAGAGTTCTAAGGGTCGTCACCACCCCTGGACACGCCCCCTAATGGGCTCAACAACGATATACGGTCCAACGGACCAAAAACGGTGACGCAACACCGAAATAGATTCTGGATGCTAATTTGTTTCAATGTTTTCCAATGACTCCGATGGAATTTTGACCTCAAACCAACTCCATTGGCTTCCTTATGAAATTATCTTTCCATCCATATGTGGATCATCAAAAACAGAGTCCGGATGCGTCCTGGCCGTCCGTTTTACTCCACACTAGTCTTGGACTCCGAAACAGGCTCGAAGTCGACTGGGTTTGGGCCTCCACCTTGACTTGGGCACCCTTGCTGGTCCTCCACACCTCCAAGCCATCCCTTATGCATCCCTTGGTCCTCTCCATGATACCTAAGTACAATATATCATTAGGTAGCAATCTATTCTCAAAATCATAAAAAGGCTTCCTTAAGAATGAGCTCACCTGTAAATTTAATTGTCGTGCGCGAGCTCTTGTGATTGGACCTTGAATGTCCAGTGGAGGATCATCTTGTGCATCCAATGGAGCGATGTCCTCATCATAACCTCTGGACAAGACATCACAGTAGATTGTTCCTTAGTCATACCTGTACTTCAGGTTTCAAAGTGTCTACAAACAACCTTAGGTAGTTGAGGAATGGAATAGCTTGAAATCGAGCTCCTTTTCTCTTAACCTTGTCACTTGGAGTTTTTGTATACATTTTTAAAATAAAAACTTAGCTTACCTTCTCCTTCATGTGATACACTTAGGTCACTCAATATATGTGGTATTTTTGGATTCTCACTGAGGCATGTATGATGAATGCCTTTCAACCTATTCTACAAAAGCTTATATGGAGTTGAAGGTATTTCAAGGGTATAGCATACTTACCTTGCATATGTTACCTGGTCAAAATAGGATCCTCAGAGGGGAGTTTCATACCCTTAGATCAAGATGTGCATATGTGTGGAAATATTTGGTGGCTAATCCTACTTCTACGTTGCTCCTTGAAAGGGTTTCTCTCTTTTGAGATAGAACAATAACAGAAAAGACTTTCTTGAAACTCTTTTTTCAGTACTTTATTTTGCATAGCCTCATGTATAACATGACAAATTCAGATAAAAACTTTAGAAGAGAGATAAACTTGGAGCATTTATTGAAAACCTATAAATATTTTTTGATCTTCTCCCAGTGGAGGAGATAGATAAATGGTGAAAAGCATGTTTTTGCGTACTCCCACTGTAGGAGCAGCAGAAATATATCTGGGTGCAAGTGATCCTGACCTTAATGAGCATGACCCTCCTCTCAACAAGGGTCTCACATGGGTTTACAAACTCAACACAAAGTAGTAGCCTATGTGCTAGTCTTTCATACTGAAAAAGGCTCTAGTAGGTATTTCATTCTTACCACAAAGGAGAAGCATAGCTAATAATTATAATGCTTTTATAAAAGAAATTATCCAAATGACAAAGCATCAGAAATCAAGTTCTCATTATCTTACCATATCACATTCCACAACGACATAAGTTAAATGGGGTCCCTAAAACTTAAGTTCGCAATAGCAACAGGACTCCTAGGAAAAATCATGGTGTGAGTCTATCTTGATATCATGACTAAGATAATTACCTTCTCGGATTTAATCATTAAGCATCTTAGAAATTTGCATAAATGAAAACTGTAACGTATAGGCAGCAAACCTAACCATGATTGAAGGATGGAGTGATGGGCCCACACCCAGGGCGGGCGCCCTGCTTAGTAGGGTGGGTGCCCTGCTTGGGTGGCCTCTCGGGCTCTGCTTCGGCGTGCAGTGTACTCGTGTCATATCTTTTCAAAATTTCCGATCGTTACAATTAAATCTGTTCGTTACGTCGTCGAGGGTCTCCCCCACACTTTTTTCCTGTAATCCTTCATACACAGTATGGTGGTGACAAAAGAGACAAATATATCCAAAATAATAATAAACTCTTTATTCAATATCATTTATGGCACAAATTACATTCATGATGAAAAAACTGAATTGAACTAATTTCAAACCAAGCAAGCTTATAACCAAATCGAGAGTGCCTTATCAACTGCTCAACTTATTTATCTACTTCTTCTCTAGAGCGCTCACTCGATCTGCTATCTTCTTACTATCGCAATTTATATGCTCTGTCCTCTCATAAGTCGTAAGGATACACCTTCCGTGAAGGCGTAGGGTAGCTTCTAAAGACAAGGTGATGGCGCGCTGAGCCTTAACTCTATTTCTAGATCGGCTACAGTTTTGTGGCATTTTCGAGGCATTTTCGAAGCAGCAAGGGCCTACTTAGGAGCATCCTTAGGAGGAACGAATTTGACTTTTGTTAGATGATCGCGAACTCCTTCAAAGTAAGTGCGTTCGCCTGTGCTGTACTTAGCACAGACGATCTCCCCTCTCTTGTTGGTCTTCACACCCACAAGCGTCGCATTATGCTTCGAAGGCAAGACCTTGGCTCCAGTGGGCAACTTCATGACAGGACGGCGGTGGTCCTTCGAGTTGAAGAGGTTGAGAGGGCACCATGAGGACGAGTTCCGCAAAATAGGACGCGCCATAGGAGCGAGGCTTTGGTGGAATGGCAGCAAGAGGGCGAGCACCGCTAATTGTGATAAGGGCTTTGCAATTTGGGTCTTCTAATGGGAGCTTGTTAAGGTCGATCCCGTAGGGGACCATTCTCCTATCAGGGTACTTGGCCATTGGAGCTTTGGGCAGAGCTAGCAAGCTTCTATGTAGGAGGAGAGGAGAGCTTAGATGAAATGAGAATAGATGACGTTATGGGCTGTTTATATAGGGGGGTTCGGAGGACCAAAATGGCACCTAAAAGGCATCTCACGATCAAGACTACTCGGATCAACTTAGAATAAAATTTTTTGGGTAGAAAAGTGTAGAAGAATCATGAAGGAAAAAGGCGGTGGCAAGGCGGCACACTAGGAGGGCGGGCGCCCTGGCCTCGAGCCTGATCGCGCCCATCTTTTTTTAGATATTTTCATATATTTTTATTGTTTGGAAAATAAAGGTTGGACCCCAAAAAAAGTAAAAAGGTCAGGCCCAAATACTTGAAGTAAGAAAGAAATTAATTATGCCTAATTCTTCTAATTCTTTATTGGGGTCAAGAAATAATTTAAGGCGTTGACCATTTACCTTGAACAACGTACCTTCCTTATTTTGAAGTGTTACCGCTCTGTGCGATGATGAACTTATCACTTTGAGTGGTCCTTCCCATTTACTCCGTAATTTTCCATGTCTGAAGAGCTTTTTCGTGCTTGAATTAAAAAGTAATACCTTATCTCCTGGGGCGAACTCCTTCTTCTTGATTCTCTTGTCATGCCATCTCTTCACTCTTTCTTTGTAAATCTTTGAATTATGATATGCCTTTTCTCTCCACTCTTCTAGTTCAGAGAGTTACATCTTCCTCTTTTCTCTTCAGCTTCAAGGTACATGTTCCATCTCTTGATAGCCCAGTGAGCTTTAAATTCTAGCTTAACTAGCAGATGACAAGTCTTCCATACATTAATTGATATGGAGACATCCCAATTGGTGTCTTGTATGCTGTCCGGTATGCCCAGAGTGCATCATGTAACTTGTCCTTCCATGCAGTACCCATCTCATTTACTGTCTTCTACAAAATACTCTTGATTTGTTTATTTGATGTTTTGGCCTGGCCACTTGTCTGATGGTGATAAGGTGTAGAGATGTTGTGATGTATCCCATGTCTCGACAAGTAGTGCTCAAAGCGCTTGTCGATGAAGTGAGACCCTCCATCACTAATCACTATCCTTGGGACCCCAAATCTTGGAAATATTATTTCTTCAAACATCCTCTTGGAATTTATATTGTTGGCATTTTTGCATGGCAGTGCTTCTACCCACTTGGAGACATAGTCCACTACCACCAGAATATACTCACACTTCTTTGATGGTAGGAATAGTCCGATATAATGAATTCCCTAGACATAGAAGAGTTCGATCTGAAGGTTGTTGGTGAGTGGCATGGCATCTCTGGAGTTGATATTGCCTTGCCTCTGACATGGTCCACATCTTCGGATGAATTCTCTTGTTTCTTCATACATTGTTGGCCAAAAGAATCAACATTACCAAATTTTTGCATGCGTGCTGAATGCCCCATAATGTCCTCCATATGGTGATGAGTGGCATCTTTCAATAATCTTTATTTCTTCTTTAGTAGGTACACATCTTCAGAGTAGGCCATCAGAGCATACCCGAAAGAGATAGGGCTCATCCCATATGTGAGCACGACTCTCCTGGACAAGTTTTCTTTTGTTCCCTCTTGGTGGTACATATCCTGTAACCATAAAATTAACAATATCTGCATACCAGGGGTCAGATCTGTTGATTCTGTAGAGCATGTCATCCTGGAGCAAATCATCAATGGGTAGTTCCTGCGGATTCTCAAACTGCATTCTAGACAAGTGATCGGCAACAGAATTTTCTACTTCCTTCTTATCTTTTATTTCTAAGTCAAATTCTTGGAATAATAAAATCCATCTTATCAAATGAGGTTTAGCATCTTTCTTAGTGAGCAAATATTTTAAGGCAGCAGTATTAGAATAAACAATTACTTTAGCTCCCACTAAGTAAAATCTAAATTTATTGATAGCAAAAATGATATCCAGAAGCTCTTTTTCAGTAGTTGTATAATTAAGCTGAGGTCCAGTTAAGGTTTTGCTAGCATAAGCTATTGCATGATGCTTCTTATCCCAACACTGCCCCAAAGCATAATCACTGGCATCACACATAATTTCAAAAGGTAAAGACCAATCATGGGATTGAATGATTGGTGCAGAGATGAGTGCTTTCTTTAAAGTTTCAAAAGATTTTAAACATGCATCATCAAATTCAAAAGGAACATCCTTGGCTAGCAAATTAGTCAAAGGTCTAGCAATATAAGAAATTTTTTATGAATCTACGATAAAAACCAGCTTGGCCAAGAAAACTTCTAATTCCTTTCATATTCACAGGCAAAGGTAGTTGTTCAATTACTCCAATTTTAGCTCTATCTACCTCAATGCCTCTTTCAGACACAAGGTTCCCTAACACTCTCCTTCTCTAACCATAAAATAACATTTTTCCTAATTAAGGACTAAATGCTTTTCTTCACATCTTTGCAAAACTCTATCTAAGTTTTGAAGACAATTATTAAAAGTTTTTCCATAAATAGAAAAGTCATCCATAAAAACTTCTATAATCTCCTCAATCATATTAGAAAATATAGACATCATGCATCTTTGAAAACAAGCTAGAGGATTACATAGCCCAAAAGACAGTCTACGATATGCATAAGTTCCATAGGGACATGTAAAAGTAGTTTTGCTTTGATCATCAGCATGGATAGGGATTTGGTGATACCCTAAACAACCATCAAGAAAACAGAAGAAAGAATGATTTGCTAACCGTTCTAGCATATCATCAATAAAAGGCAACAGAAAGTGATCTTTCCTTATTGTTTTAATAAGCTTTCTATAGTCTATGCACATCCACCATCCTGTGATGGTACGTTGAGGGATTAACTCATTCTTCTCATTCTTAACAACAGTCATGCCTCCTTTCTTAGGCACAACTTGGACAGGGCTTACCCACTCACTATGTGGCACAACATATATAATTCTGGCATGCAACAGTTTTAAAACTTCCTTGTTAACTACTTCTCTCATCGCATTGTTGAGTCTACATTGGGGTTCTCTAGATGGTGGAATATTTGGATCTATAGCAATGCGATGGGTGCAAAGAATAGGACTAATTCCTTTAAGATCTTGGAGTGAGTAGCCAAAGGCTGAGTGATGTCTCTCTAAGATAGCCATTAAGTGAAAAGTTTGCTCCTGAGTGAGTTTATCACTTATGATCACAGGAGACACTGGATCATTATCTAGAAAAGTGTATCTAAGACTGGGTGGTAAAGGTTTAAGTTCTAAAGGAGGTTTAGATGGCTCTGCAAACTCATCTAAAGGTTCAGGCTCAGCAAAATTAGCTTCTTCTTAAATGAAGAATTTAGCATCATCTTCAAGTCTTGGTTCAGCTAGGAATTCTAGAGAAGCAGCCTCAAACTCTTCGAACGGATCAAGTTGAGGATAAGATTCGGTCCTAGAATTTAATGAATAAGATATGGACATCGGGAATTGAAAATTCTTTTCAAAACAAATGTTTAGTTTTCCCATTTGTCCTTCATAGAGAAGTCTTCTAAATGGTTGTCCTATCAACAGGTTAAAGTCCCACGTATCAAAGATATAAAAGTTCAAATGAACCATGGTTCCTTCCACCTGGAGGGGTAGGACATGTAAAATTCCTAAACTAGGACAATGTGTCCTGAAAGACTCTTCATTAACTTTGTTGTTGGGGTTAATGGCATGTGCTTTAATAAATGTTGTGCAAGTGAAACAGACATGATACTAACACCCACAACTAGATTATAGAGAGCATCAATGTGGTCAGAATCAATTTACCAACATATTGGAAGAGAAGGTGAATCCAAATGGATCACATTAGAGGAAAGCTCTAATTCTTCTAACCATTCATTGCTTTTGATCAACAATAACTCTCCTGATGTGTTTCTATAAGAAATATCCTTGGGAAGAATTGAAGTTTTTTAGAATGTGGAAATGATTCTGTGGTTTCTGTATAGAATCGTAATTCAAAACATTTTCAAAATCAGTAAAAAGATCAGGTTCAATATCAATGATAATATTAGGAAACGGAGTTTCTTCTTCTTCTTGTGGCTCAGGACATGGAATAACTGAAGTGGATGGTGTTTGTGGCAAAGCAGTGGCTTCAACCACTTGAGGTTCAAATTCTACTTCTAGGATATTATCACATTCAGAAGATCAGATTTGATCTAGGATCAACCTCACTTTCTCAGTGGAGACATGCAAGAATGTTCCTCCAGAAGTTGTATCAAGCAACTTTTTACTTTCTCTAATGAGACCTTTATAAAAATGTTGAAGAAGGACAGGGTCTGATAAACTAAGGTCCGGGCTAGAATCTAAAAGGTTGGTAAAATGATTCTAGGATAAGGCCAAAGATTTATTCGATTCTTTTTTGAAGGTCAAAACCTTGACTCTAAGGTCAACAATTTGGGAGACAAGAAAGAAATCTAGGAAAAAGTTGGAACATAAGGATCCCCAATCTCCTTGTTGCTTACCAACAGCTTTACTATACCATTATCTAGCTTTTCCTTTAAAAGAAAAAGGAAAGAGCTTCCAATGTAAAGTTTGATCAGATATGCCCTCTATGCGAAGACAATCACATGTTTGCTCAAAGTCTCTAATGTGAAGGTAAGGATTTTCATCGTCCTCTCCTGAAAAGGATAGGCTTTGGACCATTGCAATCAACCATGGACTCAGCCTATAGTTAGGGGTTTGGATATGTTGTGATGATTCCCATGGCATGAGGCTGGTCTCCGAGGGTGAAAATTTTTTAAATATATGAATGGAATTTATGTCATCCATAAGGATGGAAAAGGTAAGATAAAAGAAAAGATAAGATAAAGGAAAAAAATAAAAAGGTAAAAGTATAGGTACAAGGTAGAGCAAGACTTAAGGTTAACTCAGCAGACCGTCTCTCTCCCCGGCAACGGCACCAGAAATGCTTGTTGATATTGGTTACGCACACAAAAGAATCAAGGAGAAATAATCCGCAAGCATATGGATATCGGTGAGCACTTCACCCAAGAGATAATTCTAGAGTATCGTATTTGTTTATCCGCAACGAGAAAACATGTGATGACTAACCAAATCTATGCTACTACCCCTGAGCTGCAAGCACGATAATTTGATATAAGCGATATATAGAATACTACTTACGGCACCCTAGTTCTAACCTATGGCAAGCGTTTTGACCACTGCTCTATTGGGGATGTACCAAGGGAAAAGAAACACCACAAATGATGCTTAACCTCAGGCTTTTAATCCTACCAATCCTTCTAACGGGAGGAGGCTCCAAAGGTAACAATAGGATTGTCACTTCCCGCGCTACTACCACTGATGCGGCTAGATAGGGGTATCTATGAGTGCCCAAGTCTAAGCACCCCGCTTACACTATGGATGTTCTACTCAACCCTCTACATGAAGAGAATAAAGTAAACTCGTAAACTAAAGAACAATAATAACAAGTACTTACTAGTATTAGAAGTTGAATTATCGAAGAATCTCAGAAGCAAGCTCCGGGTTAGGGAGACTTGATCCCGTAGATACAAGCTGGAGAGGAGACACTGATAGCCCGGGCTTCGCCCAAACTCTTCCTCCACTCTATCTCTCTCAGTCTAGAAGAATAACTCTAATCTCACATAGAGGCTAAAAAGCTAAACTCTCTTGGATTATAGGCTCTTAAGAGTAGAGGTCCATTCAAGGGACCTCTAGTTAATTCTCTCTGGAAATAATGAATTAGGGTTTCTAAATTATCTAATCCAGGGCTAGGGTGCCTTGCTTATATAGCCCTCTAGGATGCACCACAGCCCTTGGATCAAACCGATCTTAGTCAATGCTTAATATTGACCCTCAATGATGATAGAGGAGAGATCTGTGTGATTGCTCCTGATTGGCTGAGGGGCCAGGGTGGGCGCCCTTGCTAGGAGGGCAGGCACCCTGTCATCCTAACAGGTGGGCCCCACCTTCCAAGGGGTGCCTTCCTGAGTCTTCTAGATTCTTCATTTTCAGACATGGGGTCTTTCTCTCTATGTATTCGTGACATGTGGGTGTTCTTTGGTTATTTCCTGATAACTCCCTGTAGAAATAGATATTCACCAAAACTCATGGAATTCTATTAGTAAGGCCCCTAGTCTATGATGGTGATGCTTTTTATATCATTTTATTAGTCAAGTTCATGGCTAAAAATGATAGTTAACTACCATCAACACACTCCTAGTTTTTCAGCCTAGGGATTTGACATCTGCCGAGAGGGCTAAGTCATTTTAGTGTTCATTGATTTTATTAGTTCTTCGCATGTCTTGCCATCCTTTTGAGTATTGATTGTTCTCTTGCTTGGGTGTCTTTCGCAAGTAAGTTGCCCCGAGGATAGCAATGATCGGATCGGAACCCATTGGAGGAAGAGAACATGATCGACAATAGGACCCATGGAGTGGAGTGACCTGTTGGAGAAGAAGGCCCACTGATTGGCTACATCGACATGTACCACTACTACCTCGACATTGCAGGTGTCATGGCAACAGCTTTTTACTTAGAGAATCCTATTCACATTGCAAAGTAGAATTGCTAGCACTTTGTATTTATTCCTTTGCTAGTATATTGATGCATGCTATTGGCTAAGCCACAATTACCTTGATTAAAACCACTTCACCCTAAATACCTTGCTTCATGCTCCACTTTTATATACCTGCCTACTTGCTTGCACATACTTCACCATACATACCTTCAATCCTGGAATTATGATATAGTGGATAATAAGGTAAAATGTGATAACAACTAGGGGAAGTTAAGCATGCTTGTCTTGGAGCGATGGATAACCGACCGGGAAGTTCTTCTCGGGTACACATGAGTGAGGACAAAGTGCACAGAAAAGATTAGTATTGGTCTGTGAGGGTAGTCTATGTCCTAGAAAAGTAGCCAGACGTAGGTGAGCTTGGCATCTAGGAGGCAGGAGATTACAAATGGTATCAGAACTGACCCTTGTGGTTTCACGGGTGCGTGGTGTTAGTTGCACAGGAATGGTGCGCATGACTGGTGTGGATCCGATGTGGTCACACAGCATGACACATGCGCTGGCACTGAACACATGGACGTGGTCAAGAGGGGACGTTCCTAGCCAGGGATTGATCGACGAGGATGTCGATCTCTTAAGGGGGTAAGGATATAACATCCCGGCCTAGAGGTTAATAGGATACTCATAACAACAAGTTGCAACTTCTTTTCCAAAAGCTTGTCTCCAAAAAACTCCAAAGTTAAGCGTTCTTGGCTTGGAACGATGAGTAACTGACTAGAAAATCCTTCTCTGGTGCGCATGATTAAGGACAAAGAGCGTATAAAAGATTGGTGTTGGTCTATGAGGGCAGTCTATGTCCTAGAAAAGCGTTTGGATGTAAGCGGACCTAGCCTCGAGGAGGCGGGATGTTACATGGTGCATATCAAGAGAGGTATGCCACCAATGTTCTCAAGTATGGACAAGTGTAAGCTGATTGATACACCTATGTCTAGCATAGAAAAACTCAGTACTGAATATGGTAAAAAGTGAAGTGTTGTTGGTGCATTATAGTGCTTGACATTGACTCGTCATGATATATCCTTTGTTGTTAACAAAGTTTGCTAATTTTTGCATGAACCTACAATAACACATTGGAGCACCATGAAGAGGTTTCTGTAGTATGTGGAAAAAACAAATATTGGACTTAAAATTGATAAATCTAATTCAATGATGGTTAATGCATTCTTGAATGTGGATTGGGTGGGCTCTGTAGACGATTGGAGATCCATTGGAGGCTTTGTCGTCTTCTTTGGGGGGAATTCGATTTCATGGACTACCAAGAAGTAGGCAACGATATCCTGGTGAGGCACAGAGGCTGAGTACTATTGACAGTGGATATACCATAAAAATTCACACTCAAAACACCGTCAACATGCCTCGGTTTCAAGGAAGAATAGCATAACATGAGCATATTTGATATATATCTAGTTCCACTTGTACTTTTAGCTTCTAATTTTAGGTAACACAAAATAGAGCTTAGGAGGTCCCACATAGGGGGTCGGCTGACCACCACTTGACCTCACCTTGAGCTTAGCTTCGAGCATGATCCATGCCAAGGTCCCTGGAGTCCAACACAACCATCAGATCTACTAGTGTTTTCATCCAACGGCAAAAGATTGTTTCACATGGATTCATGGGCCCACAAGGGAGCAAGCAACATGACAAATACTCAGCAACTGACAAAGCCACTTCGTATGACAGATGGGGTCACCTTCTAGAAGACCTATGTGGGACCCACCTGCCATTGGGGGTCGGTCGACCCCCACCTGGTGCCCAACCAGGTCGGTTGGCCTCCCACCGCCTTCCTGCATGCTTGCATGCAACGTGCCTCATCCTGGACGTCCATCTATGGTGGTTGCAAGGTTGGTTCATCCAATGGTGTAGAAGGATGGAGCACACGGATCGCTGACATGGCACCCCCTCTCCTCTCCCTATAAAAGGAGGCAGCCACCACCCTTGGAAATCATCCCCTAATCTCCAAAGCTCCAAGCATCCAAGTTAGGGAGATCAAGAAGCAAGAGGAGTAGTAGTTAGTCTAGAGTCAGAGTTAGAGTTGAGTCGAGCGAAACTTGGGGTCTCCAGAGTCGTCTTCTGGAGAGTCTGATATAGCTCTTGTATCTTTCTCTTTGTAATTCCTTTTATCAATATATTATTCTTATTTTACTTTATTGAGTATTTACTTAGTGCAAGTCTATATTCATTATAGCCTTATTGTGCACTTGTCATAGCAATATAGTTGCCTTAGTTAGAATGGTTTCCTAGAATAACTCCTTGTGTTCGTATCATCGTCCTATCTTTGCATAGGAGCTTTAGTTATCTGCGCGTTAGCTAGAGTTCTAAGAGTAAGTGTGAGCATGGTGCGCAGACTTTGTCTTACCTTTGATTGCCGCTGGTCCACACGGATAGGTCTTGGGCGGTATTATGGTTTTCTCACCATGTTCGGGCTAGTTTTTAAAACACAGGGCATCCATAAGCCAAATAGTCACTTCAGTAGAGGTTCTGTCTTCTACTATCTCGTCTATCCCCACCACACAAGTAGTAAGGCACTAGTCTAGTTACATCATCTATTTAATAGAACTAAGTTTATAGAAGTAAAGTTAGATACAAAGGAGTCCTTTACTCACTCGTTGTCCTCCCACCTAGCTAACACTCTACTAGTTATCTTTAGATTAGAATCTTTGCTATCTCCTTTATCTATCCTTCCTATATTTCATTTACCCCCTTCTACACTAGTCGATACTAGATAGTAGTAGACATAAGGATATCTCTCACCTGTTATTAAACATTCCTAGCTAACGCTTTCCCTTGTGATAAAATAAATAACAATACCTTGGAATACTCATCTTCAATGAAGTGCTACATCGGTATATTCTGTGCGCTTACGGAATAATCCAATAGACATAAGAATTACCCCACAGGGCACTTCTTGTGTCATCGCCAATCATTGGTGTTTGCGTTATGAAGTGCCAACAAGTACAAGGCACTAGCTAATGCAACAGTAAAAATGCTTTGGGTTAGGAAGCTTATGACTAAACTCTAAATTCCACATCCTCCTAGAGCTCACTTTGGCATGATAACTTTGGTGCAACATTGTAACAACCCAAAAATCTGAGCTACAAATTTTTTTTGATAAAACCCTGAGTGATGTGGTGCAACATGTCATCATCTACCCCTTAACCTTGCATTAATCCTAGCATGTTATGCATATCAATCATGTGTTTGTAAAGCAATTAATGTCTCATGTAAATGCTTCATGTTTCATATGATATATTTCAATGTTGCCAAAGCTTTGTTTCAATGTTTCAATAGTTCATGCATCATGTTGCATTAAAGAGTGATTTGGATTTTATTTGGTTTATGTGTTGAAAAATAAAAATGACAAATATAATATTTATTTTGACAAATAAATATTAAGGGAATTAATACCCTAACATTATTTGCTCACTATTTTGTTGCTCATAATTCACACATCACACGTATATATATGTATATATAAATGTATTTGAAAATGGAAAAATAAAAGAAAAAGAAAAGGAATAAGGAAAAAGCCTTCGGGCCAGCCAACCAGCCCAGCCCAGCAAGCCGACCATCGGCCCGGCCGCTCTTCTGCGCGTTCACCCGCTCCCCCGCGCGCTGCGGCAGCCTAGCAAGCGTCGCGCCCGCGCCCGTGTCACCCCGTCGCCCCCGCTGCCGCTGACGGTCAGGACCCGCTGTGGACCCCGCCTGTCATAAGCGCCGCTGAGGTCACCCGACCAGCCACGCGTGCTGACGTCATCGTTGCCAGGCGCTGTTCCCTCGTGTTGCCTTGAAGCAACCTGCTTCGGCCGCTCAATCTGCATCAACGCTCGCTCGCACGCCACCTGGCCTGACAACCCCTGCACAAAGCACCCACGGGCGCGGGGATTTTCCCCTCCCGCGTGGGCGCACATGCGTTGTCGCCGCGGTGGAGCACTGCCGATGTAAAGCTTAGGCTCACCTAGCCCTACCTAGCCCTCTCTCGCTGCTCCATGGACCCAGACTGAGCACCCCATCGGTGACCTGGACCCCTCCTTGGCCACTTGATCAAGCCGGAGCCATGATCGGCCGTCCGCCGGCCACCTACCTCCGTCTCTACACTATATAAGGAAGGGGCCGGAGCTCTAGGGTTCCCAGGCCGCCGCCATCACTCTGGTGGAGCTCAATTTCATCTCGAGCTGCTCAATTTGGCGAATGAGGGGAGGTAGGAGAAGAAGGAGGCGGGGAAGAGAAAGCTGTCCACCGCCGAAATTGGAGAAGAAGAGGAGCTCCGCCGTGCTGCTGCGCCAGGAGCAAGAAGGGGAGGCCGTACCGCAAGCCGGAGCCACAAGAATGCCAGAGCTTGGACTTGAACTGCGCCTCCATCCTCGTCAACCGTAGGTGAGCACGACCGCCATCACCCTCTTCCACCTCGACCTTGCTGCCGGTCATGGAGCTCCGCCTTGGGAGCACGTAGGCTGAGGCCTCTGCCGGCCATCTTGGACACCCACACGCACACATAAGGATGCCGAACCAGACTACCGCATTGTCAACCACCGCGCGTAGAGCGTCGCCACGGCGAAGTCACCCAGCCACCGCACCGTTGCGCCTTGCCTGCCATCGACCTCGGATCCGCGCTCGCCTTGAAGGGACGGATCCCGTGCACACCCTAGCTCTGCATTGCCTCACCAAAGAACTGTCCCCGAGCCGCCTTGCCAGTCGTTGTGCCCATGCACTGCCACTCTAGAGCGCCGTCATTTCCCACCAACTTCGACCACCATAGGGATTAAGAAGAGGCCGAAGAGCTCCACCGTGATGTGCTGCATCGATTAGACAAGGAGAAGGAGGTAGTGGACCCTTCCTGAGAGCCGTAGCTATGCACCGTGGACACGCCGGAGTTCCACCGTGGGAGTTGCTGCCCGCGCAGACTCTGCCGTGTGATTTGGTCACTGTCGACTCCTCAGGCAGATGCTCCGTGACTCCAATCACACATCTACGCCACCAATTGGAGCTGGAGTGACTCGATGTGAAGTGTACACCGAGTGCCATCACCACCGAGCCACCGTCCGCCATGGAGCTTGTCACCGAAAGCAAAGCTGCCACCTTGAAGCCCATCAATGTGACCACCGTGAAGTCCCAAAGCCGATGGGTGGGTTAAAGGCACCGGAGACCCACTGTGGCACTAGGAATCGAGGTTTTCCCCACCGCCGATCACTGAGGAGGAACCCCGTGCTTGAGCCAGTCTCATCCGAGGCGAACCCCGCGCTTGAGCCGATCTCATCCGAGATAGATCACGTGTGTCAGTGTTCTGACCCTCGAGGGGCTAACACCAACGAGTAATATCGTGTCCGCGTGCTCCCTAATCCGGTGGGTGATGCAAGAATGACACAATGATTTATCCTGGTTCGGGCAAAGAAGGCCCTACGTCCAGCGGGGGGAGGATGATTCCTGTTATCTTGCACCGAAGTGCTAGTACAGGGAAAAATACAAGCTGGTGTGAGGAGTGAAAGGTAGAGTTGGGGCGTGCGGATGCCTTGCTCTCGACCTCGCACAGGCTCACGGTGTCACTCAGTGATCTAGGGCCTTAATGTTTCTATGCTCCAGATCCTCTCTGTCTGAGTTCGGTCCCTTTCTCTAACACCCTGGCGCCTCCTTTTATAGACGAAGGAGGGGCACAGGTGTACACATATTTCGAGCTCTCATGACGCTGATGACGTACGACATTGAGGCCGATCATGTCGATGCTGCTGTAGTGATGTACGTCGGTATGGGAGGCCCTGCTGCCGTCACATCGGGAGTTGTTGGAGTTCAGCTTGAGGGTTCGCTCGATGAGGCCGAGGGGCGACGGTCGAGGGTCCTGGCCGGAGCCGAGGGGGTCGTGCCGAGGTGGTCGAGCTTCGCTGGATAAGATCGAATCCCGGAAAACACGGTAAACAGGTTAGTTTGTATGTCTCGAGGTGGTGCGGGTCGTGGCACAGCGCTCGGTATGGCGCAACAGCGTAATATGACTTGTGGGATTCCGGGGCATGGGCAGTAAAAGTGGATTTGACCGCCACGCCTGTGACTGTTACCGTAACTGTGGCCATGCGGTTAGGCGGGGTTAGATAGGTCGCATTAAATGCGCGCGGATTCGTACGGCGGAGTTGGTGGCCGAGGGGTGCACTTCTCCTCGAGGGCCGCCCATTCGCCCAGGCGAAGTTCCGTCCTCGAGGGGGGCTCGTTCGCTGGGCGAAGTTACGTCCTCGAGGGCCGGCTCGTTCGCTAGACGAAGTTTCGTCCTCGAGGGGTAGCTCGAATTGTTCCCTCGCGTATACAGTACTTGTCCGTTCGGTATCCTCTCTGATGAACAGCACTGGTCTGTTCGGTAGCCTCTCGAGCAGGCTTCGGTTTTGGGCCGTCGTTGTTCGTTCGCGGGCCAGTCCGATACGTCTCAGCCTATAGGCCTTCGTACGTTAGCGCGGGAGTTTATCGGAGGGTTCAAGATGCTGATTTGGTGGGGCTTTAGTTTGTTAAGCAAGGGGTCTGGGACACCTGTTTCCAGGGTATCGACAGTAGCCCCCGAGCCCCTGCGCGAGTGATGTCACTCGGGGAGGGGGTCTGGAATTTTTAGGAAAGAGACGTGATTCGGATTTTTTTTTCGCGGGGGGCGCACGAGCGACCCCCGCGGGGGTAGCCCCCGAGGCCTCGTAGGAGTCGAAAGACTACTGTGAGGGCTTTATTTTATATTTAGTTAAGGGTGCTCGTCCAGTCGGCTATAGGCCTGAACTGGAGTCATAGCGTTTTACCGAGGGGAGCCCCCGGGGAATTTTTTGACCCTCTTTCGTCGAGAGGCGCCGGACACAGGCGAGCCCCCAAGCCTCGTGCGGCTGGGGCGTTGTTGGCCTCGGCATTCTTCTCACGAGTCCTTTCGATCGGATGTGAGGCAAGAAGCATCGGACTACTCCCGATAGGGCGAGCCGCGAAGATCTCAGTGAGCTGGTAACGGGAAAATCCAAGCGAGAGCCCATTCCTCGTTCGATAGAGGTCAGCAGGTGGCTCGGAGGTGGTCTCATTAAAGCAAAACGCAATGGTCCTACGGATTCTGATTCCATTCGATAGGTCTCGGCGGCTCGATGCCTCCCTTCGGGGGGATTCCATAAGGTCCGTAGCGTTTCGCCTTGGATGCGTCCAAAGGGGTCTCGAGAGTTCGTTCTCGAGCAGGGCCTCGTGTTGGCTCCCCCTTGGTCACCCCTGACTCGGGTGCTCGAGGGCGGCTGTCGAACCTTGTTCATGGGGTCAGCCTTCGCTCCTTCGAGACTTAGGGCCGGAGCCCGATTTGGTTGCTCAAGGACGGTCGTTAAGCCCTCACACGAGGACCGGCCTTCGCTCCCTCGAGACTTTGAGGTAGGGTCAGAGCCCGTTTTCTCCTCTCGTGGAAATCTCTGTCGACGAGTAACCATTTTCTTTCGGCGCTCAAGGGCGGTCGTTAAGCCCTCACTCGAGGACCGGCCTTCGCTCCCTCGAGACTTCGAGGCGGGGTCGGGGCCCGCTCTTCAGCGATGCTCGAGGGCGGTCGTTAAGCCCTCACACGAGGACCGGCCTTCGCTCCCTCGAGACTTCGAGGCGGGGTCAGAGCCCGCTCTTTTACGGTGCTCAAGGGCGGTCGTTAAGCCCTCACT
>CM041633.1:56807555-56837289 GCA_023333625.1 Bothriochloa decipiens | reverse complement strand
GAGCCCGCTCTTTTACGGTGCTCAAGGGCGGTCGTTAAGCCCTCACTCGAGGACCGGCCTTCGCTCCCTCGAGACTTTGAGGTACATTTTACCTTATGTAGAAAACTCCGTCAGCGAGTAACGGTCCTTTTTTCTTACCGTTGGGCACGCCTTTTGAGGAGAAGGGCTTAGCAGTGCGATCGTGGCGGGCCCGAGCAACAGCTCTCTGTTAGAGGTGTGACGCGTGCGTCCGGTCAAAGGGCGAGGGGGGAATGGTCAGGTAAACGCATTAATTGTGGGAAGTTACCTTTTCCCTTTCGCTGGGTTCCGCCCGTTGCTCTTCCTGAGTATAAAAACGGAGGGGACAGGCGTTCGCTCCCACCTTTGCCATTCTGCCGAGCTCCCGCTTTCCTGTGTGCGTGAGGATAAAAACTTAGAGCGAGAAGTCACGATTGGGAACTTAGATTCGTGCCGCTGTTGCCGCCACCACGCCCACCGAGCAGATCTGCGCCGCCGCCGTCGCCATGGCCCCAGTTCTCCAGCCCGCCGAGCCCTGGCGCCCGTCGACCGTGACGCGGCAGAGGCTGACCGAGCTCGTGAGGGAAGGGCTTCTCTGCCCCATCACGGATTCGAATCGGCCGGAGTGGATCGCGCTGCCCAGGGACCACGAAGAGCCAAACCCGCCGGAGGGGTACGTGGTGAGCTTCCTGAAGTTCCATCGGCACGGGTTTGGCGTTCCCCCAAGCGAGTTCATGCGGGGGCTGACGAACTACTACGGCGTCGAGCTCCACCATTTCTCCCCCAACGCCATCTCCAACGCCGCCATCTTCGCGGCCGTCTGCGAGGGCTATCTCGGAATGGAGCCACATTGGGAGTTATGGCTCCACCTCTACAAGGGGGAGTGGTTCGCCTCCCCGGTGTCGGTCAGAGTAAGGCGGATCGTCAGAGCGGGATGCCTCAACTTCGCGTTGAAGACCGGGAGGTCAGAGGAGCCACGCGAGTACATCCCCACCGGGTTGGCGACCAACCACTCCCGGTGGGACGAGCAGTGGTTCTATCTTCGCAACGACGGCGGCTACCTCCCGCCGTACACCGGGCGGCTCATCGCCGAGCGTCCATACAATTGGCCGTTCGGTGTCGCGGGAGACCTTCAGTGTCGACTTCACCCCCTCGTCGTCGCACTGAGGACCCTTCGAGAAGCGGGCCTGACGGCGGGGATAGTCGCCTCGGCCTTTCACAGTCGACGGGTGCTCCCTCTGATGGAGCGCCCGCTGCGGTTGGACGAGATGCTCCCCTCGGCGGCGCCCGAGCTTCTTAGGAGGTGCCGGATGTCCGGCGACAGGCCGTCCACCTCGGAAGTCGTCGTGCAGGTAAAGGGGATGGTGTCTGGCTCGTTCAAGGTGGAAGACGTCAACCGTCTCCCCATGCGGCCAGAGGAGGGTTGCCTCGACCTGGTGAGTGCCTCGACTCATGACCTTCGAGTTCCCCCCCTTCCTCTCTTATGTCTCCGTGACTAAATGTCTTTGCGCATGGGAGGATCGACTACCGGAGATCAAGGCCTCCACTGAGGGAGGACGCCGTCGATCGTCAGGTAAGACGCTTCACCGCCCAGCAAGAGAAGCGGAGTAAGGACGAGGAGGTGAAAAAGAAAGCCAAGAAGCTCCGGGAGCGCGAAAGGCTCGCGAAGCACCGCGCTGAGCAGAGGCGCGAGGGCTCCTGGAGGAGGAGTCTCCCTCGTCCGAGGGAGATGAAGATGATGATGATGACAATGATGACATCGAGGGGGTGGAGGGGCACCTCGACCGTGCCCTGCCGGAATCCAGCCATGCTGACCGCCCCTTCGTGCAGGAGGAGGTGGTGGAGCAGCGTGCCCCTCTGCCGACGGTGTCGGCCTCGGAGCGCCGACGTGGAAAAAGGGGGGCTGAGGCCTTGCCTCGAGGGGGGTCACCTACTTCGCGTCGTACACGAGGTGGGAGCCCACCCACTTCGATCCGGGAGACCCGGTCCCGGTCGTCGGCGCGCGCGGAGCAGAGGCGTGCCCAGGAGGCCCCGTCGACGCAGGGAAGCGCGGCGACGCCACCGATGGCCCCGAGCAGCCCCAGCCCTGCGAAGGGCTCGGCTTCGGGAGGGGTCTCGAAATCTACGGGCAGTTCGAGGGGTGCCCGAAAGGCCTCTATACCCTTCGGGTAAGTGCTGTTGAATCGTATTCTTTTCGTTGCATCGTCTTTGTGCGTTTCAATAAACCTTTTGCCATTCTGCTTTTCATTCAGGCCCAAGCGCCAGATCGAGGAGGCGTCCCTCGCGCCGGCCAAGCGGCTCAAGATGGATGCAGCCTCGAAGACGGAGGCCCCAGCTACAGGTGCGTCGTCGAGGCCCTTGGCCCCGTGGGAAGCCAAGTGGTTGTCCTCCGCCCTTGGTGCTATGGCACGTGGTAGGCTGACGGGTTCCACTCCTGCTGCAGTGTCGAGCGTCCCGGGGGCCGCGGCGGGTGGCGACTCCGTGCCTGAGAGGACACACGAGGGAGGGAGCGCCTCCTTGACCTCACCGCCTGCGGCCCTCGAGCTCGACCCGGCACCAGGAGGCGACGCCCCGACGTCGGGGGCTTCCGTTTCTGGCGGTCCGGAGGCTTCGATCCCCGCACCCGAGGCGGGAGCCCCCGAGGGCCATGAGCCAGGAGAGGGGGCCGTCATCGTGGACCTCGAGGGTGAGGAGGCCTCGACCCTTCCCCCCTCGACGGGAGAGCGGCGGCCCTGGCCGGTGGGTCTGCGCGAGCTCGAGGCCCGGAGGGAGCAGGAGCAGGGGGCCCTGCAAGAAGCAGAGCCGCCACGGCCGCAGCAGGAGGAGGAGGAAACTGGGGACCAGCCCCAGCATCAGCAGGCGCAGCAGACGCTGCCGGGGGATGCGGTGCCGCTGGACCCGTCAGGGCAGGAACCGCCCGATACGTCTGAGGCGGAAATGACTTCTGGACTGCCCAAACAATGGGTGTCCGTGATCACTATGGATGAGTTGCTGTCTGAACAAGAAGCTGTGTCGAAGGCGTCGACGGTCCCGCGGCTGCCAGGGGCGCAACCGGAGGATGCCTCGGTACCGAGCCCGGCAGAAGACGCGTCGAAGGTGGTCCCACCGGCGCCACAAGTCGTGGCGTTGGGTGAAGCTTCGGCCTCCACACCTTCGCTGCTTCCGACGGCTCCGGACGCAGCACCAGATCAGGCGCCGCAACCATCGACGAAGCAGCCGGAGGAGACGGTGGCTGTTGGTGTGCTGAGGAGGTCGACGTCCGACCCCGGGCTGAGGGGTGCCCGCGCCGCGTCAGAGTTCCACATCCCGGGAGAGTTGGCCGTGGGTTACGGCGTTCCAGACGATGTGGTGGAGGAGATCGATTCCTTGGCGCGAGCCAAGGTCAAGACGGTCCTTCCAGATTGGGGCAAGGAGCGCATCGTGCTCCGGGAACTCGGCGATCCCAGCGCTCCGGGGATCGAGATGAACGATCCGGCGGAGGTCCAGTGCTGGGAGGAGGCCGAGCGGTCCCGGGCGTGGCTGCGGCACTTGCTGAAACTGGGCGCCGAGCTCGCCGAAGGCCTTGACCAGAATCTCGGGGTGAGTCGCTGTGTTAGGCCATATGTATATTTTTAAGTTCTTTCGTATGGGATGCCTCAACCCTCGATTTCCTGTCCCTAGGCGGCGCGGAGGCGGTCCTACTTGAAGTCAGTCTTCCTCCACGAAACGCACAACAGCCGGGAGGAAGTGCTTCGCCAACTCGAGGCCGGCGGTTCTGCGCAGAGCAGGGTGGCCGAGCTCGAGGAGGAGCTGAAGCAGACGAGGGAGGAGGCCGCCAAGGCCAAAGAGGAAGCCGCCCGGGCGAAGGCGGACTCCGACGCCGCTCGAGGGGAAGCCGCCCGCCTCGAGGGGAGCTCGAGCGTGCCAGGGAAGATGCTGACGTGGCGAAGGCCGAATCGGAGAAGGCCAGGGTCGAGAGCGTCCGAGCCCAGGAGTGCATCGAGCTGCTCATGGCGGAGGCTCAGAGCTCCGTGGTGCGCATCCGTTCGCTTGAGGCCAGCTTTGCTGAAGTCTCCGCCACGCGCAACGCCCTCTCCGCCTTGGCCCAGGAAGAGAAGAGCCGTGCCACCGACCTGGAAATCCAGCTCGGGGCCATGAAGGCCACCCTCCAGGACAAGGAGCAGGCCATCATCCTGGCAGGTGGCGCCCTCGAGACCCTCCGCTTCGAGAAGACGGAGGTGACCCGAGCCTTCAAAGAGGCCCAGCGGGAGCGGGACGAGGCTCGGGGGGAGCGCGACACCATGCTGGGGGATCGCAACGCCCTCGAGACTCGCTGTGCTGGTGAGTTCCTCAAAGGGTTTTTGATCTTTGTTCTTTCCGTATGGTTTATCGAATTCTTGCTTTGTGCTTCAGGCATCGAGTCCGAGCTGCTTGCGACTCAAGACGCTGCTAAGGCGCTACAGGAGAGCCTTGCGGCGGACGGGGCGCTTCTTGGTCATCTCCGGGTTGCCCTCGACGGGCTCTGCGCCCTCTGGGAGGTCGGGCCCGTCGAGGGTGCCGAAGAAGACATCCCCGGTGCTGCGCTCGTGGACCGGATCTACTACCTCGACGCCACCCTTCGAGATCGCGTGCGGGAGGCGCTTCACACTGGCGTGAAGCGGGCGCTTGCGGTGGTCTCCTTCGGCTTCGTTTTTGATATGAACATGGTGGCCCAAGGCTTTGTTCCTGACATCTCAAAGACCGATGCCAAGAATGAGGAGCACTGCCGAGGGCTCATCAACGACGCCGAGAGGCCGGGGGGAGAGCTGGCGAAGTTATTCGAGGGCGAAGTCCTCCCCCCGGCGGATGTAGGGTACCATGTCGAGGGGGGCGGTGACGGGGAGAGCCTGTAGGGCAAGACTGGGCGAGGGTGCCCATGTAATGAATTAATTTTTGTAAATTATATTCAATGTGGCTTTGAAAGCCCCTTTTTGAACATGAATGCATCTATCGTAATGCGATTTGTTGTTTTTCTTTCGAACCTTTTCTGCTTTCTACTCACTTAGACTTCGCTTTTTTGACTAAGTTTTTGACGCAAACACGTCTCCCTCGAGGGGGGAGCGAGTGGAGGTACCGTAGCCCGGGGGCATAGGAGAGCTCTAGCTTGACAGCCCTCGACCCCAAGGGAGCTCGAGGCGTTTTCTACTTAGTCGCGAAGCGTATCGAGGTGTGAGAAAGAAGAAGCGCTCGAGTTCTGCTCGCCTCACTTTTGTTTTCCAACTGAGCGTTCAACGTGAACTCGTATCCCTCGAGGGGGGGAGCGAGTGGAGGTACCGTAGCCTGGAAGCGTAGGAGAGCTCCGGCTCGACAACCCTCGACCCCAAGGGAGTTCGAGGCGTTGTCAACTTAGTTGGGAAGCAAAAAGAGGGGAGCGTGCGAAAAAATCATTCGTATTTTTAGGAACTTAGGGGGTTCCCCCCGTTAGCCCCCGAGGGAGGCTCGACTCTGGTAAGACAGGGTCGAGGCTGCCTCTTGCATGTATAATAATGAGTTTCAACTTATAATCGAAAGTAGTCCTTATATTTGTCATGCGGGAATGTACAAGACATGCGAGAATGTACAAGGGCACTGGTGCCCTAAGGGTAGAAACGACGTAACTATTCGATGTTCCACGCGTTGGTGAGGATTTCACCTTTGTCGTTAGCGAGCTTGTACGTCCCGGGCTTTAGCACCTCAGCTACGGCGAATGGACCTTCCCATGGCGGCGTCAGCTTGTGACGTCCTTTGTTGTTCTGCCATCGTCGTAGGACGAGGTCTCCAACTTGGAGGTCCCTCGGGCGCACGTGCTTGTCGTGGTAGCGTCGAAGTTTTTGCTGATACCTCACGGAGTGAAGCAGTGCCATGTCTCGAGCCTCCTCGACCTGGTCGACGGCGTTTGCGAGGGCTTCTTCGTTAGTTTGCTCGTTGTAGGCCTTTAGTCGAGGGGAACCATACTCGAGGTCAGTGGGGAGGACGGCCTCGGACCCATAGACCAAGAAGAATGGGGTGAACCCCGTGGCTCGACTAGGTGTTGTCCTTAAGCTCCATAGGACCGACGGCAACTCCGCGGCCCATTTTTTTTCATGCTTACCGAGGCGTTTGAGGATCCTTGGCTTGAGGCCCTGCAAAATCATGCCATTGGTGCGCTCGACCTGGCCATTAGTTCGAGGATGTGCAACCGCGGACCAATTCACACGGATGTGATGGCGATCGCAAAAATCCAAGAACTTCTTGCCGGTGAATTGCGTGCCGTTGTCAGTGATGATGACGTTCGGGACCCCGAAGCGATGGATTATGTCAGTGAAGAACTCGACCGCCCATTCGGAGCGGATGTTGCTGATGGGCCAGGCCTCGATCCATTTGGTAAATTTATCGACGACAACGAGCAGGTGTGTATACCCTTTGGTTGTCCTTTTGAGAGGCCCCACAAGATCGAGCCCCCAGACCGCAAACGGCCAGGTGATGGGGATCATTTGTAGGGCGTGAGCTGGGAGGTGCGTCTGCTTGGCGTAGAATTGACACCCTTTGCACGAGCGAACGATGTTCGTGGCGTCGAAAACTGCGGTCGGCCAGTAGAAACCCTGTTGAAAAGCATTGCCTACAAGGGTCCTTGGCGCTGCGTGGTGGCCGCAGGCTCCTGAGTGTATGTCCTCGAGGAGCCTTCTTCCTTCCTCGATGGAAATGCAGCGCTGAAGGACGCCCGAAGGGCTTCGCCTGTAGAGTTCCTTGTCGTCACCGTAGATGACGTAGGACTTGGCCCGTCGCGCGATCCGTCGAGCTTCGGTTCGGTCCTCCGGGAGTTCTCCCCGAATGAGGCAGTTGAGTAAAGGGGCTCGCCAATCCGGTGGCGGGTTCGACGGAGGGGACGTCTCCTGGATCTCCATAACCTGGGCCCCGGTCGAGGGGGCCCCGATCGAGGTCATGGGGTGGGGCTTCGAGGGTGTAGAGCAAGCCCCCGAGCCCAAATCGACGGAGGGCTCGAAGAGGTCCCTCGAGAACACGTCCGGAGGGACCGTACCTCGAGTCGACGTGATTTTCGTGAGCTCATCCGCGGCTTCGTTGTACCGTCGAGCGATATGGGTAAGCTCGAGGCCATGGAATTTGTCTTCCAACTTGCGCACTTCGTTGCAGTATGCTTCCATCTTGGCGTCGTGGCAGCTCGAGGCCTTCATCACTTGGTCGATGATTAGCTGTGAATCGCCTCGAACGTCAAGGCGTCGGACCCCGAGGCTTCTGCACCTGTGGGTAGCGGATTTTTGTTTCCGAAAGCACCTCGCTAATGAAGTAAACCAGCCGTTGGACTGGCAAGGCGCGTCCTTCCTCTTGCCTCTCCACCACTATGGCCGCGCTGACCACCTGGGTGGTTGCGGCGACATAGAGGAGGAGGGGCTCAGGCGGTTCGGTCGCCGTTGCTGGTCGAGGAGGGACGAGGATCGGAGTGGATGTCAGCTTGGCTTTGAGTTCATCGAGGGCCCCCTCGGCCTCTGCGGTCCACGTAAATCGCTCAGATTTTTTCAAGAGGCGGTACAGAGGCATGGCCTTCTCCCCTAAACGTGAGATGAAGCGGCTGAGGGCCGCGAGGCAGCCTGTGACCCTCTGCACGCCCTTGAGATCCCGAATCGGCCCCATTCGCGTGATGGCCGCCACCTTCTCAGGGTTGGCCTCGATCCCGCGCTGGGAGAAGATGTATCCGAGGAGCATGCCCCGAGGCACTCCGAAAACACATTTCTCGGGATTGAGTTTTATGTTTTTGGCTCGAAGGCGCCCGAACGCGATTTCGAGGTCTCGGATGAGGTTGTCCGCTTTTTTGGACTTGACCATGATGTCATCGACGTAGGCTTCGACCGTGCCACCTATGTGTTCGCCGAAGACATGGAGCATACACCGCTGATATGTTGCCCCGGCATTTCGGAGGCCGAAGGGCATTGTCACATAGCAGTACATGCCAAAAGGTGTGATGAAGGAAGTCGCGAGCTGGTCGGACTCTTTCATCTTAATTTGGTGGTAGCCGGAGTAAGCATCGAGGAACGAGAGGGTTTCACACCCCGCGGTAGAGTCGACAATTTGATCAATGCGTGGTAAAGGAAACGGAACTTTGGGACATGCTTTGTTTAAACTAGTATAGTCAATACACATTCGCATCTTTCCATTTTTTTCTTAACTAACACGGGATTAGCTAACCATTCGGGGTGATGAACCTCCTTGATGAATCCAGCCGCCAAAAGCTTGTGTACCTCCTCGCCGATGATCCTGCGCTTCTCCTCGTCGAAGCGGCGCAGGCGTTGCTTCACCGGTCTAGACCCGGCCCGGATTTCCAAGGCGTGCTCGGCGACTTCCCTCGGTATGCCCGGCATATCCGAGGGACTCCACGCAAACATATCGGCGTTTGCGTGGATAAAGTCGACGAGCACGACTTCCTATTTGTCTTCGAGGTCCACGCTGATCGTTAGCACCTTCTCGCATGGGCAGCTCGGGTCGAGGGGGACTTTCTTGGTGTCTTGTGCCGGCTCAAAATTGCCGGCGTGTCGCTTGGGATCTGGCATCTCGTCTGCGAGGTGCTCGAGGGTCGCGGCTATCATGGCATTTTCCTCAACGGCCTCCCCATATTCGACGCATTCGACATCGCAGTCGTATGCGTGCTCGTAGGAGGAGGCGACAGTGATGACGCCTTTGGGTCCTGGCATCTTGAGCTTGAGGTAGGTCTAGTTCGGGATCGCCATGAACTGCGCGTAGCCCGGTCGGCCGATGATGGCGTGATACGTCCCGTGAAACCCAACCACCTCGAAGGTGAGGGTCTCTTTCCTGAAGTTGGCAGGGGTGCCAAAACAGACAGGGAGTTCGATACGGCCGACGGGGAAAGCCTTCTTCCCTGGCACGACGCCATGGAACCCCCCGGCACTGGGTCGGAGTTGGTGCCTCCTGACCCCTAGGAGGTCGAGGGTCTCGAGGTAGATGACATTTAGGCTGCTGCCGCCATCCATCAGGACCTTCGAAAGGCGGGTGTTGATGATGATCGGGTCGACGACGAGCGGATAGGCCCCGGGGT
Organism: Bothriochloa decipiens; assembly: GCA_023333625.1. NCBI lineage: Eukaryota > Viridiplantae > Streptophyta > Magnoliopsida > Poales > Poaceae > Bothriochloa > Bothriochloa decipiens. The sequence continues at coordinate 56,828,249 of CM041633.1, read as the reverse complement.
TGGGGATTCGATCCGGATGGTCATCACGGTCGAACGTGATGGGCTCATCGGACCAGTCGAGGTAGTGAGGTGTTGCGACACGAGCTAAGAAGACCTCTCGACGCTCCCGCTTACGCTGTCGGGGCGTGAGCTTGGTCGAGGGCCCCCTGTAGATCATGTAGCAGTCATAGACTTCGGGGAATTTTCCGTCTTCCCCGTTATCTCCCTCATCGCCACCCTGGTCTTTCTTGTCGTCACCTTTCTTCACACCCACTTGCTCAAAGTGCCTTCGAAGCATGCGGCAGTCCTTAAGCTTGTGTTTTGCCCCGTCCTTATGGTAAGGACAGGGCTCCTCGAGCATCTTGTCGAAGATGGCGCCCTCGGGGGGCGCGGGGGGACCTCGAGGTCTTTTGCGTTCGGTTGCAGCGACGAGATCATCCTCTGCAGCCTCCCGCTTGCCTTGTTGATTTTTCTTCTTCTTGTTATTTCTCTTCGACCCTTTGCTCGAGCCTCCTGCGTTGTCGGCTACCGGCGTTTTTCCCTTGTCCTTCACGTCGCTGAAGAAGGCACCGACGGCCTCCTCGCCAGCGGCGTAGTTGGCAACCACATCCATAAGCTCATCGACGGTGTCAGGGCGGTTTCGCCCTAACTCGTGAACTAGGTCCTTGCAGGTTGTACCCGCAACAAACGCTAGAACGACGTCGAGGTCGGAGATGTGGGGCAGCTTGGTGTGGAGCTTGGAGAACCGTCGAGCAAAGTCACGGAGAGACTCTCCTGGCTTTTGCTTGCAGTTGCGCAATTCCCAGGAGTTTCCAGGACGCACGTAGGTACCTTTGAAATTCCCCTCGAAGATACGGACAAGGTCGGTCCAAGTGCGAATCTGATCGGGGGGAAGCTCCTCGAGCCACCTACGCGTGGTGTCGGACAGGAACAGGGGAAGGTGACGTATGATGGCGTGATCGTCACGCGCCCCCCCCGCCTGACAAGCCAACCGGAAGTCGGCTAGCCAGAGCTCGGGATTGGTCTCGCCGTTATATTTGACGAGGCTCGTGGGGGGTCAAAACTTGTCGAGCAGCTGGGCGCAGCGGATCCTCCTGCTGAAGACCCGGGGGCCCGGTGGCTCTGGGGCCTGTTGGTCCTCTTCGCTGTCATAACGCCCTCCTCGATGGGCGCTGTACCCTCGATCCTCGGCATCCCCGTGCTTGCGTCTGCGGTTCTCGACAATGTCGAGGCGTGCGTCGCGGGGAGCGCGGTCATCGTTGATAGGCTCTCGGGCGGGGTTCTTCTTCTGTCGGGGGGCCGCCCCCTGATCGACCGAGCCCTCCCTCTCGGGCCGAGAGGGCTCGACCTAAGGCTCAGAGGCAGCTCCTCGACGCCTCGAGGCTGAACTCTCGGCTTGTTGAGCAGCAGCAACTTGGAAGAGGCCCTCGACCTCGCGTTGTATCCGCCGAGCTTGCGAGTTGGAAGGTGCGGGCATATTGCGGAGAAGCATAGCCGCCGCAACAACATTCTGGCTCGCTCGGGGATAACGGTGGACGGGTTGCTCAGGTGCTCCTTCCTCGATGATCTGCCGGTTGACCTCTCGGGCCCTGGCTCGGGCTCTACCGCCGAGCGGTCGCCCCTCTTGTTCGAGGGTCATCTCGAGTAAGCGCAAGCGTTCCTGCTCGTCGGCGAGCTTTGCCTGCAACTCCCGAATCTGTGCCATCTACGCGTCCTGCTCGCCAGGACGAGGGCACGCTTCTCAGGGTGCGTCTGGTTGTTGGTCCTCTGCTCTGGGGGGAGCGTCTCTCACCACGGCGATAGACGCCGCGGCCGCTGGATCGATGGTTTCCTGATCGGAGTCGACACCACCATCGATGTGGAGGCACTCTCGGGTAGGATCCCAGTGATCAGAGTCAGAGTCAGGGTCGCCGCAGTAGAAGACGGGGAATTGCCCCCGCGCCTCCTCCTGCAGCCGCCGTCAGAGTGTGCCGACGGTGTACCTCCGGGGGCCGGGCGCTCTTGCGAATGCCAAATCCTCGGAGGCTGGAGTGACAGTCCCTACGTCCATCATCGCGCGGAGAAGGGTGTCTGGGCGGTCCTCCAACGCACTCGTGACGGAGTGGGTTGCTGTCGTAGCCGTTGTCGTGGGATTGTTGGAGTCGGTCGAAGACCACCGACGACGCTCGGACAGCCCGTGCGGAAGCGAGCTTGATCGAGCGGGGGTTTCGTTGCACTTTCCCGACGCGCGCATGGTGAGGGCGGAGTCAGGGTTGTGCCAGGATCCTGCCGGTTTGCCCTCTGCCTCCAAACTCGGGTCAGATACGCCCTCAACAAGAGGTTTCTCATCTCTGGTCTGGGGCATGGAGAAAGCGGCGGGGACCCTTCTCGACTTGGGTTGATGACGATGACGGCGCGGACTGTGCCTCCTTCTCGATGTGGAAGCGTGGTCATGAGACTAGCGAGCGGCTCCCCATGAACATGGGGGCGCATCGTGACCTCCGTTCGGGTCACTGATCGAGAGCAGGGTCATGTCGTAGCCTTGGCCGAGGGTCATGAACTCCAGGCTCCCGAACCAGATCACCGCAGCGTGCGGAAGTGGTGGAACGAAATCGCCCATCCGGGAAAATGGCGGGAAATCGTTAGTGACACGCGGCTCCCCTACCTGGCGCGCCAACTGTCGGTGTTCTGACCCTCGAGGGGCTAACACCAACGAGTAATATCGTGTCCGCGTGCTCCCTAATCCGGTGGGTGATGCAAGAATGACACAATGATTTATCCTGGTTCGGGCAAAGAAGGCCCTACGTCCAGCGAGGGGAGGATGATTCGTGTTATCTTGCACCGAAGTGCTAGTACAGGGGAAAATACAAGCTGGTGTGAGGAGTGAAAGGTAGAGTTGGGGCGTGCGGACGCCTTGCTCTCGACCTCGCACAGGCTCACGGTGTCACTCAGTGATCTAGGGCCTTAATGTTTCTGTGCTCCAGATCCTCTCCGTCTGAGTTCGGTCCCTTTCTCTAATGCCCTGGCGCCTCCTTTTATAGACGAAGGAGGGGCACAGGTGTACACGTATTTCGAGCTCTCATGACACTGATGACGTACGACGTTGAGGCCCATCATGTTGATGCTGCTGTAGTGATGTACGTCGGTATGGGAGGCCCTGCTGCCGTCGCATCGGGAGTTGTTGGAGTTCAGCTCGAGGGTTCGCTCGATGAGGCCGAGGGGCGACGGTCAAGGGTCCTGGCCGGAGCCGAGGGGGTCGTGCCGAGGTGGTCGAGCTTCGCTAGATAAGATCGAATCCCGAAAAACACGGTAAACAGGTTAGTTTGTATGTCTCGAGGTGGTGCGGGTCGTGGCACAGCGCTCGGTATGGCGCAACAGCGTAATATGACTTGCGGGATTCCGGGGCATGGGCAGTAAAAGTGGATTTGACCGCCACGCCTGTGACTGTTACCGTAACTGTGGCCATGTGGTTAGGTGGGGTTAGATAGGTCGCATTAAATGCGCGCGGATTCATATGGGGGAGTTGGTGGCCGAGGGGTGCACTTCTCCTCGAGGGCCGCCCATTCGCCCAGGCGAAGTTCCGTCCTCGAGGGGGGGCTCGTTCGCTGGGCGAAGTTACGTCCTCGAGGGCCGGCTCGTTCGCTGGACGAAGTTCCATCCTCGAGGGGTAGCTCGAATCGTTCCCTCGCGTATACAGTACTTGTCCGTTCGGTATCCTCTCTGATGAACAGCACTGGTCCGTTCGGTAGCCACTCGAGCAGGCTTCGGTTTTGGGCCGTCGTTGTTCGTTCGCGGGCCAGTCCGATACGTCTCAGCCTATAGGCCTTCGTACGTTAGCGCAGGAGTTTATCGGAGGGTTCAAGATACTGATTTGGCGGGGCTTTAGTTTGTTAAGCAAGGGGTCCGGGACACCTGTTTCCAGGGTATCGACAACGTGCTCGAGCCGACCCTCGAGTGCGACCCCTCGACACAACATGGGGAAAGAAATAGAGGAGGGGATCGCTTCGGCAAAAGATAACGGATCACGCGCTCGAGCCGACCCTCGAGTGCGACCCCTCAACACAACATGGGGAAAGAAATAGAGGAGGGGATCGCTTCAGCAAAAGATAATGGACGTCCTTGAACCAACCCTTGAGATCGACACTTCGATACACCAACCCTCAAGTTTGACACTTTGATACACTGATCCTTGAGTTCGATACATCGATACATTGACCCTTGAGTTCAACACTTCAACACACCAACCCTCGAGTTCGACCCCTCGACACACCGTGGGGAAGGAAACAGAGGAGGAGATCGCTTCGGTAAGAAGATGATGGATGTGGTGATCATGGACTGAGTACCTGCAAGTGGATCCTGAGCCACCACGTGTCAGCACCAGATAAATCAGCCCTTTTTCTTTTTTAGAAAATGGTTAAATCTTTAAAAATTCATAACTAATTCATACGAGCTCCGAAAAATGTGATCCACATATCCAAATTTTCTATAAATCGATCCGTATCTATTTAAGCTATGTTTGAGTGCATTTGGATCTTCAATTAGGCATTTGTTCTTTGTGCTAATCTATAAGGGTCGCTTCCACGACCATTAATTCTCGTTACAAGCTCGAACGAGGACATGTCTGACGATAGTGACTACCAGGAGAAGTCTGACAGCTACGTCAGGGAAGGTGCCACACCTCATCCAACCTTGTAGATCCCATTACGCATGGAAAATGTTGTATGGCTAGTGCTTTAATTCCTGTTGCTATAATGCTTTGCCTGTATTAGGTTTGCATGATAGATTATTAATTGATGAGCCCTACTTGTTGTAAACTTTCACCTGCTTATCGCTGTTATGTTAGCCACTTGCTTATCTGCTATATTTATATATATATACATCACTCGCTTACATTTTGATGCGACATGATGAACCTTGGGAAGGCCTGGAGGGTGCCAGGCTGGATGTGTGAGTTGATGGATCAGATGGGCATTTGAGCTGATGATGCTGTATCTAGGTTTTTGGGGTGGAACTTACGACAAGGAGTAGGGTGAGGGTTGAGTCGATAGAGCCAGGATCTACGATGAGCTTTTGGAGCAAGTCTTGCCAGGGAATGGATCTGGACATTCCCGTGAGAGGAGCCTGTGTCGGGCTAACTGAGATATGATGGTGGTCTTTGGGTGTGATCCTCTAAGAGGTGGAGCCTGGGACAAAGGTGCCGTGGTAGCACATTAAAGATAAACCCTGATGAAGATAACCCAGCTTGGTCACACTTAGGAACTGCTGCGCTAATATCTGGACCTTAGGAATCTCTTGCTTTTCACTCGCTCTCCATGAGGGGAAGACGGCCAAACCGCTAGATAGATCGATGCCATTACTGTTAGGCGAGTAGTGATAGGAAGGTATATGCATGGGACGGAGCTAACACCCTTCTAAGACGATCATGGCACCCCCTTTGGGAGCGGGTACATGCCATGGCATTCTCTTCGGGAGCGAACACATGGGCTCTTCATAGTTCCAGCGATCCAGAGCTGGATGGTAGAATGGCATCGTTCTATGGCAGTAGGCGCTCAGAATCTGCCTAGGTGGTGATCAACACCGATGATGGTTATCTAGTGGATTAGTAAAACCTCTGCAGAGTGTATGGTTGATCGATCGATACATATGCCAATTCTTTGGCTATGGACATTTCCTGTGTTCCGCATGCACCGGACTAGTGAGTGGAGTGTTCTACCTTCCCCTGAATATGTATTTCGGCCGTGAGCCAGGTTGAGGGCTGCCGGCCGCTGAGACAAGCCGAGAGGGAGTTAGCTTATCGACTTGAGTCTGAGATGATGTTGGAGGAGTTGGGATGGTGCTACAGAGATGGATGGTGATGGATATGTGAGATGGGAATGTATTTAAAACTTGCTTATTATATTATTTATTTAATATACCTGATAATGCATAGGAAACCCCAGCCTTATAGGTTCCTTTTCGATATATCCTTGTTTTGCATCCAGTTCCACAAAGCAATACATAGGGTGGGAGTGTGGCCAGTACAAATCGTACTGAAAATTTGGTTTCAGGGTCAAGGAGTGAGTACTCATCTGGGGAGTACAGCGATTGAGGGTTTCGTGCCTACGCTCAAATTGGATCGAAGATGATAGCTTCTGCACCTCAAGCTTTTATTGTTATGCTGCATGAACTTTGATTCCGCCAAGTAGCGATGTAATAAGTTAATATAAACCTCTCTATTACACTGTTTTGTTCGATATATGGATTATGGTATTCAACTGTTATCGGGTAATGTGATTTAAATGGTCATATTACAGTTCGGCTCTGTGGATTTTTCTTCATGGAAATCGAGGTCGTTTCAAACATATCTCTCAGTGAATCCAATGTTCCATGCAAGAACGAAGCATGTTGAAATCGATTTTTATTTTGTTCGTGATAGAGTAGCACAAAGACCATTAGTAGCTGATGGTTTCTACAAACCTCTTTATGTTGTAAATCTATGGCAATTTAGAGCCAGTCTCTACCTTGTTATTAGCTGAGATTAAGGAGGGGTGTCAAACAATAAAAATATTTAGGCTAGGCTCGTATCTCTAGGCTTGTTGTATAAGGTAGTTAGAGTATCTAGATGGATATGATCTGTTGTAATCCTTTCTCCCTTGTACGAGTCACCGTGGGGGCAGTTACCATGTATATTAACATGAAGCCGAGACACCAAGAGGTATCTCATTCACGCCATTTTCGCATGCCTTTCATAGCTTACGTGCGGGCGCTCGATCCGTTGTGCTACTTGGTCTAAGACATAGTTGTACAATAAGTTCACTGTATATGTCTCTTGCGGCTACTGGAATATGGTAATTAAAGGGGTACCATCGTTATTGTCACGTACGGAATCAAGGTTCTTCCCCGCGCAGAACGACACAAGCGCACATATGTGTGCACCTTCCTATACCCACCTAACGGCTCAAATCGAGATACGTACACACGCATGAACACAAACAAAGATGACCAGTCGACCACGGCATTCGACCCGATCGACCGCCAGCTGTTTCGGTGCAGTGGCGTCTCGTGCGATATGTCACGTAGCTAGCTATTATTGAAGGTGCGGCCGATTGAGACTTACCAACCTTCGCATGCACCACCACGTCCGTGACACATGCGCCACAAATGCATCCATGTGTGTAGGCTTGGGTGCTCGCTGCCGCAGCACGTCTTCAGTGTACCTAGCGCCTCTACCTTGTTCTGTTATGTCTCATATGAAAGATAATTTTGACAAGAGTGAGGTTTTCACTGTGGGTTTGGAAGAATCAAATATTTCGACAACTTATATTATGGCTGAAATATTTAAGCGCAAGCTTGAAGTTTTTCCTATAAAGTACCTAGGTATGCCATTCAGTACGTGATCAAAAGATAACTACAGCTCAATTAAAGTATGTTAGTGAAAAGACTGGGCACCTGGCAATGCGATTATCCCTCTTTAGGAGGCAAGGCACACTACTACAGATTGCTCTATCACTGTCCACCTCATCACTGCCGGAAATGAAAAAACCGGCAGTGATGAGTCTTCACGCCCGGTGCCACTCCCTAGCAGACAAGACTTGCGCCAGAGAGCGCAGGCACCGGCAGTGTTGATGCACATCACTGCTGGCTCGTGTCTCGAGCCGGAAGTAATGTCTCAGCCTCATATCACTGCCGGCAATTTTAGTTCCATTGAGTGGAATAATGTTTTTTAGTTACCCATAATTTTATTTACATAGGGCTATTAGTGGACATATTCTTTGGAGCTATATTGATATATATGGTTTTCAATTTATATATGGCTAAGCTAGCAACCCATTTTAATTTTTCCATAATTAATGTATAATATTGCTCATGAAGCTAATCCATTGCTTATTAATTGCTCTACAATTTTTTGGAGTAGAGATGGATCAAGAATGGATGAATTTGTCTCGAATGAATATCCTATACATAGAAGGCATCAAAAAGTTTATCATGCTAGGGTTGGCAACATGATCTTCTGCCCATGCAAAGATTGCAACAATGGTAGAAAGATTTTGAATCCTGAGACTATCCGATCACACTTGGTTATGAGGGGGTTCGTGCCAAACTACAGTGTATGGGATCAGCGTGGGGAGGTTGGTGTGAATGTTGTGCAGGGAAACAATGATGATGTGGACATGCCTAATAATGATGTGGACATGCATAATGATGATGTGGACATGCCTGACGTGCACCACCATGATGATGACGAGGATCCCAGTGCAACACGGAACCTGTGACTGCCGTTAATGATGTGTTTAGGAATACGCTAGCGGATGACACCAAGGAAGAAGATGACATTCTTTGATGCTACGTAATGCAGATACTAGGTTTCTTAGTAATAGTCAGTTAAAAAAGCAAGATAAAATGAGAGATGACGCCAAGACACCATTGTTCAAGGATTGTCCTATGAGTAAATTGGAAGCCGTCATCGTGCTTTTAGATTTCAAATCTACATACGGATTGAGCGATACAGGCTTCGATGATTTGTTAGCTAAATTATCAAAATTTCTCCCAGCACCAAGTGAGCTGCCAGAAAAGACATACCAGGCCAAGCAAATGATCTGCCCCCTCGGCCTCGAGGTTGAAAAAATCCACGCATTTCCCAATGATTGCATATTGTATCGTGGAGACAAATGCAAAGAACTAGATAAGTGCCCCCAGTATGAAGCTCCTCGGTACAAGGAAGGGCTGTCAAATGATGGTACCAAGATGAGAGGAGGCCCATAAAGGTTTGTTGGTACTTCCCTATAGCTCCACGGATGCGCAAGCTATTCGCATGTGCGAAGACAGCAAAGCTGCTGTGCTGGCATGGTGAAGAGCGTAAGAGAGACAACATGATGAGGCACCCTGCCAATGGGCGTGACTGGAGGACTGTAAAAACCATGTTCTATAAGAACATCGATGATGATGTAAGGCACCTTTGGGTTGGATTGAGCACGGATGGGATGAATCCTTTTGACCAGTTTAGAAGCAATCATAGCATGTGGCAGTGATGCACTATATATACAACCTTCTACCTCACCTCATTATGAAGCGTTCCTACATTCAGATGCCACTAGTGATCCAAGGCCCAAGACAACCCGGGAAGGACATTGAAAAATTCCTAGAACCAGTTATCGATGAACTCGTGAAGCTATTTGAAACAGGTGTAGAGAATGGTTGGGACGAGTACAAAAAGGAACAAATCACTGTCAAGGTGGTACTTATACCTACAATCACCGACCTTCTAGGGCGAGGTTTGTTGTCTGGAGAGAAGACAAAAGGCTATCTTCAATGCGTGGAGTGCCTGGACCAAACTGATTGGTATAGCTGCCCAATAACTCAAAAATTATTGTTATGCGGCACCATAAGTTCTTGCCTATGACACACAGATATCATAAAAACAAAAGATATTTTGATCAGAAAGTTGATAAATGCAAGCCTCCTAACTATCAAGATGGGAAAGAGATGCTTCATGAACTTAACAAACTGGACGTTGTCCTTGGCAAGGGGGCCGGGGCTAGACCAGCGCCTTAAGAGAGCATCTGGAAGAAAAATTAGTATTTTGTAAACTACCTTACTGGCCAGTCTTGTCTATACGCCACTGTCTTGATCTCATGCACATTACAAAAAATGTGTGCTTTAACATGCTTAACACCTTGATGAGCACCGGGGGGACAAAGGCGGATTCATACGCCACACGGAAGGACATGCAATTCTTGGGAATTAGGCCTAAGCTGCATCCTGTCGAGCTAGAAAATGGCCAGTACGAACATTCAGTTACGTCATGGACACTTAGCAAGAATGAGCAAGATATGCTTATTTCATTCTTTGATGAACTCAAAGTCCCGACGGCCTACTGTGCAAACCCGAGGCTAGTGAACAAGAGAGAATGCAAGTTCAACTATGGAACTATGAAGGCCCATGACTATCATGTCATTATGACCTAGTTTCTCCCAGCTGCCCTACGTGGTATCCTACCACCAAATGTTCATGCCGCAATCAAAGCTGTTCTCGTTCATGATAGACCAGCTATAGGAGGACATAGCTGAAGCTCTCTCTAGTTTAGAGATGCATTTCCCACCAACTTACTTTGATATATCAGTCCATCTTCTCATTCATCTTGTTAACCAAATAAAAGAACTTGGCCCAATGTACCTACATCAGATGTTCCCTTTCGAAAGTTTGAGGAAAGCTTTCAAGAGGTATGTTAGGAATAGATTTAGACCAGAAGGGGGCATGGTTGAGGAATGGTCAACAGAGGAGGCCATCAAGTTCTGCACATACTATATGGACATCAACAAGGTAGGAGTTTTGGAGTCCCATCATCAGGGAAGACTAGGTGGCAAAGAAACACTAGGAAGGAAACTTTGTACAGTAAAAGATGGTGTGTCTTGGACACATGCTCAGTTCGCTGTTCTCCATCAAGCCAGGGAGGTGATGCCATACATTGAAGAACACCATGAAGACTTGCTAATCAATATCTGCTTAGGTTATAGCCTTGGCATCATAAAAAACATAAAGCAGACTTTATCAACTAGTTGCAATGCCGCTTGCTTACTGAAACATTGGGTAATCAACTAGATAACATAGCCAGGGGGCCTTCGACTAGATTTGCTAAGTACGAAGGGTATGAGATCAATGGATTCATATTTTTCACAAAATAGCAAGATGAAGAGAGTGCAAACAAGAACAGTGGTGTTCATTTCAGTGCTGAAGACGAAGACGGCAACATGATTGAGGCGTACTATGGTTTCATAGAGGAGATATGGGAGCTAACGTATGGCTTGATGTTGATAGCCCTATTTTGCTATCAGTGGGTCTGGCTTGACGAAATCATGTCCAACGACAACGAAGGGTTCACTACAGTTGACCTAAAAAAGACCGCATATGGAGATGACCCCTTCATCCTAGCAAAAGATGTTATGCAGGTCTTCTATGCAAGAGACAACATTAACAATGCTAGAAGTGTAATCTTTGAAAGCAAAAGAAAGATTGTCAGTGTCGATGGAGTAACGGATGAAGAAGACTACAGGGGCTATCAGGAAATGCCTGCATTTTGGGCGAACATAGCCCTACCTATCATTGAAGAGGTTGATGAACCAGCTTACATAAGGCGCGATCACAATGAGGCTCTCATTGTTGATAGGCCAAATGATATTTAGAATATTGTTAACTATGTAATCAGTATTCGGACGCCGTTCACCAACTATGCACTCTAATTAATATTATTCGCGCATCTTTAAATTGTAATATGGTAGAAAAAGTTTATGATTTCTTGATTTATTGAATTTCATTTCTTATTTAAAAAAATATTAAAAGAATAATAATAAAAAAATAAATTAATTATTTGTTTTCAATTATAACAACAAAAACAGTATAAAAATGGAGGGCCTTGTACCATCACAGATCCTACCCTTGCTCAAGTAGTCACGACCGTGATCTTTGAAGCCTGAGCCCTGAGATTCAATCCTAGGGCCGGACAACTTTTTTGTTATTTATTTTTATTAAGAAAACACTACCCGCCCACCTCGGTTTGAATCCAAGGCAGGTAGGAATGGCCGAGGCCCACTACGGCAGGCCGAAAGCGATGGGAGCCTGTGTTGGCGGCGCTTACGGATCATCTTTAACTGTCAATTTATGTCCAAAAGGAGAGAAATAATCAAACTTTAACACATATGCTATTAATGGAATTCCACTTGTACCCCTAGTGTTGATGTTTTTGCAGGATATTCAATGGAAACAAGTGGAATTACGCAACATGAATAACAAAGCGCAAAAGCAGAATACGAATTCAGGGAATGCGCAACCAAGAATGACAAAGGAGCCCACCTTCACTTCATACCTAGGCCTAATCATAACCACAGGAGAAGTTCAGGCCCAGAGAGGAACCTACCATGCAAAGAAGGTGGCCAGCAGGCCCCACCAGGGGACCAGCCGCCCCCGGGACTAACCGCCCCCCTAGCTGGGTCCACTCAGGCCCGTCTTCTTCAGGTGGTTCATAGGCGATATCTTGATGTCGGTTTCACCTCCTTCCATATTTATGGACATCAAAACCGACTACCTGGGCTATAAATAGATGGTGCTCCTACATTCTCACACACACATTTATTTGGAGCCACTCACCTCACACCTCTCACTTGTATTCATTAGAGTAGGCTTAGTAGCTTGTGAGTAAGGCAAAAGCTATCAAGGAGAGCTTGTCTCCTTGGAGGAAGAAGAACATCTTGGTGTGAATACAATTCAGTTTTTCCTCCATGCGCAAGTTTTTATCTTATTTATATAATCATGCATATGAATTAGAGTATAGTTTTGTTCATGTTATGATCATGATATATGAACTAGCATATATTTTATGTGTCATGTTCTTGACTTGTTCATCACCGTTCTTCATTGTTCATCGAGTTAGTATGAATAGAGGAAGAACTAGGGATGAGGTAATGGTTCATCATGCCTTCATGGTTGCTCTTAACCTAGCCTGTCAATCCGAAGGGTTGGGGTCCGTGGGGGTTAGGACTTGTTTCCAATTACATGGGCGTGGTGCCTAGGTATGCGGAGATCGATGGATATGTCGGTGCCTTACGGATAGAGGGGTAGGTGGGTAGTTAGTGACAGCCCTGTTCATCCCTAGCATCCCCCACGTTTGGGTATCGAGTAGGAGTTCGTAAAGTCCCTCTTGGCTGGCAGACCAGCTGTAGGGATCTCCCTATCATCCTAGACTTAGTTCTAATGCTAGACATACTAATTGGATGTTTACTAACAATTCTTTCCATAATTATATTCATGATCAATGCCTGCTCTGGTTAGTTATATTCTTTCATTCTTTATTTCTCTTTTATCCTTGAGGTTGGCTCAAATGTGTGTCCACTATCTTTGGACCATGATTTATCCTAGTTTATGCTATGTCTACCTATGCACAATAAGTAATCATGTTTATACCAACACTCGATGCATATTGCCCTCCTATGGGAAATTATAAATTCGACACCCTAAAATACTCCTAGGTTAAAATGCTGCAATGATAGTTCTGTGCGCTTACAAATTTATTATAATTTCTTACTGAGCTATCATGATTGGCGTACCTAAGTACCATTACCTAAGGATTGTAATTCTTGTTGCTCCCACTGGCGCCGTGCTACAGGATTGCACTCGTAAGTAATGACAGTTAGGAAGGCCAATCAGGCATTTCTAACTATTATTACCAAAAATGCAATACCTTAGCATGTGTCGTTAGGGCCGAGAGTTACTCTTCTGAAGTAATGATAATTAGATATGCTGACAAGATTTCTGGCATCATTGCTAGGGATAGACTTTTAGTCTATCTTTTGTAACGACATTAAGAAATGCCAACAGGAATTTCTGATATTGTTGCCAAGGAGGGCAAAAGAAACATGCAAACATCTAGCTTGGTGTAAACATTGATTGCATAATAAGCATTGGTAGTCATAGTTTAAGCAGGCTAACTTTGCTGTTTTCTTCCTCTTTTTATTGGAATGAAAAAAGGATAGTGTATGAATAGTTTTGACTTGCTGGATATTTTCACCGACAACCCGGAGGCACTCCTAAGGAAGAACAGGTTCCGTACCGCTTCTTCTTTTGCTAATCCACCGACAAACAAATTGATCACCCTCGCACCATCTGCTACTACCACCGTGGCCAAGTCACTCCATGACTACTCCACCCCCGTTGTTGCCAACGTGCCCATTGGGCCTGCTATTAATGTCGGGAATGGAAACTTTGAGCTTTGTACTGGCCTCATCACGATGGTGCAGGCGAGCCAGTGCCAAGTGAGGACGCAAATGCTCACCTTCAATAGTTCCTTGGGCTGTGTGACACCATCGTCATCACAGATGTCACATAGGACAGTATCAGGCTCTGCTTGTTTCCCTTCTCCCTCGCGAGGAAGGTGAAACAATGGTTTTACCAGAACAAGGAAGCTATCAACACATGGGACAAGTGTTCCATAGCGTTCTTCACTAAATTCTTCCCCATGAGCAAAACCATTGCTCTGAGGGGGAAGATATCAAATTTCTAGCAGACTTCACTTGAGTCCATCCCCCAAGCTTGGGAAAGGCTCCAGGACTACATCTGGGCCTGTCCCCATCATGGGATAGAAGATTGGCTAGTGCTCTAGAACTTTTGTGGAGGCCTGATGGCCATGTCAAAGGGGCACGTAGATGCCGCAGCTGGAGATGCATTCCTCTCCCTCACCATCAATAATTCCATAGTAGTCATCGAAAAGATGGTGACAAACCAGAGCTGGGGGGAAGGAAGAAAAGCACAAAAAGGCACGCATACTGTGAAGGAGACGGATCTGCTTGCCACAAAAAATAGATTTGCTGCTGAAAAGACTGGCCGACCGTGCCACTAATCCTACCATGAGCACCATCCAAGCCATGGATTCACACATGACTTGTGAAGTCTATGGGGAGGTTGGCCATTCGGGGAACAACTACCCTGAAACCTAAAACAAAGCCTCCTACGTCAACAACAGGTTTCGTCAACCGCAGCAGCAAAGTAATAATGGGTGGAACAACCAGCACCGCCCACAAGGTAATAATTTCAATTCAGATTTTAATTCAAATCAACCGTCTTTAAGAGACCTTGTTGTAGGACAAGCTAAGATTAATGAGAATCTCACTAAAAAGTTGTCCTTTAATGATAAAATGTTTGAAAATATAAATGCTAAGCTTGAAACTCTCCTCTTCCATTAAGAATCAATTGAGCTTCAAAAAAATGATAGAAACCCAGATTGCTCAATTGCTGCTTCTATTCCTGTCAACAACATGGGAAAAATCCTGGGGCAACCCGAGAATTCACCTGAGTTTGTTCATGCAACTACAGAGCAATGAAGAGGGAAAAGTCTTACCAACAGACTATAAATGTTGAGCCCTTGTCGAAGATCATCGGTAGTTATCAAAAATAAATATATATATTTATATATCTAAAAAGGGGTTATAGTTATATATATTTATATTTATTTACTAAAAAAGAAAAAAGAGAAAAAACCATATATTTATATATTTAAAAAAATTAAAAAAGTTTAAAAACATCTTTAAAAAAAATCTCATTTTTACTTCAAAATAAATTCTCTCCAAAAATCTTATAAAAATCATTTTCTGAAAGTTTAGTTTATGCTCTTTTCATTTCTCATTTTTTACATAATTTTTGAAAATCAAAAAAATTTGCAAATAAATTTGTGGAAAATCAATAATGGGAGTAACTTTTCAAACTGGAGAGAATCGTAACCTGCTATCACCCAAGGATAGCCATTGGAGGCAGCTGCCAAAAGGAGGGACAAGGCGGGCCCATCCAGGGGACCAGCCAACCCCAGGAGCAGCCGCCCCCTGCACAAACAGCCAGGGTTGCGGCCTTTTTGCAATGGCTACTAGCCATTGCCCACCCCCTCCGTTCCTGCATTCACGCCTATAAATACAGAGAAGCCAGGGTTGAGCTCCTCACCCCTCTTACTCTCTCATTTTTCACTTCCTCTCCATCACTCTCTTGCTCCCTCACTCATCGAATACTATCCACAAAAACCCAAGTGCAAGAAAACTCTGCAAAAATCTCTTACTCTTCCACCACAAAGCAATCTCAAGCTCTCACTCGCCATGAGTGGGATCCGGATTCAGATTTCTGGCATGTTTCGAAAAGGCCGATGTAGCCGCGGGGAATCCAGTCAACATACCTCTTCGTGTGAAGAGAACCCGCTGCACGAAGAAGAAGAGGAGGCGCTAACGGGCCATGCCATTGAAGAAGCCAACTCCCCCTTCCTCGACTTGTAGAACGAACATGAGATGCAAGTGTACAACCTCCTCAAAGACCGTGAGTTCTTGCACACACCGGCTTTCAACCCCATCCTTCTCCAATGGATAGGTATGGACACTGAATTCAATACCATTTGGGAACATGTAGGTTGGAGCAGTGTCGCTCGCATGCATGAGCTAGGATCGCGTCTCTTGACTATCCAAATTCTAGGCACTTTGCAAATCATAGACAATGGTACTGCTTTTCGTTGCTTTGGTAAAGAACATAGTCTTTCTTGGAAGGAGCTAACTGCACATTGGGCTTTCTTGAATGTTGCTCCATTGACTTGAGTTTTTCTCTCTTAGGATATCATCATCGAACTTTTTGGCAGTTGATCACTGGGCAAAATGTAGTGGGAAAGTTCCAACCCAATATTAATATTATTCATCATCCCACCTTGAGACTCATGCATAAATGGATTGCCAGTTCTTTATTTGCTAGAGATGATATGCACCATGCTTATGATGTTGAACTAAAGTTGCTTTATGCTGTGCTTAAAAAGATTAAAGTTGCCCCTATGCAAGAAATTTTTAAGCATTGGTTAAATACTTTTAAGGTTTCAACTTCTGTTATGTGCACCTCTCATTACATGGCATGCAATTAGTGTTGATGCCCTCACCGTGTGCAATATTATTTATCTCCCTACCCTCGTATTTTGATTAATGAATATTATTTGGGGCAAGCTCACATTCTAAGATGTGATGAACCCGGGAATAGATTGGTATATTATTTTCCAGGATATACAAACAAGATTCCGTTACCTAACCCGGAACTCGCCTTGTATAATTCCCCATCTCTCACCTTCGACCTCGTTGAGAGGAAGGAGGCGCACAGGAATTTTGTTTCCCATAGGTCAGCATGAAGGAGAGTTCAGGGTGAGGTACCCGTACAGCCGGCACCTCCACCACCTATGCCCAATATGACACAAGAGATGGCATGGTCCCCTGTCATGCCCACACCCGGATTCACCCCCGGATATGGACATGGTATGGGGTACATTCCTCATCCAGAAGAGGCAGGAGGATCGGGGTGGCATGAGCAAGGACACTCCTTGGGATCGGAAGGCATGCCACCCCCGGTTCGCCCACAGCCGGTCACATTGGAGGTCCTCAACACATGCATGGGAGGATTGGAACTAAAGAACAGGCAAATCCAAGGTACGCTCAATGCACACATCCATACCACCACCCAGTGGCTCCAGCAGTACCAACAGCACTTCATGGACCTCGAAGATGCCAACTGACGATGGCATGAGGCACAGATGGCCTACCTCTGTTCCATGGGACACTTTCCTTGACCGAGGCCTTGAGCTCGCTTGGGGGAGGAGCCTGGCAGAGGTAACATGTATCTTATAATTTCTGCATTTTATTTTTTGCACTTGGATTTTCTACATATTAAATTCTACAAGATTATTTTCCTTAAATATAAAATATATATAAAGTATTATTCCACTCTCATATGTGTAAAGATGTGATAGTTTCTCTATTATTGAAATGATGAATAGTTACTCTGTTTATAAATCATTTGTGCCTAAGTTATAACTTCATATTCCTCCAGATTTAAGTTTGTTGGCTAAATAAGTCTCATCCTAAAAACTTGAAGTCTTGTGGGTTGCAAATGCATGATCCTTTTTTAAATTGTTGCGAGATATGATATGGTACAAATAGAGGTTGCTATGACTTTGTTCTAAGAGAAACTTGACGTCCGGAGTTTTCTTTTCAAAAAGCTTAAAATCAAAAAGTTCCTCAATGATTATGAAATACCCACCAAAACCATATGATATGCTTCAATTTCACAAAACCTATAGTCATATGCTGCTTGTGGAACTTTGAGTTGGCTCAAATTTGTTGGGGGCAGGGGAGAGAGTTACCACCCTGTCCCCCGTCAGGTCACGCCAATCACGTCATGGATCTGGTCAGCGAAGCTAGATTCGGGAATCGCAACGGCGCGGCAGGCGTCGGAACTCCGGACGTGCGAATGGGCCCTTTTCTAAATCGGCTTTCAGCCGATTCGGGTTCAGGAGTTATGATTCCGGAGCCGATCAAAGGCCGCGCACTCTGGGTGACTTGCAATTCGGGTCAGATGGAGCGTTCAACCCGAATTAGGCCACGGGCACTGGGAGATTTGTGATTCGGGTCAGACGAAGCATTTGACCCGAATCAGGTAACACTAGGTTCTATTTTTGATGCAGGTTTCAGGTGCGGTCAATGATTCACAATGGAAAAATAGTCATGTAAATGCCTATGGGCTGTTATAAATAACTCTCCTTTTGGGGTTTGTAAGGAGGTTGGTTCCCAAGCGTTTTAGCCGGGGGCTGAATGATTATAGAGCATCTCACCTCTTGCATTGGTGTCCTTGCAACTAGCGTTCGCGAGCTTAGTTCGGGTCCCAAGGGCATCGCCTCGGGGCTAGAATCAACAGTGGCGCCAATCATGGTTGTTGATCAAGCAAATAATGCGACCGCGTAGAGCGAAGGAAAACTATAGAAAAACAGCGAATCCAGTGGTGGAAGATGATCGAGCCAATATGTCTCTAGAATGCGGACCAACCGCAACGTCAAGCGAGCCACTGGCAATCATGCATGTAGTCGAACCAAGCGCGGCCACGGCACCCTGATTCAGCGTGCCTGTGGCCGGCAGTGTAGGTACAACGTCAGCCTCGGTACCACCCCATTGCAAATAGCCAGCCAATGACCTGGTCAAGCAGTTGGCTGGCGCTGATCAAGATCCCGAAGCACCAAATCTGTTGGACACCAAAAATGCCAGGCTACTCAGGGTACTCCATGAGCAACAACAGAGGCTGAAAGCACTGAGGCAGCAGTGGGACCAACTTGCGAATCAAGTCACAGCCAGAAATCACGAAGCCGCCACCCAACAGGCAATTATTCAAGCAGGAGTTAAAGCTGCAATAATTCAACAAGAGTTATAGGAACTACAAGCAATCGTGGTTCCTGAAGCTCATGCTCCTGGGGGGCCGAAGCGCGAGTCTATGAAGGACCGTGTGAGGCTTGCATCGACTTGGATGCGTCCTCACCATTGTCCATCAAGTTACAGTGGTATCTGTGGCTGCCAGGCTTCAAAACAAAGATACCACCATTCAACGGCCATTTCAACCTGAGAAAATTCATCTCCAGCTTCGATGCCTCCATACATTTGGCTAGGTGTAATGACAAGATACTGGCCAAGTCACTCGTCATGGCAGTCGAAGACGTTGCTCATGATTGGTACATGTCACTGAGGCCTTTTTCCATCACTTCGTGGATTCAGGTAAAGAACGACTTACTGGTCACTTTCCAAGGGCTCCAGTCTGAGCAGAAAACAATGATGGACCTGCTCACATTGTTCCAACCGGACGATGAACCTTTGTCAACTTAACTAGAAAGGATCATACAGACAAAAGCACAGTTACCAAATGTGTCTGATGACGTTATCATCGCCACCACAATAAAAGGCCTCAGGCAGAGCGTTTGACCCGAATTAGGTAACGCTAGGTTCTGTTTTTGATGCAGGTTTTAGGTGCGATCACTAGAACCTATGGTCTAACATCATGATAGGTCACCACATGGTTTCACGATGTAAAGCCAGCTGTACAGGACAGCAGTGAACAAGCATGCATTATCCCTTAAGTGCTATAAAGTACGGAATGAGGAAACGATTCGCAAGGGCAAAATAGTCATGTAAATGCCTATGGGCTGCTATAAATAAAGCACCTTTTGGGGTTTGTAAGGAGGTCGGTTCCCGAGCGTTTTAGCTAGGGGCTGAATGATTACATAGCATCTCACCTCTTGCATTTGTGTCCTTGCAACTAGCATTCGCGAGCTCGGTTCAGGTCCCAAGGGCATCGCCTCAGGGCTAGAATCAACAAAATTGTTGTGACCTTAGTGAGATTATATTCATATACCCATGATTGAGATTCACATGCTCCCACCAAATAAAGCCAACTCTTACCCTGAGAGTTGCGCACAACATGCACCCATCCATCCACCAAATAAAAATGTCGTCTCTTACCCTAAGAGCCACGCATTCTTTACATAAAAGTACTCCCTGCATTTTCCATCATAACATCCCTCCAGAAAAGTTCTTCATGCACCAATAAAGGATATGGGCTTTGCAAAAAACAAAAAACTTGCCAAAGGGGCATGCAATAAACAACGGGAAAGAAAAAAATTTTCAAGTACCCGTTAAAAAAAGTGAAATGAATGATGATGATATCCCATACCTCTCCAAAAAAGTTTTATTCCATCTAAGAAAAGGGAGTCATGATGCATAGAGTACCACAAATATTTAGAATTAGGATTCCACCATCATCATATTCCACACACTTGCACGTCTTAATCAAAGTGTATGACTTGTATCTTCTTGTGGTTCGGTTTTCGTATTGGCAATACAGGTGATGCAAGTATGCCCACTTTTGTACCTGCCCAAAACTCCACTCTCAGCATAGAGCTAGGATAAAAAGGCATAACTTCAATGCCTTTGGTGAGGTAATCATACACATTGAGCGATCAAGAGAATCACTTGAGGAACTTGTTTTATTTTGCAAAAAACTTACAAAACCTCCGGATAGATGGTCGATCAAAGAATGAATGACTAGTGATTCTGTTATAACAATTCTGTCTTGCAACTGCCCAAGAATTTGGAAAAGCTATAAGCCTTATGAGCAATCAAGGTAAGGGGTGGATAATATCGCCAACATATTTAAATTGCGAAAGAATGCTTTGTTATAGGCATGGCACTTGAGAATTATATCGGCATTGTAGCAAATCTTGATCAACAAACTATACTTAGCTATTTGCTCAGGACGAGCAAAGGTTAAGCTTGAGGGACTTGTTGGAGGTGCTTATGGATCATCTTTAACCACCAATTTATGTCCAAAAGGAGAGAAGTAATTATACTTTAACACATATGCATATGCTATTAATGGAATTCCACTTGT
>CM041633.1:56796775-56807545 GCA_023333625.1 Bothriochloa decipiens | reverse complement strand
GTGGCAGGCACCGGCAGTGATGAACTATAATTACTGTAGGCACCTTCATTGAGCCGGCAGTGATGATATTACTCCTCTATAAATAATGGGGCCAGCCGCATGCATATTCCACCCACGCACACTGAATTTTATTTCTCACGTTTCCACTCTCACTTCTCGCCAAATTAGTTTTCTCTCCACGTGGTTTCTAGCAATGGCTCCTGAATATTACTTTGGTATATATATATTTCTATATATTTTTTGCATTTCATTGTTTAGGTTCATTACTTATTACTTGTGAGGTATTTTTGTGCCTATATTTATTTGTTAAATTTTATCAATCAGGTTTCATGCACAACGTAGCACCTCAGCTACCGCCACCACAGCCATCGATTTTCCACAAAGGCGATGAGCCATTTGCTCCAAATGTGCCCATTCTGCGATTCCCTGTGCCAACTATTCTATAAAAAGTTTTCCAACATCTTATGTTTTTATGGAAATAAATAAGAATAATTATTTTAATATGATTGTTGCATTGCATTTTTTAACTCGTACATTGACCCAGCATGATGACTATATGATGCAACTAACTTGTTCCTTGCTGAGCAGTTAGAGGAGGTCACGCTCCCTGTTCTCAATACTGAGCACTGGTAGTGTAAAATTAGTTTTAACATCCCTTCAATAGCCAAGCCGAAGATGCTCCCGGGCACAATAACCGCAAGAGGGGGCAGAGGGCGCATCCATCAGGATCGCCCAGTGTTGGCAATTCTTAGCGTCCCTTAAGTTAGGTTGTCACCCCCAACACAATGCCAGAATTGTTGGTTGTATTTATTATCTAAGCACTTTACATAAAATGAAATAAAAAGGTTATCCGCAAGCGCACAGATAAATACTCCTATTGTAGCATTTCACCCAAGAAAGTTTCAGGTATCGTTATTTATAATTCACCACAAAGAATGCAGATTGGAGGTATGGAGAATGAGGCTATAACTTACACTTGTAATAAGAGGTCTACTAGATCTTCTCAAAACAGGGATCATATCATAATAACAAATACAGATACTAATTCAACAAAGTCCAAAGGAGGTTCCACTGAGTATTTTCCTTCTTGGGCATGATTCTAGAAAGAACTAGGAAATAAAGATACATAACTCCTTGGGTTGATTATAACTATAGGCCATTAAGCTACATCAATTAGTGCAATTACATCTAGTTATCATGGTCAAAGCAACCTCATATCCATACTCTAGAGACATTGCCAAGGTAGGTCAGGAACATAGCAAGACATCACCCCACAACTTAAAGCCTTACACAATCCTACATTTGGGGAGTGGATTACAGAGGACTCAACGAAGCCATAATAGTCACATTCGTGATCTACCACATGTCCTAGAACATAGGGGGTACTCGCAGATAGACTTAATCTAGGCACCATGCTTACATTATTTCTATCATCCGCCCCTTGTACTTCAGGATGAGCGCTATACGAACAAGTGTATAAACTCCAAACCACTCCAACTAAACTAGACATATAACCAACATAGGCAATGAACATTAATTATGAATCTATTATTATAACTAGTCATGATGAGGATTTAACTATGAACACGAACAAGAACATGAACAAGAACATGAACAAGAACATGAACAAGAACTAGAATAAGAACTAGAACAAGAACTAGAGGATTATCACAAACTAGAACAAGAACACAATGAACTAGATGAACAAGAAGAACAAATAGATGAACTAGAACACAAATAGATTAATACTATTGAATACAAGAGAGATACAAGGCATTATCGAGCCTCCTTGTGACTAGATCTGGAGCCCAAGCAATTACTTTCCTCCTCTAATTCCTATTCTTTATATTCTTGCTATGCTCTAGATGGTGGAGCTCTAGGTTATCCTTTTGAGGGACTACCCTAAATTGACTGAGATGATAATGATTATGATAGATGCCTCCAGGGGGTCTGTCCCTGCTTATATAGTCTGGTGGGATGAACCATGGCCGTTGGATCAAACCGACATGGAACAAGGGTTGAGATGCGTTGTAGAGGTCGGTTGGAGGCTGCCACGCAAAGGAGAGGTCAATTGCAAATTGGGCCAGATGGGCCGGCCTAGCATGTGGGGCCAACCAGCCCCACCTAGCAGCCGCCGGGCTTCCACTTCGATTTTGTGTCTTCTGGTGTCTCCTACATCCTTCTAGTGCCTCTTTCTGATCCGTTTGCGTAATGAGTTGTGTCGTGGATGGATTCTTTCGTTTTCCATCTTCTGAATAAATCCCTAGAAAATATTATTTTACAGAGCTATGGAATTCTATCAGTTTAGTCCCTGGTCTTGTGATGACGAGGATTTCTAGGGCCTTCTAGAGACTTTCAAGTCGTAACCATCGAGGACTTTCTCTCTGGTGCTCCAAATATGGCAAGTGATATGTCTATTTCGATTGTCTCGATGAGCTCTTCACAATGGTGTGCTCAGACACCTTTTTGAGATACTTTTATGATGAAATATTAAATATCCTGCAAAACAAGTGAGAGCAACACAACTCGTGGAACTCATTAGAATAAATCCCTACTTTCTTATTTATCTTTCAATTAAGGCCTTATCCCGGATTAGTTGACAATTAAAAATTAGAGTTAATTAACATCAACAAGTTTCCCCAAGCTTACCTTTTGCTAGTCCCTTAGCAAAAACCATGTATGATGTTGGATCAAGAGTTGCTACAATGCTTTCACACCTTAAAAATACTTATATGTTTAAACAAGAACTCTCCCTTGGATTAGACTCAACTACACTGATCTTCAAACTTACTTATATTACCATTCACCATAGAGCTTATAGCTTTCAATTGGGTCTTGAGTAACTAAAAACCAAAACAATCAAGTCAAGCACTGTCTTTCACACTCTTTGATCAACCTTTATCCTAGGGTTTTTACAAGAAATTTTTGAAATAAAACTCAGAGATCCTATGCATGATCCTTTCAGGTCTCTCATTTGTGGTATTTGTGGATTCTCACCAAGACAATGATAGTAGTGTGCCTTCTCTCCTCTAGTCTATGTGGTATTTTTGGACTTAGGCAGAGTACCATCATGCCTTCTCTCTTCCTCACCCTAAACTAATAGAAATATCTAGAGATCATAGGTGGGATAGGAGACAGCTTACTTGTAATACATATGTTGCCTAGTCTAACACATGGATCCAGATGATAAAATCTAAAGATCCTTGGCATACTTTTAAATCAAGATGTGCATGTGTGATTTCAAAAGTATGATCAAAGTGATAGAAAATATTTGTGGGAGGTAGAAAGGGTGAACTTTAGAGCACTTTGAATAACCAATGACATGGATAACTTTAGAGAAAACATGGAGCATGGCTAGAAAATAAGGAAAAACCTATGGGTATGATATTTTTGGATGTTCACTCCCAGTATAGGAGCAGAACAAATTTTTGAGGTGGATATAAATAGGTGTATATGGTGGTGCATACTTCCAGGGTAGAAGTAGCAAGGGGTGCAAAGTGTGTGAGTCTTGATTTTAACCGCATGATAAGTTCATAGGGGTCAACATGGTTAGACCAAACTCAATGCATACAAGTAGCCAAATCAGTAAGGAAATCTTTCCTATTCTAATCAAACATGTTTATATGGCTATGGTAGGAATTCAAACTCTCATCATACAGGATGTCATCATGTGGTCATTTTAAGTTTTTGAAATAAATAACCAAGACTCTAGTATCACTTAGAACATGGAGAATAGAAGCTCAAACTATCTTATATCACACTCCCCAATCACCTAGACATAGGTCAAGCCTTCGCTACCCACAAATCTCAGGTTCAAAGCAAATCTTTATATCAAAATAATCTTATCCAAAACCCAGGAGAGTACAAGGTTAAAAGTAAAGTACTTCAAAGAAATTATGGTAGAGCAACTATTCATCATTTCCAAGCATACAAAAATTCCCAAAGCTCCATTATTTAAGGCAGATTAGACTTGTAAACTCTCTCTTTAAAAATAACTAAAAGCAAAATATTCTAAGTAGGCAAAACTTTTTATTTGGTTTTATTGATTATGCATATTTTTATTTATTTCAAAAATAGCAAGCTAAAATTTATAAGATAGTAATACTCAGCTAGATACACGGGAGATGCTCCTCCCCCAAGCTGGATATTGACGTATGTTGGCGTTTCTTAACATAAGCAGATAATTCACAAGCGTACGAAAACTACTGTTGTAGCCTTTACCTGAAAGTGTTCACACTACAAGAATTCTTGGATTGTGTGACAAAGCCAAACTGTCATGTAAAGTATAAAAACTGTCATAAAAAGATCCTTGTGATGATTTTCTAGTGTCACGCCTGTCATCACAAAACGACCATCATATAAAGTCCTCGTGATGATTTTGTGGTAAACCATCACAAAATGTCAGTACCTTTTGTGATGACACCATTATGTCATCACATATTGTACCCTTTTAAGACAGAAGCTGGTGTCAAAAAATGTATGGTCAATGCGTCACATTATGTTTGGTCGTCACGAATGGTACGAGAATGGCGATGTGTTGCTACCTTTTTGTGACGGGTCATGGTCGTCATATATTGTACTGTAGATTCTACGATGCACTCTTTCCGTCATTGCTATTGTGAACCCTGGTTAGTCCTTGCTATTGTGACAATAAGTCATCGTCATGTATAGGTAGTTAACTATGGTTAAGAAGCCGTCATACATTATATATTCATTCAGTGATAATCTCTACACAAGGTCACATAACATTGATATAAAAGTCGCACCTTCATTTTCATACAACCTAGATCATATGATACATTACATAGTGCAAAGGTTCAAATACATCATGCAAGTTTGTGCTTTACATATGCAAATAAGTTCATATAGTTGCTGACAAGATAGAGTTTGTAGTTCTAGCAATACATTAGTTTCTATGTCCCTCACCACAAAGTAGAATAATATGCACCTTGCAAGAACATGTAGCTCTCACGTCCCATTCTGCCCTCCTTGGTTGCAGCAACTTCCAACTGAATAAAACAACACACAAAAGAAAATAACTGCAATAAACTTAAATAGGGCTAACAATAAATTGTTAATTTCAAATATATACATATGGTATATACACATATGTGCCTAAGATAGATATCATAAAGTATTGTTCGATTTGGTACTACAGTACCCACCAACATACAACTTGTAGAAGAATTGAGACAGAACAAAAATAGGCCTACTTGCCACTGAACTATTTTTGTTCAATACTTGTCTCCAACAGAGAGTAGAATAATAGTTTACAGAAGTTCAAGTTCCTCCTACCCTAAGGCTCAACATACAAGAGTACCATAACAATAACTAGTCTTCACAATGAAGTCAAAAGAACTTACGAGTACTCACCGATTGCACAAGGCAAGCAAAGGTGATTCCACCGGATATAGCAGAGATGATAACAACCACATCATCTGATATCAATCTACAATAAGATACATTCAACATATAAGTTCTATGCAAAAAGGTATTTCCATAAAACACATCAAATGGTTTTTTATCATCAGTAGTGAATGATACCTACAACATTTGAAAACAAAAGAACCCCCTAACAACATTTCTAGCATTCACCAGTGAATACAGCTAGGCATAACTTTACTCCTCTGATATCATGATTTGTTACCTACTGCGCTTAGTAGGGGCAAGCCCCTCGTCTCACTAAAAAATCATATACCAGTGAAATAACATTATAAGTCATTATCACTACAACTTAAGTTGCACAGAGTAATATTTGGCAAATAAACTTTGGATCAGCCTCTAAGATAATAGTGCCGCCATCAGAGTAACTTATCTAGCTAACTAAAGAAAATCTGCTATCACTTTGTGAAAGTGCTACTCTAACTGATTGCTACAACAACGAAGTAATGTCAAAGGCACGATGAACAAAATAACATGCAATCAATTCCAATAATCATAAATATTTATATTACCAATAACTAGATCTGAAATTTTCCTTTCTACTCAAGTAAATGCAGCCTGCAAGGCAAGTGAAACATCAGAGGCCTAATATTTAATATGAAAATCAAAGTAGCATTACGACAAGTGTTCCTTTGGGCTGAATGTAGATTACTAAACCTGCAACTTACTAAAATATAGTATTCAAGTTTACACTAATATTCAAGTTTCTTAGATAGCTCAGAGTTCAGAGAAAAGTCCAAGTAATGCAGTTAGGACAGGTTTTGTAAAAAAGCTGGTACTGTACTACTATAGTTATTGACCTAGAAACATAAGTGCATTTCCATCCACTAATAGGTCACCAGGAGCATACATATACAGCTAACAGTAGTGCATTTCGATCCATTAACAGGTAGGAGACCACAATGGCTAGTAAAGGAAGGTAGAGACAACCATACTGAATCAATAGGAGACCAGGAGCATCCTCTCAAGCTCGCCTATCAAACCAGCATCAGCACCTGCACACCTCACTGCAGATCAACCATACTGAATCAATAGGAGACCACAATGGCTAGTAAAGGATGGTAGAGACACTGAATCAATATGAGACCACAATGGCTAGTAAAGGACGGTAGAGACAAGTAGCAACGAGCATTACAGCAGCCTGAGAATGGAACTTCTAAACCTGGGATATTAGCATAGACTAGTGATATGGACATCTCATCACCAAAAAACCTTGAAGACACTGCACGTGAAGGAGAAGAATGCAACTAAAAATATATATTCATTTAAAAAACATCTAGGCAGCAGAAAACCATATATTTATTGAATCTGGATTCCTTTTACAACTGGACTCTCAAATATGATACACAACTGAGAGAGATAGTAACAAGCTATTAGGCAAAAACCATAAACTTGCGGTAGCGTCCACAGGATAAAATGCACAAGGGTACGGGCAATCATAATTTCATTGGTGCACTTAAATAATAAAATGAAATGTGTGGCAGCCATGAACAACACAACAGACTGAAGGAATGAAATGTGTCATCCTAATTTGCCTTCTAGATTGTCAGTGCTCACAAATCAGTATCGGACAAATAAATAGCTGCAATATCTGTATCGAACAGGACGCAACCGAATAAATATTAGAATGGAAATTCAAGTGGAGCAGACCTTCTGTTGAGGGCTTCAGGACAGAGGTGAACAACGCCGGTCGATCATATGAGTATTCCTGGTAAGCGAACAGTTGAGGAATGGTTATGGCTGCCTGCATCTGAAGAAAGGTTCTGGCGGCTTGCATCCTTCTGTTGCAGTGCTGTAAAAAAATCAAAATCAATAAAGTAGCACAATCTGAAACGTTGGCAGACTACATTGGTTAGCACCTTTCTCTCCGACCTTGGTCCCGCCAGGTTGCCACGGGCAGGTAGCCCTGTGGGTTCGTCCTCTGTCCTCTGTCTGCTGCGCCGCCTAGGGATCTAGCTTCACAGAAGAGCCGCTGCAGCCGACGGCGAGGAAGAGGCCAGGCGGGGCCATTCACCAACGAAGAGGAAGCCGGGGCTGCGTCGGCCTCGCCTCCGAGGTGCCGCTCGTGGCCTAGACGGGGTAGCTGGTGGCTGGTGCATGCTGGGGCCGGCAGCGATGTGCAGGGCCCAAGCAGTGCCATGGCGCTCGCGCCGGCGGGCTGCGCCGTGCCGCGAGGGTGGAGGGGGAGGGTGGAAGGGGGCCGCCGGTGCGCCGCCCGCAGCAGGCGCAGCGGCGCCGCGAACACCGCCGCTACGGGAGAAAGAAGGGAGACGAAGGGGTGGGGAGCGGCTGGACTTGGCCCGGTGGAGAAGCCGCCGCCGCTGTTCTGCCAAGAAAAGGGGAGGAAGAAAAATAAGTTAGGGTTCAAGGGTAGGCCGATGCAGACGAGTTTTGTTCTGCCGAAATGCGTGCTCGACCGTCCGATTTGATTGCTCCCCTCATCAAACGGCCACGTATCACCGGGCGAGACTGGACTGCGGGCTATTTTAACCGATGGGCTGCATAGCTTGCCCTTGGCCTGATAGGAACAGTGCAGTTTACGAGTTCTTTTTCTTTATGATTTTTCCATAATCCTAATTTCTAAAACCTAGATGGTCTCAACTCAAAAAGTCATGAATACCAAAATTGGTCCACTCATCAAGATCTACATTTGATACATAGGTCATTTTTGCATTTGACAAAGTGTTAGCAAAGCGTAGTTCTAAATTGATAAGTCTCACATATAGTTTTGTAAAGTCTGTGTGAGATTTAAGATTTTATGACTAGTGTTTATTAACACTTCCTCAAATGTAAAAATAACCTATGTATCAAATATAGATCTTGATAAGTTGTACAATCTTGGTATTCAAAAGTTTTTTATTTGGGCTATTTTAGTGCCTCAATTGACCAAGTTTGACCAAGTCATATCTTGAATATATAAACATGTGACTAGTGTTTACTAACACTTTCTCAAATACAGAAATAACTTATGTATCAAATGTAGATCGTGATGAGTTGTACAATCTTAGTATTTAAAATTTTTTCATCTGAGGTCATTTAGTGGCTCATTTGACCAAGCTTGACCAAATCAAATTTTAGATTTTTAAAAAATATGACTAGTGTTTACTAAAACTTTCTCAAATACAAAAATAAACTACGTAGTAAATATAGATTTTGATGAGTTTTAAAATCTTGGTATTCAAAAGTTATTCATTTGAGGTAATTTAGTGTCTTATTTGACCAAGTTTGACCAAGTTAAATCTTGGATTTTTAAAAAATGTTACTAGTGTCAGATAACTAGTTGCACAAGCACAGATCGACATTCCGAGATGAAACAAGCAATCTTGATGAGTTGTACAACGTTTATGGTGATAACTTTTACAGTTGAAATTATTTCAGGTTTCAAAATCTAGTTGAGAATTATCATTTTTTGAAATTCAATATTCTAATTGTTCAAACTTTGCCACATAAAAAGATGACCAAAATAAATACACTAACCTGATAGAACATGATTTTAGAAAAATTTAGAAAAAAGAAACATCACATTTGGAGTTAGTACATGGGAGAACGACTAGTTATAAGTTTTGACTACAGATTAAAAAAAACTTATGTTCATGTCTTTGATTTTTCAGCACTTAAACAATTTATTTTCTGCTTGGTTGGGTGGAACATCTACGTGAACGTTCGCAACAAACGTGGTCAAATAACCACTCACTCACACAAACGGGTCTAGCTTGGTGGTACGATTTAACCTTCTTACAAGAGGTTCGAGGTTCGACCTCGGCTGAGGCCAATGTTTTGCTTTTCTTTTTTTTGTAAAATTAGGAAATTATGTTACATTGGTCAAATAATCCAAAAATTACAGATATATTTGCTTACCCCAGTGATTTGCTCCCTTCCTGTTATGTCGAAGGTTGCAAGTTTGATCCCTACGTGCCACACTTATATGGTTTTGCTATTTTCTTTCTTTTTGGTAAAATCACGAATCCATGTGTTAATTTGAATAAATAATCCAAAAATTGGCAGAAAAGATTCCTTACCTTGGTGGTGTGCTCGCTCACTGTGGTGTCAAAGGTGGCAGGTTTGATCTCTACGCCCCATGTGTTTTTTCTATTTTCTTTCTTTTTGATATATAGTTCTAATTAATTTGTTAAATGTTGTATATATATTGTAAAATGCGTAACTAATTCATGGTATATGCTAAAACTATAATTCAAGTTATGTTAGTGTAGTTTTGGTATGATCTTGCTATGAAAAATATGTATAATGATGACAGTTTGCTGGAAATTGGCTTTACTGTATAGGGTGCAATAAATAGCCAATTTGTCATTTTTGGTATGGCTTATATATTGTGGAATCTGTTCATGATGATTTTTATACAATGTTCTTATGCTACGATGGTTGTGAGAAAAATGATAGATCCATTGTTTGTAACTTTTCGTTGTACAAAGTGGAGATAACTGTAATTCAGCCTACAACGTGACGCCGCACAAATGTCACATAAATCCTGAACCTAGCGTCACAAAAACCTAGTTATCACAATTTGTGATGACACTTGGTATCTTTATGTGACACAATATACCATATCATCACAAAAGATTATGGCTAAAATGAATTTATGATGATACTAAATTTAGCGTCATATTATGGTACATTATATAACAAAAATTGAACCGGTCATGAGGGATTCTGTCATAAACAGTAGGATTCTTGTAGTGTCAGGGTATCGTATTTCCACAAAGAATAGAGGTGTAAGAAGTCTTTAAACTAGTTCTCCCAGAATGATGAGGTGAAGAGTAGCTTGGGTAAAGAGGTTTGTCTTAGGTAAGATACCTTAAGTGATGGTAACTTTCCCACTACTTGGTTGCTTCAAGCACTAGTGCATTTGGTCTGCCAAGCGATAACAGTCCCTAGCTCCACTCCGTATCTAGACATGGGGGAATGCTGGTATGAACGAGTAGGGCAGTTACTACCTACCCATCTACCCCTCTACTGTTGGCGGTCCTTAGCAACTAAATTCTACCATCATTTTAATACTAAAAATAAATAAAAAGTAGGGCTTTTATCTAATCTTTTCATGAATTTTGTTGTATATGTGACTTACAGGTCTGACACGTGGAAATGCACAAAATGTACAAGAAAAGCATACTCTAGAAAACACATTTAGAAAAGGCATAAATCAAGGACAAAAGAGAAATCCCACCTCAAACACCGAACTAGACTCAATCGTAACCGTGGGGAGGTCCGGGGCCCAATAACAAACCGACCACCAAAAGGCGGTGGCCAGTTGGGCCAGCCAGGGGACCGACCGCCCCCAGGACCGGCCGCCCCCTCGTGGGGCCTCCCGGG
>CM041633.1:56723053-56779889 GCA_023333625.1 Bothriochloa decipiens | reverse complement strand
TATATATATTTTTGTGACTAATCAAGACAGGGAAGAAAACAAGTGTAAGACTCTCCAATTTGACTGCACAGAAATAAAATCAGAATTTGGTTTGTGCAATCTTTCCCCCTCTCGTGCTAAAACGTTTTTAAGATAAAAAGTTAAATATTTCTCATACTCCATCAAAAAATGTTTGCCTATGTTCGAAATGTTTGCATACTTTTTATTCCCTGCTAATATTCCTAAAGATTTATGAACATTGTTTAGGGCCCCATTTTATCTAAGTGATTGATGGATGAGATATAGTAGGATGACATGATGCTTACTCGTTCTTGCAAAGTACATGGGATTTATTTTACAAAAAACAAAATTTCAATAGCATGTTCCTTGAATGAATAGCAAATACCTGCCAAGGCCATATGTGATTCTATATGAAAAAACCTTCCACATATGCCACTTACTTTGTGTTGAGTTTGTTCAAATTTTATGACCACAGTTGAGAGATGTTTCATGCTCCTAAGATCAAAATTCACGTGCACCCACCAAATAAAACCAATTCTCACCCTGAGAATTGCGCAAAACATGCACCCATCCATCCACCAAAAATATGAAAACTCTTACACTAGGAGTTGCGCAGTTCTCTCCACCAAATAAAAATGCCGATTCTTTTTGCAAGAACCACGCATTCCTGTTGCAAAGTTTTACTCCATCTATCTACCATCATGATATCTCCTTATTCAAAGTTCTTCATATGCCAATAAAAGATATGGGGCTATGCTAAAAAAAAGAAAAACTATGCCAAGGGGCATAAGAAAATAAATGGGAAAGAAAAATTGCAAATACCCATTGAAAAAAATGAATGATGATAAAGATCTTATAGCCCATATCTTTCCAAGTTTTATCCAAAAGAGAATCATGATGCATGGAGTATCAAAAAGATTTAGAATTAGGTTTCCACCTTCATATTTTCACACATATGCACATTCTGATCTAGGAGTATGATGCACTCCCACCGGTATGGTCTAGGGTTTGACTTGACAACATATGCAGGGTAAGTGTGCCTCATCATTCTCGTTCCTACCTAAAACTCCAGATAAGCCTTTTTAGAGGTAGGATGATCAAGTGAAGGCATTACCTTTTCATGCCTTGGTAAGGAACCACTGACATATATATGAGCAATTTGAGAGAATCATTCAAGGAACACAAGCTACTTTTATGTTTTCAAAAATCTTGCAAAAACCCAAGTTTCTACGCAGGGACAGAGTAAGACGATTTGAATCCAGGCTATTCCATTTTTCAATTACCCAAGATGACTTGGTAGACACTTTGAAGTTCATAAATCCAGGTGAAGCTTGGAATAACCTGTATGCAGATCTTTCCGAATAAGGAAGATGAACCCATTTGGTCCCTAGCATTTTACTCGAGGACGAGCAAAGGACCAAGTGTGGGGGAGTTGTTGGCGGTCCTTAGTAACTAAATTCTACCATCATTTTAATAATAAAAATAAATAGAAGGTAGGGCTTTTATCTAATCTTTCCACAAGTTTTATTGTATATGTGACTTGCCAGTCTGACATGTGAAAATACACAAAATGTATAAGAAAAGTGAACTCTAGAAAACACATTTAGAAAAGGCGCAAATCAAGGACAAAAGAGAAAGCCCACCTCAAACACTGAACTGGACTCAATCATAACCGCGGGGGAGGTCCAGGCCCAACAACAAACCGACCACCAAAAGGCAGTTTGTTAGGTGGTATCCCAAGGGCGGTTTCACCTACTTCCATATGAGACTGAGCATGAACCGTCCTATGGAGCTATAAATTGGTGCACCCACTCCCTCCATCAACATAATGGGATACAATAGAGAAGAAGGAGTTCTGCCATATTTTCCATTAGCTTATCTTCTAGCTAGACTAGATTACAGTTTGTGAGAGAGAGGCAAGAGTTGGAGAAGTAGAAGCGGGGTCAAAGAAGTTCTACCCTCGGGTGGACGAAGTGCCAGATTTTTTAGCTCTCGCTCCAACTTGTACCTCTACGATCATCTTACTACTTGACGTAAGAGGTTGTGCTACACTTTGGTTTTTGATTCATTAAGTGAGTTACTTTCATAAAGCTACTTGTTTGTGGGATCGTCTTTCATCCTTTGGATGGGTGCTCTAGTTAGAGGACTCCTAATAGAGATGGAAGTTCTTGGCCATCGCTAGAGTAGTAGTCGTCTTCATAGACATGGTGTCTAGGTTAGAATCTGCCTTCGTATGCTGCGCATGCCCACGGGTAGAGGGTAGGTGGCAGGTGGTGGCAACCCTGTCCACTCGTATCTGCATTTCCCCAAGTTCAGATGCGGAGTAGAGCTTATACTGATATCGCTTGGCAGACCAAGTACATCAGTGCCTAAAGCAAGCAAGTAGTGGGAAGGTTATCATCACTTAGTGCTTTCTGCCCTAGTGTATCCTCTCTACCCAAGTTATCCCTCCTATCCTTTCATTGGTCAACTACTGTAACACCCTAAAATTTACATGGTTTAAAAATAGTTAAATTGATTTAATTATGCAATTTTGTGAACATTTGACCTAGGAGAAACAATAATTTGACTTGACATCGGGTTTCTCTGTAACCCTATGAACTCGCCGAGTGTTTTTACCCTAATTTTTGTGCACCTTGTTGATCTCTGTGTCTCGCCGATGTTCGCAGGAGCTCCATCGTTGCCATCGTACATCGTCAGGCCGCTCTAGTCCGCTACAGCTTCCGTATTCACGTTCGGTGAGTTCGCCTCGAGCTTCTCCACCATTTGATTCATGCCCTATGTCAAACCGTGGTCCATAGGGCCAGTTTCTGCTTTCGCCGGTGAGCCTCCATCGCTGCCGGCCATGGCCGCTCCATGCCGGTCATCTTCTCCGGCTAGGCGCCAACCCCCTCTCATCTCACTTCTAATCTGCGCCATCCAAGCCTGATCCAACGGCCCAAATAGCCCCATACCCCTTTGTCTAGTCTTTTTGCAGAAAAATCCCTGCACTTTTTAATATTCTGTTAAGAGTCCCTGGCCAGATCTGAAAAATCCTGATTTTTGATTTATTTTAATTCAGCAATAGTTCAGTTTATTTATAGTTTTGCCATTATCTTATTTTGCTTATAACTTCTTCGTTTTAGCTCCGTTTCAATCCGTTCAAGTTGTGTTAGATTCATAATTTCATAATCTACATATTAGTATCACTTTTAGATTTATTTTTAGTATTTAAAAACCAAGATTTATTTTAGTCTATTATTTTACAATAGGAAAACTTGTAAAATTCATAACTTTCTTGTTATAGCTCCGATTTGATGATCTTTACGTCTGTGTCATCGTAGCGACGTGAAGAACAATTTTATCAACTCTTTTCAATCTGTTTTGTTGATATGGTGTACTGCTCTAATTAGCTATTTTTGTTTGCTCGTGTATGATTGCCCGTTACTTTGCTTGTTGCTGATTGTTGATCGTGTATAGAGAGTGAACTCTTCATGGGTGATCAAGAGCACTTCGACAACCAGGATCAGCAAGTTCATCATGAGAGCTTTGATCAAGGCAAGTATAGTTGGGACCATCCTTGTTACCTATCTACTATACACACTAAAATCATACACATGTGTCTCTTTGCTACCCTGTTAAGATTTCCTAGCCTTGATTTCCTGTCCACCTTGATAACTAGGGATATTGCATATGGATAGTTAGTGCTAGTGCTTTATAACCATGATCTTATAACTAGATTAATGACTATGCAACTAATGAAAAGATGGTTTTCAATAAGATCCAAACTGTAAGTGATCATCCGGGACATAACGTATAGCTATGGAGGCCACATGGCTGTGGTTCTAGTTATTCATAGGACCTTTTCTAACAAGTTAGAGGATCTATGAGTTGGGTATAGGGTTGCCTCTTTATTATGTGTTATAACTAGGATGTGCCATTCTGGGAGAGGGGTTTTCTATATTCGATGATCCTGCGTTCCTAGCTTGTTAGACGAACCTATGAGTGGCATTATATGGTTTATGGTGCTTTGGGCCTTGCAAACCCATGCATTTTGAAATCATAACCCATAGCAAAAGTGTACACCTCTGCACAAAGTTAAACCGTTATATTGTCCATGCCCACGGTTAGGGCAGCCAAGGGGTTCTTATGGAATGGATCATCACCTCAAATTGTGCTACCTGTTAATGTTTTTATCATATTCTTAATCATGTCTACCTGATCATGTGGTTATGGGTTTATTACTACCTTGATGCTAATTGCTAAAATGTGATATAACACTAAAAGCTATTTGCAGTTCAACCGTGTCAACCTTTATTGAGCTTCATGAAACCCTTCTATGCTTGCTAAGTACGTATTTACTTACACTTGTTTTATTTCATTGCTTGGAAAATCCCGGATGGGTAACAAATCAAGATTGGAGTGAGAGTTATCGACACGACTACTAGCTTGTGTCAACCAGTTGACATGTCCCTGTGGCGGACCTATCATCTGGAGTTATCTTAGTTATGGCTTATTTTTTTTGAAAGACAATGTCATGCTATTCACGCGCTATGTAATAAACTCTGATTTGGTACTATTTATAATTTGTCAACTTATGTGTGCGACATCCTGGGGCGCATGTAAAGCTTTTATATATCTTATTTTAGTTCTTTAAAATGAGATGAGAAATTGGTATCAAAGCATGGTTGACTGTAGGATACAAGCATAGTTAGAATGGTCGTTTTTAGCTCTCTTTGCTTCACTAGATTCTTGCTTACTATCTTGGTCTTGTTATTTTCTAAATTTTTATGCTACTTCTATCTTATTCTATTACAAAACATTGATTCTAACTTAACTTGGTCTAATTCTATAGATACGTACCCGTCAGACTACCCGTAAGAGTACTGGAGGTTCCATTCCGCCATGAGTTGCAGTGCGGGATTGCAATAGTGAGGATGATGAAGATGAAGTGGCCGCACTCCCTGCACAACAGGCACCATCACCTTTACCATCACCTACACCTAAGTCTGAAGAAGAAGAACCTATGGAGGAAGCCCAAGAAGAAGAATAGGAAGAATTGGAGCCTGTGGAAGAGGAGCAAGATATCATTATCCTCAGTGATGATGAGGCGGACATTGCTCAAGATGATGAGATGGAAGTCGCTGAAGGTGATGACAAACCCCCTCTAATGAAGTGGACTACAAAGGAGCGTACCTTGTGGAACCATGACTCCACAGCACATCATCGTCTGGTGGAGGTGCTGACTCAATAATATGCTGATTGGAAGCCTGCAATACAATATGTCTGCGTTGAGTATACCCATCCTCTTGCAACAACTTATTTGAAGACCACTATGAACATCTTCTCTGAGAATGAGGGACTAGGAGTTTTCAAGCTTGAAAGGGCTCATTTTCATTTGGGACATCGTCATACCATGGAGAGC
This sequence comes from Bothriochloa decipiens, assembly GCA_023333625.1. Classification (NCBI taxonomy): domain Eukaryota; kingdom Viridiplantae; phylum Streptophyta; class Magnoliopsida; order Poales; family Poaceae; genus Bothriochloa; species Bothriochloa decipiens. Next base: position 56,774,485 of record CM041633.1, on the reverse strand, counting down.
AATATTGATGATGCAGCATTTCAAGTGTGGGTGAGTGTAACAACCCTAGAAATCCCAAACACCAAAAATCACAAACAACAAAAATTTTTCTAAAATAATCTATGGTTGGTGAGTGTCATGTAAGAAACCTACTAGTTGTTGCACAAGTAGCACCTAATGTTAGTTGGGCATTTGCATTTTAATCACAAGGTTTGATTTGCTTCTTATTTGATTTTATGTAATCGTTAATAAAATCAAATAACCTTTTATCACGTGTATAGATATATATGTATATGTGTCACTTACCTTGGACATGGACCCCACATGCCCCGTGAGACCCTAGGGGATGTTGGGAATATGCCCTACAGCTAATCATGAGATGATGATATTCCGATTGTATCCATGATTAATAAAGTGTTCATTGAATATCCATTATAGACAATTTGTATTGATTGGCAATTATGTGAATTGTTTGTGGTACTCAATTACTTGAATGGTTATTCTAAAGTTGTCCCTAGTCGGTGTTCTTGTGAAAACACACTTGAATATTAGACCAGCACATGTATTAGTTGATGGCTATGTTTCACAAGTCATGGACATGGAGATGTCAAACTAATAATGTGGGCACATGTGAGACGTGTAGGCTGGACTGACCCGACATAAGAAAGTCTCTATTCATGTCATTTACATTATGTCCTTAGACCTGAGATTGTGGTATGTACTCAAGATGTGAAACGGCCTACTTAAGGACTGTCAAAAGCTACTACGTAACTGGGTAGTTATAAAGTTGGTCTTCGGGTGGTCGGGAAGCATGCTATGAGACATAGACAATCAAGATGGAATTTGCCCCTCTCTACTCGAGAGAGATATCACTGGATCACTCAAGTGATTGGATCAACAAATGCATGCCCGTGCTTGGGTTAAGTGCTAACCCACGAGTTGAACCATATATCAAGTGGCAAAGGGAATAACTTGTATATGGTCGTAGTGGTTCGTCTGATATGATCTTTGCGTGCACGTAGGAGTTGTCATGCCTTGCTAGATGCCGCTGTCAACTATTGGGCGAGTAGGAGTACTCGGCCCATGTCAATGTGTGCGTGAACCCATAGGGTCACACGCTTAAGGGGCTAGAAGCATAATTCAGGTTGGACCCAAATTAGACAAGGCATAGGGTTACTAATGGGCCTCCAACTCATGAGCTCATTGGGGACACCTATATAAGAAAGGGGTAGGGTGCGCGGTGAAGGTTGGATGCCTTTGACAGCCATCATCGTCGTTCCCACGATCACGCCTTCTGTTCCTCACGGACCTAGCAGTCCGAAGGCGCATCGCTTCTTCCCTGTACGTGTGGGATACCTTGGAGGTGCTGCATCTGGAGCACTGGGATAAACCATGCGAGGGGATTGACATGACGGATAACCATGCAACTGCACTGCCTGCTGCGACGCGTACGACTACATCAAGTCATCTTTCGCTGCATCCGCGCGTCTAGTGGTAATCCCGTGACCTATAACTAGCAGTAGATCCTGGTTTATGAGGCAGAAAAGTTTTGTTTTTTGGCCAGCGTAGCACCCTCATAACCCTTCAGTGGTATCAGAGCCATAGCTGCTCGTTATAGGTTCGGTTGATGGCATATAGATGATATGCAGAGATAGTAGATGCGATCTGCTAGTCTTGGTTGCATAGTTTGATTAGATCAATTGTAAAAAGGGGTGGTAGATGGAAACTCAATCTGTTTTGTGCTCTTGATGCGTGGCCGTGTAATGATCTACTCATACCGGTTAGTTTAATCCACCATCTGAGTTAAGTGATACATCTAAGACCATACATGTTGGGCATAGATCAATGAGATTGATCTAGTGAAACTAGAGGGACCGCCGTTGCTACCTGTCGTAGCACATAGAATCGTTCTATGCCTAACTTGTTTTTGCAGGGTATGTTGTGAATTGGTATGGCCCATGTGTATGTGTGTAATTCTTTCATGGCCTACGTGTCATGTAAGCAATATGGCTGAAGCCATATGTGTTGCCATTTGATGTATTGGCCTGCGCGCCATCTTATGTTGACGCGACTATGTAATTAGTATAGTTTGTGATAAGATAGTTCTTGGAGGACTTATCACAAGAAGGATGGCACACATGGATCATGAAGATGGAGATCACCATGATGGGCAAGATGATGGAGATGGAGATCTCCATTCATTAAAGGGCCATACCATGTCACTATGTGTGAATGTGATTCTCATTATTTGTTCTACTTTCACATGCTATTATGTTTTGTCTACATGAGTGCGGTAGTGAAGTAGAATGATCCCTCAGCAATGTTTAAGTTAAATGCTTCCCCAAACCTTGCATTGTCATAAGTCTTGTACAATCGGTGGTGGGTCTATGAAATTAGGGTGCCACTGGTTTTCCTCGACTAGGCAGGTTCGTATCGGATACTTACTACAAGAAGGTTTGGTTACTTGAACAAGGTCATCCTAACGGTTAGGGATCTTGAAGCATGGAAGGGTTGAGTGCTTGGCATAGGGATGCTATCCCAACAACAAGAGTTATATGAGATATGATTAGCAAGGTGTTGCTTACCGATCTACCATACCGACCAGCGGTGATGCTAAAACTCACTGGTCAGGATGTTAGTTGTGGGTCTTGAATCACTAAGTATTAATTGAGGGATATTGATTTTAGTGGGAGTATATTCTATTTGATATAATTTACTCCTTCATGGATACATTATCTTAGTATTTTGCATTACTTTTGTTGTAGATGGTCATTCGCAATCAACCATTTTCTTTGCGTACAATTCTTGAGAAAGAAAAGTTGAATGGAACAAATTACGTGGATTGGATCCGCAACCTGAGAATTGTTCTCAGGGCTAAGAAAAAGAAAGATATTTTAGACACCCCATTACCAGATGAGCTGGTGAAAATGCACCTGCTGTTGAAAGAGCTGCTTACAAGAAAGCATGCGATGCTAATCTTGAAGTGAGTTGCCTTATGCTTGCTTGTATCGAACCTGATCTGCAGATGCATTTTGATAACAATCACTTAGCAAACAATATGATCGTGGTGCTTGAGGAGATGTTCCACATGCAGGCTAGGACTAAAAGGTTCAATGTCTCTAAGGCGCTTGTGGAAACCAAGCTTGCAGAGGACGCAGCAGTAGGACCACATGTAATCAAGATTGTTGGTTACACTCAAAGGTTGGAGAAGCTAGGCTTCCCAATCGGCCAAGAGTTGGCCACTGATTTTATTCTCTCGTCTTTTCTGCCCAGCTATGGAAACTTCATCTCGAACTACCATATGCATGGAGCGGAGAGAGGCTTGAGTGAACTATGTGGTATGCTAAAAACAGAAGAAGCTGACATCAAGAAAGGTGCCAGCAGTAGCCAAGTATTGGCGGTCCAGAATAGACCTCGGTTTAAGAGGTGGGGCAAGAAGAAGGGCAAGGCTAGAGATGAGATCTCTAAACCAAACCCATCTACTGCTAAGGCTGGACCATCTGCAAATTCAGACTGCTTTTATTACAAGGGGAAAGGTCATTGGAAAAGGAATTGCAAGGAGTACTTGGCGTCCTTAGAGAAGGATGGCAGTGGTAAAGGTATTACTGCTACTTGTACCCTTGTCGTTCATGTTACAGACATTTTTCTCGCTAATTCATATATCAATTCCTAGGTATTTGATACCGGATCGGTTGCTCATATTTGTAATACGATGCAGGGAATGATAAGAAGTAGAAGCGTGGAAAAGAGAGAGGTTGACTTCCGTGTGGGCAACAATGCAAGAGTTGTTGCGTTGACCGTTGGGACGATGCAACTTCACCTGCCATCCGGATTTATCATGGAATTGAATAATTGTTATTTTGTTCCTAGCTTAAGTTGAAACATTATATCACCTTTATGTTTGACGAAGGATGGTTATTCTTTTGCGAGTAAATACAATGGTTGTGTGATCTCCAAGAATCACAAGTTTGTGGCTTTTGTATCCATTGTGAATGGATTATTTATTTTAAATCTTGATGATGCACCTATCTGTAATGTTACTGCTAAACGGCCTCGGCTTAATGAGTTAAGTCCTACCCATATGTGGCATTGTCGCTTGGGTCATATAAGTGAGAATTGCATGAATAGGCGCCATGATGATGGTCGTCTAACTTTGTTTGATTTTGAATCATATGAGACATGTGAGGCTTGCCTGCTAGGCAAGATGACCAAGGCGCCATTCAAAGGATTTCCTGAGAGGGTGTCTGACTTGTTGGAACTTGTACATACTGATGTATGTGGACCAATGATCATGATAGCTAGAGAAGGATTTCAATACTTCATAACTTTTACTAATGACTTTAGTAGATATGGATATGTCTACCTAATGAAGCATAAGTCTAAAACATTTGAAAAGTTCAAAGAATTTCAGAATGAAGTAGAGAATCAACATGGCAAGAAGATCAAGACCTTGTGATCTGATCATGGAGGCGAATATCTAAGTCACGAGTTTAGCAATCATCTTAAGAGTTGTGGAATTGTTCCACAGCTTACGCCACATGGAACGCCTCAGAGAAACAGCGTGTCTGACCGACGTAATCGGACCTTGTTGGACATGGTTCGGTCTATGATGAGCCAGTCGGACCTACCTTTATCGTTTTGGGGATACGCTCTAGAAACAGCCGCTTTCACATTGAATAGGGTACCATCTAAGTCCGTAGTTAAGACACCATATGAGATGTGGACTGGTAAGAGTCCTAGTTTGTCTTTTCTAAAAATTTGGGGTTGTGAAGTTTATGTCAAATGACTTATATCAGATAAACTAACACCCAAATCAGATAGGTGCTTTTTCGTGGGATATCCAAAGGAAACTTTAGGGTATTATGTCTATAATCGGACAGAGGACAAAGTGTTTGTTACTCAAAACGGTGTTTTCTTAGAGAAAGAGTTTCTCAAAATAGAAAAGAATGGACAAAAGGTGTATCTTGAAGAAGTTCAAGATGAGCCAGTAGGGACTGACTCTATGAGTGATGCTATTGTAGCAGAGCAATTTGAGATACCCGTGGCAGTGGAGACACCACCACAACCACAAAGATCAGCAAGACTTCACGCATTGCATGGGGATTTGTTATTGTTAGATGATGATGAACCCACGGATTATGCGGAAGCTATGATGGATCTAGATTCTAAGAAATGGCAAAGTGCCATGAGATCCGAGATAGATTCCATGGGAGACAATCAAGTTTGGAACTTGGTTGACCTGCCTGATGGGGTTAAACCCATTGAGTGCAAATGGATCTTCAAGAAGAAGAAGGATATGGACGGAAATGTTCACATCTATAAAGCTCGGCTTGTCGCAAAGGGTTTTCGGCAAGTACAAGGGGTTGACTATGATGAGACATTCTCGCCGGTAGCGATGCTTAAATCTATCCGGATTATTCTAGCAATTACTGATTATTTCAATTATGAGATATGGCAGATGGATGTTAAAATAGCCTTTCTAAATGGGTATTCAGAAGAGGACGTGTATATGATACAGCTCGAAGGTTTTGTTGATCCTAATAATGCTGGAAAGATATGCAAGCTTAAGAAATCTATTTATGGGTTAAAGCGAGCATCTCAGAGTTGGAATCTTCATTCTGATGAGGTCGTCAAAGGGTTTGGCTTCCGTCACAATGAAGAAGAAGCTTGTGTTTACAAGAAGGAAAGTGGGAGCGCTGTTGTGTTTCTGATCTTGTATGTGGATGACATACTATTGATTGAGAATGTTGTTCCTATGTTGCAATCTGTAAAGACTTCACTGAATAATAGTTTTTCTATGAACAATTTAGGAGAAGCAACATACATCTTGGGCATTAAGATCTATAGAGATAGGTCGAGATGGCTGATAGGATTAAGCTAGGGCACTTACACTGACAAGATGTTGAAGAGGTTCAACATGGAACAGTCCAAGAAAGGGTTCTTGCCTGTGTCACATGGTGTGCGCTACAGTGATAAGCAGTGTCCTTCCACTGATGCTGAGCGCAATCGCATGAGTAAGGTTCCATACGCTTCGGCAGTTGGTTCCACCATGTACGCCATGATATGTACTCGTCCAGATGTAGCATATGCTCTAAGTGTTGTGAGCAGGTATCAAGCCAATCCTGGTGAGAGTCACTGGACATTGGTTGAAAACATTCTTAAGTACTTACAAAGGACTAAGGATGTGTTCCTAATCTATGGAGGTGAGGAGGAGCTCATTGTAAATGGTTACACCGATGCTAGCTTCCAAACCGACGGGGATGACTCACTATCTCAATCAAGTTTTATGCTCATAATAAGTGGTGGTGCAGTTAGCTAGAAAAGTTCCAAGCAGATGATGGTATCTGATTCTACAATAGAAGCCCAGTACATTGCAGCTTCTGGCGCTGCAAAGGAAGGTGTCTGGTTGAGGAGGTTCCTCATTGATATTGGTGTGTTTCCGAATACATTGGGCCCATTGAATTTACATTGTGATAACAATGGGGCAATTGCACAGGCTAAGCAGCCTAGGGATCACCAGAAGAACAAACATGAACTTTGAAAGTTTCATCTCATTCGAGAGTTTGTGAAACGAGAAGAGATCAAACTGTGCAAAATACATACGGATTTGAATATAGCAGATCCTTTGACAAAGGCTCTTCCACAGCCTAAGCAAGAGGCACACATGAGGTCTATGGGGATTAGACATCTAAGAGATTAACTCTAGTGCAAGTGGGAGACTGTTGGGAATATGCCCTAGAGCTAATCATAAGATGATGATATTCCGATTGTATCCATGATTAATAAAGTGTTGATTGAATATCCATTATAGACAACTTATATTGATTGGCAATTATGTGAATTGTTTGTGGACCTCAATTACTTGAATGGTTATTCTAAAGTTGTCCCTGGTCGGCGTTCTTGTGAGAACACATTTGAATATTAGACCAGCACATGTATTAGTTGATGGCTATGTTTCACAAATCATGGACATGGAGATGTCAAACTAATAATGTGGGCACATGTGAGACATGTAGGTTGGACTGACCCAACATGAGAAAGTCTCTTTTCACATCATATACGTTATGTCCTTAGACCTGAGATTGTGGTATGTACTCAAGATGTGAAATGGCCTACTTAGGGACTGTCAAACGCTACTCCATAGCTGGGTAGTTATAAAGTTGGTCTTCGGATGTTCGGGAAGCATGCTATGAGACATAGACAATCAAGATGGAATTTGCCCCTCTCTATTCGAGAGAGATATCACTGGATCACTCAAGTGATTGGATCAACAAATGCATGGCCGTGCTTAGGTTAAGTGTTAACCCACGAGTTGAACCATATATCGAGTGGCAAAGGGAATAACTTGTATATGGTCGTAGTGGTTCGTTTGATATGATCTTTGTGTGCACATAGGAGTTGTCATGCCTTGCTAGAGGCTGCTGTCAACTATTAGGCGAGTAGGAGTACTTGGCCCATGTCAATGTGTGCATGAACCCATAGGGTCGCATGCTTAAGGGGCTAGAAGCATAATTTAGGTAGGACCCGAATTAGACAAGGCTTAGGGTTACTAATGGGCCTCCAACTTGTGAGCTCATTGGGGACGCCTATATCAGCAAGGGGTAGGGCGTGTAGTGAGGGTTGGATGCCTTTGACAGCCGCCGTCGCCCTCCCCATGCTCGTGTCTTCTGTTCCTCGTGGACCTAGCAGTCCGGAGACGCATCGCTTCTTCCCTGTACATGTGGGATACCTCAGAGGTGCTGCATCTAGAGCACTGGGATGAACTGTGTGAGGGGATTGATGTGACGGATGACCACGCAACTGCACTACCTGCTGTGACGCGTACGACTACATCGAGTCGTCATCCACTGCATCTGCGCATCTAGTGGTAATCCCATGTTAGCAGTAGATCCTGGTTTATGAGGCAGAAAAGTTTTGTTTCCTAGCTAGCGTAGCACCCTCATAACCCTTTAGGGGACCCCCCCAAGCTCATGTCATGGTCACTAACTCATTAGCACTAACCACTTCCACTAATTGATCATGGCAAAGCTTGGAACTGGAAATAGAAAAGGAATAAGAATTAGAGGAGAAAATAGAAAAGGCAAAGTAGCCCAAACTGCCGAACCGGCCCAGCAAGCCATTAGGCTGGCATACCTCTCCCGCGACCCAAGCCACCGCCGCACACGGCCTGCTAGGCTGAAGCTACTGCCACTCATCCCCGCCAGCCTACTGCCTACACCCCGCGTTTGCCTTCCCCGCACCACAGCCCAATTGGCCAACCGGCCCAACAAGGCGGCCCGCCAGCGCCACGCGCCTGCGTCTCTCTCCCTCTACTGCTGACCGCCGAGCCCTACTTGTCAGCTTCCACTTCTGGCCACCCAGATGTCCCGTCTGCCACACCAGAAAAGGAACGACATCCCACCACCATCCAACCACACCCGTGAGCTCCCCGCAATGCCATCCGCCTGCCCACGCCGCGCCCCCCTGAAACCCTAAACCTAGCCGGGAGCCACGTAAAGCCACTAGATGAGCATCTCGCATCGCCGCCATCCATGGCCGGTGCCATTGCTATAAAGGGAGCTTGCACACCGTGCTAGGGTTTCCCATGCCCGCACAGTCATCTTGGCCACACTCGCACCACCACTCGTCTGCCCAAGTTGGAGAAGGAGGGAGAGGTAGGAGAAGAAGGAGGCGGGGTGAAGGGAGGCCGAAGCCGGAGCACCATCGCCATCCACTACCATTGCTACTCACTGGAGGAGGACCTGGCGGCCCTACTCAGCCACCACGATGCCACTCTGCTTCCTCTGCACCACACTGCTGCCCTGCTTCCCCATCAACGAGCCACACTACAAGCCACCAGTAGCGCCGCACCGAGGTGAGAACCGAGCTCCATGGCTGCCGATAGAGCAACACCCACGTTCCCGCTCTCCACTGCACCGTTGCCTTCATTAACTCCTCCACCGTGTCTGCCTAGGTCTAGAATGTGTAGATGGCAAGGTTTTAGGAGCCGGTATGGACCACAGTAGGGACCCGCATGCTTTTGCAGGTCCCTGTCTCCCCGGACTCCGGCTACTGGTGCACCGCTATGACCCCCGCGGTCACGTGCGCCCCACTGTGCCCCTTTAGCCGTGTGAACTAGCACATAGAGATCCTCGCTTCTCCAATCGATAGCAGAAGAAGAAGATGGTGACCCAATCGAAGCTTTGACGGGAGATTTCGCCACCACCGACCAGTCTGGCCACCGAGAGCTCGTCGTGCCACTGTCACCACTTTCGCCACCGCCTTGCTAAGCCCTGGCCGCCACTTTAGCCGCCCGAGCTGGCCAGAGGCGCAACGTCACTCGCCGCCGGCCAAGCGCCGTCGTGCTGCACACGCGAGTAGAGAAGGGGATGGCAAATTTTTTCCCTGCCCCTATGCACCATGCCCACCATGTGGACCGGCTTTAACCATTCAGTCGCCACCAGCTGGCCTCTCTACCCTTGGTTCACCATGGACCGAGTCCGTGCACCAGCAAGCCGTAGACCACAGCCCATTAGGAGCCAGATAGCCACGTGGCCTGCCTTTCTTGTTGACACGTGTTTGGGCCAGGCTGGCCCAACCTGGCCCAGACCCAGCCCTGCCCGAGCCCATCGAGGCCCAGTCAGGCCCGGTCCACGTTGACCATTGACCATGGCCCACATGTTAGTGGCCATTGGCCTTAGAACCCACCTGTCAGTGACTGTTTCGCCCCTAGCCAATAGGAAACTGCCACGTGTCACGCCCAGATTTATCCGGCCCTTTTTTCAGAAAATAGATTAAACTTTGGAAATTCATAACTTATTCATACAAACTCCGAGAAATATGAACCAACTATCCAAATTCATACCCTCCGCAGCCCCTTCGGCACCATCCCATTGTCCGGCCTCCAGCCCACCCTGTCGCACAGAGTCCGCCCCATCTGCTTGCAGTCATCGCAGGAAGCAGCACGATCACTTCTCCCTCGAGTAAGGTGTAAGCATTTGCATATTGTCTCGCTAGTATTATGGTATTTCAGATTCGTAAGAAAAAAAGTATTAGGGCATTTCTTTTTTTTTTCTTTGGGTGATGTAGGTTGTGATTCGTAATGTGCCTGAACTAGTGGAAGGGAGGAAAATGGTCCGAGATAAGATTTCTTGAGTATCCACCGTCGACCTGATACCGAGCGATAAATTGTGCTAACTTTCTGACCTAAAATCTCTGTGAAGTAGCTCTTAGCTTTCTTTCTGAACGATTATTCTAAATCTGCTTTACTGCATGTTGAATTGTTACTGCTAATACCAATAAGTTTTGTTCTTTGAATCGGCGGTTTATCCTTTAAACTGAACTGACCATTTCAGATAAGTTAGGAAACATTAAATTATTAGAGAACAGAATGGCAGTGTTATATGTTAATTTAAACGCCCTTGTTCAAGCAGGGCTAGTTGTTTGTTAATTTGCATGCATGCCGTTGCTACTTTTTCTTTAATTAGTTGTACTATTTTCATACAAATATCTTCTAATCTACACATAGGAGTCATGTAAGAGGCATTCTGTCTTGTCCCAGATTCCTTTGCTTAACTCAGCATTTGTATCTAGTCATATTTGAAAGCTTGTTCCTAGTGGCCTTTTATAATGTGTAGCAGATGATTCATACCAAATAAATGTTTCATACCCTCCCTGGTGACCCTTCCTCCTGAGTGAGCCTCCCTGCCCGTCAACCATCTGTGCACATCATGGATCAGCAGGTAGGAAATGGGGAGGAAGCAAACGGCAACCTACAGGTATGAATGAATAATTTCATCGATTTGCGAATGGTACAAACAAGAGACCATTAGTAGACAACAGACAACTAGGCACCTGCTATCTATATAAAAAATACAATCGATTTTGATTCACACATCGCACCATAATATTTTCCTATGCCTTAGGAGAAAAAATTTCTTCAAAGGAGATATTGCAGTCTAGAGCACCTTAGTCAAGCACTGCTAATAGCACTGAAATAATAAAGAATATTCACTTGTATATTGAAGACACATCGGCTTCAAAAAATTTATAAACACTGAGATGAAATCTGGTTCCATTTGAATAAGAATACAACACATATGTGTAAGCATCTTAAGACCTTTGTATTCCAGTGAGCATGTGCAGTGAAAAATTGATTACTCATAAATATAATGTAGTCTATCACTGATAGATCTGTATTGGATAGGGTACTAGGAAATTTGTCGTCCTAAAATGCATAATCTTTAGTGATCTTTAGCCTCGTATTGCGTTTCCAGTGCCCTGTCTCTACAATTCAATTACCATTTTATCACTCTTATGGAATAGCAAACCCCACTTAGTATACTATCCAAATGTGAATTTTTTCCTTGAGGTTTCTGTGGACAGTTAGACGGGAGATGTGACGGGGATGCTAGATGTTAAGTAGCCTGCTATTATTTGCTACATTTGATCTGTCCTATTGCATTTTTCGGACTTGAAAAATTCTGTATTGAGAAATCATGCCAACTTTGAGCATCTTGGCTATGATCCTCTAATTAAATGATACCTGCTACACATACGATGGATTTGTAAGACCCATTTCTCACATAAGAATCTGGAAAAATGATAGTTGAGATGCAAGGATAGCTACTGCACATCCGATGGATTTTTTATGACACATCTTGGCTGAGAGGCAAGGATCTACAGCCAGTCTAATATGTTAGAATCTGGTATAATGGAATGTACAAAATGATTAATGCAATCTGTGTATTCACTCATAGTACAGCCATTTGATCACATAGTTCACATTACCACATTAGAGCTTATTATGAACATGATATGATCACACCCTCCAATCCTTCTAGTTTGTTTAACACAACAAATACCAAACTTTGTGGTTATCATGATACGATATGAATCAAATGTGATAACTTTGCTCTTTAAAAAGCTATCACAATGTAGTATTGATCCATGTGTTTATACTGTTTAATGTGGTAGCTGCCCTTAGCTTGTTGGTTGCTCCTCAGTTCAATGGAAGCTATCCATCTATATTTTAGAAGCGAGTAGCTATGAGAATTGGTGTTTATTTCCTAAGAGTTACATTCATTTCAGAAGGATCTGTATCAATACCAAGATTATTCATTGCTGCTGCCGTTGATATGCATGGGCCAAGTATTTTCTCTTCATCCTGGTCATTGGTTGTAGAAGGTTTTGAAATCAATATAAGCTTGGGTGCTTTGCTTTGCACTTGTATTTCTCACGATTTGTTTCCTGCTGCATGCAGTGAGTTTGTATGAAGATGAGGAGTTTGCCTAGAGGCAGCTTTTAGCACTAGTTGCCCCTAAGGTGTTTCTCTACTTGACCAACCTAAGTGGTGCTCTGTCATATGCACTTGGTGCTGGATCCCTGTTTGATGTTTCTGACAACTCAAATATGCTCAAATACTGTTAGTGTTGATGCAAAATTCTATCCGCAAACACACCGGGCTAATACCCAAAATCGATATCCGAAGCGTGCCAGTCGATTTGACCTATTAATCGACAAGGATGATAATTTGAATAAAAACTGAACGAGACGACAGCGATACGCCCGGACGCCAAAGCTCAGGATGTATTCGATAACTGTTGAACAGATCAGACGAGACGACAGCGATACGCCCGGAAGTCAAAGCCTGAATCGTGCTCGGTAGATGTGGAACCTGCATGGTCGCCGAAGATCAAGTTGATGCAGCCCGTCGATTCTTGAAAGAACTCGTTGAAAAAGAAAATGCTTGACGAAGTCGTCGAAAAGTAAAGTACTGGTAAAGGTAAATTACGATAAAAAGTAGATTTGTTTATTGATGCTTCGATCGATATTACAATGCTCCTCAGCATATATTTATACTCCGCTAATCGAAGAGTTCTAATTTAATACGCAAAGCTCAAATAAAGAAGAAATAAACTAATTCCTTATACGAATTCTATTTCTTTAAGGAAAAGCAATAAAACTCGTATAGGAGTTGGACTTAAACTATAATATAAAAAATTATAAGCTCGTGTCGCCGATCCTTTGTCCGCTTCCGTCATGATGAAGTCATCTCTTCATCGGCACATCCCTGGCATCGGCAACCACCTTCTAGTCTTCCTGCCTATCTTATCGGCAATAGCTTTTCAGCTTCATCGGCAATGATCCCTAGCTCTCTATCACTCTCATTAGCAATAGCTCTTCAGCTTTATCGGCAATGTACGAGATCAATATGCCCTCCATCGGCAACCACCCATCGGCAGCTTGGAAGCAATGCTGAAGAAAAACCAACCTCTCGCTGATTTAGTTTAATCTCCCGATCCTTATTGACACGTGCCAAAAAACGGTGTCAACACATGCCCCCCAATTTTGGAGTATAAAATACTTTATACACCAAAATTTCTTCCAGGTCATGATTACCCAAGCCGCTTGAACTTCACCTCGAACATTGCGCACGGTGCAGAAAAAATCCTGTACCAACGGGCCCATATAATGCCTCCTCCGCCGTGGCCCATTTTTCATCCTTGATTCAACCCTAGCCTTTCTCTTTCCGACGGTGACATCAGCAGGCGATCCCCCGATGAACTCAACTGGTGACGTTCTCGGCGACAGTTCTTAACATCCATTGGTGCTCTTCGCTCTCTTCATCTTCATTCGCAGCCATGGCGGTTCCCTTCGACGTCCCTAAGGTTAATCTTCTTCTTTACCCGTCCTTTGACATCTCTTTTCTCCTTTTCCGCATAGTTCATGACTCCTTCTTATCTCAATCTTTAATCTCAAGAACTTTACAATAAGCTTCTCATCCCAACGCATCAGAATCAATTTATCTGCCTAGGTCCGATGGGGAATCCCGACCCAATCGACATCATGAATGCAGAAACCAATCGAATACCCTTTAGAGCTCAGAATTTTGATTTGGGATTTTGGACTGATACCTTTCGTCCTGGTCGAAAACCACTAAGGGATGGAAAGACTGGTATCTGAGGGTCGCCAGGCCAATGGAGTTATATTGGGCAGAACGTAGATTAGAACAGTGCATTAGACTATCTATTGCTGATATGGAGAGGAATGAGTCACTGTTAATCGCCGCCTCCTACTTCTGGTCCGATACTATGAATGCCTTCATCTTCAGACATGGATCAGCCTCTCCAACCCTTGTCGATGTATATATGCTTACTGGCTTGGATATCTCGTCTGCCGATGACAATACTCTGTTCTAGAGAAAACCTGAGCATCGGCTGACTACCAGGAACATCGACAGTTGGACTGGTTATATCAGCGAGTACAAGAAATCCGGATAAGTCAATCACAGGGAACACTCAGCTTTCCTGAACATGTGGCTAGAGAAATTCATCTTCTGCGACAGGACAGTTGGACCGACCAATATGCACCTTCCTGCAGCAGAGATGTTGGCTAACGACATCAGACTCCCACTTGGCCGATATCTCCTTGGCTCAGTTTACCATCTTCTCCACCAAGTGTCACAAAGGCTGCTGCAAGGCAAATCCATCAGCAATCTAGGAGGCCCTTGGTGGTTCAACAATATGTGGCTGAACGCCCATATGCACAAGTATTTCCACATTGATCTATTCACCCAGCGATTCTCTCGAAATCTTCCTGAAGACTATCAACTCGGGGAAGAAGAATCGGCAACATGCCCCCCTATCAACTTTGGAGAAGCACTGGCAGTATTACCAGGGGCGGAAGCAAATAGAGCTCAGATCGATAATCTCTTCCACAGACTCTACATAGGCATCCCTTTTGAGCTTCGGGCCTAGGTCCCGTATGTCGATGAAGAAGCAAGATTCCCTCTTTCCTTTAACCTTACCAATGAGGCTTTGAATAAAGATGCCGATATTCTTAGTGCAATAATCACCCCTCGCGCCATCTCGGTCAACATATTTGGAAGTGGGAAGAATATCAACCCCACATATGAGTTCTATTATCCATTGGCAGCAGCAAGACAATTAGCCTTTGGATAACTGCCCATCAACCTCTGCTTTGCCGATGTGATTAAACCGAGAGAGATCATTGCGAACCGCATGGATTGGCATAAGATTGTTACTCTCCTTCCTGATGCCGATACCTCTAATGTTGATCTAACCGATTGGGCACCGGCTTCCTTCATCACCGAGTCCTTCAAATTATGATGGCAAGAATGGAAAGAGCAGCTATTCTTTGCATCTCCTCACCTTTACTGGAATCTCATCGATCCTGATCATGCCATCCTTGCCGATGCGGTAAGTCTGACCATCTACACTTCTTTCATCTTCCTTTTAGTCCATCGGCAACTAACTTTTTTTAAAAAAATAGGTCGATGACCTAGCTCCAACACTGAGTAAGAGTGGCAAGGTTATACAGCTGCAGCCGATTTCCCCAGTATCCATCATCGGCCATAAAGCTCCTTCGCTAGATGCTCTGATGGGCCGTGGTCGTTCCAGGAAGAGCACCAAATCGGCCGCATTCTTGGCACAGACATCTCAGGTAATCACCTCACTTTATTTTGCAGATGCCGATTGCTATGTTTTACCGATCTCATATTTCAGGGCGCGAGTTCTACACCAATCGAATCTTCATCGGTAACTCGCCCTTCATCTCCACCTGCTGCACCTGCATCACCATGCCTCATTGTCCTTGATGATTCTCCAGAGGTACTATCAATTTGATCTTTGATCATTGTATCGGCACTTTTACTTATCTGCTTTTCTCACAGAACCAAGTAATCGCATCGACAACCGTCCCAAGTGCATCGATTCCTCAGCCATCCATTGCCGATGCCCCCCAACCATCCGATGTCGACGCTCCTTACAAGCGCAAGGCTTCATCGGACAAAGAATCACCATCAAAGCGGGCGAGACTTACACAAGCTCCAATTTCGCCAGCAGCATCCCCGCTTCGCCCGATATCGCCTGATGCACCTGTGCAGACTTCTCCATCGGCAACTGCTCCTCCATCGGCAATTGTACCCGTACAAGGATCTTCACCGGCACCGGTATCACAGCAGCAGCCAATCGAGGTACCAACATAGGAAACGCCATCGGCAATTGTACCTGAGGTTGCTTCTTCAAGCCAAAGGCGAGAGATTGCCTTGAAACAAGTAAGTTAACTCCCATAGCTAACCTTTAATACTTAGGTTCTTCTGCTGATGTCATTTTTCTTTTAGGAGCAAGATTCCCCTGATAGTTTGTTCTCCTTTTCTATCATTGGGGTTATTCACGATGATGAAGAGCCTGAAGAAAGCTCTGCTCTGGCCCTCAAAACCATATCACCTGAAACCAAATCTAGGCTGGAGACACTGCTATCCCTGCTGCAACAAGAAATATCTCAACTAATCCAGGACTCCGATTCTACAAGAGCAGCCTTTAAAGCAATTCGAGGCCATATTCCTGCCGTTGTCGAGGAAGCACTCTTCCAAGCTGCACATCTGGAGAGTCGGCAGCTGTAGTACCAAAGGGCTGCCTAGCGAATTGCCGATAGAGCCACTCAGGAAAAACTCCAGGAGGACATGATGAAGCACAAGCAATTTGTCGATGAGAAACACAAAGACATCGGTAAACTAGAAGCTTCCCGTGCAGATCTGGAAGAAAAGATTACTCAATTATTGGCAAAAAGAGAAGCCTTGCTAGCGGAGCTGAGACAAATCGAAGATGCCTTGGACGCAGCAAATCAGGAGAAGGCCCAAATGCCTGAAACTATCAAAACTCTTCAGCAAGAAAGGGAAAAACAAGCTCTCAAGACACTGGCGCTTAAGAAGAAAATTAAGTCAGTTGAAGGCAATGCCAATGAAGATGCAAAGACACTGGAGGAAGCCAACCAAATTCGCCTGCATGTGATATCAACAATTGTTCATTGTTGAACTTGTAAACCTTCTTCCTCATCGGCAAAACAATGCATCGGCAACTTGTAAAATTTCACATTAACGTAGTGCCGATACACTCCTTTTGAACAAGTACTTTATCGATTTTCTTTTTCTTCACGCATCCATCCAAATACTAGGATAATATTTCTTCAGATATTTACCGTTCAACGATTTTGGAAATACTTCTTCTTCGAGAGTTTCTAGGATATAGGCATTACCAGGAACGGACCGATTGATGCGATAAGGACCCTCCCAATTAGGAGACCACTTGCCTAATTTTGCGCTCTTATTTCCAGTCAGCAAAATCAGTTTCCAGACTAGATCACTATTAATAAATTCCTTCACCTTTACCTTCTTGTCATACCACCTAGCAACTCTTTTCTTATTCTCTTCAATGCTAATTAAAGCCTTCAGCTGATGACTCGCCAGATCTTCCAACTCATCTTTCATGAGTGTACTGTAGTCATCGGCCAACAGCTGATTTTGATGAAATATCCGCCTCGAACCAGTCTTGATTTCCCAAGGTAAAACTGTGTCATGTCCATATACCAACTGATAAGGCGATATTTTAGTAGCACCATGGCATGCCATTCGATACGACCATACAGCTTCGTTTAGAACTGTGTGCCACTTCCTGGGATTTTCCTTAATCCTACGCTTAATGAGTTTAATAATTCCTTTGTTAGAGGCTTCGGCCTGACCATTGGCTTGAGCATAATAAGGCGACAAATTCAAGACCTTGATCCCCATCTCATCGGCAAATCTATCAAACTCCCCTGACGTAAACATGGTTCCCTGATCGATCGTAATAGTCTGAGGAATGCCGAACCGATACACAATATGCTCCTTTACAAAATCAATCATGTTTGCCGATGTCACATTCTTTAAAGGAATTGCTTCGACCCACTTTGTAAAGTAATCAGTAGTGACAAGTATGAATTTGTGCCCCTTGCTTGATGGTGGATATATCTGACCAATAAGATCAATAGACCATCCTCGAAATGGCCAAGGTTTAATGATAGGATTCATTGCCGATGCAGGCACTCTTTGAACATTGCTGAATTTCTGACACTCGTGACACCCTCTAAAATACTTGAAACAATCTTCAAGTATCGTTGGCCAGTAATATCTGTTCCGCCTGATCATCCACTTCATCTTAAAAGCCGATTGATGCGCTCCGCATACCCCTTCATGGATTTCGCCCATTAAACTCTTTGATTCTTCTTTGCCAAGACACCTGAGCAAAACTCCATCCATCGTATGATAATATAACTCATCGTCAAGGAGCACATACTTAGCAACTTGAAACCTTATCCACCTCTTGACTTTCCTAGATGGATCCTTCAGATAATCGGCAATCTCCTTCCTCCAGTCATCGGCATCAGTTACCGATGTCAACACTTCATGGATTAGCTGATACCCCGAGGCATGCTGTGCTAATCGATTAGCTTCTTCATTATGCAGTCTGGAGATGTGCTCAAGACGGAAATCTTTGAACTCCTTCAATAATTGTTGACATCTCTCATAATACGAGATTAAAACCTCACTTCGACAGTCATATGCCCCAGCTAATTGATTAATGATTAGCATCGAATCATCGAAGATTTCAACAACATCGGCACGGACTTCCCTGAGTAGTTCTAAACCTTTCAACACAGCCCGATACTCAGCCTGATTGTTTGTCGATGTAGCATCAATTGGCAAAGAGAATTCATATTTCTTCCCTTGAGGTGATATCAACACAATGCCAATGCCTGCTCCTTCCCCACATGTAGAACCATCAAAGAAGAGTGTCCATGGAGCAATCTCCACAAAACTCACCGCGCCATAGTGCTGAGTAACAAAATCGGCTGTCACTTTCCCCTTGATTGCTTTAGATGATTCATAGCGCGGATCAAATTTCGACAATGCTAGTATCCACTTGCCGATTCTTCCATTTAGGATTGGCATTGATAGCATATATTTGACCACATCGTCTTTGCATATAACAGTGCATTCGACCGTTAACAGATAATGCCTTAATTTAACGCAGGAGAAATATAAACATAAACATAACTTTTCAATGGCCGAATACCTGGTTTCAGCATCTACCAACCTTCTGCTCAGGTAATAGATTACATGTTCTTTCCCTTCAAACTCTTGGATTAGAGCTGACCCAATGACTTTATCATCACTTGTCAGATACAACCTGAAGGGCTCTCCGTGTTGGGGTGGAACTAGCACTGGATGATTCAACAAATACTTCTTAATTTCTTCTAAAGCCAACTGCTATTCTTCTCCCCACACAAATTCTTGATCGGCCTTCAGCTTCAATAATGGACTGAAAGCTTTGATTCTCCCTGATAAATTAGATATGAATCTTTGAATAAAATTAATCTTGCCGATCAGAGACTGTAGTTCAGTCTTATCGATAGGAGCAATCACTTTATTGATAGCATCAATAGTTTTCCTGCTAATTTCAATACCCCTTTGATGCACCATAAAGCCTAAGAATTGCCCTGCCGATACACCAAATGCACATTTGTTGGGATTCATTTTCAACCTGTGTTTCCTTGTGCACTCCAATATCATCTGTAAGTCAACTAGATGATTCCTGATGTCTCCAGATTTAACCACCACATCATCTATATAAATTTCAACCAATGTACTGATGTACTCATGAAAAATGTAATTCATTGCACTTTGATAAGTAGCACTGTCATTTTTTAAACCAAAAGTTATGACTCCATTCAAATAATCCCACATGACCTGGACATCGGAAGCAGTCTTGGAGATATCTTCTTCAGCCATAAAAATTTGATTATATCTAGCGTTCCCATCCATGAAGCTAATAATCCAATGTCCAGCAGCAGCATCAATTAGTAAATCGGCAACAGGCATCGGGTAGCCATCTATCGGTGTAGCTTTGTTAAGATTCCTGAAATCAATACAGACACGAAGTTTCCCATTCTTCTTGTAGACAGGAACCACATTAGAAATCCATTCAGCATATTGGCATTGTCGGATGAACTTTGCTTCAATTAACCTTGTTATTTTGGCCTTAATATCAGGTAGCACCTTAGGATTGCATCGGCGTGCGGGCTGCTGATGCGGCCGATATCCTTGCTTGATAGGTAGCCGATGTTCAATGATAGATCGATCTAAACTAGGCATCTCTGTATAATCCCAAGCAAAACAGTCCTTGCATTCTTTCAATAAAGCAATCAATTGTTCTCTGCTTTGGAGATCTAACTTAGCACTAACAAAAGTTGGCCTTGGTCTATCACCATTACCGATATCTACTTCAACTAAATCATCTACCGATGTAAACCCATGGCCCAATTTTCCATCATCGGCAAACCTATCCATTTATAACTCATCTTCAGAACTGACTGCTTGGATCGGTGGCAACTCATAATCGGCAATCCTGAGGAACTCCGAATCCCATGCTTCTCCCGATATGCACTTGGATCACTCGTAAGTTTCTGCTTCTGCAGATGCAATTATATAAGATAAATCACCAGGAACCACCTCAACTTTATCTTCAACCCACTGTACGAGGCATTGGTACATTGTAGAAGGAACGCAGCAATTGGCATGAATCCAATCCCTTCCTAACAGTAAATTGTAAGCACCTTTACCGCTGATGATAAAGAAAGTAGTCAACAATGTTTTGCTGCCGATGGTTAGCTCAGTGCACAGCGCTCCTTTGACTGGTGATATGTTTCCTTCAAAGTCCTTGAGCTTCATGTCTGTCTTAGCTAGATCTTGATCTCCTTTTTCGAACCTTCGAAACACATCATAGGCATGATGTTAATCACAGCCCCTCCATCTATGAGTATCTTTGACATTGGCTGCCCATCAACTCTGCCCTTGATGAATAAAGCCTTAAGATGCTGTCTCTCATTATCGGTAGGCTTCTCGAAGACGGCCATCATCGGATCCAAGGTTAGCTGAGCCACTTGTTCTGAAAGAACCGACTCTTCCTCCTCATCGGCAAGTGCCCGAAATTCCATCGGTAACATGAAAACCATATTGATATTTGCCGATGGACTTCCATCTTCACGCTTTGGCTGCCATACTTGAGACTTTTCCCCACGGGGGTTTTCTTCTTTGCGCTCCCATTGCAACTTTCTCTTCTGTGTTTTTGTCAGTCCTTCAGGGCACCACTGAGGAAGCTTCGTTTTCCAGATGGGCTGATAAATTTTTTCACTTGAATCTGGGAAGTTTATGTTGGGATCTCTACAGAGTATTGCCTCATCAGGGATTCTTGCATTGGCCATCTCTTCGAGCTCCTCTTGATTCATCGGTAAGCATTCATCATGTCTACCCAGCCTTTCATGTACACTGGTTCTGCCCCCCAGCCGATCATGTATCGATGTTCTTCTCCTGATTGGCTCATTGACATATCTGTTCTAATTACCATAGCGTGGTCTTCTTTTTGCCCAATTGGCTCGATCATAACCATTACACTCGGGGCAGCTATCAACAGTAGGCAATTTAATGCCTTCTTCCTAGCAGTAGATGAAGAACGGGCATCTCCAATGATTTTTATGCCGACGCCATTCTTCCCGACGCAACTCCTCTTGTCGATGTCGATAGCGGTCACTTGAAATTCTATATGGAACAAGTCTAGGAGGTCTTCTTGAACTGCTGCTTTCTTTTACTATTTCTTTCCCCTTCAAGTCATCGGCAGTTACTTGATATCTAGGATCTACCGATGCTCTCCTCTTAGCGCTTTCCGTTGTCAACACTTTGGTCTTGCTTACGGTATCCACCATATTTGTAGGGAAAGGATGTTGATCAATCTTCATCAGCCTCTGGGCTTTAGAATTATCAAACTTAATTCTCCCAGATTCAATTGTTGATTGCAACTGCTATCTGAACACCATGCAATCATTGGTACTGTGCGAAATTGCATTATGAAATTTGTAGTACCTCATTTTCTTTAGCTCCTCTGCCGATGGAATCACATGATTGGGCGACAGTTTGATTTGGCCCTCTTGAAGCAGCAGATCGAATATTCTATCGGCCTTTGTGACATCGAACATGAATTTCTTTGGCTCCTTTTGACCAAAAGGACAAGATAAAGGCTTTTTACCCTTCACCCACTCAGCCAGGTCGATAGTTGGTTCTTCATCTGAGTCTGATTCCTCTGCGTCTTCTACAAAGGACACCATCTTGTTCTAGCTTTTCCTAGGTTCTAGAGCTCGAGCACTTTGATCAGAGATCCTCTGCACAATGTGGCTAAGACTTTCAAACTCCTAAGAATTGTACTTGTCCCTAAGATGCGGCAACAGACCCTGGAAAGCAAAACCAGTTAACTGGCAATCATCAAGCACTAGGCTGTAGCACCTGTTCTTCATGTCTCATACCCTTTGCACAAAATTCTCCACCGATTCGTCGCTTCACTGCCTCAATTTCATCAAATTGGTAAGCTTCTTTTCATGGACACCAGCAAAGAAATACTTATGGAATTGTCTTTCTAGATTGGCCCAAGTAAGAATAGAGTTCGGTGGCAATGAGATAAACCACGTGAATGCCGATCCAGACAAAGAGGACGAGAATAAGCGGACCCTCAGCTCATCCCTGTTAGCAGCTTCTCCACACTAGATGATGAATCAGTTGATATGCTCCATCGTTGATGTATCATCCTGCCTAGAAAACTTAGTAAAATCTGGCACCTTGTACCGATTTGGAAAAAAGGAATTGAGTCATAAGCTGGAGGGTACGGAGTCCAATAAGAGTAAGTCTTAATCTTGGGCTGAATTCCAAATTGCTCTTTCATCACTTCCGTGATTTTATCGGTCCAAAACGCATCTTGATCCTGCCGATGCACTGCCTGAAGTTCTGCTGGAGGTGCTGGCTGATATGCTTCTACGTATCCTTGTGGTCCTTGGTTTGGAGGAATTGGTATATTCACAGCATTAATCTGCGGAGCAAAGCTCATCGGCTATCTTGCCAATGTTTGATCCTGGACAACCGTCTGAGGACAATACTGTTGCATCCCCATCGCCTAATGACTTGGCTGGATAGTAGGTTGCTGAGCTGGCGCTTGTCCTGACCAATTGAGATTATAACTCATCGGCACCTGATTGCCAATGGCTGATAGTTTGCGGACAATTGATGCTCTTGTATAAGTGGATGATAGCCAGCATAATCACCCTGAATTATAGATAACCCAGATTGAGATATGAATGGCACTATGGGCTGTCCTACAGTAGAAACCCTCTATTGAACTGGTGGAGGACTAGCCAATGGATTCGCATAGGATATCTGTTGCGAAGGCGTGTGTAATCCTATTGACAATGGCTGTATAGCATGAGGTGTAGTAGAGTAATGTGACACTTGAGTCATCGGCCGAATAGGAGTAGCCGATGTCATTGGACCCTTCCCTGCTACATCATGTACTTGAGGCAGTCCAGAGTTGGCAGTAGATGGACCTAAAGGCATCCCGTATCCCCACCAATTAGCAGCAATCTGATTATGTTGGACTGAAGGACCTGACATTGTTGATGCCGATAGATCTATGTTCAACTGAGTACTAGGCCTCTCCTGAGATGTTAGATCTGATCCTATCGGTGTGGCTTCAATGATAGATGGTCCTGATATAACTAGAGGAGTAGGCGCTTTCATACTCTCAATGGCTGGAGTTGTCGATGGAATACTGACAGATGCCGATCCCGGCTGATGATATGCCGGCCCGACATAACCTGGTGCTTGTCCTTCTCTTAGTGTTTGCACAACAGCATTGTAAACAGTATTGGACAGCACAATGAAGTGGTTGATCAAAGCCTGATTCAATGCAGAATTAACCATCTCCTATAATTTACTAGGGTTGGAATCAAAAGTTACCTGCCGAGGCAATGGCAGATCTTGCTTCTGGATGACTTCTCTGCCCCTATTCATGTTGAAAGACTTCAAGCAAAGCTGCCTGTAGTCCTCCATAGCTTTTTCCATGGCTAGCTTCTGATCTTCTTTGAGATCTGACTCTGATATCTCGATGATGTTTGATATCAGTAGGATTCTTCATGATAAATCTGTTGACTTGGTCCCACCGGGCGTGCCAAAAGATGTGTTGATGCAAAATTCTATCTACAAACACACCGGGCTAATACCCAAAATCGATATCCGAAGCGTGCCAGTCGATTTGACCTGTTAATGGACAAGGATGATAATTTGAATAAAAACTGAACGAGACGACAGCGATACGCCCGGAAGTCAAAGCTCAGGTTGTATTCAATAACTGTTGAACAGATCAGACGAGACGATAGCGATACGCCCAAAAGTCAAAGCCTGAATCATGCTCGATAGACGCGGAACCTGCAAGGTCACCGGAGATCAAGTTGATGCAGCCCGTCGATTCTTGAAAGAACTCATTGAAAAAGAAAATGCTTGACGAAGTCGTCGAAAAGTAAAGTACTGGTAAAGGTAAATTGCGATAAAAAGTAGATTTGTTTATTGATGCTTCGATCGATATTACAATGCTCCTCAGCATATATTTATACTCCACTAATCGAAGAGTTCTAATTTAATACGCAAAGCTCAAATAAAGAAGAAATAAACTAATTCCTTATACGAACTCTATTTCTTTAAGGAAAAGCAAAAAAACTCGTATAGGAGTTGGACTTAAACTATAATATGAAAAATTGTAAGCTTCGTGTCGCCGATCCTTTGTCCGCTTCCGTCATGATGAAGTCATCTCTTCATCGGCACATCCCTGGCATCGGCAACCACCTTCTAGTCTTCCTGCCTATCTTATCAGCAATAGCTTTTCAGCTTCATCGGCAATGATCCCTAGCTCTCTATCACTCTCATCGGCAATAGCTCTTTAGCTTTATTGGCAATGTACAAGATCAATATGCCCTCCATCGGCAACCACCCATCGGCAGCTTGGAAGCAATGCTGAAGAAAAACCAACCTCTCGCTGATTTAGTTTAATCTCCCGATCCTTATTGACACGTGCCGAAAAACGGTGTCAACAGTTAGGTAATCTGCCAGGTGCATGCATTACCAGTTAATTGTTGACAGCACTAAAAGTACTATGTGAAACATTATCTCCTTTGCCCTGTTTCATTTTTCAGCAAAAGGTTTGGATGGATATGTGGCTACTTATTTTACCACTTGGTTGAACCTGTGGTAATATAATGACTTGGACATGAGAGATTTATGTATCTTGGGTTGAGTTTAACATGTAAAAATTATTTTGACATTTATTATAAATTAAATTAATTTGCCAAGTAATAATGTGACCATTTTCAATTTGCTTGCTGGTTATAAATTGATCTTGTGGGCTGCAGTATATATGGTGGGCTATAATATATTAAATTGCCACGTCATATGACAATATTTTACAAAGTTTCGCTAGCGCTAGGCAGATTCTAGGCGCTAACTCTTAGCGTAGCGCCTAGGCTGGCATTTTTCTAGGAGTTTTAATTGTTGTACATATACTTGTATATTACCTCAGATTATCTCAAATAAAAGAAAAAATAAGAAATCAATGAACTTAAATTGGATAGAAACTAGAAACGCCCATAGAAAAAGCCTAGCCCACCACATCCCTCATGTCCACCTTATCCATTCACCACCCCTCCCATTCATGACCCCTCCCAGCCGTAGAAAACGAATCATTCACAAGACTCACGACTTGCTTTCTCCTCCTCTTCATTCTGTGACCATGGCAACTGCCTCCTCCCTTCACCGACACCTGCCTCCTCCTTCTCTGAGGCCACCAAATGGCTACGCATGCCTCTCCCACCAGTCCCTCATCACCTCCTAGTTGTGCTTGCAGATCGCGTTCCTCCCAACTATGCCCTAGCCTCCGCCGCACATGCATCTATGCCCATCTGAAGCTCCTATGCGGACGCTCCTCCACCCCCACCTACGTTGTCACCAAGCTACCGTAGCCTAGGGGTCTGCCTACCCCAATGCAGACACCCTCAGCCTCACGACTAAGCACGCCTAGGCGTGCCCAAGGCATTGCCTAGCGAAACTTTGATATTAACATTCTGTTGTCCTTTGTGACACTTGTATAAACATCCATGGTCAATGGTTTGTGAAACATGACATAATTTTTTAGTACTATGACATAAACGCTATGTCATAGAAGGCTATATCTCAAATAAGCAAACAAAGCAAATATCAATTGCCGATCAAACTATAGAGGCATAATCAATATCAATTACCAATCAAACTATAGAGACATAACAGAAGTATCAAACAACTGGTGACTTGGACTTCTATATACTCAGCGCATGTTGACAAGAGCCACACCAGTGATGATGCTATGTTAGTTTCTCTCACTAGAGAGCCTTGTGTCATGTGCCTTGGTGTTTCCATGTTCCTTGCTAAGGCACCAACTAAGCTGGGGTTGACAACAGTGATAGGTGATCACGTATGTCATCGCTAGGAGTCAATTCGTTTGCAGGCCTGGGCCTTTATGTTATACCCAAAGCCCACGAAATACATTTGTTGACACCGTTTTTTGGCACGTGTCAATAAGGATCGGGAGATTAAACTAAATTGGCGAGAGGTTGGTTTTTCTTCAGCATTGCTTCCGATCTGCCGATGGGTGGTTGCCGATGGAGGGCATATTGATCTCGTACATTGCCGATAAAGCTGAAGAGCTATTGTCGATGAGAGTGATAGAGAGCTAGGGATCATTGCCGATGAAGCTGAAAAGCTATTGCCGATAAGATAGGCAGGAAGACTAGAAGGTGGTTGCCGATGCCAGGGATGTGCCGATAAGAGATGACTTCATCATGACGGAAGTGGACAGAGGATCGGCGACATGGAGCTTACAATTTTTCATATTATAGTTTAAGTCCAACTCCTATACGAGTTTTATTGCTTTTCCTTAAAGAAATAGAGTTCGTATAAGGAATTAGTTTATTTCTTCCTTATTTGAGCTTTGCGTATTAAATTAGAACTCCTCGATTAGCAGAGTATAAATATATGCCAAGGAGCATTGTAATAGACATCCTAGCATCAATAAAAAAATCTACTTTTTATCACAATTTACTTGTACCAGTACTTTACTTTTTGACGACTTCGTCAAGCATTTTCTTTTTCAAAGAGTTCTTTCAAAAATCGACGGGCTGCATCAACTTGATCTCCGACGACCTTGCAGGTTCTGCATTTATCGAGCATGATTCAGGCTTTGACGTCCGGGCGCATCACTGTCGTCTCGTCTGATCTGTTCAACAGTTATCGAATACATTCTGAGCTTTGACGTCCGGGCGTATCGCTGTCATCTCATTCTGTTTTTATTCAAAGTTATAATCCTTGTCGATTAACAGGTCAAATCAACTGGCATGCTTCGGATATCAATTTTGGGTATTAGCCCGGTGTGTTTGCAGATAGAATTTTGCATCAACACATCTTTTGGCACGCTCGTTGGGACAAAGTCAACAGATTTATCATGAAGAATCCTGCTGATATCAATCCAGAGAACATCATCGAGATATCAGAGTCAGATCTCAAAGAAGATCAGAAGATAGCCTTGGAAAAAGCTATGGAGGACTACAGGAAGCTTTGCTTGAAGTCTTTTAGCATGAATAGGGGTGGAGAAGTCATCCAGAAGCAAGATCTGTCGTTGCCTCGGCAGGTAACTTTTGATTCCAACCCTGGTAAATTACAGGAGATGGTTAGTTCTGCATTGAATTAGGCTTTGATCAACCACTCCAGTGTGCTGTCCAATACTGTTTACAATGCTATTGTGCAAACATTAAGAGAAGGACAAGCACCAGGTTTTGTCGGGCCGGCATATCATCAGCCAGGATCGGCATCTGTCAGTACTCCATCGGCAACTCCAGCCGTTGAGAGTATGAAAGCGCCTACTCCTCCAGTTATATCAGGACCATCTATCATTGAAGCCATGCCGATAGGATCAGATCTAACGTCTCAGGAGAGGCCTAGTACTCAGTTGAACACAGATCTATCGGCATCAACAATGTCAGGTCCTTCAGTCCAATATAATCAGATTGTTGCTAATTGGTGGGGATATGGGATGCCTCTAGGTCCATCTGCTGCCAATTCTGGACTGCCTCAAGTACATGATGTAGTAGGGAAGGGTCCAATGACATCGGCTACTCCTATTCGGCCAATGACTCAAGTGTCACATTACTCTACTACACATCCTGCTATCCAGCCATTGTCAATAGGATTACACACGCCTCCGCAATAGATATCCTATACAAATCCATTGACCAGTCCTCCACCAGTTCAACAAAGAGTTTCTACTGTAGGACAGCCCAAAGTGCCATTCGTATCTCAATCTGGGTTATCTGCAATTCAGGGCGATTATGCTAGCTATCATCCACCTATACAAGAGCATCAATTGTCCGCAAACTATCAGCCATCGGCAAGTCAGGTGCCGATGAGTTATAATCTCAATTGGTCAGGGCAAGCGCCAGCTCAGCAACATGCTACTCAGCCAAGCTACCAGGCGATGGGGACTCAACAGTATTGCCCATAGGTAGCTTTCCAGGATCAAACATCGGCAAGACAGCCGATGAGCTTTGCTCCGCAGATTAATGCTGTGAATATACCGATTCCTTCAAACCAAGGACACAAGGAT
This sequence comes from Bothriochloa decipiens, assembly GCA_023333625.1. Classification (NCBI taxonomy): domain Eukaryota; kingdom Viridiplantae; phylum Streptophyta; class Magnoliopsida; order Poales; family Poaceae; genus Bothriochloa; species Bothriochloa decipiens. Next base: position 56,746,130 of record CM041633.1, on the reverse strand, counting down.
ACGTAGAAGCATATCAGCCAGCACCTCTGGCAGAAATTCAGCTAGTGCATCAGCAGGATCAAGATGCATTTTGGACCGATAAGATTGCGGAAGTGATGAAGGAGAAATTTGGTACAAGGTGCCAGAAATTTGGACCGATCAGCAGGATACTTCTTATCGGACTTCGTATCCTCCAGCTTATGACTCAATTCCTTTCCCAAATCGGTACAAGGTGCCAGATTTCACTAAGTTTTCTGGGCAGGATGATTCATCAACAATGGAGCACATGAACCGATTCATCATCCAGTGTGGAGAAGCTGCTAACAGGGATGAGCTGAGGGTCCGCTTATTCTTGTCCCCTTTGTCTGGATCGGCATTCACGTGGTTTATCTCATTGCCACCGAACTCTATTCTTACTTGGGCAAATTTAGAAAGACAATTCCATAAGTACTTCTTTGCTGGTGTCCATGAAAAGAAGCTTACCGATTTGATGAAATTGAGACAGCGAAGCAACGAATCGGTGGAGAATTTTGTGCAAAGGGTACGAGACATGAAGAACAGGTGCTACAGCCTAGTGCTTGATGATCGCTAGTTAGCTAGTTTGGCTTTCTAGGGTCTGTTGCCGCATCTCAGGGATAAGTACGATACTTAGGAGTTTGAAAGTCTTAGCCATATTGTGCAGAGGATCTCTGATCAAAGTGCTCGAGCTCCAGAACCTAGGAAAAGCTAGAACAAGAAGGTGTCCTTTGTAGAAGAAGCAGAGGAATCAGACTCAGATGAAGAACCAACTATCGGCCTGGCTGAGTGGGTGAAGGGTAAAAAGCCTTTATCTTGTCCTTTTGGTCAAAAGGAGCCAGAGAAATTCACGTTCGATGTCACAAAGACTGATAGAATATTTGATCTGCTACTTCAAGAGGGCCAAATCAAGCTGTCGCCTAATCATGTGATTCCATCGGCAGAGAAGCTAAAGAAAATGAGGTACTGCAAATTTCATAATGCAATTTCGCACAGTACCAATGACTGCAAGGTGTTCAGACAGCTGTTGCAATAAGCAATTGAATCTGGGAGAATTAAGTTTGACAATTCTAAAGCCCAGAGGCCGATGAAGATTGATCAACATCTTTTCCCTGCAAACGTGGTGGATACCGTAAGCAAGACCAAAGTGTTGACGTCAAAAAGCGCTAAGAGGTGAGCATCGGTAGATCCTAGATATCAAGTAACTGCCGATGACTTGGAGGGGAAAGAAATAGTAGAAGAAAGCAGCAGTTCAAGAAGACTTCCTAGACTTGTTCCATATATAATTTCAGGTGACCGCTATCGACATCGGCAAGAGGAGCTGCATCAGGAAGAATGGCGTCGGCACGAAGATCATTGGAGATGCCCGTTCATCATTTACTGCTAGGAAGAAGGCATTAAATTGCCTACTATTGATAGCTGCCCTGAATGCAATGGTATGATCGTGCTGATCAGACAGAAAGAAGATCACGCTATGGTAATCGGAGCAAATACATCAATAAGCCAATAGAAGAAAGAGCATCAGTACATGATCGGCTAGGAGGCAGAGGTAGTGTACATGAAAGGCAGGGCAGACATGATGACTGCTTACCGATGAATCAAGAGGAGCTCGAAGAGATGGCCAATGCAAGAATCCTTGATGAGGCAATATTCCGTAGAGATCCCAATATAAACTACCCAGATTCAAGTGCAAGAATTTATCAGCCCGTCTGGAAAACAAAGCTTCCTCAGTGGTGACCTGAAGGACTGAGAAAAATGCAGAAGAGAAAATTGCAACGGGAGCGCAAAGAAGAAAACCCCCATGGGGCAAAGTCTCAAGTGTGGCAGCCAAAGCGTGAACATGGAAGCCCATCGGCAAATATCAATATGGTTTTCATGTTATCGATGGAATTTTGGGCACTTGCCGATGAGGAGGAAGAGTCGGTTCTTTCAGAACAAGTGGCTCAGCTAACCTTGGATCCGATGATGGCCGTCTTTGATAAGCCTACCAATGATGAGGGACAGCATCTGAAGGCTTTATTCATCGAGGGTAGAGTTGATGGGTAGCCAATGTCAAAGATACTCATAGATGGAGGGGCTGCGATTAACATCATGCCATATGCTGTGTTTTGGAGGCTCGGAAAAGGAGATCAAGATCTAGCTAAGACGGACATGAAGCTCAAGGACTTTGAAGGAAACATATCACCAGTCAAAGGAGCGCTGTGCACTGAGCTAACCATCGGCAGCAAAACATTGCCGACTACTTTCTTTATCATCAGTGGCAAAGGTGCTTACAATTTACTATTAGGAAAGGATTGGATTCGTGCCAATTGCTGCGTTCCTTCTACAATGCACCAATGCCTCGTACAGTGGGTTGAAGATAAAGTTGAGGTGGTTCCTGGTGATTCATCTTATATAATTGCATCAGCAGAAGCAGAAACTTACGAGCGATCCAAGTGCATATCGGGAGAAGCATGGGATTCAGAGTTCCTCTGGATTGCCAATTATGAGCTGCCACAAATCCAAGTAGTCGGTTCTGAAGATGAGTTATAAATGGATAGGTTTGCTGATGATGGAAAATTGGGCCATGGGTTTACATCGGCAGATGATTTAGTTGAAGTGGATATCGGTAATGGTGATAGACCAAGGCCAACTTTTGTTAGTGCTAAGTTAGATCTCCAAAGCAGAGAACAATTGATTGCTTTATTAAAATAATATATTTGGGATTATACAGAGATGCCTGGTTTAGATCGATCTATCGTTGAACATCGGCTACCTATCAAGCAAGGACATTGGCAATATTAATTTTATTTGAAGATTCATATCTAATTTATCAGGAAGAATCAAAGCTTTCAGTCCATTATTGAAGCTGAAGGCCGATCAGGAATTCGTGTGGGGAGAAGAGCAGCAGTTGGCTTTAGAAGAAATTAAGAAGTTTTTGGTGAATCCTCCAGTGCTAGTTCCACCCCAACATGGGGAGCCCTTCAGGTTGTATCTGATGAGTGATGATAAAGTCATTGGATCAGGGCTAATCCAAGAGTTTGAAGGGAAAGAACGTGTAATCTATTACCTGAGCAGAAGATTGGTAGATGCTAAAACCAAGTATTCGGCCATTGAAAAGTTATGTCTATGCTTATAATTTTCTTGCGTTAAATTAAGGCATTATCTGTTAACGACCGAATGCACTGTTATATGCAAAGATGATGTGGTCCAATATATGCTATCAATGCCAATCCTAAATGAAAGAATCGGCAAATGGATGCTAGCATTGTTAGAATTTGATCTGCGCTATGAATCAGCTAAAGCAATCAATGGGCAAGTGATGGCCGATTTTCTTACTCAGCACTATGGAGCGGTGAGTTCTATGGAGATTGCTCTGTGGATGCTCTTCTTTGATGGTTCTACATGTGGGGAAGGAGTAGGCATTGGCATTGTGTTGATATCACATCAGGGGAAGAAATATGAATTCTCGTTGCCGATTGATGCTACATCGACAAACAATCAGGCTGAGTATCAGGCTGTGTTGAAAGGTTTGGAACTACTCAGGGAAGTCCGTGCCGATGTTGTTGAAATCTTCAGTGATTCGATGCTGATCATTAATCAATTAGCTGGGGCATATGACTATTGAAGTGAGGTTTTAATCTTGTATTATGAGAGATGTCGACAATTATTGAAGGAGTTCAAAGATTTCTGTCTTGAGCACATCTCCAGACTGCATAATGAAGAAGCCAATCGGTTAGCACAGCATGCCTCAAGGTATCAGCTAATCCACAAAGTGTCGACATCGGTAACTAATGCCGATGACTGGAGGAAGGAGATTGCCGATTATCTAACGGATCCATCTAGGAAAGTCGAGAGGCGGATAAGGTTTCAAGCTGCTAAGTATGTGCTCCTTGACAATGAGTTATATTATCGTACGATGGATGGAGTTTTGCTCAGGTGTATTGGCAAAGAAGAATCAAAGAGTTTAATGGGCAAAATCCTTGAAGGAGTATGCGGGGCGCATCAATCGGCTTTTAAGATGAAGTGGATGATCAGTCGGAAGGGATATTACTAGCCAATGATACTCGAAGATTGGTTCAACTATTTTAAAGGGTGTCAGGAGTGTCATAAATTTGGCAACATCCAAAGAGTGCCTGCATCGGCAATGAATCCTATCATTAAACCTTGGCCATTTCGAGGATGGGCTATTGATCTCATTGGTCAGATTTATCCACCATCGAGCAAGGGGCACAAATTCATGCTTGTCGCTACCGATTACTTTACAAAGTGGGTCAAAGCAATTCCTTTGAAGAATGTGACATCGGCAAACATGATTGATTTTGTAAAGGAGCATATTGTGTACCGGTTCGGCATTCCTCAGACTATTATGACCGATCAGGGAACCATGTTCACATCAGGAGAGTTGATAGATTTGCCAATGAGATGGGGATCAAGGTCTTGAATTCTTCGCCTTATTATGCTCAAGCCAATGGTCAAGCTGAAGACTCTAACAAAGGAATTATTAAACTCATTAAGCGCAGGATTAAGGAAAACCCTAGGAAGTGGCACACAGTTCTGAACAAAGCTGTATGGTCATATTAGATGGCATGCCATGGTGCTACTAAAATATCGCCTTATCAGATGGTATATGGACATGATGCAGTTTTACCTTGGGAAATCAAGACTGGTTCGAGGCGGATATTTCATCAAAATCAGCTGTTGGCAGATGATTACAGTACACTCATGAAAGATGAGTTGGAAGAACTGGCGAGTCATCGGCTGAAGGCTTTAATTAGCATTGAAGAGAATAAGAAAAGAGTTGCTAGGTGGTATGACAAGAACATAAAGGTGAAGGAATTTATTAATGGCGATCTAGTCTGGAAACTGATTTTACTGATTGGAACTAAGAGCGCAAAATTCAGCAAGTGGTCTCCTAATTAGGAGGGTCCTTATCGCGTCAATCGGTCCGTTCCTGGTAATTCCTATATCCTAGAAACTCTTGAAGGAGAAGTATTTCCAAAAGCATTGAACAGTAAATATCTGAAGAAATATTATCCTAGTATTTGGATGGATGCATGAAGAAAAAGAAAATAGATAAAGTACTTGTTCAAAAGGAGTGTATCGGCACTACGTTAATGTGAAATTTTACATGTTGCCGATGCATTGTTTTGCCGACGAGGAAGAAGTTTACAAGTTCAACAATGACCGGATGGTTGATATCGCACGTAGGCGAATTTGGTCGGCTTCCTCCAGTGTGTTTGCGTCTTCATCAGCATTGCCTTCAACTGGCTTAATTTTCTTCTTAAGCGCCAGAGTCTTGAGGGCTTGGTTGTCTCTTTCTTGTTGGAGGGATTTGATGGCTTCGGGCATTTGAGCCTTCTCCTGATTTGCTGCGTCCAAGGCTTCTTCAACTTGTCTCAGCTCCGCTAGCAAGGCTTCTCTTTTTGTCGATAATCGAGCAATCGTTTCTTCCAGATCTGCACGGGAAGCTTCTAGTTTACCGATGTCTTTGTGTTTCTCATTGGCAAATTGCTTGTGCTTCATCATGTCCTCCTGGAGTTTTCCCTGAGTGACTCTATCGACAATTCGCTGGGCAGCCCTCTGGTACTGCAGCTGCCAACTCTCTAGATGTGCAGCTTGGAAGAGTGCTTCCTCGACATCGGCAGGAATATGGCCTCAAATTTCTTTGAAGTTTGCTCTTACGGAATCAGAGTCCTGGATCAGCAAAGAAGTCTCCTGTTGTAGCAAGGATAATAACGTCTCTAGCCGGGATTTGGTTTTAGATGATAAAGCCTCAAGGGCTGGAGCAGAGCTTTCTTCAGGCTCTTCATCATCGGGAATAACCCCACTGATAGAAAAGGAGAACAAACTATCGGGTGAATCTTGCTCCTAAAATAAAAGTGACGTCAGCAGAAGAACCTAAGTATTAAAGGTTAGCTATGGGAGTTAACTTACTTGTTTCAAGGCAATCTCTCACCTTTGGCTTGAAGAAGCAACCTCAGGTACAATTGCCGATAGCGTTTCCTGTGTTGGTACCTCAATTGGCTGCTGCTGTGATATGGGTGCCAATGAAGATCCTTGTACGGGTACAATTGCCGATGGAAGAGCAGTTGTCGATGGAGAAGTCTGCACAGGTACATCAGGCGATATCGGGCGAGGCGAGGATGCCGATGGTGAAATTAGAGCTTGTATAAGTCTCGCCCACTTTGATTGTGATTCATCGTCCGATGAAGCTTTATGCTTGTGTTGAAAAATATCGGCATCGGATGACTGGGAGGCATCGGCAATGGATGGTCGGAGTATCTGCACACTCGGAGCAATTGCCAATGCGACTACTTGGTGCTGTGAGAAAAACAGATGAGTAAAAGTGCCGATCCAATAATCAAGGTTTAAATAAAGAATACCTCTGGAGAATCATCAAGGACGATGAGGCATGGTGACGAAGGTGCTGCAGGTGGAGACAAAGGGTGAGTCACTGATGAAGATTCGATTGGTGTAGAACTCACGCCTTGAAATGTGAGATCGGTAAATCACAGCAATCGGCATCTGCAAAAGAAAGTGAGGTGATTACCTGAGATGTCTGTGCTGAGGATGCGACCGATTTGGTGCTCTTCTTGGAACAACCACAGCCCATCAGAGCATCTAGCGAAGGAGCTTTATGGCTGATGATGGATACTGGGGAGATCGGCTGCAGCTGTATGACCTTGCCGCTCTTACTTAGTGTTGGAACTAGGTCATCGACCTATTTTTAAAAAAAGGGGGTTAGTTGCCGATGGATTAAAGGGAAATTGAAAGAAGTGCAGCTGGTAAGACTTACTGCATCGGCAGGGATGGCGTGATCAGGATCGATGAGATTCCAGTAAAGGTGAGGAGATGCAAAGAATAGCTACTCTTTCCATTCTTCCCACCATAATTTGAAGGACTCGGTGATGAAGGAAGCCGGTGCCCAATTGGTTAGATCAACATTAGAGGTATCGGCATCAGGAAGGAGAGTAACAATCTTGTGCCAATCCATGCAGTTCACAATGATCTCTCTCGGTTTAATCACATCGGCAAAGCAAAGGTTGATGGGCAATTGTCCAAAGGCTAATTGTCTTGCTACTGCCGATGGATAATAGAACTCATATGTGGGGTTGATATTCTTCCCACATCCAAATATGTTGACCAGGATGGCATGAGGGGTGATTATTGCACTAAGAATATTGGCATCTTTATTCAAAGCCTCATCGGTAAGGTTAAAGGAAAGAGGGAATCTTGCTTCTTCATCAACATACGGGACCCAGGCCCGAAGCTCAGAAGGGATGCCTATGTAGAGTCTGTGGAAGAGATTACCGATCTGAGCTCTGTTTGCTTCCGCCCCTAGTAATACTGCCAGTGCTTCTCCAAAGTTGATAGGGGGCGTGTTGCCGATTCTTCTTCCCCGAGTTGATAGTCTTCAGGAAGATTTCGAGGGAATCGCTGGGCGAACAGATCAATGTGGAAATACTTGTGCATATGGGCGTTCAGCCACATATTGATGAACCACCAAGGGCCTCCCAGATTGCCAATGGATTTGCCTTACAGCAGCCTTTGTGACACTTGGTGAAGAAGATGGTAAACTGAGCCAAGGAGATATCGGCCAAGTGGGAGTCTGATGTCGTTAGCCAACATCTCTGCTGCAGGAAGGTGCATATTGGTCGGTCCAACTGTCCTGCCGTAGAAGATGAATTTCTCTAGCCACATGTTCAGGAAAGCTGAGTGTTCCCTGTGATTGACTGATCCGGATTTCTTGTACTCGCTGATATAACCAGTCCAACCACCGATGTTCCTGGTAGTCAGTCAATGCTCAGGTTTTCTCTGGAACAGAGTATTGTCATCGACAGACGAGATATCCAAGCCAGTAAGCATATACACATCGGCAAGGGTTGGAGAGGCTGGTCCATGTCTGAAGATGAAGGCATTCATAGTATCAGACCAGAAGTAGGAGGCGACGATTAACAGTGACTCATTCCTCTCCATATCGGCGATAGATAGTCTGATGCACTATTCTAATCTACGTTCTGCCCAATACAGCTCCATTGGCCTGGTGACTCTCAGATACCAGTCTTTCCATCCCTTAGTGGCTTTCGGCCAGGATCGAAAGGTATTAGTCCAAAATCCCAAATCAAAATTCTAAGCTCTAAAGGGGATTCGATTGGTTTCTGCATTTATGATGTCGGTTGGGTCTGGATTCCCCATTGGACCTAGGCAGATAAATTGATTCTGATGCTTTAGGATGAGAAGCTTATTGTAAAGTTCCTGAGGTTAAAGATTGAGATAAGAAGGAGTCATGAACTGCGTGGAAAAGGAGAAAAGAAATGTCAAAGGACAGGTAAAGAAGAAGATTGACCTTGGGGACATCGAAGGGAACCGCCATGGCCGTGAATGAAGACAGACAGAGCAAAGAGCACCAATGGAGGTTAAGAACTGTCGTCGAGAACGTCACCAGTTGAGTTCGCCGGGGGATCGCCTGCTAATACCGCCGTCGGAAAGAAAAAGGCTAGGGTTGAATCAAGGATGAAAAATGGGCCGCGGCAGAGGAAGCATTATATGGGCCCGTTGGTACAGGATTTTTTCTGCATCGCACGCAACGTTCGAGGAGAAGTTCAAGCGGCTTGGGTAATCATGACCTGGAAGAAATTTTGGTGCATAAAGTATTTTATACTCTGAAATTGGGGGCATGTGTTGACACCGTTTTTTGGCACGTGTCAATAAGGATTGGGAGATTAAACTAAGTCGGCGAGAGGTTGGTTTTTCTTCAGCATTGCTTCCGAGCTGCCGATGGGTGGTTGCCGATGGAGGGGATATTGATCTCGTACATTACCGATAAAGCTGAAGAGCTATTGCCAATGAGAGTGATAGAGAGCTAGGGATCATTGCCGATGAAGCTGAAAAGCTATTGCTGATAAGATAGGCAGGAAGACTAGAAGGTGGTTGCTGATGCCAGGGATGTGCCGATGTAGAGATGACTTCATCATGACGGAAGCAGACAGAGGATTGGCGACATGAAGCTTACAATTTTTCATATTATAGTTTAAGTCCAACTCCTATACGAGTTTTATTGCTTTTCCTTAAAGAAATAGAGTTCGTATAAGGAATTAGTTTATTTCTTCTTTAATTGAGCTTTGCGTATTAAATTAGAACTCCTCGATTAGCAGAGTATAAATATATACCGAGGAGCATTGTAATAGACATCCAAGCATCAATAAACAAATCTACTTTTTATCGCAATTTACTTCTACCTGTACTTTACTTTTCGATGACTTCGTCAAGCATTTTCTTTTTTAACGAGTTCTTTCAAGAATCGACGGGCTGCATCAACTTGATCTCCGGTGACCTTGCAGGTTCCGCGTTTACCGAGCATGATTCAGGCTTTGACGTCTGGGCACATCGCTGTCGTCTCGTCTGATCTGTTCAACAGTTATCGAATACATTCTGAGCTTTGACATCCGGGCGTATCGCTGTCGTCTCGTTCGATTTTTATTTAAAGTTATCATCCTTGTTGATTAACAGGTCAAATCGACTGGCATGCTCCGGATATCGATTTTGGGTATTAGCCCGGTGTGTTTGCGGATAGAATTTTGCATCAACAACATGTGTTTCCAACAACAACATATTACAGCGACACTAGAAATTATAGCAATCAAATACATACGTGGCAATAGCAACATAGTATAGCATTGCTTTAAATATTTAGTTGTAATAAACAACTACCAATTGCACCGACCATGAGAAATATTACAACAAAACAAAATTGTAACAATAGCAACATACTATTGCATCGCTTTAGAAATTTAGTTGCAATAAACAACAACTAATTGCAATGGTCATGAAAAATATTGCATCTCAACAACACTGTGGCAATAATTTCAAGCAATAGCAACAATATTTATTTGGTTGCAAGAGCATCAGACAGTTGCAACACCAATCAAAACTAATGCAACAAAATGTCATCATGGCAATATAATTAATCAATAGCAACACTTTTCAAAGAACTCACCTCTTGCAATGGTGAGTGTAAAAATTGCTATGCACTATTTTTGTGGCAAAATAGTCCCCCTATTGCCACATTTTTGACAAATGTTGCAAAATACACCCTTATTGCAATATAATTTGTGGTGATGCAAATGGCTTCAAGTGGCAATAGAGTCAAAATCTTGTAGTGGATTGATCTACATTCTGGTTATCATCAGTTGAAGATTCAGAATTCAGATATCCTAAAGACAGCTTTCACCATGAGGTATGGGTTATATGAGTATATAGTTGTGTCCTTTGGTATGACCAATGCACCTGCCTACTTTATGTACATGATGAACAAAGTGTTCATGGAGTACCTTGATAAGTTTGTGGTAGTATTCATTGATGACATATTGGTATTCTCCAAGTCCAAAGAGCAACTTGCTAAGCATCTCAGATTGGTGCTATAGAAACTCAGAGAACACAAATTGTATAGTAAGAAGAGTAAGTGTGAGTTCTGGCTGAATGAAGTTTCTTTCTTGGGTCATGTTGTTTCTAATGGAGGTATAGTAGTGGATTCTAAGAAAGTGAAGGACATTTTAGACTGGGAGCCACCTACTGATGTTAGTGAGATTCACAGTTTTGTTAGTTTGGCTGGTTACTATAGGAGGTTTATTAAAGGTTTCTTCAATCTAGCTAAACCCCTGACACCTCTGTTAGAGAAGAATGTCAAATTTGAGTGGCCTGATAAGTGTCAAGTTAGCTTTGAAGAGTTGAAGAAGAGATTAACTATAGCTCCTATGTTGATACTACCAGATCTGAGTAAGAAGTTCTCTATTTATTGTGATGTGTCTCGACAAGGTTTGGGGTGTATTCTTATGCAAGAAGGGAGAGTTGTGTCTTATGCATCCAGGCAGTTGCAGAAGCATGAGTTAAATTATCCTACTCATGACTTGGAGTTAGTAGCAGTGGTTCCTGCTTTGAAGATCTTGAGGCATTATCTGATTGGCCACAAATGTGATGTTTATATAGATCACAAGAGTTTGAAATATATCTTCACTCAATCAGATTTAAACTTGAGGCAATGCTGATGGCTGGAATTGATCAAGGACTATGATTTTGAATTGTTTTATCATCCCGAGAAAGCAAATGTTGTGGCTGATGCACTTAGTAGGAAGAGGTATGCTAGTGAGATTCAGATGATGACTATGACCAAGGAGCTATGTGATGAGTTGCAGCGATTCAATCTTGGTATTGTTCTCAATACTATGGAGATAGAGGTGACACCTACTTTAGAGCAAGAAATATGCAAGGGTTAGTTAAAGGATGAGAAATTGAAGGAGATAGGAGGGAATGTTGTGATTGGGAAGGCACCTGGTTTTTGCATAGACGAAGATGGTACGTTGTGGTTTGGCAAGAGGATATGTGTGCCAGAAATAAAAGCTATTTGGGATGCAATTCTAAGGGAGGCGCATGAGTCAGCCTACTCCATTCATCCTGGAAGTACAAAGATGCATCTAGACATCAAGGAAAGGTATTGGTGGTATGGGTTAAAGAGAGATGTGGCTGCGTATGTTGCTATATGTGATACGTGTCAACGTGTGAAAGTAGAACATCAAAGGCTAGCAGGATTGTTACAACCAATGAAGATACCTGAATGGAAGTGGATGAGGTTGGTATGGATTTTATAGTGGGATTACCATGTACTAAGAGTGGCTATGATTCTATATGGGTGATCATTGATTGTTTGACTAAGGTGGCACATTTTCAACCTGTCAAGACCACTTACGATGGACCAAAATTAGCAAAATTGTATATGGAAAGGATTGTGTGTTTGCATGGAGTGCCAAAGAAGATTATGTTCGATAGAGGTTCATAGTTCACCTCTCATTTTTGGAAGAAAATACATACTTCACTGGGAACTCAGTTAAATTTCAGTACTGCCTACCATCCTCAGACCAATGGTTAGACTAAGAGAATAAATCAGATTTTAGAGGATATGTTGAGGGCTTGTGCATTGCAAAAAGGGACTAGTTGGGATAAGAGTTTTCCTTATGCTGAGTTCTCATATAACAACAGTTACCAACAGAGTCTCAAGATGGCACCATTTGAAGCTTTATATGGGCAAAAGTGTGAGACTCCATTGGTCTAGAATCAAATTGGGGAGACACAATAGTTTGGTCTAGAGTTGCTTAGAGAGGCAGAAGAGCAAGTTAGAATGATCAGAGAAAATCTGAGGGTGGCATAATCACGTCAGAAGAGTTATGCGAATACTCAAAGGAGGGAACTCGCTTTCAAGGTAGATGATTATGTGTACTTGAAAGTGTCACCTATGAGAGGTGTGCGAAGGTTCAATATGAAGGGAAAATTAGCACCAAGGTATGTTGGTCCATTCAAGGTTATTGCGAGACGCGGGGAGGTGGCTTATCAACTAGAGTTTCCTGAAGAGTTGGCCAGTGTGCATGATGTGTTCCATGTGTCACAACTTAAGAAGTATTTGTGTGTGCCGAAAGTAGAGCAGATACCTATAGAAGAGCTTACAGTGAAGGATTATCTTACTTATGAAGCATATCCATTTAAGATTTTGGAAACAGCGGAATGGGTCACAAGGAGTAGAATTATTAAGATGTGCAAGGTTCAGTGGAATCGGTATTCTGAAGCTGCGGCAACTTGGGAAAGAGAAGAGGATTTGAGAAAGGCATATCTGAAGTTCTTTGAGTAAGCAGCTCAATCTCGAGGATGAGATTCTTTTAAGGGGGTAGATTTGTAACACCCTAAAATTTGCATTGTTTAAAATAGTTAAATTGATTTAATTATGCCATTTTGTGAGCATTTAACCTAGGAGAAACAATATTTGTATAAAAATAAAATTATTTATAGGTCAAGAAGCATGTTTGTGCATCCATGCTTCTGCATATTTTATTTTGTGATGTTTGGCTTTTGCAGAATTTGATGAGGATTTCAAAAACCTTTTGAAAACTTATTTAGAAACTAGTTCAAATAAAAGGAAAATGAATTCCTTTCCCTCCCTCACTCTTCTCTCTTTCTGGCCCAAGCGGCCCAGTTGGCCGCGCACCTACCTTTTTCCTTTGGGCCAACCCAACCAGCAACGCAAAAGGCCACCTCTTCTTCCCTGTCCGGCTGACAAGCGGGCCCCACGCCTTGTTTCACCGACAGGTGGGGCCCACAGGAGTCGTCCCCTACCTCCGGTTCGTGTTCGAACAGGACACCGTCGTAGGAGTCCGCGTCCGCCCCGTCCTTTCCAAGTGTGCACTCCACGCAGCCGCCTTATTATAGCTACAGCCACACGCCCCCTCACCCTCCAAAGAAACCCTCGCGCAATGCCGCCTCAACTCGAGATCAAGGTGCTGCAAAACTCTAGCCGTCGCCGTTCAAACTTGAGCTCGCGATTAGAAGCTGCACCACCTAATTCAACTTGACGTTGGGTTTCTCTATGACCCTATGAACTCACCGAGTCTTTTTCCCCTAATTTTCTTGCACCATGTTGATCTCTGTGTCTCCCCGATGTTTGCAGGAGCTCCATCGTCACCGTCGTACGTCGCCAGCCCGCTCTAGTCTGCTTCGGCTTTCGTATTCACGTTCGGTGAGTTCGCCTCGAGCTTCTCCACCATTTGGTTCATGCCCTATGTCAAACCATGGTCCATAGGGCCAGTTTCTAGTTTTGTAGGTGAGCCTCCATCGCCGCCGGCCATGGCTGCGCTGCGCCGGTCGTCTTCTCCAGCTGGGCGCCGACCCCCTCTCATCTTAGTTCTAATCTGTGCCATCCAAGCCTGATCAAACAACCCAAATAGCCCCGTACCCCTTCGTCTGGTCTTTTTGCAGAAAAATCCCTACACCTTTTAGTATTCTGTTAAGAGTCCCTAGCCAGATCTGAAAAATCCTGATTTTTGATTTATTTTAATTCAGCAAATAGTTCTGTTTATTTACAGTTTTGCCATTATCTTATTTTGCTTATAACTTCTTCGTTTTAGCTCTGTTTTGATCCGTTCAAGTTGCGTTAGATTCATAATTTTATAGTCTACATGTTATTATCACTTTTAGATTTATTTTTAGTGTTTAAAAACTGAGATTTATTTTAATCTATTAGTTTACAATAGGAAAACTTGTAAAATTCATAACTTTCTCGTTATAGCTCCGATTTTGATGATCTTTATGTCTGTGTGATCGTAGCAACATGCAGAATAGTTTTATCAACTCTTTTCAGTTTGTTTTGTTGATATGTTGTACTGCTCTAATTAGCTCTCTTTGTTTTCTCGTGTATGATTGCCCATTGCTTTTCTTGTTGTTGATTGTTGATCGGGTATAGAGAGTGAACTCTTTGTGGGTGATCAAGAGCACTTCGACAACCAGGATCAGCAGGTTCATCATGAGAGCTTTGATCAAGGCAAGTATAGTTGGGACCATCCTTGTTACCTATTCACTATACACACTAAAATCATACGCATGTGTCTCTTTGCTACCCTGTTAAGATTTCCTAGCCTTGATTTCCTGTCCACCTTGATAACTAGGGATGTTGCATATGGGTAGTTAATGCTAGTGCTTTATAACCATGATCTTGTAACTGGATTAATGACTATGCAACTAATGAAAAGATGGTTTTCAATAAGATCCAAACTGTAATTGATTATCCGGGACATAATGTACAGCTATGGGGGCTACATGGCTCTGGCACTGGTTATTCGTAGGACCTTTTCTAGCGAGTTAGAGGATCTGTGAGTTGGGTATAGGGCTACCTCTTCATTATGTGTTATAACTGGGATGTGCCATTCTGGGAGAGGGGTTTTCTATATTCGATGACCCTACGGCCCTAGCTTGTTAGACGAACCTATGAGTGACTTTATATGGTTTATGGTGTTTTGGACCTTGCTAACCCATGCATTTGGAAATCGTAACCCGTAGTGAAAGTGTACACCTCTACGCAGAGTTAAACCAATATATCATACGTTCCCATGGTTACGGCGGCCAAGGGGTTCTTATGGAATGGATCATCACCTCAAATTGTGCTACCTGTTAATGTTTTTATCATATTCTTAATCATGTCTACCTGATCATGTGGTTATGAGTTTGTTACTACCTTGATGCTAATTGCTAAAATGTGACATAACACTAAAAGGTACTTGCAGTTCAACCGTGTCAACCTTTATTGAGCTTCATGAACCCCTTCTATGCTTGCTAAGTATGTATGTACTTACACTTGTTTTATTTCATTGCTTAGAGAATCTTGGATGGGTAATAGATCAAAATTGGAGTGAGAGTTATCAACACGACTACTAGCTTGTGTCAACCAGTTGACGTGTCCCTGTGTTGGAGCTATCATCTGGAGTTATCTTAGTTATGTCTTATTTTTGTTAAAGACAATGTCATGTTATTCGTGCGCTATGTAATAAACTCTGATTTGGTACTATTTATAATTTGTCAACTTATGTGTGTGACATCCTGGGGTGCATGTAAGGCTTTTATATATCTTATTTTAGTCCTTTAAAATGAGATATGACAACTAGCTAAGAGTCTACTGACATAGACCGTTCCTTTGGGAAAATATGATACCCTGAATACTTCCGGGTGAAGTGCTACAACGGTACTTCCGTGCGCTTGCGGACTTTTCTGCTGACGCTAAGAAGCGCCAACATCTACCCATGGGATACGTAGCGAATGAAGGTAGCCTCTAGCCTAGACACCATGTCTATGCTAGTGACTACTATTCTAGTGCTGTACAGGGCGATCTGTCTTCATCAGGGACCCTCTACTAGAGCATCCGCCCAAAGGATGGATGACAAACCCAAAAACAAGTAACTTTATGAAAGAGACATGCTTAATGAATTAAACCAAAGTTGAACACGAACTTCTTACTTCAAGCAGCAAGACGATCGTAGAGGTACAAGTTGGAGCTAGAGCCGACAAGTCTGGCACTTTGTCCACCCGGAGGTAGAATTGCTTCGACTCTGCTCTTTCTCCAGATCTTTCCCTCTCTCTCTCCCTATAATAATCTAGCTAGAAGCTAATGGAATAGAGCTTGCTCTTCCTCTATACATCGTGACTTCTTGTGTAGATGAATGATTGAATGTGAAGAGAGGAGGCCACCTTTTATAGCTTGAGAGGAGGGGGCTCTAAGCAAAAGGACCATCCCCACATGGAAGAATCCAAACCAACCTCAAAAGGGTGGTTTGCACTCTCCATCTGCACCAATCGTAGGTGGAACCAATGTTGCTGAACTGTCCTATGAACCGCCAGAGAAGACTGGGCTTGGGAGGCCTAGCTAGGGGGCGGCTAACTCGGGGGCAGCTGAACCCTAAGTTGGGCCTCTCAAGCCCATCTTTGGTGAGCTCGTAGATCTTTTCGTTAGCTTCGTTTTCCCTGGTGTTTTGCCCAAATCCGAGTTCGGATGAGCCCGAAACGACTATTTTACTTAGGCCTACTCGTATAGTCCTAAAATAGACTCGAACTTTATTTCAGCCGTTGCTTCTTTGGCTCATGTTGGATTTATTTCTCTATTTGATAGGGCCTTGATTGTCCTCGTGATTAGGCTTGTTTTACTTGTACCAAAATACGTCTTTTGGGAAGCATATTTTGGTGTTTTCTGAGTTTGTCTCTAAAAAACATGTAAACACCAAAACTTGTGGAAATATTAGTTGTAAGGCCCTATCACTATTTGTTTTAGCATAAGTTAATGGCTATAAAAAAGGGCGCTAAGGACCGCCAACAACTCACCCACACTTAGCCCTTTGCTCGTCCTCAAGTAAAGTTTTAGGACTAAGATGATATATAACTTGCATACAAGTTATTCCAAGCTTCACATACACTTGTGAACTTCCAAGTGTCTACCAAAGTATCTTGGATAATTGAAAAATGGAACAACATGGATTCGAATACCCTTGCATCAGTCATACTAGAAACTTGGGTTTTTATAATATTTTTTTGAGAAAGAAAAGATAGCCTTGCTCCTCAAATGATACTCATAAGTCGCTCATATATGTGTCTGGCTCGTTACCAAGGCATTTTGAAATTGCCTTCTTTTCATAACCTATCTCTAAAGCTTTTGAGTGGAGTTTTAAGTAGGTATGAAAGTGGGTATACTTGCATCACATATATTGTTAGGTCAAAACCGAACCATACAGAGATAGAAGTCATACACTTAGATTGAGATGTGCAAGTGTGTGGAATCGAAGGTGGTTCCTAATTCTAAATATTTTTGGTACTCCATGCATGTCACACCTTGATTTCGAAGGAATGAAACTAAGGCAAAAGCTCATGTGCGCCAGGAACAATTTACACACATGAACGACAAATTACATGGTCCAAAAGCACATCGTACCATTATTACATAACTATCATTAGAGTGGCTAGTCATCCCTATGGTTTGCCTAAAACAGTGAAAGGTGAGATAGAGCACTAGCAACCTAAAACCTATCAACTAAAAACCCCATAGGTGATATATGGACAGAGTGGCTAGTCATCCCTATGGTTTGCCGATTTAAGACATGCAATGTATTAATTAAAAGTGAATAGGCATAATATGTTCAAAAAAATGCCTGCACTTGCCTTGGTTAATGTCCTGCTGCAAGTAGTCCTTCGGGTTCTGCTGATCCTCGTTCACCCACGTTGCGTTCTCTATATGCCACAATCATCACACATGAGCAATACATGCAAGCAAACATACTATAAATAGGGCAGTACACCAAAACATGAAAACAGTAGCAAACAATAGCATAGAAATATTCTACTCGTCGAGACGCTTCCAAAAGTATAAGTTTTCTAAAATCGAAGTTAAAACGTGAAAGTTATGGCTAAAACAAGACTAGGGGCTAATCTGCAGAAAACAAGACTATAATCTAACTATTTTTGAACTATGATGGACTAGATTGTAAATAAAGAAAACTGTAGCGGCTTTTCTACAAAAGTGCTAAGGCTGTCGCCGGTCTGACCGCCTTGACGCGGTCAGCGCACAAATGGCGCTGGCGTGGCGCCTGCGTGGCAGCCACGTCAGCTGACACGTCAGTTGGCGTGGGTCCCTGTTGACCCCATGGTTGACCGGGGGTCAACAGTCGATCTGAGCTGCTCGGCTCAGATCCAAGGGCTAGTGGCATCTGGCGGGGCGGTGTCACCAGAGTGGCGGCCGGGACGGCGGCGCACTCACTGCAGTTGGCCGGAATGGCACTCCGGTGCTCGGCCGGCGAGGTAGGGGTTACAAGGGTGACGAGCACGACCTCGCAGACTCGACCACGGGGTACATGATGGCGGGAGGTGGTTGGCCGCGCGGCGATGCCATGACCGGCGTTGGGCGACTCGGCTGGGAGATGCTGCGGGCCACGGAGAGGCAAACCAAAGGCACCGGCAGGCGGCTCACCTCACTACGCGGCTCTTCGCGTTGCTCTGGTCGGCGGAGATGAGCCGGTTGCGGAGATCGACGGCAGCGGTGTGAACGGCGGAGGGAGACCCGGTGGCTAGGGTTTTGCAGAGGCGAAACCCAGCGGCAGCTGCGGATTAGGGCTTTGAAGGAGGTGGCTCGGGGCAGGTGACCGAGCTTTATAGCACGCGGCGGGTGGACTTGGGTTCGCGTGCGGGCGGGCACGCGGCGAAGGTCGGGTGCGGCGTGGTGTGTGTCTCCAGGTTGGGGATGACACTGTGCAAGTGGGCCCCACCTAAGTGGGCCCTACCTGTCAGCGGCTGGGTGCAGTGACGCAGTGCTAACGCAGGCCAATGGCGGCGCTTGCTGGGCTGGCCCATAACGAGCGCGCGGGCGGGCTGAGCGGTCGCGGTTGCTGGGCTGGCTGGGCCGCTAGCTGGCTTGCGGCTTGCTGTGCTGTTGGCTGTGTTGCGGCCGGCCTGGCTGGCCATGGCCGGCCGTGGCCGCTGCTGCTACTGCTTGCTTGGCCATGGCTGGCCAATGTTGGCCATGGCCGGCTATGGCTGGCCACACTTGGCCAGGGGAGGCTAGGGTTGGCCAGGGTCCACTAGGGACTAGCCTAGGCTAGTTAGACTAGGTTTTGTTAGTCTAGGATTAGAGGGGACAAGTTAGAGCATGTTAGCAGCTAGGATGCAAAACAAGTTTTCAACAACAGCTCAAACAAGTCAACCATAAAACTGTGCAGCAGCATGAATGCAACAATGCATGTTTTCTAACGTGCTACATCTTTTTAAAGTAATTCATAAAATATTTATAATTGGCCTATGAATGTAAAGCATATATGTAGATATAAACTCAAATTCATTTAAGATTTAAATTTCAAAAAAATCAGGGTGTTATAAACCTACCCCCTTAAAAGAATCTCGTCCTTGAGATTAGAAGACTCAGGAAACAACTCTGGATATTCTACCCTTAAATCCTCTTCCTTTTCCAAAGTAGCCTCATCCTCTGAGTGGTACTTCCATTGCACTTTGCACCACTTGACAACCTTACTTCTTGTGACCCTCTCAGCTGTCTCCAAAATCTTAGACGGACTCTCATTATAAGTCAAATCCTTCAGCAAATCCACTTCCTGCATAGGCAACTCCTCTTCTTTGACCCTCAAACATTTCTTGAATTGAGAGACATGGAACACAATATGCACATTGGATAAGTAAGCTGGCAACTCAAGCTGATAAGCTACCTCTCCTCTCCTTTCCAAAATCTTGAAAGGACCAATGTACCTCGGGGCTAACTTCCCTTTGACCTTGAACCTCTTGAGATTCCTCATTGGAGACACCTTAAGATAAACATAGTCACCCACTTCAAACTCAAGCTCTCTTTAACGAACATCTGCATAATTCTTCTATCTAGACTGGGCTGCATTCAAATTACGCCGAATCACTTGGACCTGCTCTTCTGCTACCTTCAAGATATTAGGACCAAATACTTGTCTCTCTCTAGCTTGATTCCAGAACAAAGGTGTTCTACACTTTCGTCCATACAATGCTTCAAAGGGAGACATCTTAAGACTAGCTTGATAATTATTATTGTAAGAGAATTCACCGTATGGCAAATTGTTGTCCCAACTATCATTAGACTCCAGGGCGTAGGCCCTCAACATATCTTCCAGAATCTGATTAACCCTTTCTGTCTAACCATCTGATTGTGGATGATAAGCTGAACTAAACATTAACTCATTTCCCAAAGCTTCATGTACCCTCTCCCAAAACTTGGATGTGAATTGTGTACCTCTATCTGAAATGATTCTCTTAGGAACTCCATGAGCACACACAATTCAAGCCATATACTTCTTAGCCAACTGTGCTCCAGTGTAAGTGGTCTTGATAGGTACGAAATAAGCAACCTTGGTTAATCGATCCACAATGATCCAAACAGAACCATAACCTCTCTGAGTTCAAGGTAAACCCATAATAAAATCCATGCTGATTTCATCCTACTTCCATTCGGGTATCTTCAATGGCTGCAACAATCCTGTTGGACTTTGATGTTCTGCCTTTACTCTCTGACAGGTGTCACATAAGGCCACATACTCCCCAATGTCCCTCTTAATACCTTTCCACCAATAGTGTTCCTTCAGATCCTGGTACATCTGGGGAGGACATGAAACCCTCAGATACGACCATTGATAAGGTGACCCCGGTTCTACATTCGCATAGTGAATTTTGGTGCAACTCACTTGGTTCCACATGTACATGTCACTATTTGTTTGCAGGTATAAATGTATTTCAATGTGCTAGCTCATCAAAGTCCTGCATTCGGTTCGTCGGCAGCCTGACAATGCTTCATTGGGAAGGCTATAACTCATCCGTCCGAAATGCAATTGAGATGAATCAGCACTTGTTGGAAAGGTTATTTGATAAGCTTTCCAATAGATCTGGTCCCACCTCAATATCTCATCAGGAAGGCATCTGAATCATCAAGATAAACTGCTACTATATCTGCTGGGTGCTACTTCGTCGTCATGGGCTCGGAATACATCCGTGGGATCTTGGCCCAAGTGGGGGCACGCCCAAAGAAGATGGAGTACACATCAAAGAAGCCCTAGGACGTCCTCCACCCTGGCCACCACCTTTGGAGGCCAGCAAGGGCGTCCAAGCCAAGTTGGAGGCCCAATACATGTCAAGTTCGAGTCCATCTCGGGCTCCAGGACCAGTCAGCACTAAAATAGTCGCCCAGGCCACATACCGACTCGGAATTGGACGTTCTTATACTCTAAAGAAAGATGACGAGAAGACCTTTCCAATGAGTCCTATTGTGGGCCCAAATTCATCTGGAGTCATTAGGAATCGTCTGTGCAAGGTGACATTCAGAATCTGTTCTGGCGCTGCGATGTCGTATTTTGGTCTTTGTGCCGTGTATCGAGTTGGAACCCAATAGGGGTGCGTCCAGGGGGTCTTGCATGACCCTAGAGTCTTTAAGTCAGTAGCCTCCACCCAAGTTAGGGTTTGGGTTTTGCTTTAGATCAATCTGTTATTGAACAGTCGCTGTTATCGGTTTGTGAAACCCCACATTCGTGTGCTGAATCATATATCCGCAATTGTCACTTCAATCTTAGTTGCATTTTATCTTGTTCTTTCTTGTGTTCTTCGATTTGCAGCAGGGATTAGCCTTCTTGGCAAGGTCAACCGGTTGGTGACATGGTTGATAACCAGAGGAGACGTGGTGCTAAGGTTGCAGGTTTGGGTCTTTGTGATCTGAAGCCGGATCGGTGTGTCATGCTCCACCAAATCATTGTTTATCTTGAATTGATGGAAGATCGGGAACCTAGTTCACATCAAGTGGTAATCAGAGCTTTAGGTACACCGTCAGGTTCACCCTTACCCTAGTTTAGTTTGTTTTCACCTTTGTCCTATAATCCAAAAAAAGCCAAAAACAGTTTAGTCTAGGTTTTTTCCTTATCCCAGAACCACGTTTGGCCTTTGCATAGTTCTTGTCAGATTCTGTAGTGTTGAATTTGTGTCCTGGTCAGGGTCTTGTTGCTGGTTAGGTTGTTTTAGAGTCCAGTCGTGTCTTTTTTCCCATCGTTTCCATTCATCGCTGTCCCCTTCCACCATCCCAAACAACAAGTCGAATCCACCATATTCCTTGACTTGCCCCGCTAGCCGCCTTGTGTCAATTCTCGCCGCCGCGCAAACCCTAGATAGGTCGCCGATCGCTCATTGTTGCTTGCATCGCAGCCCTCCTTGCATCATCAGCGGAATACCTACTGCTGTGATCAGTGTTGGAGTTCAGGGATGCTTCGCCCTAACTGCCACCGCCGTGTTGTGCCTTCCAAGAAACATAACTTGAGATACCTTCGGTAGAACAGGCATAACTTTTGACTCGTTTATTAGAAAAATTTGAAATTTTTATAGCAGCTTCTTGACTTCATTTGTAGCTTCTTGACTTTGGCCTGTTTGGTCCAGTTAGAATTGTCAAAAAAAATCGGCAAAATAAAAAAAATTGACAAGGTTCTTGCACGCTTTTCAGAGAATGTGCTGATTTTCTGTAGACCACATTCCACCTCTGTTGTAGGTGAAAATTTTTGTGGTTGCATCTTTTGTCATACTTGTTCAGAGAAAAATTTAAAAAAATAGTGTAAAAAAAGTTTGTTCAGAGAAAAAAAAGGAAAAAAAGGAAAAACTAAAAGGAGTTGCTTGTTCTGTGATTGCGTGTGCTACATTGTGCTTTGTGCTTCATTCATACTTGTCTCTCCATCATACTTGTGCTTCCTTTGTCCTTGTTCACACACATTTGGTACTTAGAACATGTTAGGCCAGCAACAAGAACAAGTAATTGGGACTATAATTCAATATTACTTTCTGTCTTTGAATTGTGTACCACTCACATATTTTAAGCCTCCCAAAGCTCCACATATATACTTTAGATCGGTACAGAAAAAGATCCTTGCAATCTTGGTGCCACTTCTTCACAGGTATCACAACCAAGCCACCGGTCACCATCCACTATTTGTGTCGGTAAGAACTTGGTAAGAACTCGGTAAGACGGGTGTGAGGGAGTGATTCCACCAACCCATAAAAGTTGATAGGGATTTAATTTGATTTCTGACAATATCAACAATGTGTTTCTATAAAATTTGATTGTAGGAAACCATGGAGCAAAAGTTTACAAGGATGGACCGAATGGACAACAACCAACCATCACATATAAACTCTAATCATCATGGTAAGAGAGGTAAATTTACCATTCCATCCTATTCTGGACTTTATGATGGAGACA
>CM041633.1:56549927-56703053 GCA_023333625.1 Bothriochloa decipiens | reverse complement strand
TTGGAGAGAAGAAGATAGCTTCCGCACCTCAAGCTTTTATTGTTATGTTGCATGAACTCTGATTCCGCCCTGTGGCGATGTAATAAGTTATTGTAACTCCCTCTATTTGCACTCTTTTGTTCGATGTATGGATTATGGATTCAACTGTTATCGGGTAATGTGATTTAAATGGTCATATTACACTCCGACACTGTGGATTTCCCTTCGCGGAAATCAAGGTCGTTTCACATACCCTCCAGCTTATGACTTAATTCCTTTCTCGAATCGGTACAAGGTGCCAGATTTCACTATGTTTTTTGGGCAGGATGATACATCGATGATGGAGCACATCAACCGATTCATCATCCAGTGTGGAGAAGCTGCTAACAGGGATGAGCTGAGGGTCCGATTATTCTTGTCCTCCTTGTCTGGATCGGCATTCACGTGGTTTATCTCATTGCCACCGAACTCTATTCTTACTTGGGCCAATCTAGAAAGACAATTCCATAAGTACTTCTTTGCTGGTGTCCATGAAAAGAAGCTTACCGATTTGATGAAATTGAGACAGCGAAGTGATGAATCGGTGGAGAATTTTGTGCAAAGGGTACGAGACATGAAGAATAGGTGCTACAGCCTAGTGCTTGATGATCGCCAGTTAGCTGGTTTGGCTTTCTAGGGTCTGTTACTGCATCTCAGGGACAAGTATGATTCTCAGGAGTTTGAAAGTCTTAGCCATATTATGCAGAGGATCTCTGATCAAAGTGCTCAAGCTCCAGAACCTAGGAAAAGCTAGAACAAGAAGGTGTCCTTTGTAGAAGACGCAGAGGAATCAGACTCAGATGAAGAACCAACTATCGCCCTGGCTGAGTGGGTGAAAGGTAAGAAGCCAATATCTTGTCCTTTTGGTCAAAAGGAGCCAGAGAAATTCACATTCGATGTCACAAAGGCCGATAGAATATTCGATCTGCTACTTCAAGAAGGCCAAATCAAGCTGTTGCCTAATCATGTGATTCCATCGGCAGAGGAGCTAAAGAAAATGAGGTACTGCAAATTTCATAATGAAACTTCGCACAATACCAATGACTGCAAGGTGTTCAAACATTAGTTGCAATCGGTGATTGAATCTGGGAGAATTAAGTTTGACAATTCTAAAGCTCAGAGGCCGATGAAGATTGATCAACATCCTTTCCCTGCAAACATGGTGGATGCCATAAGCAAGACCAAAGTGTTGACATCGGCAAGCGCTAAGAGGAGAGCATCGGTAGATCCTAGACATCAAGTAACTGTCGATGACTTGAAAGGGAAAGAAGTAGTACAAGAAAGCAGCAGTTCAAGAAGACCTCCTAGACCTGTTCCATACAGAGTTACAAGTGACCACTATCGACATCGGCAACAGGAAGGGTTGCATCAGGAAGAATGGCGTCGGCACAAAGATCATTGGAGATGCCCGTTCTTCATCTACTGCTGGGAGGAAGGCATTAAATTGCCTACTGTTGATAGCTGCCCCGAATGCAATGGTTATGATTGAGCCGATCGGGCAAAAAGAAGATCGCGCTATGGTAATCAGAGCAGATACATCAATGAGCCGATCAGGGGAAGAGCATCGGTACATGATCAGCTTGGGGGCAGAACCAGTGTACATGAAAGGCTAGGTAGGCATGACGATTGCTTGCCGATGAACCAAGAGGAGCTCGAGGAGATGGCCAATGTGAGAGTCCCTGATGAGGTGATTCTTTGCAGAGATCCCAAT
Source organism: Bothriochloa decipiens (assembly GCA_023333625.1). Classification (NCBI taxonomy): domain Eukaryota; kingdom Viridiplantae; phylum Streptophyta; class Magnoliopsida; order Poales; family Poaceae; genus Bothriochloa; species Bothriochloa decipiens. The sequence goes on along the minus strand of CM041633.1, from coordinate 56,701,324 downwards.
ATAAACTGCCCAGATTCAAGTGCGAAACTCTATCAGCCCATCTGGAAGACGAAGCTTCCTCAGTGGTGCCCTGAAGGTCTGACAAAAACTCAGAAGTGGAAGATGCAACAGGAGCGCAAAGAAGAGAACCCCCGTGGGGCAAAGTCTCAAGTGTGGCAGCCGAAGCGTAAAAATGGAAGTCCATCGGCAGATATCAACATGGTTTTCATGTTGCTGATAGAATTTTGGGCACTTGCCGATGAGGAGGAAGAGAGAGTTCTTTTAGAACAAGTGGCTTAGCTAATCTTGGATCTGATGATGGCCGTTTTTGAGAAGCCTACCAATGATGAGAGACAGCATCTCAAAGCTCTATTCATCAAGGGCAGAGTTGATGGGCAGCCATTGTCAAAAATACTCATAGATGGAGGGGCTACGATTAACATCATGCCATATGCCGTGTTTCAGAGGCTCAGAAAAGGAGATCAAGATCTAGCCAAGACGGACATGAAGCTCAAGGACTTTGAAGGGAACATATCACCGGTCAAAGGAGCGCTATGCACTGAGTTGACCATCGGCAGCAAAACATTGCCGACTATGTTCTTTGTCATCGGTGGTAAAGGTGCTTACAATTTACTATTAGGAAGGGATTGGATTCATGCCAATTGCTGTGTTCCTTCTACAATGCACCAATGCCTCATGCAGTGGGTTGAAGATAAAGTTGAGGTGGTTCCTGGTGATTCATCTTATATAATTGCATCGGCAGAATCAGAAACTTATGAGCGGTCCAAGTGCATATCGGGAGAAGCATGGGATTCGGAGTTCCTCAGGATTGCCGATTATGAGCTGCCACCGATCCAAGCAATCAGTTCTGAAGATGAGTTGTAAATGGATAGGTTTGCTGATGTTGGAAAACTGGGCCATGGGTTTACATCGGCAGATGATTTAGTTGAAATAGATATCGGTAATGGTAATAGACCAAGGCCAACTTTTGTTAGTACTAAGTTAGATCTCCAAAGCAGAGAACAGTTGATTGCTTTATTGAAAGAATATAAGGATTGTTTTGCTTGGGATTATACAGAGATGCCTGGTTTAGATTGATCTATCATTGAACATCGGCTACCTATCAAGCAAGGATATCGACCGCATCAGCAGCCCGCACGCCGATGCAATCCTAAAGTGTTGCCTGATATTAAGGCCAAAATAACAAGGTTAATTGAAGCAAAGTTCATCCGACAATGCCGATATGCTGAATGGATTTCTAATGTGGTTCCTGTCTATAAGAAGAATGGGAAACTTCGTGTCTGTATTGATTTCAGGAATCTTAACAAAGCTACACCGATGGATGGCTACCCGATGCCTGTTGCCGATTTATTAATTGATGCTGCTGCTGGACATCAGATTATTATGTTCATGGATGGAAACACCGGATATAATCAAATTTTTATGGCCAAAGAAGATATCTCCAAGACTACCTTCAGATGTCCAGGTCATGTGGGATTATTTGAATGGATAGTCATGACTTTTGGTTTAAAAAAATGCCAGTGCTACTTATCAGAGAGCATTGAATTACATTTTTCATGTACATTGGTTGAAATTTATATAGATGATGTGGTGGTCAAGTCTGGAGACTTTGGAAATCATCTAGTTGACTTGCAGAAGACATTGGAGTGCACAAGGAAACACGGGTTGAAAATGAATCCCAACAAATGTGCATTTGGTGTATCGGTAGGGCAATTCTTAGGCTTTATGGTGCATTAGAGGGGTATTGAAATTAGCAGGAAATCCATTGATGCTATCAATAAAGTGATTCCTCCTATCGATAAGACTGAACTGCAGTCTCTGATCGGCAAGATTAATTTTATTCCAAGATTCATATCTAATTTATCAGGAAGAATCAAAGCTTTCAGTCCATTATTGAAGCTGAAGGCCGATCAAGAATTTGTGTGGGGCGAAGAACAGCAGTTGGCTTTAGAAGAAATTAAGAAGTATTTGGTGAATCCTCTAGTGCTAGTTCCACCCCATCACGGGGAGCCCTTCAGGTTGTATCTGACGAGTGATGATAAAGTCATTGGGTCAGCTCTAATCCAAGAGTTTGAAGAGAAAGAACATCTAATCTATTACCTGAGCAGAAGGTTGGTAGATGATGAAACCAGGTATTCGGCCATTGAAAAGTTATGTTTATGCTTGTATTTCTCCTGTGTTAAATTAAGGCATTATCTTTTAATGGCCGAATGCACTGTTATATGCAAAGACGATGTGGTCAAATATTTGCTGTCAATGCCAATCCTAAATGGAAGAATCAGCAAGTGGATGCTAGCATTGTCAGAATTTGATCTGCGCTATGAATCAGCTAAAGCAATCAAGGGGCAAGTGATGCCCGATTTTGTGACTCAGCACTGTGGCGCGGTGAGTTTTGTGGAGATTGCTCCGTTGACACTCTTCTTTGATGGTTCTACATGTGGGGAAGGAGCAAGCATCGGCATTGTGTTGATATCACCTCAGGGAAAGAAATATGAATTTTCATTGCCAATTGCTACCACATCGACAAACAATCAGGCTGAGTATCGGGCTGTGTTGAAAGGTTTGGAGCTACTCAGCGAAGTCTGTGCCGATGTTGTTGAAATCTTCGGTGATTCGATGCTGATCATTAATCAATTAGCTGGGGTATATGAATGTCGAAGTGAGGTTTTAATCTCGTATTATGAGAGATGTCGACAATTATTGAAGGAGTTTAGAGATTTTCGTCTTGAGCATATCTCCAGATTGCATAATGAAGAAGCCAATCGGTTAGCACAGCATGCCTCGGGGTATCAGCTAATCCATGAAGTGTTGACATCGGTAACTGATGCCGATGACTGGAGGAGGGAGATTGCCGATTACCTGAAGGATCCATCTAGGAAAGTCAAGAGGCGGATACGGTTTCAACCTGCTAAGTATGTGCTCCTTGACGATGAGTTATATTATCGAACGATAGATGGAGTTTTGCTCAGGTGTCTTGGCAAAGAAGAATCAAAGAGTTTAATGGGCGAAATCCATGAAGGAGTATGCGGGGCGCATCAATCGGCTTTCAAGATGAAGTGGATGATCAGGCGGAACGGATATTACTGGCCGACGATACTCGAAGATTGTTTCAAGTATTTTAGAGGGTGTCAGGAGTGTCAGAAATTCAGCAACGTTCAACGAGCGCCTGCATCGACAATGAATCCTATCATTAAACCATGGCCATTTTGAGGATGGGCTATTGATCTCATCGGTCAGATATATCCACCATCAAGCAAGGGGCATAAATTCATACTTGTCGCTACCAATTACTTTACAAAGTGGGTCAAAACAATTCTTTTGAAGAATGTGACATCAGCAAACATGATTGATTTTGTAAAGGAGCATATTGTGTATCGGTTCGGTATTCCTCAGACTATTACGACCGATCAGGGAACCATGTTCACGTCAGGAGAGTTTGATAGATTTGCAGATGAGATGGGGATCAAGGTCTTGAATTCTTCACCTTATTATGCTCAAGCCAATGGTCAGGCTGAAGCCTCTAACAAAGGAATTATTAAACTCATTAAGCGCAGGATTAAGGAAAATCCTAGAAAGTGGCACATAGTTTTGAATGAACTGTATGGTCATATTGGATGGCATGCCATGGTGCTTCTAAAGTATCGCCTTATCAGTTGGTATATGGACATGATGCGGTTTTGCCTTAGGAGATCAAGACTGGTTCGAGGCGGATGTCATCAAAATCAGCTGTTGGCCGATGATTACAGTACACTCATAAAAGATGAGTTCGAAGATCTGGCGAGTCATTGGCTGAAGGCTTTAGTTAACATTGAAGAGAATAAGAAAAGAGTTGCTAGGTGGTATGACAAGAAGGTAAAGGTGAAGGAATTTATTAATGGCGATCTAGTTTGGAAACTGATTTTACCGATTGGGACTAAGAGCGCAAAATTTGGCAAGTGGTCTCCTAATTGGGAGGGTCCTTATCACGTCAATAGGTCCATTCCTGGTAATGCCTATATCCTAGAAACTCTCAAAGGAGAAGTATTTCCAAGAGCGCTGAATGGTAAATATTTGAAGAAATATTATCCTAGTATTTGGATGGGTGTGTGAAGAAAACAGATAAAGTGCTTGTTCAAAAAGAGTGTATCGGCACTACGTTAATATGAAGTTTTACAAGTTGCCGATGCATTACTTTGCTGATGAGGAAGAAAGTTTACAGATTCAACAATGAACGGATGGTTGATATTGCACGCAGGCGAATTTGGTCGGCTTCCTCCAGTGTCTTTGCGTCTTCATCGGCATTACCTTCAACTAACTTGATTTTCTTCTTAAGCGCTAGCGTCTTGAGGGCTTGATGGTCTCTTTCTTGCTGGAGAGTTTTGATAGCTTTGGGCATTTGGGCCTTCTCCTGATTGGCTGCGTCCAAGGCTTCTTCGATTTGTCTCAGCTCCGCTAGCAGGGCGTCTCTTTTTGTCGATAGTTGAACGATCGTTTCTTCCAGATCTGCACGGGAGGCTTCTAGTTTACCGATGTCTTTGTGTTTCTCATCGACAAATTGCTTGTGCTTCATCATGTCCTCCTGGAGTTTTGCCTGAGTGGCTCTATTGGCAATTCGCTGGGCAGCCCTCTGGTACAGCAGCTGCCGACTCTCCAGATGTATAGCTTGGAAGAGTGCTTCCTCGACATCGGTAGGAATATGGCCTCGAATTTCTTTGAAGGTTGCTCTTGCAGAATCAGAGTCCTGGATCAGCAAAGAGGTCTCTTGTTGCAGCAAGGATAATAACGTCTCCAGCCGGGATTTGGTTTCAGATGAGAAAGCCTCAAGGGCTGGAGCAGAGCTTTCTTCATTTTCATTATCATCAGGAATATCTCCGATAATAGAGAAAGAGAATAAACTGTCAGGAGAATCTTGCTCCTGGAAAGGAAGAAGTCGTTAGCTGAAGCATTTAAGTGTTGAAGATTAGCTAAGGGAGTTAACTTACTTGTTTCAAGGCAATCTCTCGCCTTTGGCTTGAAGAAGCAACCACGGGTACAATTGCCGATGGCGTTTCCTGTGTTGGTACCTCGATCGGCTGCTACCGTGATACCAGTGCTGATGTAGATCCTTGTACGGGTACAATTGCCAATGGATGAGCAGTTGCCGATGGAGAAGTCTGCACAGGTACATCAGGCGATATCGGGCGAAGCGAGAATGCTGATGGTGAAATTGGAGCTTGTGTAAGTCTCGCCCGCTTTGATTGTGATTCATCCTCCGATGAAGCCTTCCGCTTGTGCTGTAAAATATCAGCATCGGATGGCTGGGGGCATCGGCAATAGGTGGTGGGAGTGTCTACGCACTCAGAGCAGTTGCCAATGCGACTACTTGGTGCTATGAGAAAAGCAGATAAGTAAAAGTGCCGATACAATGATTAGAGATCAAATTGATAGTACCTCTGGAGAATCGTCAAGGATGATGAGGTGTGGCGATGCATGTGCAGCAGGTGGAGATGAAGGGTGAGGTACCGATGAGGATTCATCAAATGTAGAACTTGCACCCTAAAATCTGAGATCAATATATCACGGCAATCGGCACACACAGAAGAAAATAAGATAGTTACCTGGGATGTCCGTGCTGAGGATGCAGCCATATCCGATGGAGCAGCCCTACTTCTGGTTGATTTTGATGTAAAGGAACACTTCTTGGAACGACCACGGCCCCTCAGAGCGTCTAGCAAAGGAGCTTTATGGCCAATAATGGATACTGGGGAGATCAGCTGCAACTGTATAACCTTGCCACTTTTGCTCAATGTTGGAATCGCGTCATCAACCTGTTGAAAAGGAGTTAGTTGTCGATAGACTGAAAAGGAGAATTGGGAGAAATGCAGATGGTCAAACTTACTGCATCAGCAGGTATGGCATGATCAGGGTCAATGATATTCCAATAGAAGTGAGGAGATGCAAATAATAGTTGCTCTTTCCACTCTTGCCACCAGACGTTGAAAGATTCGGTGATAAAGGAGGTCGTGCCCAGTCGATCGGATCGGCATTAGAGATATCGGCATTAGGAAGGAGAGTAACAATCCTATGCCAATCCATGCGGTTCGTGATGGTCTCTCTTAGTTTAATCACATTGGCAAAGTAGAGGTTGATGGGTAGTTGTCCAAAAGCTAATTGTCTAGCTGCTGCTGATGGATAATAGAACTCATATGTGGGATTGGTGTTCTTCCCACTTCCAAATATGTTGACCGGGATGGTGCGAGGGGTGATTATTGCACTAAGAATATCAGCATCTTTATTCAAGGCCTCATCGGTAAGGTTAAAGAAAAGAGGAAATCTTGCTTCTTCATCAACATAAGAGACCCAGGCCCAAAGCTCAGAAGGGATGCCTATGTAGAGTCTGTGGAAGAGATTACTGATCTAAACTCTATTTGCTTCCACCCTGGTAATACTACCAGTGCTTCTCCAAAGTTGAGAGGGGGGCGTGTTGCCGATTCTTCTTCCCCGAGTTGATAGTCTTCAGGAAGATTTCGAGGGAATCGCTGGGCAAACAGATCAATGTGAAAATATTTGTGCATATGGGCGTTCAGCCACATATTGATGAACCACCAAGGGCCAACTAGATTGCCGATGGATTGGCCTTGCAGCAGCCTTTGTGACACTTGGTGAAGAAGATGGTAAACTGAGCCAAGGAGATATCGGCCAAGTGGGAGTCTGACACCGTTAGCCAACATCTCTGCTGCAGGAAGGTGCATATTGGTCAGTCCAACTGTTCTGCCGCAAAAGATGAACTTTTCAAGCCACATGTTCAAGAAAGCCGAGTGATGTGAACTAGGGTTCCCGATCTTCCGAAAGGTTCTGATAACTCTCGATTTGGTGGAATCGTGACACAATTCGATCCGGCTTCTGAACAACTCGGTTCTGAACCATTTGTGACATAATCCAAAGGTTCTTAATCATTTTGAGACACATTTGTACCTACAATCAAATAATGACACGGACATGTGGAACCAAGTGAATTATATCCAAAGTCACTATACAAATGTAGGAATGACATCACCTTATAATCAATGGTCGTATCCGAAGGTGTCATGTCCTCATCACCGAGTGCTCCCTGTGATTAATAGATTTAGATTTCTGATGCTCACTGATATAACCGGTCTAGCCATCGATGTTCCTCATAGTCAGTCGATGCTCAGGCTTTCTCTGGAACAAAGTGTTGTCATCGGCAGACGAGATATCCAAGCCAGTAAGCATATACACATCGGCAAGGGTAGGAGAAGCTGGTCCATGTCTGAAGATGAAGGCATTCATAGTATCAGACCAGAAGTAGGAGGCGGCGATTAACAGTGACTCATTCCTCTCCATATCGGCAATAGATAGTCTGATGCACTGTTCTAATCTACGTTCTGCCCAATACAGCTCCATTGGCCTGGCAACCCTTAGGTACCAATCTTTCCATCCCGTAGTGGTTTTCAGCCAAGATCAGAAAGTGTCAGTCTAAAGGCCCAAATCAAAGTTCTGAGCTCTAAAGGGAATTCGATTGGTTTCTGCGTTTATGATGTCAATTGGGTTAGGATTCCCCATTGGGCCTAGGCAGATAAACTGATTCTGATGCGTTGGGATGAGAACCTTATTGTAAAGTTCCTGAGATTAAAGATTGAGATAAGAAGGAGTCATGAACTGCGTGGCAAAGGAGAAAAGAAATATCAAAGGATGGGTAAAGAAGAAGATTAACCTTGGGGATGTCGAAGGGAACCGCCATGGCCGCGAATGAAGATGGAGAGTGCAAAGAGCACTAATGGAGGTTAAGAAATGTCGCCAAGAACATCACCAGTTGAGTTCGCCGAGGGATCGCCTGCTGATGTCACCGCCTAAAAGAGAGAGGCTAGGCTTGAATCAAGGATGAAAAATGGGCTGCGGTGGAGGAAGCATTATATGGGCCTGTTGGTACAAGATTTTTTTCTGCACCACGTGCAACGTTCGAGGAGAAGTTCAAGCGGCTTGGGTAATCATGACCTGGAAGAAATTTCAGTGCATAAAGTATTTTATACTCTAAAATTGGGGGCATGTGTTCACACCGTTTTTCAGCACGTGTCAATAAGGATCGGGAGATTAAACTAAATCGGTAGGAGGTTGGTTTTTCTTCAGCATTGCTTCTGAGCTGCCAATGGGTGGTTGCTGATGAAGGGCATGTTGATCTTGTACATTGCTGATGAAGCTGAAGAGCTGTTGCCGATGAGAGTAATGGAGAACTAGGGGATCGTTGCCGATGAAGCTGAAAAGCTGTTAGAGGGTCGTTGCCGATGCCAGGGATGTGCAGATGAAGAGATAATTCATCATGACGGAAGCGGACAGAGGATCAGCGACACGGAGCTTACGATTTTCGTATTATAGTTTAAGTCCAACTCCTATACAAGTTTTATTTCTTTTTCTTAAAGAGATAGAGTTCGTATAAGAAATTAGTTTATTTCTTCTATATTTGAGCTTTGCGTGTTAAAATAGAACTCTTCGATTAGCGGAGTATAAATATATGCTGGGGGGCATTGTAATAGACATCTAAGCATCAATAAACAAATCTACTTTTTATCGCAATTTACTTCTACCAGTACTTTACTTTTTGACGACTTCATCAAGTATTTTCTTTTTCAATGAGTTCTTTCAAGAATCGACGGGCTGCATCAACTTGATCTCCGGTGACCTTGGAGGTTCCGCATCTACCGAGCATGATTCAGGCTTTGACTTCCGGGTGTATCGCTGTCATCTCATCTGATCTGTTCAATAGTTATCGAATACACTCTGAGCTTTGACGTCTGGGCGTATCGCTGTCGTCTCGTTCGGATTTCATTCAAAGTTATCATCCTTGTCGATTAACAGGTCAAATCGACTGGCACGTTTCGGATATCAAATTTGGGTATTAGCCTGGTGTGTTTGTAGATAAGAATTTTGCATCAACACTTTCCACTTGTTTAACCAACTCATTCCCAAAATAATGTCCAAACCATTTGACTCAAGCACTATGGGTCTAGCAGAAAAATCTACACCCCTTAAATTAATCTTTATGTCTGGACACCAGACATTTGATTCCATATTTCCCCTAGGTGTTTTAACATTCATAGCTCAAGGCATAAGTTGGTTTGGTATGCTATGCTTATGAACAAAATGGCTACCAAAAATTAATAGGATGCACCAGTATCGAACAAAACTGAAGCTGGATGGGAATCAACAAGGAACGTACCGAGCACCACATCTCTATCTTCCTCTGCAGTCTCCACCTTGATGTGGTTCACCTTCATAAAGTTCTGTGGCTTCTGATTCTGAGGGCAAGCATTAGCATAGTGTCCCACCTTGCCACACTTGAAGTAAGCATTGCTGGGGGTGCTGTTGGTCTTCATAGGAGCACTGTGGGGAGCATTCTGGTGAGGAGCCTGATTGTTCTGACGAGGGGCTTGACCATTCTGGCGCTACACTTGATTACTGCCATTGCTGGAGTTGTTGTTACGCTGACTTCCCTGCTGTGCCTGATTCTTCCCATACTGAAAAGAAGAACGCTGCTGGTAGTTCTAGAAGTTGTTGAAGCGAGGATGGCTGCTGCTTCCCTGATCCTGGTACTTGCTGGCCTTCCTCTTCTTTTTCTTGTCCTCCATCTTGTGGTGCATGCTCTCAAGCACAATGGCCCTATCAACTGTTTCCTAAAAATTGGCATACTTGATGTTTGCCATCATGTACACGAGTCCATCATTCAACCCTCTCAGGAAATGATCTTGCTTGTCCTAGTCTTGCTCGACATCCCTAGGTGAATAGCGAGACAAAGCAATGAACTTGTCATAGTACTCACAAACAGACATGGAGCCTTGCTTCAGATTAGTAAACTCCTTCTTCAGCTTCACAAGTCCAGCTGGGACATGGAACTCCTTGAACGCCTCAGTGAACTGTGCCCAAGTGATGGTGTCAGGAGCTGCATGAGCAAAGCGGTATGAGTCCCACCAAGAAGCGGCTGCTCCGTGTAGCTGACCAGATTCATAAAGGACTTTCTCCCTATCGTTGCACTGGGAAATCTCCAACTGTTTCTCCACATCCTTCACCCAATCCATAGCCATGAGAGGGTAAGGGGAATGAGAGAAGAAAGGTGGACGCCCCTTCAAAAACTCACTTCCCCTGTCCCTGGGTAGTGGTGGTGGATTCTGATTGTGGTGTTGATTTCTGGACTTGGCTCATCATCATGTTCTGCTGCAGCATGGTCATCATGGAGTTCATGCCCTGCATGAACTGAGTCTACATGGCCATCATCTGCTCCATAGTAGGAGGAGGTGGTGGTGGAGGGTTCTGGTTACTCCCACCAGTACCGCTAGAGCCACTAGTGTTGTTGTTCCTACTGTGTTCACCATTTGATGCAAACGAATAGCAGGGTATAAGGTTATACAGTCTTAACATATATCTGTGCTGAATATAAATTGTGAATGTAACTGCAACATAATATACTGTCTCTTCATATCAACAAACCATCTAACATAACCTCCAACAATATGATCACTAACAGGATAGCAAATACATCATCTCCAAACTGATAGCTGATATGAACAAATGACAACAGGCTATGACAGAATAATTGATAGGATGACGCAGAAAGAGAGCTAGAGCACAACCTATATAGAGACCCAAAACCCCAAATTACTAAATAGAGTCTTAAACTTATATAAATATGATAAGTGTGGACACCACCCCACAACTTATCTCAATCATTACAAAGATGCGAATCAAACATAGTTCATCATGATAAACAAGTTTTCACACCAATAAAACAAGACACACTCTAAGCACACTAGCACTAGACTCGATAAGCTAAGCGTTTAAGTGTGCTAACATAGCTTTATTTATTGCATGAAAGGGACATCCTAGTCAATCCTAGTACGTCCTCCAGCTGCTCCATAGGGGACGTGGTCACGTGCAGGCGACAGAGCAAAAGCTGACGCACCATCTACTATTATGCAAAGATCAAAGGCATGAAGCAAACAGTCAATAGGTCATGATAGAAGAAATAAACATGTCTATGATCAAAGGATAATATGTATAAAGAGTGCATGGATAAATATCTGGAAATAGCGATATGAAAGCTATAACTAAATTGAAGCAGGAGTAGCATGCATTTTGTGGTATTTGTAGCGAAACAAAACAGCATGATGACATGGTCATAATGACAAAAGCATGGTAGTAACTATAAGGTAAGGTAATAAATGATCAATAAATGATTGTATTAATAGTTGAAGTAAATGCATATCAAGATAATGAATAAGATAATAAAAGGAACATGCTAATAAATGATGGAATATGCAATAACTTATAAGGGTCAACCTAAGACGGTTAGAAAATTACCGTTTGTAGCTAAGGCTTCATGATCCTACGGTCAACACGGCTCTGATACCACTTTGTCACGCCTTGATTTCGAAGGAATGAAACCTAGGAAAAAGCTCATGTGCGCCAGGAACAATTTACACACATGAATGACAAATTACATGGTACAAAAGCACAATGTTCAATTAAAACATAGTATAACTATTACATCATACCATTATTACATAACTGTCATCAGAGTAAAGCGAAATATAAATCACATCATCCAAAGCGAAAAGCAACTAAATGATGTAGATGTAGTGACTCCAACTCGCCATAGGAAGGTCGACGACAGCATCACGACGCCTAGTATCCTGGATAGTTCTCGGGAAAGTCACCATCGGAGTCATCACTTGAGCATCCTTTGGTTGGGAAATGGCAAGAGTGAGTTCCATGTCAAAACTCAGCAAGTACAGACAAAAAGTAATGACATGCAAGGCTAGAACAAGGTAAAGCTGAAAGGTAGACTGTGGTAGCATTTTAATGTAATATTAAGATTTAACTTATAACAACCTATTCTCTAATTATCTTGGTTGAAACACCCAACCCTTTATTAAGGTTCAAGTAGCATTTAATGAATCATTTATCATCACAGATATAGACATAAGTCATTAATATCATTAAACTTGAGATTGCCATCTCAAGCAACGCAGGATTTCCATCCCATTCTACAATCGAGGTAGCCACCTCCTTAAACAATATCAGCATGATTTAACAATTTAAACCATTTGGCTAATCATGCAAGGATCTGGGCTGCTCGTGACCGTGAGCACAGATGATATATCAATTTTAACTCTATGTAGAGGTGTACACTTTCACTCTAGATTGTGATTACTCCTTATGCCCGAGGCAGCCAACCTCTTAGCCCATTACCGAGATAGGCCGGCAGAGGTCACAACAAGGCTTTTCACAGGGTCATAGGCAGTGACAACTCGCCAGCCTTGAGTCCAAGCGTATGGGCGACTTCCCTGTGAGGCCGCCCCCATCACGGATCTCTAGCCCCTCCCATACTACAACTTGTAAACAAACCCCAGCGAACACAGCTATGGCCACCCGTCGGTAAGCTGTCCAGCTGCCCATGATGGTCCTACTTATAGACCAAGCCAGAGCCCATTAGCCTAGAGATGTACAGAAGTCCTAGGTTGTCGCTCCATGAAAGGACCACAAGGGGGAGGAGATACAGATACCCTCGTCAACACAAGTCCCACTATCATCCGTTTCCCCCATCTTTCATCGCCAACCAACGATGCGGATCAACATCAACTTTTCCAATGGCCAAAGCCAAGAGCCCAAGGCTCCAACATATTTTAAGAAGCAATTTTTATCTTCATTAAATGGTGAAAGGTGACATATGGATAGAGTGGCTAGTCATCCCTATGGTTTGCCGATTTAAGACACATGCAATGTATTAATTAAAAGTGAATAGGCGCAATATGTTCAAAAGAATGCCTGCACTTGCCTTGGTTAATGTCCTATTGCAAGTAGTCCTCCGAGTTCTGCTGATCCTCTTTCACCCACGTCTCATTCTCTATACGCCACAATCATCACACACGAGCAATACATGCAAGCAAGCGTACTTTAATTAGGGCAGTACACCAAAATATGATAATAGTAGCAAACAATAGCATAGAAATATTCTACTCGTTGACACATTTCCAAAAAGTATAAGTTTTCTAAAATTAGAGTTAAAATGTGAAAGTTATGGCTAAAACAAGACTAGGGGCTAATCTACAGAAAACAGGACTATAATCTAATTATTTTTGAACTATGAAGGACTAGAATATAAATAAACAAAACCACAGGGGCTTTTCTACAAAAGTGCCCATGCTGTCGGCGGTCTGACTGCGTTGACGTGGTCAGCGCACACGTGGCGCTGGCGTGGCGCCTGCGTGGCAGCCACGTCAGCTGACACGTTAGCTAGCGCGGGTCCCTGTTGACCCCAAGGTTGACCAGGGGTCAACAATCGATTTGAGCTGCTCAGCTTAGATCCAAGGGCTGGCGGCGTCTGGCAGGGCGGTGTCACCAGAGCAGCGGCCGGGATGGCGGCGTGCTCACCGGAGTTGGCTGGAATGGCACTCCGGTGCTCGGCTGGCGAGTTGGGGGTACAGGGGTGACGAGTGCGACCTCGCGGAGTTGACCGTGGGGTACAGGACGGCGGGAGGTGGCCGGAGGCGGTTGGCCGCGCGGCAGCGCCATGACCGGCATTGGGTGACTAGGTTGGGAGATGCTGCGGGCCACGAAGAGGCAAACCAAAGGCACCGGCGGGTGGCTCACCTCACTACGCGGCCCTTGGCGTTGCTCTGGTCGGCGGAGATGAGCCAGTTGTGGAGATCGACACGGCGGTGTGAACGACGGAGGGAGACCCGGCGGCTAGGGTTTTGCGAAGGTGAAATCGAGCAGCGACGGCGGATTAGGGCTTCGAAGGAGGTGGCTCGAGGCGGGTGACCGAGCTTTATAGCACACCGTGGGCAGACCAGGTTCGCGTGCAGGCGGACGCACGATGGAGGTCGAGTGCGGCGTGGTGTGCGTCTCTAGGTTGGGGATGACACTGTGCAGGTGGGCCCCACCTAAGTGGGCCCCACCTGTCAGCGGCTGGGTCCGTTAATGCAGTGCTGGAACAAGCGACTGGCGCAGGGCTGATGCAAGCGGGCGCGACGCGATGCGGTGCTAACGCAGGCCAATGGCGGCGCTTGCTGAGCCGGCCCAAAGCGCGCGCGCGGGCGGGCTGAGCAGCCGCGGCTGCTGGGCTGGGTGGGCCGTCGGCTGGCTTGTGGCCTGCTGTGCTGCTGGCTGCGCTGTGGCCGGCCTGGCTGGCCGTGCCCGGCCATGGCCGCTGCTGCTACTGCTTTGTTGGCCATGGCTGGCCAAGGTTGGCCATGGCCGGCTGTGGTTGGCCCCACTTGGCCAGGGGAGGCTGGGGTTAGCTAGGGCCCACTAGGGACTAGCCTAGGCTAGTTAGACTAGGTTTTGTTAGTCTAGGATTAGAGGGGACAAGTTAGAGTGTTAGTAGCTAGGAAGCAAAACAAGTTTTCAACAACAGCTCAAACAAGTCAACCATATAATTGTGCAGCAGTATGAATGCAACAATGCATGTTTTCTAACGTGCTACATCTTTTTAAAGGAATTCATAAAACATTTATAATTGGCCTATGAATGTAAAGCATATATGCAGATATAAACTCAAATTCATTTAAGATTTAAATTTCAAAAAAATGAGGGTGTTATAATGCATCATGACTCTCTTTATTGGATGGAAGATTCTTTGAAGAGTAGGGGCTATAAAAGTAAATATTCATATATTTTTTTTGAGCGAGGCTTTGGACTTTTCCGTTGTTTATTGCTTGGATTTTTTTCTCTCATGCCCCTTGGCATGTATGTTTTTTCTTTTTTTTTCTTTTTTTATTATTATGCCCCTTGGCATATATTTTTTTAACATAGCCCATATCTCTTCTTATGGTAATGAAATCTATAAACAGAGAGATGTCATGATGGAATGCGAGGAGTAATTATATGGTGGAGAATGAATGCACGGCTCGGTAAGAGTCGGCATTTTTATTTGATGGATGACAAATGCATGGCTAAGGTTAAGAGTCGGCATTTTTATTTAGTGGAAGAGTGCTCAACTCTCAGGGTGAGAGTTGGCATTTTTGGTGGACAAAAGGGTGCATGTTGTGCGCAACTCTTAGTGTAAGAGCCGGCATTTTATTGGTGGGTGCGCGTGAATCTCAATCATGGGTGCATGACCATAATCTCACATAGGTCACAACAATTTGGCCCAACTCAATGATTCCGACAAGCATATGGCTAAAGGTTTTCATAAAAGAATCATGTCATATGGCGTCGGTAGGAAATTCATTATCATTGAGGTGCATGCTATTGTATTTTGATTTTACAAAATAAATCCTAAGTCCTTCATAAAAGAGCAAGGTTCAAATCATCCAGTTATAGCACATACTCCAATTACATAGAAAACATGGGGTCCATAAGATAGTTGTTCACAAGTTATAGGAATATTAGCGAGGAATAAGGAGTATGCAACATTTATCAAAGGATAGCATGGAGATGGTGTGTCAAAAGTTTTGCATTTTTAGTTTATCAAATTTAAAACTTCAAAACTTAGGGAGATGAGAGGGTAGAGTTGCAGAAACCACCGTTGAAGATGAAGGAGTTTATGGAAGTGGTGTGTCATGTCCTTGTTGTGTGATGAGTCACTTGATGTTTGCGCAACGTGCAGGGGAGATCTTAGAGGTGTGTTAGGTATGCTTGAGAGATCTTCCCCACACTTATTCTTGTACCTACTTTATGTTCATAGATAGAAAATAAAAACAAGAGAAACCAAAACAACCAAGGGCTCCACTGGCTACAAAACCAGGGAGTAAGAAAGTTATTTTTATTATTTCTTTATTTATTACCTATTTATTTATCCAACTCACATAACTCAAGCAAGGTCAACATTAAGTTACAAAGTAAAGCAAACCTTGATTTGCCTCTATAAAAATTACTTCCAAAGTTTACGAAGATAAATACTCAAAGTTCATTAACCAAGATTCAACACCTTGTCAAATGTTGGTTAAAGAAGGTCATTTTAACCTAAGCACCATGCTTAATTTAAAAAGACCTATGGATGCACCTTAAGAATGCACCAAAACTAGAGCATATAACATAAACATGGGGAGCATGAGTATGTATAACTATATGGAGATAACAATGAGTAAATGAGTTGGTGAACAATCATTACCTCTGCATACCTGAATCTACTTACCTGCAGCATTGTGAATGGAAGTGTTGTACCACTGCAATGGTGGCTTCTTTGTACAAGCTTCTAATTTAGGCAATTACCAAGGCTAGGTCATACTTGTGTGCATGGGCATGGACCTTGGTAATTGCAAATGTCCAGAAGAGGGAGATACTCTCTTTTTTTAATCCTTTTTTTAGTTCTCCCCTTTTCTTTTCTCTATATTTTTTATAACATCTCTTTTTTTCTTTTTCAATATTTTTTCTTCTTTTTTATAACATCTCTCCTTTTTTCGCAAGGGTGACATCATCCATGACCATGTGGTATGTATGGAACTTGGACCTCTCACCATCCTTCCTCACACTTGAACTTTTTGTGGAAAAGTCAAGTGTAGAGTCAGGGCCTTCTTATGAGTGTGTTCCATGGCCTAAGAGCATCAATGTTTGTAGTTGATGTCACTTCATGTTGTCAAGCATCATATGACCTGAGTTCTTCTTTTCCTGAAATGGTTAGCAACATACCCGAAGGTGCATACTAACTTGACAACATGCCCTTACTTTAAAAAGGATTTTTTTGAAAATAATAATAATAATAATATAAAAGTTTTTTTAAAGATAATCCGAGGTATCTTTCGGCAGTGCTTAAGTTATGGTCTTAAGCTTGACCACGGGACTTCTTCTTGCAGCTATCAATGGTGGTGTAGTTCCCAACTTCACTACCTAACATGGGCATGATCGTTCAAGCTATAGGGTTGTCACCATCGTACTACTATGGGATTTTTAATGTTTATGACAAACATAAGCATTCACAACCATTCTCTCAAAAAGTTTGACAACTAGAATCAAGAGATGGTTGCGATCCTCGTAGAAGCAGGTGGTCCAAAGTCAAACAAACTCTGGAGACCTTAAAAGTGAGCATGAAGTGTGAGGGACCTCAAAACCATGCTTGTTAGCAGGCCCCTCCTTGGCTCTAGAGTTGTTGCTTCGAGCATGTCCATGGCATGGAAGTTTTTATTCTCAAAAGATATATTATGGAGGATGATCACTGAATCTTGACCATTATTGAGAACAATGTTTTTGATGGCCAGAGGGACATGCATCTCGTTCAAGCAAAGGGGCAGGAGAAAGATTTGCCTGCTCAAACAAGTAACTTTGCTTTGCCTTTGGGTTTTCGAGCAAGTGCTAGGGATGGCAGAAGCAAAACTTTCAAACTTCTCATCGGGGCTCCCTTCTTCTTCTTCTTCTTCTTTTTTAATGAGATTTTCAAGAGGGTGCCCTATGAGAAGATCAAAATCGAGGATGGCATAGATGAGGAAGTATAAGAAACTTCAGTTTTGTTAATTTTCAATGGCACAACCCTAACAATCCCACAATACTCAAAGATGAGTCCAGATGAACTTCTAAAGAGTTTGTCGGTTGGGACTAGCGGCATGTCGCCCTAAAAAGGTTTTTGTAGGAATTTATGATAGTAGTCCCAAATATGAGGTTGTGTAGGGCTTTCATGGAAGTCCCCCTTAATGAGCAAGGCATGGTTATCGAAGGTGAAAGAATCTGAATTTCTTCAGAAGAACGTTTCACTTCCAACAACCATTCTTTCGATGACTCCACATTAGGGGAGACTTCCTTTGAAAGAAATGTTAGAATTTTGTGCCAAGAAATGTTTCAAAGTTCTACCATAATCCTTGAATTTTGATAATGAACTCCAAAGGATAAAACATTCCATCCTTCGGTTTTTGTGGTTAGGGTAAGGGCTCAACAGACATATCTAAAAGTGGCAAGGGAAAGGATTCGGCTGCTGAGGGCTTCTCCAAACTTGACATGCCCTTGTATGGAGTGATTTGGGTACGATGATGGGAGAAGCATGCTTCTCTAGGATATAAACAAGGACTTTCCTCTATTCCATCATGATTTTTCTGAAAACGGCCCTCCAACAGTTATGTTAAATCATAGGGAAGCATCTATGTCTAGATCCGAATAAAAGGTACACAAAAGCACATTATTGGGTAAGACAAGTCTAGGACAGCATGTATAAATGTTGTAAGCCTAGCCTAGGCTACACCTATGAACTCCTCCTTGTTCTGCTCAAAATCGAGGTTTGCCCTTGGTAGAGCGGCGATACGATACATGGGCAAGAATGCAAGATAAAACTTGTTCTTAAGTTCATCCCATTCTCCATTCACACTTTCTATGGCATCAATGTACCATTATTTTGCCTCCCCCTTGAGGGAGAATGGAAATAACTTCCACTTAAGAATTTCTTGTGTCATGCTGGGAAGGCTTAGGCACAAACATCTTTGTAATCGAAACCTAAAAAGGGTTTTGCCCAAACCATGGCTATGAATCTTGGATGGAGTTCATGAACGGATGAAAACTTTGGTTTTGAAAAAGAATGTGGTTCAGAAAACTCCACTTTGAAGCAGAAGAATTTGAATTGGAGCTGGCTTCATGGTAGAAGGATTGGATAAAAGGAATATTTTGTTTTATAAAAAGAAAAGATAAAAGTTTTTTGAATAAAACACAAAGATACACAGGTGAACTAGGTTCAGATAAAAATACAACAACTGTTCCCCGGCAACGGCGCTAAAAAGCTTGTTGGCGTTTCTTAACATAAGCAGATAATCTGCAAGCGTATGAAAACTACCATTGTAGCCTTCACCCAGAAGTATTCAGGGTATTGTATTTATACATGGAACGAAGATGTAAGAAGTCTCTAAACTAGTTCTCCCAGAATGATGAGGTGAAGAGTAGCTTGGGTAAAGAGGTTTGTCTAAGTTAAGAAACCTAAAGCAATGGTAACATTCCCACTACTTGGTTGCTTCAGACACTGGCGCACTTGGTCTGCCAAGCGATACCAGTCTCTAGCTCCACTCCATATCTGGATGTGGGGGAATGCTGGAATGAACGAGTAGGGCTGTCACTACCTACCCGTCTACCCCTCTACTCATGGGACACACAGCGAATGAAGGTATCCTCTAGCCTAGACACCATGTCTATGCTAGTGACTACTACTCTAGTGCTGTATAGGGCGATCCATATTCATCAGGGACCCTCTACTAGAGCATCCGCCCAAAGGACAGATGACGAACCCACAAACAAGTAGCTTTATGAAAGAGACATGCTTAATGAATCAAACCAAAGTTGAACACGAACTTCTTACTTCAAGTAGCAAGGCGATCGTAGAGGTAGAGCCGACAAGTCTGGCACTTCGTCCACCCAGAGGTAGAACTACTTCAACTCTGCTCTTTCTCCAGCTCTTTCCCTCTCTCTCTCTCCCTATACTAATCTAGCTAGAAGCTAATGGAATGCAGCTTGTTCTTCCTCTCTACATTGTGACTTCTTATGTAGATGAATGATTGAGCGTGAAGAGAGGAGGCCTCCTTTCATAGCTTGAAAGGAGGGGCTCTATGCGAAAGGACCATCCCCATATGGAAGGATCCAAACCAACCTCAAAAGGGCAGTTTGCACTTTCCATCTGCATCGATCATAGGTTGAACCAACGTTGTTGAACCGTCCTATGAACCGCCAGAGAAGATTAGGCCTCGAGGCCTAGCTGGGGGCGGACCACCCCGGGGGCGGCCGGTGCCTAGATTAGGCCTCTCAAGCCCATCTTTGGTGAGCCCGTATATCTTTTTGTTAGCTTCGTTTCGTCTGGTGATTCGCCCAAATTAGAGTTCGGATGAGCCCGGAATGACCGTTTTAGTCAGGCCTACTCGAGAGTCCTAAAATGGACTCGAACTTTATTTGGGCTACTGCTTCTTTGGCTCATGTTGGATTTATTTCTCTATTTTATAGGGCCCTGATTGTCCTCATAATTGGGCTTGTTTTACTTGTGCTAAAATACGTCTACTGGGTAACGTTTTTTGGTGTTTTCCAAGTTTGTCTCTGAAAAACATGTAAACACTAAAACTCATGGAAATATTAGTTGTAAGGCCCTATCACTATTTGTTTTAGCATAAAATAATGGCTATAAAAAAGGGCGCTAAGAACCGCCAACATTGTAGTCATTTAGCTTGACAACAAAGACATTCTTTATCTTGTTGGATTGCTCCAAGGTTGATGTAGATATCAATGTGTCCTTCAAATCCTATTGAGCTAAAATAGACAACAAAGCTTCAGGAATTGATTAAGTGTTAACAAAAGTAAACCTTCCTTTGTCGCCTAGAGCCTTCTAGAACTTTGTTTTAATATTTTTAGAATTTATTATGCATGCAAAAGTAAATTTATTTTTGTGTTTTGTCGATTTTTTTAGATGCAATAAGATAATGCAATAAATTTTTATTTTCTTTTTCTAATGCAAAAATGCTTGTGCTAAAATAAGTATGCTAAAGTGAAGAAGTAAATATGCAAAGAACTATGCAAGTAATTAAATATGCAGATAACTATCATATTTACCTTTTAGCGAAGGTTCAGATTTTTTGGTCTATCCAACCGTACCTTTCCAATTCAAGCACTTCAGGGATGTTGGCGTTTCTTAACATTGTCACAAAAGATAGACTAAAAGTCCATCCCAGGCAACGGCGCTAGAAATGCTTGTTGGCATTTCTTAACATCATCACAAAAGATAGACTAAAAGTCCATCCCTGGCAACGGCGCTAGAAATGCTTGTTGGCATATCTAATTACCATTACCCCAGAAAAGTAACTATCGGCCTTAGCGACGCTAACCAAGGTATTGCATTTCTAGTAATAATAGTTAAAAATGCCTGATTGGCCTTCCTAACCATCATTACTTATGAGTGCAATCCTGTAGCACGGCGCCGGTGGGTGCAACAAGAATTACAGTCCTTAGGTAACAGTACTTAGGTACGCCAATCATGGTAGCTCTTTAAGAGGTTACAGTAAATCTGCAAGCGCACAGAACTGTCAATGCAGCATTTCAATGTGGGAGTATTCCAGGGTGTTGAATTTCTAATTCCCATAAGAGGGCAAGGTGTATGCATCTAGCTTTGGCATAAACATGATTACTTATTGTGCAAAGGTAGGCATAGCTTACATAGGGGTAAATCAAGTTCATAAGATAGTGGACACACATGTCTGAGCCAACCTCAAGGATAAAAGAGAAATAACAAAGAAAAGAATATGTCTAATTGAGCAGGCATTGGTCTTATATAGCTATGCAAAGAACAGTTAATAATCATCGATTAGTAAGCCTAGTATTAGAACTAAATATAGGATGACAGGGAGATTCGTCAGCTGGTCTGCCAGCCGATGGGGACTTTACAAACTCCTACTGAATACCTGAAGAAGGGGGAATGCAAGGGATGGACAGGGCTGTCACTACCTGCCCACCTACCCCTCTACCCATAGAGTACCCACATATCCGCTGATCTCCGCATACGAGGGCACCATGCCCGTGTAATTGGAAACAACTCCTAACCCCCATGGACCAACGTGGGGGAACCGCCTATGAACCGCCAGAGGAAGATTGGGCCCGGGAGGCCCAGCTGGGGGGTGGCCGACCCCGGGGGCGGCCAGTCCCCTAGTGGGGCCTTCTGGCCACCACCTTCGCATGGTCGGTTCATCTCTAGGCCTGGACCTCTCCTGTGGTTATAATTGGGCCTAGATGTGCCATGAAGGTGGGCTCTTCTTCTTTTCGTTGCGCCTTCTTTGAATATGATTTCTGAAATGCGCTTTCTTTGTGGTTTTTGCCATTTCCACATGTCCGACCTACAAGTCAAGTATACACCAAAACCTGTGGAAATGTTAGTTATAAAGCCCTACCTACTACTTATTTTAGTAACATGTTGGTGGTTAAAAATAGTCTCTAAGGACCGCCAACAACTCCCCCACACTAGTCCTTTGCTCATCCTCGAGTAAAGGTTTGAAGGACTAATCGGGTTTATCCCCATGATTGTAAAATTTGCATACAAATTTTTCCATACTTCACCTAACCTATGAACTTCTGAGTGTCTAGCAAGTTATGGAAAAGCAAGGAAATTGAAAAATGGAAAAGCCTGGATTCAAATCTTCTTACTTTATCCCTACTCTGGAACTTGGGTTTTTGTAAATTTTTGAAAACATAAAGATAGTTTTTGTTCCTTGTATGATTCTCTCAAGTCACTCATATATTTAAATGTGGTTCCTCACCAAGGCATATATATAAGGATTTCCTTCACTTGATCACCCTACCTCTAAAAAGGTTTATGTGGAGCTTTTGGTAGGGAAGAAAATTTTAAGGCACACTTACCTTGCATATGTTGTCAAGTCAAATCCCGGACTGCACCAGAGGAAAGCGTCATACTCTTAAATTAGAAATGTGCATGTGTGTGGAAAAAGAATATGGTGGATGTTTATGGTGTCTAACCTAATTCTACTACGCTCTTTAAAACACATCTCCCTTTAGGAAATTCTTCTATGAGGGCATGAGCTATCTTTATTCTCTCTCCCTTTTTTTCTTTTCTTCCACCTTTTCTCTTTTATTTTTTTATTTTTTTTACTTTTATTTTTTTCTTTTTTTGCCAATTTTTTCACTTTTTTCTCCACTTTTTGAATAATAGCCTCATGCCTTTATGCAACAAAAACTTTAAGAGAGATCTGAACAAGGATTCAGAGCATTTATTTTGATGGAACCTAACAAGCAAATTTTTGGTTCACTCCCATTGTAGGAGTAGAAATTTTTTTGTGGATCAAAGTGGAAGGCATATTTTGTGCCTACTCCCAAGATAGGAGTAGTGGAAATACTTGGTGGATGGATGAATGAATGTTGTGCACAACACTCAATGTAAGAGTTGGTAACTTTATTTATGGGTGCGTGAATTCTGATCTTGGGAGCATGAAACTTCTCTCGACAAGGGTCACAAAACTTGACCAAACTCATCACAAAGTAAGAGGCATATGTGGAAGGTTTTGTCATGAAAGATCATATATGGCCATGGTAGGTATTTGCATATCATTCAAGGAACATCCTAGTTTGATTTTTGCTTTGTAAAATAAATCCCAAGTACTTTGCAAGAAATGAACAAGTGTCATGTCATCCTACTATGTCTCATTTGTCAATTACTTAGACAAAATGGGGTCCCTATGATAAGTGTTCACAAGTTGTAGGAATATTGGCAAGGAATATAGAGTATGCAAACTTTAATCACAGGATGGCATGGAGATGGAGCAACAAAGGTTTTGTCTTTTTAAAAATTGTGTTCAATGTTAAAACCTTGAAAGGAGCGAGGGTAGAGTTGCACAAACCATCGTTGAGGATGAAGGAGCTAATGGAAGTTGTTTGTCTCATCCTTCTGTATGATGAGTTGCTCGATGTTTGTGCAATGGGTTTGGGAGATCTTGAATTTGTTTGAGTTATGCTTGAGAGATCTCCCCCACACTTATTTTTAGACCTACTTTTTTATTTAACAAAGAAAAGAAAACAAGAGGAACTAAAACAGGCAAGGGTCCCACTGACTAGAAGATCGAGGAAACAAAATTTTATATCTAGATTTTTATTACTTAAATATTTTATTTTTATGAAAAACTGTTCAACCAACTTTTATTAGAGCTCAAGCATGGCTAAGATAAAAGATACATTGCAAACATAGCCAAGATTATCTCCATTCAGATTACTTCCATTGCTTATGGCGATAAATACTCAAGTTCATTAACCAAAATTTTAACACCATATCAAAAAGTTGGTTAAAGAAGGCCAAAGTAACCTAAGCACCATGCTTAATTTAAAAGGCCTATGAATGTATCACATGAGCGCTCAAGTAGGTACACCCTAACATAGAGCAAAAGACATAAACAGGGAAGCAAAAATTTGAATGGTCATATGGAGACAAGTGTGAGCAAAGGGGTCGGTGAACATTTATTACCTTCTGCATACCTGAGTATTCTTACCGGCAGCATATGTGGATTTCTTCGAAGATGATGCACTAGTGGCGTGGTCATATAGGATTCAACTTAGGTGAACCATAAAGCCAAGTTATACACAACTAGTGTATATGGACCTTGGGCCTTATTGGTAGCAAAGGTGTAGAGGAGGAGGACCTTTCTCTCCTCGTTTTTTTCTTATATTTTTATTTTTTTCTTTATCTTTTTGCAACACTCCTTCCTTCTGCTTATTGTTTTTTATCTCTCCTTTTTTTACATTTTTTATAATTACCAATGACCTTCGGCAAGGGCTCAACATTTATAGTCTGTTGGCAAGACTTTCCCCTCTTCATTGCTCTATAGCTCCATGAACAAACTCCGGAGAATTCTCAGGTTGCCCCGAGATTTTCCCCGTATTGTTGACAGGAATAGAAGCAGTAGTTTGAGCAACTAGGTTTCTATCATTTTATTGAAACTCAGTTGATTTTTAACAGAAGAAAATAAAGTTTCAAGTTTAGCATTTATAGTTTCAAACATTTTATCATTAAAAGAAAGTTTTTAAGTAAGATCTGCATTAAACTTAACTTGCCCTAAAACAAAGTCTCTCAAGGAAGGTTGATTGAAATTTGAATTAAAATTGTTACCTGGTAGGTGGTTCTGGATGCTCCACCAGTTATTACCTTATTGTTGTTGTTGGCGAAACCCATTGTTGATGTAGGACGCTTGCTCCTAGGTTTTGGGATAGTTGTTCTCGGAATGGCCAACATTTCCATAGACTTCACATCTCATGTGTGAGTCCATGGCTTGGACGGTGCCTGTGGTAGGATTAGTGGCATGGTCATCCAGCCTCTTTATTAGGTCTATTTTTGTGGCAAGCAAGTCCGTCTCCTTCACGGAATACATGCCTTCTTGTGTTTTCTTCCTTCTCCCCAGCTTTGGTTTGCCACCATGTTTTTGATGAGTGCAATGGCATTATCAATGGTGAGGGAGAGGAATTCCCCTTCAGCTACGTCATCAATGTGCCCCTTTGACATGGCCGTTAGGCCCTCGTAGAAGTTCTGGAGCAGAAACCAATCTTTCATTCCATGGTGGGGACAGGATTGGACATAGTCCTGCAGCCTCTCCTATGCCTCTGGGATGGACTTGAGTGATGTTTGCTAGAAGTTGGATAGCTCCCCCTTAGAGCACTGGTTTTGCTCATGGGGAAGAACTTGGCGATGAACGCCATGGAACATTTGTCCCACGTGTTGACATCATCCTTGTTTTGGTAGAACCACAATTTCGCCTTCCCCGTAAGGGAAAACGGAAATAGGCAAAGCTTGATGCTAGCTGGTGTAATGTCTTTGACAATGATGGTGTTGCATAACTCAAGGAAGTGTTGAAGATGAGCATTTGCATCCTCGTTTGGCAAGCCACAAAATTGGCTTGCCTGCACCATCTTGATGAGGCCAGTACGGAGCTCGAAGTTTCCATTCCTGATATTGACAGTGGACCCAACGGGCACATTGGCAACAGCAGGGGTGGAGTAATCATGGAGTGACTTGGCCATGAAGATAGTAGCAGATGATGCAAGGGTGAATGGTTTGTCTGCTGGGGGAGTAGCACAAGAAGAAGTGGTACGGGACCTATTCTTCCTTAGGAGTGCCTCTGGATTGTCGGTGAAGTTGTTCGGCAGGTCAAAACCACTCATACACTATCATGTTTTCATTCTAATAAAATGAGGAAGAAAACAAGCGAAGTTATCCTGCCTAAACTATGGCTACCATTGCTTATTGTGCAATCAATGTTTATGCCAAGCTAGATGTTTTCATTTAATTCCTTTACCCTTCTCAAAAACGGCGCCCGAAATGCTTGTTGGCGTTTTTTAACGTCGTCACAAAAGATACACTAAAAGTCCATCCCTAGCAACGGCGCCAGAAATGCTTGTCGGTGTTTCTTAACATCATCACAAAGATAGACTAAAAATCCATCCCTGGCAACAGCGCTAGAAATTCCTCTTGGCATATCTAATTACCATTACTTCAAAAAAGTAACTCTCGGCCTTAATGGCGCTGACCAAGGTATTGCATTTATGGTAATAATAGTTAGAAATGCCTAATTGGCCTTCCTAACCATCATTACTTACGAGTGCAATCCTGTAGCACGGTGCCGGTGGGTGCAACAAGAATTATAGTCCTTAGGTAATGGTACTTAGGTACGCCAATCATGATAGCTCAGTAATAAATTACAATAAATCTGCAAGCACACAGAACTATCATTGCAGCATTTCAACCTAGGAGTATTTCAGGGTGTCGAATTTATAATTTTCCGTTGGAGGGCAGGATGTATGCATCTAGTTTTGGTATAAATATGATTACTTATTGTGCAAAGGTAGGCATAGCGTACACAGGTTTAAATCATAGTTTAAGATAGTGGACACACATTTGAGCCAACCTCAAGGATAAAAGAGAAATAAAGAATAAAAGAATGAACTAAGTCAGTAGGAATTGGTCAAATACCGCTATGCAAAGAATAGTAATGAATCATCTAACTAGTATGTATAGTATTAGGACTAAGTCTGGGATGATAGGGAGACCCCGCAGCTGGTCTGCAGCCGATAGAGACTTTACGAACTCCTACTCGATACTCAAACATGGGGGAATGCAAGGGATGGACAGGGCTGTCACAACCTGCCCACCTACCTGTAACATCCTAGATGTTAATGATCATTTAAAATATTATTCATGTCTATTATCAAGCATAATCATTGATCATGATGGTATAAATGCATTCATATTTCATTAATGTTTTTTATGTGGTGCTTTATTTAATTCATGAAATGATGATGCTTAGGGTCTTTAATAATTTCCTTCTCATTTTATGTAACTTTGTTTGCTTTTAAAAAAATCAAAAAGTTAAATTAAATTTTATTGTTTTAAGTAATTCTTTTATTGAATGAATTGTTTGAGCAACGTTGAGTCTTTGATTCATTGCCCAAGTTTGAATTTAATTTCAAAATCATTCAAATTCAAAATATCCCTTTTAACCCCTTTTCTATATCTCAAAATACAAAAAGAATTTGGGTGTGTAATAAAAAGAAAGTTCATAGATTTTGTTAAGAGCTACAAAGTTAGTATTTAAAGTTTTCAAGTTTCAATGAAAAATAAAAAGTAATTTTAAAAATATAGATTTTTAATAAATATCCCTTTTTGATTTTAAATTCAAATTTTCAAATTTATTCTAAATTTGAAAATGATTTTAAAACAAAAAGTGTATCTCTTGAAAAGTTAGATAAACTTTGTTTTTAGAGATTTTCAGCTTCTTTACAAAATTCTTGAGCAATTTGAAAAAATTCAGGAAACGAGGGGTTGCTACAGTAACCCAAGAAGAAATTTCTCAGTCTGCTCACCGCCATGTGCCGTTTGGGCCACCTTCCCGATGTTTCTCGCGCACGGGCATGTAACCGCCCATGTGGACACGCTCGAGAAGACGCTGGCTCACCTCGACGCTTCAACCTCTCCATTTTAACACCACGAGCCGGCCAACGTCGTCTTTCTTCTTCCTTCTCTGCTACCCGCCATGGCTACCGCATCCTCCTCCACGAAGTGCTCTTTCTGCTACACCACCACCCGAGCTGAGCATCCATCACTGTCGCCATACACGTAGGAACCCATCGCACCTTTTCCACACCTCTCGCCGTAGCCAGAGCGGCGTGTCGCCATACCGCGTCACCTCCATGCCATGGTTGTGCATGGCTAGGCCGCTGCAGACCGCCTCGGGCCGAGCTACGACCACCGTTGGATGCGCCCGAGCATGATGATGCTTCCCCACCAGTCCATGGTCGCCGAAAAACAACACCGTCGTCGAAAATCGCCAAGTCCAGAGTCTCCTCTGTTTCCAATTTGCATGAAGGACTTCAAGCTTGAATTTGATAAAAGACACAGGGTTTTCTGCGAAGACTGTGACTCAGGTGAATAGTGCTATAAGGACCTAATTGTGAATACTTTTCTAAATTTTTAAAAATTCATATCTATAGTTTTGTAACTCCGTTTTTGGTGAACCAAATTTTGCTGTTCTCCTTGTGATGCCTAGTTTTTATTAAAAATACGAAAGATGCCATGTTTTGCAGTAAAATAATTAGTTATGTTTATGCCTTTTATTTAATGCTTAAAAAGAAGGAAATTCATATATCTTGCTGTGTAGCATATTTTCTCTTGAAATTTTTATGACATATTTCTAATGCCATGTTTATGCTATGGTAAACATATTGTGGTTATTGGATGCCGTATGATTTATCTTTTGATTTATCTTATTTGTTGCTAATTAAATAGTTTATAATTGTAATAAAAATGTATAAATGAAAAATATGGTTCCTTTACCTTCGTATGATGCTTATATGTCGTATTAACACCTAATATGGCTATGTGATTTTAGAATATGTGGAGTTTTATATCTATCTTGTGTAATGCTTTTAAAATACTTTATAATTAGCTAGTTAATTAATCTTGTTATGCTTTCACCAATGCATTGCCGTACATCATGTCATAAGTTTATCATGCTAAAGCATGCATCATTCCATTATGTGTAGTTTTAGAAAGTGAGTTGAATCATGGTGAACAAGCTTCAGAAAAATGTCATCCACTAATGGTGTTGAATTCATCCATAATGGTGCCGGTATCATTGATCCACGGAGTTGATGTCAAATCTGATATTTGGAATCTAACTTCTCTACAGCGAAGGCAAGCTCCGGATGCATTTAAACCCTTCCTTGATTTTATAAAACTTTTATTGCTTAAGTTATGAAATGTTGCATTAAGTAATAGGAGTTGAGTGATAACCCACCAATTGCATTACCTGTCTTATTTCCATATTCCTTGTTACCTATTTTTAGAAAATGCTTAGTTATGCTTAGCCCTGCTTAATTAGTAGGTTTTCAAAACGAAAAATAATGAAAAAGATGAGGTTATCTTTTCTTGATGGAATCATGATGGTACTTAATAAATCGAGTCCGGACGGGTAACTTGCATTGGGAAAGGAGTCCCTCTGTAGTGTTTCTGTCTGTTGATGCCCTAGGTCCCGTTCGATGGTTATCTGTGTGTATCAAGACCTAGATAGCCACCCACACATGGAGTGGTATACTTGTGGGGCGAAGAGTCCCATGTATATTGGTATGCTTAGGAGTTTGAGTCTCCTGTATATCATGTGGTTGATATATGGCTGCGGTTGTTATCTCGGTATATCATATGATCTGGTATGCTTAGGAGTTAGAGTCTCCTGTATATTAGTGATCTAGGTCCTAGCTAGGTATAAAAATGGATTTGAATCGCCCTTGCTTCTCGAAGAAGAAGACTCGATCTCTATTTATCATCGTAGTAACAACTTAAATGATGTTTAAGGTTTAAGAATGGAGTTGGTTGGTAATCTTGTGCTAGAGCAAGACAACTTTAATTTCTGTCGAGCTTTTCTGCAAAAATTCTTATCTCTTGCAAGCCTTACCTTGTCCCTCTAGCCTGCATTTCCTGAGTATTCACCCCTCTTTTTCGTCGGGTCAGTCTTGTTGAGTACTTTTGTACTCCGGGTTTGTTGAACCCTTGTTGTAGGTGCTAATTGGTGTTCAAATCAAGTTCATGTCGGTGGGCTCGACATGATCTGGTTGTCATCTCCTAACTTAGGTGCTCTACCTAAGTTGTCTTTTGTAGTTCTTCTCTGCTTCCGTAATTGAAGTTAAATTTATAAAAGTTAACTTATTCATATTTTGTAAATTCTATGTTATCATTCTTCCGCACTCTGATATATATATTTTGTAACAAATGTTGTAATGTTGGAGCTACTCCTTTGTTGATCCTGGTATGAGTTATTAAATGTGGTTTAATCAGGGTCCTTTGAGGGCACCTGACAGGGCTTTGTAAGTTGTATGGGACGCATGCATGGCTATTAGAGGTCTTTGAAACAATGATAGGTGCATGTGGGCCATATAATTTAAGAGGTTCTACAACACTACCCCTCTATCCGTAGAGCACCGACATATCCGCCGATCTCCACATACCCGAGCACCACGCCCGTATATTTGAAAACAACTCCTAACCCCCTAGGACCCCAACCCTACGGATTGATAGGCTAGGTTATGAGCAACCGTGAAAGCATGATGAACCATCACCTCATCCCTAGATCTTCGTCGATTCATACTAATCCGATGAACGATGAAGAATGGTTATGAACATATCAAGAACATGACACATAAACTATATGCTAGTTCATATATCATGATCATAACATGAACAAGACTATACTCTAGTTCATATGCATTGCTGTATAACGATGAGAACTTGCACATGGAGGAAAACTGAATTGTATTCATACCAAGATGTTCTTCCTCCAAGAAGACAAGCTATCCTTGATAGCTTTTGCCTTGCTCACAAACTACTAAGTCTACTCTAAGGAATACAAGTGAGAGGTGTAAGGTGAGTGGCTCCAAATGAATGTGTGTGTGAGAATGTGGGAGCACCCTCTATTTATATCCCAAGGTGGTCAGTTTCGGCGTCCATATATATGGAAGGAGGTGAAACCGATGTCAAGATACCGCCAATGAACCGCCAGCAGAAGATGGGCCCAAGTGGAACCAGCCAGGGGGCAGCCGATCCCTTGGTGGGGCCTGCTGGCCACCGCCTTCGTGTGGTCGGTTCCTCTTTGGGCCTGGACCTCTTCTGCGGTTACGATCAGGCCCAGGTATGAAGTGAAGGTGGGCTCTTTTGTCATTTTTGGTTGCACATTCTCTGAATTTGTATTTGTGCTTTCTTATTCGTGTTGCATAATTCCACTTGTTTCCATTAAATATTCCACAAAAACATGAACCCTAGGGGTACAAGTGGAATTCCATTAATAGCCTATGCATATGTGTTAAGTATGATTATTTCTCTTCTTTTGGACATAAATTGGCTGTAAAAAATGACTTGTAAGCACCGCCAACAAGTCCCCCAAGGTTAACCTTTGCTCATCCCGAGCAAATAGCTAAG
This sequence comes from Bothriochloa decipiens, assembly GCA_023333625.1. Taxonomy (NCBI): domain Eukaryota; kingdom Viridiplantae; phylum Streptophyta; class Magnoliopsida; order Poales; family Poaceae; genus Bothriochloa; species Bothriochloa decipiens. The sequence continues at coordinate 56,670,456 of CM041633.1, read as the reverse complement.
TATGGTTGTTGATCAGGAGTTGCTACAATGCTGATATAATTCACAAGTGCCATGCCTATAACAAAGCATTCTTTCACAATTTAAATACATTGGCGATATTATCCATCCCTTACCTTGATTGCTCATGGGGCTTGTAGCTTTTCCAAGTTCTTGGGCGGTTGCAAGACAGAATGGTTATAACACAATCACTAGTCATTCATTCTTTAATAGACCATCTATTCAGAGGTTTTGTAAGTTTTTTGCAAAATAAAACAAGTTCCTCAAGTGATTCTGTCGATCGCTCAATGGGTACGATTACCTCACCAAAGGCATTGAAGTGTTGCCATTTTATCCTACCTTTAAGCTGAAAGTGGAGTTTTGGGCAGGTATAAAAGTGGGCGTACTTGCATCACCTGTATTGCCAAGTCAAAAACCGAACCACAAGGAGATATAAGTCATACACTTTGATTAAGATGTACAAGTGTGTGTGGAATATGAGGATGGTGGAATCCTAATTCTAAAATATTTGTGTTACTCCATGCGTCATGAGACTCTTTTATTTGATGGAATAAAACTTTTGGGGAGGTATGGGCTATTAGATCAGATATATATTTTTCTTTTTTTGAACAAGTACTTGAAACTTTTTCTTTTTTGTTGCATGCCTCCTTTTTTTAGCATAGCCCATATCCTTTTATGAATATTTTTTTGGAGGGATGTCATGATGGAAAATGCAGGGAACACTTTTATGTAAGGAATGCGTGGCTCTCAGGATAAGAGACAGCATTTTTATTTGATGGATGGATGGGTGCATGTTGTGCGCCACTTTCAGGGTGAGAGTTGGCTTTATTTGGTGGGTGCATGTGAATCTCAATCATGGGTATATGACCATAATCTCACTAAGGTCACAACAATTTGACCCAACTCAAAGTTCTGCAAGCAGCATATGACTAAAGGTTTGTAAAATCAAAGCATGTCATATGGCTTTGGTGGGTATTTCATAATCATTGAGAAACTTTTGATTTTAAGATTTTGAAAATAGAAAACTTCGGATGTCAAGTTTCTCTTGGAACAAAGTCATAGCAACTCTATTTGTACCATATCATATCCTACAACAACTTAGAAAAGGATCATGCATTTGCAACCCACAAGTATTTCAAGTTTTTCGGAGGAGACATGTTTAGGAAACAAACTTAAATCTTGAGGAATACTAAGTCATAACTTAGGCACAAATGATTTATAAACAGAGCAACTATTCATCATTTCAACATAAGAGAAACTATCACATCTTAACACATATGAGAGTGGAATAAATTTTATTATTATTATTTATTATTATTATTATTTAGATTGTTGAAATTCAAAATGTAGGAAAGATGAAAGGACAAAATTTATAAAAATGCAAGAAAGTAAGCTACAAGGTACCTAAGCGGGGGCGCTTCCCCCGAGCTAGGTTATGGCGGGGGTCCCTTCGTTGTTTTTTATTTGAGGTGAAGGAACTTACCTTATTTCTATCATCATCTTTTTAGGACTCCTCTTTTTGTAGTGGATTTTATTCTATAAAGATTAGTCCATAGAGATATTCCTATTCTATGCTAGCACTTTTGTTTCAAAGGTTGATTAACCAAGGTAAGTTAAGAACCCAAGCACCATGCTTGCATTAATAATTTATGAGAACATCATGGATCACAACATCATATCTCAAAACTTTTGTGCAAGACAAAGACTAGGGTGATGGAAAGTAAGCATCAAGAATCTTGGGATGGATAGAAAGCTAAATTATTTAAAGGACATAGAAAATTACTATAGGTTTTTTAAATAAGTATTAAAGATAACTACCGATTTACCTTCGATAAGGGCTCACCCTTTTAAGTCTATTGAGCAGGACTTTTCTCCCTTTCATTGTTTGCTAGATGATGGCATGTCCATCTTGGGAGAGGTAGACAGTTGCACCTGTTTAAGCCTCCACACCATCGTGTTGGTCTTAGGTGGTGTGGCAGTATGTTTGGCTTTTTCCTTGTGTTGCCACACCATCTTGTTCTTCTGTGAAGGTTTAGGGATTTCTTCTATCTTTTCTTGTATTTCCTTTTTAGGAGCTATTTTGTTTTTCTGCTCCCTACTTTCATTTCTTTTGGGAGCCACCATTTCTTTTGGCTCTGGCTTTTTCTTTGATTCTTTTGATATTTTTGAGAGAAGCTAAGGCTGGATTTGTTACTCCTTTATGCCTTGGGGATTTGGCCCGTAATTGATACGTATCATGTTGCACTCCTCCTGATGATGAGGCCTGAACTCAAATTTCTCCTCTTTCCCATTGATATTGAAACGAATTTCTCCTGCTCCAACATCAATCTATGCCCCTGTCGTGCTCAAGAATGGCTGCCCAGGATAAGTGGTGTTTCCTTGGTGAGTTCCATGTTGAGAACCACAAAGTCAACTGGGACATAATACCCTCTGATTTTCATTGGGATATCTTGGGCAATCCCTGTCGGGTACTGAATTGAGGAGTCGGCCAGCTGGAGTGTCATGTTGGTAGGCTCCAAATGCGTGAAGTGCAGTCTATCAAAGACTGATTGGCATGACGCTCAAGCTTGTCCCAAGATCACATAATGCATGATTGAATTTCTCGGTACCAATGGAGCATGTGATTGTGGGGCACCCAGGGTCTTGCTTCTTCTCAGGAAGGTGGTTGAATATAGCTTCGCTACACTCCTCTGTCAGCTTGACCACCTCCGTGGATGGTAATGGTCGCTCGTTGTTGATGATGTCATTGATGTACTTGGCGTAGGAAGGTATGTGCAGGACATCCATGAGGGGGACGCTTACATGTGTATTCTCGACCATTTCCATGAAGCAGAGGAATTGTTCATCTCTGGCCTTCTTCTTCCTTCTTGTGGGGAAAGGCAGCATCATGGTGTCCACATAGTTTTCTAGAGTCGGCTCTTCCTCTGCAGGTTCTTCTTGAGGTTCTGTTAACTCAATAAGCACTTCCTCTTACTACCTTGATACTTTCCCTATCTTATTGTCAGGATGTGGTAGATCATGAGTGGTATTACCCCCTCTCGTGGTCACTGAATTAACATCTTCAATAGAGCATTCAGGTTGTTGCAAGATTTTAGCGGTAGCAGCAAGACGGGCAATCTAAGCTTCTATCTTTTTATTAAAACTTAATTGATCTTTAACAGATGAAGATAGAGTTTCAAGCTTAGTATTTATATTTTCAAACATCTTGTCATTAAAGAGAAGCTTTTTAGTAAGATTTTCATTTATTTTGGCTTGTCCTAAGACAAGGTCTTTCAATGAAGGTTGATTGGAATTGAAGCTCGAATTGAAATTGGAGTTGAAAGCATTACCTTGTGGGTGGTTCTGGTTATTCCACCCATTATTACCTTGTTGTAGGCAAAACCCATTGTTGATGAAGGAAGCTTCTTCCTAGATTTCAGGACAGTTATTCCTCGAATGGCCAACATCTCCACTTCACACATGATGTGTGAGTCTATGGCCTGGACAGTCTCTTCATTAACAAGTCTATTTTTGCGGTGAGAAAATCTATCTCCTTCATGGTATGCATGCCTCATTGAGTTTTTCTTTCTTCTCCCCAGCTTTGATTTGCCACAATCTTTTTGATTAGTGCAGTAGCATTCTTGATGGTGAGTGAGAGGAATGCGCCTCCATCAGCAGCATCAACGTGCCCTTTTGACATGGCCATGAGGCCCTCATAAAAATTCTAAAGCATGAGCCAATCATCCATCCCATGATGGGGACAGGCCCGGATATACTCCTGGAGCCTCTCCCAAGCTTTGAGGGTGGATTCGAGTGAAGTTTGTTGGAAGTTTGATAACTTTCCCCTCAGTGCATTGGTTCTGCTCATGGGGAAGAACATGGCGAGGAACACTATGGAACACTTGTCCCATGTATTGACAGCTTCCTTGTTCTAGTAGAACCATTGCTTTGCCTTCCCTGCAAGGGAGAAGGGAAACAAGCGAAGCTTGATGCTATCCTATGCGACATCCTTGATGATGATAGTGTCGCACAGCTAAAGGAAGTGTTGGAGGTGACCGTTTGCGTCCTCACTTAGCAAACCATGGAACTGGTTTGCCTGCACCATCACGAGGAGGCCACTACAGAGCTCAAAGTTTTCATACCCGACATTGACAGCGGGCCCGACAGGCATGTTGGCAACAGCGGGGGTGGAGTAATTGCGAAGTGACTTGGCCATGGTGGTAGTAGCGGATGGTGCGGGAATGACCGATTCATCTGCCGGTGGATTGGCAGAAGAAGAAATGTTACGGAACATGTTCTTCCTTAGGAGTGCCTCTAGGTTGTCGGTGAAGTTGTCCAGCAAGTCAAAATTGTTCATACACTATCTTGTTTTCATCCCAATAAATAGAGGAAGAAAACAACGAAGTTAGCCTACTTAAACTATGGCTACCAATGCTTATTATGCAATCAATATTTTTGCCAAGCAAGATATTTGCATTTAATTCCTTTTGCCCTCCCTGGCAATGGCGCCAGAAATGCTTGTTGTCATTTCTTAACGCCATCACAAAAGATAGACTAAAAGTCCATCCCCGGCAACGGCGCGAGAAATGCTTGTTGGCATATCTAATTATCATTACTTTAGAAAAGTAACTCTTGGCCTTAACGGCGCTGACCAAGTTATTGCATTTCTGGTAATAACAGTTAGAAATGCCTGATTGGCTTTCCTACCCGTCATTACTTACGAGTGCAATCCTGTAGCATGGCGCCAGTGGTTGCAACAAGAATTACGGTCCTAGGTAATGGTACTTAGGTACACCAATCATGATAGCTCAGTAACAAATTATAATAAATCTGCAAGCATACAGAACTATCATTGTAGCATTTCAACCTAGGAATTCCAGGGTGTCGAATTTATAATTTCCTGTAGGATGGCAGGATGTATGCATCTTTGGTATAAACAAGATTACTTATTGTGCAAAGGTTGGCTAGCGTACATAGGGGTAATATAACACCCTGATTTTGAACTTTAAATAGAGGAATTTCACTTCATTCTCTGTATAGATGCTTTACATTCATAGGCTAACTATAAATGTTTTACCAACTACTTTAGAAATATGTAGCACGTTAGAAACCATGCATTGTTGCATTCATGCTGCTGCATAGTTTTTAGTTGACTTGTTTGAGCTTGTTGTTTAATCTTTGCTTTGGTCTCTAGTTCCTAACATGCTCTAACGTGTCCCCTCTAACTCCTAAACTAACCAAACCTAGTCTAACTAGCCTAGGCCAGTCCCTAGTGGACCCTGGCCACCCCCAGCCTCTACTGGCCAAGTATGGCTAGCCTTGGCCAAGTATGGCCAGCCCTAACTGGCCATGGCCAGCACTGGCCAGCCGTGGCCAACTCAGTAGCAGCAACTGGCCATAGCGGCCAGCACTGGCCGCCAGCGACCGTAGGCCAGCCCGGCCAAGCGGAGCAGCCAGCCATCGCAGCAGGCCGCCAGCGGTAGCCCAGCAATTGCGGCCCGCGCGTGTCTTGGTTTGGCCCAGCAAGGGACAGCACCGCCCGCCAGTGTCAGCGCTACATCGCGTCGACGCCAGCAGCACGCGGCCCCGCCCACCATCACTGACAGGTGGGACGCATGAGGGTGGGGCCCATAACTACAGTGTCGTCTCCTACCCGGAGATGAACATCGAGCCAGACCCTGGCTCCGCTCACGTGCCCGCTCGCTCATGAACCGAGGCTCGCCGTGCGCTATAAAGCACATCGCGCTGCCTCGAGCCCGCCCCACCGCAACCCTAGCTGCCACCCGGTTTCGCCGAGCTAAGAAACCCAGCCGCCATAGTCGCCGAGCTTGTGCCGCCCATCGACTTCACCTTCGTCGCCGTCCACTGCTGAGGTGTGCCCACCCCGAGCATCACGTGGCCTCGAGGGTCATGATGCTGCCCTCTACAATCGTCATCTTCCTCTCCGCGTGCCGCTACGCGCCGCCGTGGGACCGCTTTCGCCGCCGTCGCGGTGTCGTGCCGCTCCCTCCTCGCCTCGCTGTGGCCGTGCCACTCACCAAGCATGTGAACACACGCGCAATACGCACGTGGCCTTGGCTTGGCCCCGCGTGCCCCGCAGCCCCGCAGCCATGAGGTCACCGCCGGCAACCATGGCCGAGGTCACCGGGGTCGACCCCGACCGCCGCTGGTCCACCATGGACCCGTGGACTCGGTCCACAGGGTCGGTCCACGACTGGTCCACTGGACCCGGCCGCTCCCGCATCGCCACGTGGCCATCAGCATGGTCAATGCCGCCGCCCACTGGCACTTTTGTAGAAAAGCCCCTGCTATTTTACTTATTTATGATCTAGTCCTTCGTAGTTCAAAAGTTTTTAGATTTGAGTCCTGCTTTCTGCAGTTTAGACCCTAGTCTTGTTTAGGCCATAACTTTCATGTTTTAACTCTGTTTTTAGCAAATTATACTTTTTGGAATCATCTTGACAAGTAAAATAGTTCTATGCTATTGTTTAATACTGTTATCACGTTTTGGTGTACTGCTCTAATTGAAGTACATTTGTTTTCATGCATTGCTCGTATGCGATGATTGTGGCGTATAGAGAACGAGACATGGGTGAATGAGGATCAGCAGGACCTGGGGGACTACATGCAGCAGGACATCAACCATGGAAAGTGCAGGCACCTTCGATCATATTGCGCCTATTCACTTTAATTAATACATTACATGTGTCTCAAATCAGCAAACCATAGGAATGACTAACCACTTTACCCAGATATCACCTATGGGGGTTTTAGTTGCTAGGTCATTAGGTTGCTAGTGCTCCACTCACCTTTCACCTTGTAATGAAGATAAAACTTGCTTCTTAATATGTTGGAGCCATGGGCTCTTGGTTTTGGCCGTTGGAGAAGTTGATGCTGTTCTGCATCATTGGTTGGTGGTGAAAGATGGGGAAAACGGATGCCAGAGGGCCTCTGTTGATGAGGGTATCCGTATCTCCTCCCCCTTAAGGTCCTGTTCGTGGAGCGACAACCTGGGACTTCTGTACATCTCCAGGCTAATGGGCACTGGCTTGGTCTATTAGTAGGGTCATCAGAGGAAGTTGGGTGGCTTACTGACGGGTACCATTAGCGATGGTGTGAAGGGTGTTACAAGTTCTAGCATGGGAGTTCTGGTTGATCCGTAGATCGGGGCGGTGGCTATGAGTACGTCTCTCATGTGCTTGGGACATCACGGATCGAGTTACCGCTACCTATGACCTTGCAAAAAGCCTCGTTGTGACCTCTGCTGGCCTATCTTCATAATGGGCTAAGAGGTTGGCCGCCTTAGGCAAAAACAGTAATCACAACCTGAAGTGGAGGTGTACACCTCTACGCAGAGTTTAAATCAATATATCTTCTGTGGTCACGGTCACGAGTGGGCGAGATCCTCACATGACTTAGCCAAATGGTTTAAGCTATTAAATCATGGTGATGTTGTTCAAGGTTGCTACCTCAGGTTTGAACGGGATGGCTATCCTGTGCTCCCTTTCAGATGGCTATCTCATGTTTAATGATATATGCTTATATCTATGATGTTAAATGACACTTTAATTATTACTTAAACCTTAACAAAGGGTTGGGTGTTTCAACCAAGTTGATTAGAGAATAGGCTGTAATAAGATAAGTCATAATTGCTACATTAAAAATGCTACCGTAGTCTACCTTTCAGTTGTACCTTCTTTTAGCCTTGCATGTCATTACTTTCTGCCTGTACTTGCTGAGTTTCGACATGGAACTCACCCTTGCTAATTCCCAAATAAAGGATGCTCAAGTGATGACTCAGATGGTGACCTCCCTGAGAACTATCCGGGATGTTAGATGTCGTGGTGCTGCCATCGACCATCCTGTGGCGAGATGGAGTCGCTACGTCTACGTCGTTTAGTTGCTTATCGCTTTGGATGATGTTATTTATAATGTTACGATGTAAACGCTACATTATTGTTTTATTTGAACACTGTGCTTTTTGGACCATGTAATTTGTCGTTCATGTGTGTAATTTAATCCTGGCCCACATAAGATTTTGCCTTGGGTTTAATCCATCAAAACCAGGGTGTGACAAAATGGTATCAGAGCCATGTTGACCGTTGGATCATGAAGCCTTAGTTAGAAATGGCCGTCTTAGGTTGACCTGTTATCAGTTATTGCATATCTCATCATTATTAGCAGGTTTCATTTAATATTCTATTTATTACCTTATCTTTGAGTTATTACTTTGCTTTTATCATTATGATCATTATATGCATGTCTCTATGCTATTTTTGTTTCACTACAAATACCACAGAATGCATGCTATTCTTACTTCATTTTATTGCTAGTTTTTATACCATTATCTCCAGATATCTATGCATGCGCTCTTCATATATATCGCCGTTGATCATAGACATGTTTATTCCTTTATCATGATCTATTAACTGTTTGCTGCATGTCTTTGATCTTTGCATTTTATTAGATGGTGCGCCAGCTTCTGACCTGCCGTAAGAGCTCCATTGGTTACTGTCATTCTTGGCGTCCCATAGAGTACCCGTTGACCAGACGCATGCACCACTATGAGTTTTGACCTAGCCAGCACCCTGACGACAATGTGATCCTCGGACTTGGGGGTCAGTACGTACAATGCCAGGCTCTAGTCCCACAGCATCAGGCAGAGGACCAGGATGGGCAGCAGGCACCCAACCCTGGTGCACTAGGAGGAGGACCTGGTATAGGAGGTCCAGGTGTAGGAGGCCCTGGAGCACCAGGTGCTGGAGGACCAGGAGGTCCAGGTGGACCAGGAGGGCCAGGAGGACCTGGCAGCCCTAGAGGTCCCGGAGGCCATGGAGTCCATGGAGTGTACTGGGCACACGACGATTGGATCATCACCCTCACTGTTCATGGCGATGGCGAGGACTTCTTCCATGCTCACCTGATGAGGCTTCTTCACCAGCTCTTCGGCCATCGGATGGTCGGAGTTGAGTACCGCAACGAGTTCTAGAGCCACCCTGTTTATGTGGACTTCTGGAGGGTTGGGTGCTATGTTGGGTGCCCTAACCCTACACTTCATGCTCTTCGAGTTACTTCAGTCCACGAGGCACCAGCAGACAGAGCTACACAGCTGGCAAGCATCACAGATGCAGCGTCAGGCCCTATTTTCTTATAGGGATCCATGAGGACACACGTTGCTACTACCCTTGCCGTACCCGTGGTCAGATTTCTACTAGAGTTGCTTCTACTGCTAGGGAGGACCCAAGGTTGTGTACCACCGTTCAGCTCATGGCGCAACTGAACACAGAGCTAAACATCACTCTCTTGGAGCTACGCCAGGTGCACCTACAGTTAGAGGAGGACCAGAGGAGGATTGCTCAGCTGGAGACGCAGATCACTAGAGTAGCGCCACCACCACCACCACAGTGGCCAGCACTGTCGCCAGCACATGACCACATCCCCTATGGAGCAGCTGGAGACTCTACTAGGATTGACTAGGATGTCCCTTTTATGTAATAGATAGTGCTACATTAACACGTTTAAACATTTAGCTTATCGAGTTCGTGGTTAGTCTAATGCGACTGTGCTTAGTGTGTGCTTTGCTTTATTGGTGTGAGAACTTGTTTATCATTATGAACCATGGATGATTTGCTTCTTTGTAATGATTGAGATAAGATGTGGGGTGATATCCACACTTAAAATATTTATATAATTTAAGACTATGTTTAGTTAATTTAGGGTTTAGGTCTCTATATATTGTGCTCTATCTCTCTTGTTGCTTCATCATATCAGTTATTCTGTCATAGCCTGCTATCACTTGTTCATATCAGCTATCAGTTTGGAGATTATATATTTGCTATCTATCAGTGATTGTGATATTTGAGGTTATGTCAGATGGTTCATTGATAAGAGAAGGCATTATGTTGTTGCAGTTATATTCATAATTTACCTTCAGCATAGTTATATATACTAAGACTACATATCCTTATACTCTATTATTATTTGCATCAGATGGTTAACACCAGGAGGACTCAGTCAGGCACTGCTGGTGCTAGTGGTACTGGTGGGAACAACCAGAACAACAACCAGAATCCTCCACCACCACCTCCTCCACCTACTGTGGAGCAAATGATGGCCATGCAGACTTAGATCATGCAGGGCATGTCCACCATGATGGCCATGATGCAGCAGAACATGGCGATGAACCAAGTCTAGAACCAGCACAATGATTAGAATGCTCCACCACCACCCAGGGACAGGCACAGTGAGTTCTTGAAGGGGCACCCACCTTTCTTCTCTCATTCCCATGACCCTCTTGTTGCTATGGATTGGGTGAATGATGTGGAGAAACAGCTGAAGATCGCTCAGTGCAATGATAGGGAGAAAGTTCTCTATGGTTCTGGTCAACTATAGGGAGCAGCCACTTCTTGGTGGGATTCATACCGCTTTGCTCATGCAGCTCCTGACACCATCACTTGGGCGTAGTTCACTAAGGCATTAAAGGAGTTCCATGTTCTGGCTGGATTGGTGAAGCTGAAGAAGAAGGAGTTTGCTGATCTGAAGCAAGGCTCCATGACTATTTGTGAGTACTGTGACAAGTTCATTGCTTTGTCTTACTATTCACCTAGGGATGTTGAGCAAGACCAAGATAAGTAGGATCATTTTCTGGGAGGGCTTAATGATGGACTCGCTTACATGGTGGCAAATGTCAAGTATTCCAACTTCCAGGAGATGGTTGATAGGGCCATTGTGCTTGGAGCATGCACAACAAGATGGAGGACAAGAAGAAGAAGAGGAAGGCTAATAAGTACCAAGATTAGGGAAATAGCAGCTGTCCTCACTTCAACAATTTCTAGAACTACCAACAACATTCTTCTTATCAGTATGGGAAGAATAATCAGGGACAACAAGGTGGTTAGCACTACAACAACACCAACAATGGTAGTAATCAAGTGCAGCGCCAGAATAATCAAGCCCCTCATCAGAACAATTAAGCTCCTCGCCAGAATGCTCCCAACAATGCACAAGTGAAGACCAACAACACTCCCAACAATGCTTGCTTCAAGTGTGGGCAACTGAGACATTACGCAATTGCTTGCCCCCAAAAACAGAAGTCCCAGAGCTATGGGAAGGTGAACCACTTCAAAATGGAGACTACTGAAGAAGCTACAGATGTGGTGCTTGGTATGTTTCTTGTTGATTCTCATCCAGCTTTAGTTTTGTTTGATATAAGCACATCACATTCATTCATTGGTAGTCATTTTTATTCGTAGACATAGCATTGCCACACAACTTATGCCTAGTGCTATGAGTGTTAAACCACTTGGGGGAAATATGGCTACAAATGTTTGGTGTCTTGATGTGAAGGTCAACTTAAGGGGGGTAGAATTTCTTGCTAGACCCATAGTGCTTGAGTCCGAAGGTCTTGATCTTATTCTAGGAATGAGTTGGTTAAACAAGTGGAAGGCAAATATTAAATGTTCAGAAAGGATAGTGAGCTTGACTGCACCTATAGGAGATGTAGTAGATGTTGTGATTTTCTTGTCATCCAAAAATCAGGGAATAGTGAATCATCTCAGTGGTGAGCCATTAGGGAACATCAGAGTCATCAATGAGTTTCTAGATGTCTTTCCAAAGGATTTGCTAGGTATGCCACCTGAATGAGAGATTGAGTTTTTCATCAATTTGTTACCTGGTACTGCACCCATAGCTAAAAGACCTTATAGAATGGCTGTTAATGAACTAGAAGAACTTAAGTCACAACATAGAGAATTATAGTCTAAGGGTTACATTCGGCCTAGTTAGTCACCATGGGGAGCCCCAGTAATCTTTGTAGAAAAGAAAGATGGAACACAGAGGATGTGCGTAGATTATAGATCCTTGAATGAGGTGACTGTTATGAATAAGTACCCCTTAACTAGAATTGAGGATCTATTTGACCAATTGAAGGGAGCTAGTGTCTTTTCTAAGATAGACTTGAGATCCGATTATCATCAGTTGAGAATTAGACCTAGTGATATTCCAAAGACCGCTTTCACCACAAGATATGGTCTTTATGAGTATACAGTGATGTCTTTTGGGTTGACCAATGCTCCAGCTTACTTTATGTACATGATGAATAAAGTTTTTATGGAGTATCTTGATAAGTTTGTGGTTGTCTTCATCGATGATATTCTGATTTATTCCAAGAATGAGGAAGAACATGAAGAGCATCTCAGATTGGTGTTGCAGAAGCTGAGGGAACATCAGCTTTATGCGATGTTCAGTAAGTGTCAATTCTAGTTGAAGGAAGTTCCTTTTCTTGGGCATGTTATCTCCTAGGATGGAGTCACAGTTAGTCTTAAGAATGTTGCAGATGTGCTTAAGTGGAGTCCACCTCAGAATGTCAATGATATCAGGAGTTTTTTAGAAATGGCTGGATACAACAGGAGGTTTATTGATGGGTTCTCTACCATAGCTAAACCAATGACTGCTTTGCTAGAGAAGGATGAACCATTCTAGTGGATTTAGTAGTGTCAGGCCAACTTTGAGGAATTGAAGAGGAGGTTGACAACAGCACCAATGTTTGCTTTGCCAGATATGACAAAGGACTTCTTCATTTATTGTGATGCCTCTAGACATGGTTTGGGTTGTGTGTTGATGCAAGAGGGTAAGGTCATTGCTTATGCCTCTTGACAATTGAAGAAACATGAATTGAACTATCTAATTCATGATCTAAAATTGGTAGCTATAGTGCATTCATTGAAGATCTAGAGACATTATGTTCTTGGTCATAAGTGTAACATTTATGCAGATCACAAGAGCTTGAAGTATATATTCACTTAGAAGGACTTGAACTTGAGGCAGAGAAGATGGTTAGAATTAATCAATGATTTTGATATAGAGATTCTCTACCATCCTGGTAAAGCTAATGTAGTAGCAGATGCTTTGAGTCAGAAGAGTCAGCTAAACATGTTAGAAGTGAAAGAGTTACCTCAAGGGTTGCTCACTGAATTCGAGTATCTCAATTTGGGGTTTGTTGCTAACACTCAGTGAGCCTCTATAGATGTGGAACCAACACTTGAACAAGAAATCAGGAAGGGCCAAAAAACTGATGAGAAACTTCTGGAGATTATTAAGTTGGTTAGTGAAGATAGAGCCCCAGGATTTAGTGTTGATGAAGAAGGGACACTCTGGTATAAGCACAAACTCGTTGTGCCTGAGATTCAGAAGATCAAGGATACTATTCTTAAGGAGTGTCATGAGTCAGCTTATTCCATTCACCCTGGAGGTACTAAGATGTACCAGGATCCAAAGGAGCACTATTGGTGGAAAGGTATGAAGAGAGACATCGGGGAGTATGTTGCCTTGTGTGACACTTGTCATAGAGTAAAGGCACAACATCAAAGGCCAGCAGGATTGTTGCAACCATTGAGGATACCTAAATGGAAGTGGGACGAAATTAATATGGACTTCATTGTGGGTTTGCCTCGAACTCAGAGAGGTTTTGATTCTATTTGGGTAATTGTAGATCGTTTGACCAAGGTTGCTCATTTCATACCTGTGAAGACTACTTACAGTGGAGCACAACTAGATGAGAAGTATATGGCTCGAATTGTGTGTGCTCATGGAGTTCCTAAGAGGATCATCTCGGATAGAGGTACACAGTTTACATCAAAATTCTAGGAAAAGTTACATGAAGCTTTGGGAACTGAGTTAAGGTTTAGTTCAGCTTATCATCTGCAATCAGATGGTCAGACAGAGAGGGTTAATCAGATTCTCGAAGATATGTTGAGGACCTACGCCCTAGAATCTAGTGATAGTTGGGACAACAATTTACCTTATGCTAAATTCTCCTACAACAATAGTTAACAGGCCAGTCTCAAGATGTCTCCTTTTGAAGCATTGTATGGACGAAAGTGTAGAACACCCTTGTTTTGGAATCAAGCAGGGGAAAGACAAGTTTTTGGTCCTAATGCTTTGAAGATAGTAGAAGAGCAAGTTCAAGTAGTTTGGCATAATCTGAAAGTAGCTTAATCATAACAGAAGAGTCATGCAGATGTCCGTCAAAGAGAGCTTTAGTTTAAAGTACGTGATTGTGTCTATCTTAAGGTGTCTCCAATGAGGAATCTCAAGAGGTTTAAGGTCAAGGGAAAGTTAGCTCCTAGGTACATTGGTCCTTTCAAGATTTTGGAAAGGAAAGGAGAAGTAGCTTACCAACTAGAGTTGCCAACTCACCTATCCAATGTGCATAATGTGTTTCATGTCTCTCAGTTCAAGAATTATTTGAGAGTCGCAAGGGAAGAGTTGCCTGCAAAAGAAGTGGATTTGCAGAAAGACTTGACTTATGATGAGAGTCCATCCAAGATTTTAGAGATAGCCGAGAGAGTCACCAGAAGTAAGGTTGTCAAGTGGTGTAAAGTACAATGGAAGTATCACTCAGATGACGAGGCTACTTGGGAAAAGGAAGAAGATCTAAGAGCAGAATATCCAGAATTGTTTCCTGAATCTTCTAATCTCGAGGACGAGATTCTTTTAAGGGGGGTAGGTTTATAACACCCTGATTTTGAACTTTAAATAGTAAACAAATTTGACTTCATTCTCTGCATAGATGCTTTACATTCATAGGCTAACTATAAATATTTTACAAACTACTTTAAAAATAGGTAGCACGTTAGAAACCATGCATTATTGCATTCATGCTGCTGCATAGTTTTTGGTTGACTTGTTTGAGCTTGTTGTTTAATCTTTGCTTTGGTCTCTAGTTCCTAACATGCTCTAACGTGTCCCCTCTAACTCCTAAACTAACCAAACCTAGTCTAACTAGCCTAGGCCAGTCCCTAGTGGACCCTGGCCACCCCCAGCCTCTACTGGCCAAGTATGGCTAGCCTTGGCCAATTATTACCAGCCCTAACCGACCATGGCCAGCACTGGCCAGCCATGGCCAAATCAGCAGCAGTAGCTGGCCACAGTGGCCAGCACTAGCCGCCAGCAGCCGCAGGCCAGCTCGGCCAAGGGGAGTAGCCAGCCAGCGCAGCAGGCCGCAAGCGGTAGCCCAGCAACTGCGGCCCGCGCGCACCTTGGGCTGGTCCAACAAGGGGCCACGAGCCAGCCTGTGTCAGCATTGCGTTGCACCCACGCTCGCCGCTAATGTCAGTAGCATGCGGCCCTGCCCACCGTCGCAGATAGGTGGGACCCACGAGGGTGGGGCCCATAACTACATGTCGTCTCCTACCCGGAGGCGGACACCGAGCCTAACCCCGGCTCCGCCCGTGCGCCCGCCCACTCAAGAACCGAGGTTCGCTACGTGCTATAAAGCGCATTGCACTGCCTCAAGCCTACCCCTCCGCAACCCTAGCTAGCACCCGGTTTCGCCGAGCCGCGAAACCCTAGCCGCTATAGCCACCGAGCTCACGCCGTGTCGACTTCGCCTTCGCCGCCGCTCGCCGCTGAGGTGAGCCCATGCCTGAGCTTCGCATGACCTTGAGGGTCATGATGCTTCCCTCTACGGTCATCGTCTTCCTCTCCGCGTGCCGATGCACACCGCCGTGGGACCGCCGCCGCCGCCATCATGGTGTCACGCCGCTTCGGCCTCGCCCTGTCATGGCCGTGCCACTCACCGAGCGCGCGTACACACGCGCAATGCCCGCGTGGCCTTGGCTTGGCCCCGCATGCCCCACAGCACCGCAGCCGCGAGGTCACCGTCGGCGACCATGGCCAAGGTCGCCGGGGTCGACGCCGACTGCCGTTGATCCACCGTGGACCCGTGGACTCGGTCCACGGGGTCGGTCCACGGCTGGTCCATTGGACCCGGCCGCTCCCGCGCTGCCGCGTGGCCGTTAGTGCGGTCAATGACACTTTTATAGAAAATCCTCTGCTGTTTTACTTATTTACAATCTAGTCCTTCATAGTATAAAAGTATTTAGATTTGAGTACTATTTTCTGCAGTTTAGACCCTAGTCTTGTTTAGGCCATAACTTTCATGTTTTAACTCCGTTTTTAGCAAACTTATACTTTTTAGAATTTTCTCGAGGAGTAGAATAGTTTTATGCTATTGTTTGCTACTGTTATCATGTGTTTGGTGTACTACTCTAATTGAAGTATATTTGTTTGCATGCATTGCTCGTGTGCGATGATTGTGGCGTATAGAGAACGAGACGTGGGTGAACGAGGATCAGCAGGATCTGGGGGATTACGTGCAGTAGGACTACGTTCACCTTGTAATGAAGATAAAACTTGCTTCTTAATATGTTGGAGCTGTGGGGTCTTGGCTTCGGCCATTGGAGAAGTTGATGATGTTTCACATCATTGGTTGGCGGTGAAAGGTGGGGGAAACGGATGCTAGAGGGTCTCGTGTTGATGAGGGTATCCATATCTCCTCCCCCTTAAGGTCCTGTTCATGGAGCGATAACCTAGGACTTCCATACATCTCTAGTCTAATGGGCACTGGCTTGGTCTATTAGCAGGATCATCATAGGAAGTTGGGTGGCTTACCGACGGGTACCATAGCAATTGTGTGAAGGGTGTTACAAGTGCTAACATGGGAGTTCTGGTTGATCCATAGATGATTACATCTCTCATGTGCTTGGGACATCACGGATCAAGTTATCGCTGCCTATGACCCTACGAAAAGCCTCGTTGTGACCTCTGCTATCCTATCTTGGTAATGGGCTAAGAGGTTGGCTGCCTCAGGCAAAAAAATAATCACAAACTGGAGTAAAAGTATACACCTCTGCGCAGAGTTTAAATCGATATATCATCCGTGCTCATAGTCATGAGCAGCCTAGATCCTCACATGACTTAGTCAAATGGTTTAAGCTGTTAAATCATGGTGATGTTGTTCAAGGTTGCTACCTCGGGTTTGAACGGGATGGCTATCCTGTGCTCCCTTTAAGATGGCTATCTCATGTTTAATGATATATGCTTATATCTATGTTGTTAAATGACACTTTAATTGTTACTTGAACCTTAACAAAGGGTTGGGTGTTTCAACCAAGTTAATTAGAGAATAGGCTGTAATAAGATAAGTCATAATTGCTACATTAAAAATGCTACCACAGTCTACCTTTCAGTTGTATCTTGTTTTAGCCTTGCATGTCATTACTTTGTGCCTGTACTTGCTAAGTTTTGACATGGAACTCACCCTTGCTAATTCCCAAATAAAGGATGCTCAAGTGATGACTCGGATGGTGACCTCCCTAAAAACTATCCGGGATGTTAGGCATCGTGATGCTGCTATCGACCATCCTATGATGTGATGGAGTCGCTACGTCTACGTCGTTTAGTTGATTATCGCTCTGGATGATGTTATCTATATTCTGCTTTACTCTAATGACAGTTATGTAATAATGTTATGATGTTAACATTACATTATTGTTTTATTCGAACATTGTGCTTTTTAGACCATGTAATTTGTCATTCATGTGTGTAATTTGATCCTGGCGCACATGAGCTTTTGCCTTGGTTTTAATCCTTCGAAACTAGGGTCTGACAGGTAAATCATAGTTCAAGATAGTGGACACATATTTGAGCCAACCTCAAGGATAAAAGAGAAATAAAGAATAAAAAATGAACTAAGTGAGTAGGCATTGGTCAAATACAGCTATGCAAAGAATAGTAATAAATCATCTAACTAGTATGTCTAGTATTAGGACTAAGTCTAGGATGATAGAGAGATCCCTGCAACTAGTCTGCTAGCCGATAGAGACTTTACGAACTCCTACTCGATACTCGAATGTGGGGGAATGCAAGGGATGGACAGGGCTGTCACTACCTGCCCACCTACCCCTCTATACGTAGATCACCGACATATCCACCGATCTCCGCATACTCGAGCACCACGCATGTGTACTTAGAAACAACTCCTAGCCCCCCAGGACCCCAACTATATGGATTGATAGGCTAGGTTAAGAGCAACCATGAAGGCACGATGAACCATCACCTCATCCCTAGTTCTTCCTCTATTCATACTAATTCGATGAATGATGAAGAACGGTGATGAACATATCAAGAACGTGACATAAAAACTATATGCTAGTTCATAAATCATGATCATAACATGAACAAGACTATACTCTAGTTCATATGCATTGTTGTATAATGATGAGAACTTGCACATGGAGGAAAACTAAATTGTATTCATACCAAGATGTTCTTCTTCCTCCAAGGAGAAAAGCTCTCCTTGATAGCTTTTGCCTTGCTCACAAACTACTAATTCTACTCTAAGAAATACAAGTGAGAGGTGTGAGGTGAGTGGCTCCAAATGAATGTGTGTGTGAGAATGAGGGAGCACCCTCTATTTATAGCCCAAGGTGGTCAGTTTTGACTTCCATAAATATGGAAGGAGGTGAAACCGACGTCAAGATATCGCCTATGAACTGCCTACAGAAGATGGGCACGAGGAGACCCAGCCAGGGGGACGGCCGGTCCCGGGGGTGGCCGGTCCCCTGGTGGGGCCTGCTAGCCACTGCCTTCACGTGGTCGGTTCCTCTCTGGGCCTGGACCTCTCCTGCGGTTACGATCAGGCCCAGGTATGAAGTGAAGGTGGGCTCCTTTGTTATTCTTGATTGCGCATTCTCTGAATTCGTATTCTGCTTTTGCGCTTTCTTATTCGCATCGTGTAATTCCACTTGTTTCCATTGAATATTATGCAAAAACATGAACATTAGGGGTACAAGTGGAATTCCATTAATAACATATGCATATGTGTTAAAGTATGATTATTTCTCTCCTTTTGGGTATAAATTGGCAGTAAAAAATGATCTGTAAGCACCGCCAACAGCATGACTTCAAGGATCACTATGCCTCTGAGGAGCTCCAAACACTTAGCATGAGGAATAAGCAGAACTCGGAGAAATTGGATAATCCTCATCATTGCGGATCCCGTGGATATGTGTAATACCCAATTTTAAGAACAAAACTAGATATATACTATATGTGAGTCTCTGAAGACAAATCTCACAAATAGCTACAATTAAGGGTAGTATCAGTAAACAATGCTTAATAAGTAACATACATAGTAAAAGAAAAATATACCCTTAGTAGAATTCAATGGAAAGACACTCCGATCTTCAGGTGTAGACTCACTCCACTGGATCCAAACTGACTGGTTGACAATAAGCCTACCACTCCTCCTGAGGTGTGGGGTGAATAGCAAGACTGAGTCCATGTCGAACTCCACAAATATAGCAAAGGTAGTCTAATCTCATAACCACATGATCAAGCGTAAATGAATAATGAATTGTACATAAACAAAGTTAAATGAATATAAAATTCCCTCAGTTTTTTGGGCCGCCCGTGTCCGTGGGCACGGCTAGTATACCAGTTTAATAAACTCTATGCAGATGTGTACACTTTCACAGTGAGCCATGATTTTCCCTTTCGCTCGAGGTGGCCAACCTCCCACAACCAAGGAAGGCTAGAAGGGTTCACTATAAAGCCTTTCAAAGATTTCTCTAACAAGTTAGGGCCGCTAAGGTTTCCCCACGAATAAGCATGAGCCCTCCTCCAAGAGGTGATTAACAAATAGAAAAATAAACTAAAGTACACCGTCTTGGTAGGCCGAGATCATATAAGTAAGAGCCCCTCTTGCGCCGTTTCGAGTAACCTCTAACAAGCTAGAAAAGTTTCTCATACTTGACTAAGAAAAGAGCCATATAGCCCTCATCATAAATTTAGTTATATCATCATAAATTTATATAATCATGCATATGAATTAGAGTATAGTCTTGTTCATGTTATGATCATGATATATGAACTAGCATATAGTTTATGTGTCATGTTCTTGACTTGTTCATCACCGTTCTTCATCATTCATTGAGTTGGTATGAATAGAGGAAGAACTAGGGATAAGGTGATGGCTCATCGTGCCTTCATGGTTGCTCTTAACCTAGCCTGTGAATCTGAAGGGTTGGGGTTCGCGAGGGTTAGGAGTTGTTTCCAATTACAAGGGCATGGTGCCCGCGTATGCGGGGATCGTTGGATATGTCGGTGCCCTACGGATAGAGGGGTTGGTGGGCAGGTAGTGACAGCCCTGTTCATCCCTTGCATTCCTCCACGTTCGGGTATCGAGTAGGAGTTCGTAAAGTCTCTATCGGCTGGCAGACCAGCTGCAGGGATCTCCCTATCATCCCAGACTTAGTCCTAATGCTAGACATACTAATTGGATGTTTACTAACAATTCTTTACATAATTATATTCATCGATCAATGCCTGGTCTAGTTAGTTATATTCTTTTGTGCTTTACTTCTCTTTTATCCTTGAGGTTGGCCCAAATGTGTGTCCACTGTCTTTAAACCATGATTTATCCCTGTTTATGCTATGTCTACCTATGAACAATAAGTAATCATGTTTGTACCAACGCTCGATGCATATTGCCCTCCTACGGGAAATTATAAATAACGATACCCTTGAATACTCACGGGTGAAATGCTACAATGATAGTTCTATGCGCTTACAGATTTATTGTAATTTCTTACTGAGCTATCATGATTGGTGTACCTAAGTACAATTACCTAAGGACTGTAATTCCTGTTGCTCCCACCGGCGCTGTGCTACAGGATTGTACTCGTATGTAATGACGGTTAGGAAGGCCAATCAGGCATTTCTAACTATTATTACTAAAAATACAATACCTTGGTCAGCACCGTTAAGGCCGAGCGTTACTTTTCTAAAGTAATTATAATTAGATATGCCAACAAGCATTTTTGACAATGTTGCCAGGGATGGGCTTTTAGTCTATCTTTTGTAACGACGTTAAGAAACGCCAACAAGCATTTTCTGGCGCCGTTGCCGGAGATGGGCTTTTAGTCTATCTTTTGTAACAATGTTAAGAAATGCCAACAATGCCGCAGGTGCCAGCCATGGGCTCTATCTATCTCTATGCTTTACCAATGCAGAAGTTAGAGATGTATACGTTGCTTCATCCAACTTCCATCGTCGGCCATGGCTGTACCATGCATGCCCTCCATGCTTCAGTTGTTAGCTTTGCTTATTAGTTTTGATGACATCACTTCTAGCTTGATGACATCATCACTGTGTTTTCTTGGCATTTCTCTTTAGAAAAATAAATCGGCAAATACAATGAAAATACATATATCTTCAATCATTTTGAGCCGTCCGTTTTCAAATCAACGCTCCAAATTAGAAGATATCCCTTCACCCACCTTTTTGTTAAAGAGACCCTAAGTTTTTCCTATATCCAAACTTCACTTCCCAGCTGCTTCAAAATCTAATTTTGATTTATTTAATTTCGAAAGTCATTCTCAATATTTACAGATTTGCCATTGACAAAACTCCGATTTGATCCGTACAAATTAGACTCGTAATGACATAATCTATGTGTTAATGACACTATAAAACATGTTTTTAACTTTTAATATTTGAGCTCATATTTAATATATTATTTTATTAAAATAAAACTTGTTTAAATAATAACTTCTCTGTTTTAGATCCGATTAGAGTGCCTTTTGTGTCTGAGTGTTCATAGCAATGTGTAGATTAGTTTTCAAACCATTTTATTGTTTGGTGTATTGTTCTAATTTATTTTATTTGTTTGCTTCATGTATGATTGCCTGGATGCTTGTTTGGTGTTCTACGATCATGTCCAGTCAGTGAGCGTTGCGTTGGTGATTTAAAAGAAGTTGGAGACAGAGAAGCAATTCTATGAAGTTTTAGGATTTGAAGAAGGATCTAATCTTAAGGCAAGTATAGCTTAGGTTTTCTTTCTGTGACCATGATCTTGAGTTTGATTAATGAAATGTGATATAACTAAATTTATGATGAATGTTATCCAAGGTGTTCGGTTTCGGCGTCAATAAATATGGAAGGAGGCAAAAATGACGTGGGAATACCGGCTACGAACCGCCTGTAGAAGTTGGGCCCGAGGGGACTCAGCCAGGGGGGCGGCCAGTCCCGAGGGCGGCCAGTCCCCTGGTGGGGCCCGCTGGCCACCGCCTTCGCATGGTCAGTTCCTCTCTAGGCGTGGATCTTGTTGGTGGTCCTTAACTGTTATTTTACACCACCAATTAAAGACCAAAAGGGGTGAATTATATATTTACATACACATATACATTAACCTAAGTCCACGTGTAGTTGGGGAAATATTATTTTGTAGGAATATACAAATAATTACAAGAATTCCACTCCAGAAATCCACTTTCCAGAAAGCGTAAAATCAAGGGATTGGGAAGAAGTCCACCTCAGGACAGAAACGGGCCAAGTACACCACATGGGCATGGTCCAGGCCCATTCCACAACCGACCAACCAAAGTCGGTCAGGGGGAGGTGCCAGCCAGGGGTGCGCGCCCCTGGCCTGGCACGCGCCCATGCCAGGTGGCCAACTGGGCCCATCCTTGGCAAGGCGGTTCCTGCCTTCCATCTGAGGCTCAGATGGTTGTGCATTTGATGAGAATGCCCCTGAACCACCTTCAGCCACCTATAAGAAGAGAAGGAGAGCACACCCCTAAACACACACCATTTGGAGCACTCTACCTCTCTCTACATTTGTTCTTTAGCTTAGTAGTAGTTGTTGGAGCAAGCTAGAAGATAGCAAGGAGGGCTTGTCTCCTGGGAAGCAAAGCTACTCTTGGTAATATTTCTATGGAGAGTTCTTCCCTATTCAAGTTCTCTACACTTATATACATTATTGCATGTGAACTAGAGTATAGTCTTGAGCATGATATATTCAATGATTATGAACTAGACTATAGTCCATATGAGAATTGTTCATCTTTCTCATACATGTTATTCATCATTCATATGATATGCAAGAATGGTGATGATGATAGGAATAGGGTAATGGTTTGATGTACCTTCGGGTTTGCCTATGTCCTAGCTCGGCCATCCGGAGGGTGGTAGTCCTGGGGGTTGTAGGTGTCCGGATGCGAGGGGGCCTTCAGATATGATGATATGCAACGGTTGAGGGGTAGGCGACGGGGAGTGACCTAGTCC
The DNA here is from genome assembly GCA_023333625.1 of Bothriochloa decipiens. Classification (NCBI taxonomy): domain Eukaryota; kingdom Viridiplantae; phylum Streptophyta; class Magnoliopsida; order Poales; family Poaceae; genus Bothriochloa; species Bothriochloa decipiens. Next base: position 56,647,572 of record CM041633.1, on the reverse strand, counting down.
TATTCGTCCTGCATAATCCCCCACGTTCGTATGTCATGTAGGAGTTCATAAATGTCTCATCGGCTGATAGATCAGCTACCGAGATCTCCCTGTTACCTTAGACCCTGACTTGTTGCTTGACCTGTGTATCATGTGGCTCAGCTATTCAATGCATATGTATAAGATGTACCTGCTCCATGTAGTTTGTTCTTTTATTCTTTCATTCATTTATTCTTTATTTTATATTTATCCTTATGGAAGATCCAAGTGTGTGTCCACTATCTATCCTTATGATTATCACTTACCTCTGCATAGCAATTAACCTCACTTTAATGATACGAAGTCATAACATTTCTATGCTAGAGGTACCTGTACCCGCCTTCCTTTGGGAAAATATAAATATCGATACCCTGATAATACTTTTGGGTGAAATGCTATAATGCTAGATCCGTGCTCTTGCGGATATTTCTAAAAGGTTAAGATCTATCACATGGCAATCCTTACTTCGTTGCTACTGAATCAATTCTAGTAGAGATGTTAAGACCTGCCTACACCAAGGCATTTTTGGCGTGACCATCAGAGATGGGTTCCCTACCTGTCTTTTGGTGTTCGCGCTAAGAAACGCCAACAAGCATTTCTGGCGTCGTTGCCGGGGAGGGTATTGGTATAGTTAACTCTAGCATGAGAAAGAAAATAATATATATATGACTTCATTAGAAACGGCCATTGTCTATGCAGGCTAACTTTTATGTTTTCTCCTGTTGTGGATGAAAACAGGATAGTGTATGACTGGTTTCTCTCTACCAGAAAACTTTGTCAGCAACCCAGAGGCACTAAAAGGAAGAACTGGTCTCATGCCACTTCTTCTCTTGCCACTCTGCGGACAGAAGAACCAATCAACACTGCACCTTTTGCACTAAGAGAGAAGGCCCAAAACTCACTCCGTGATTTATCCACCTTGACTGTTGCCAATGTGCCCACCGGGCCCACTGTCAACATTGGGGACAAGAACTTTCAACTTTGGACCGGGCTAATCACTATGGTGCAGGTGGGCCCATTTTGTGGGCTGCCCAACGAGGATGCCAACGCTCATCTATAGCATTTCCTGGAGCTATGTGACATGATCATTATCAAGGACGTCGCACCTGACGTCATCAGGCTCCTTTTGTTTCCCTTCTCCATGGTGGGGAAGGAGAAACAGTGGTTCTACAAGGACAAGGAAGCTATCAACACGTGGAGCAAATGCTCCACAGCATTCCTCGCTAAGTTCTTCCCCATGGGCAAAACCAATGTCCTGAGGGAAAGAATCACCAACTTCAAGCAGATAATAATGAAACCCATACCGGAGGCATGGAAGAGGCTACAAGAGTATATTTAGGCTTGCCCCCACCACGGCATGAAGAACCGGTTGGGGCTCCAGAACTTCTACAATGGGTTAACACCCATGTCGAAGGGGCACCTCGATGCCGATGCTGGTGGCGCGCATTCTATCACTTAGCATCGATAACGCTACGGTGTTGATTAATAAGATGGTGGAGAACAAAGCTTGGGGGAAGAAAGAGCCCCCGCTAAATCACAAAAAGGCATGCATACTGTAAAGGAGACAGATATGCTTGCCGTAAAAATAGACCTCCTACTCAAGAAGATTGATGAACGTGCCATCAGAGATACATCTAGCACCATCAACGCCACAGACACTCGCATGACATACGAGGTATGTGGTAATGTTAGCCACTTAGGCAATGATTTCCCCGAGACCCATGAAGATGCTGCATATATCAACAACGGGTATCGCCAACAAGGAGGCAACAATGGCTGGAACAGCCATTCACTCCCTCCATTCCAAGGTAATTCAAACTACCAATCTAATTACAATTCGAATCAGCCTTCTTTGAAAGATCTTGTTCTAGGCCAGTGAAGATAAACGAAAACCTTATCAAAAAGTTGCTTAATAATGATAAAATCTTGGAAAACATAAATACAAAGATAGAGGGTTTATCTTTTGCAATCAAGAACCAGCTGAACTTTAAAAAAAATGATAGAAACCTAGTTAGCTCAGGTAGCTGCCACTGTTCCTGCTGCTCCTACTACTCAGCCTATAAGTTTAGTTGAAAATGTAAATTCGGTGATCACGAGGGGTGGTAAGACCACTCGTGATCCACCAAACCCTAACCATGCAGCAGGTAAGCGGAAAGCCAGACAAGAAGAGCAACCTTCATCCTCTGCAGTGCAGGAAGATATAGAGGAAAGGTCAGCACCACTTGAATACACAGATACAAGTTACCTGTCATTCCCACAAGGACATGAAAGCAGGCTACGGACGAGCAGTTCATGTGATTTGTTGAGATGTTAGAGAAGGTGCTTATAAGTGTCCCACTAATGGATGCCTTACATGTACCTTCATACTCTAAGTATATCAAAGACATCATCAACAACAAGCGACCCCTGCCAACCACAAAAGTGGTGAAGCTAACAGAGGAGTGTAGCGTAGCTATACTCAATCGCCTACCCAAGAAAAAGAAAGATCCAGGAGATCCCACTATCACATGCTCAATTGGGACACAACAGTTCAACCATGCTCTCTGTGATCTTGGGGCTAGCGTCAATGTCATGCCCAAAAAAGTCTTGGACAGGTTAAACTATACCAGCTTGGCACCAACAACCATGACATTGCAGCTGGCCGATTCATCTATCCATTACCCAGCAGGGATCGCAAAAGATATTCCAGTGAAGATCAGGGGGTACTTTGTGCCAGTTGATTTTGTGGTGCTCGACATGGAGTTAACCAAAGAGATGCCACTCATCCTTGGATGGCCATTCCTGAGAATTGTGGGAGCTCAAATTGATGTTGGAGTAGGAGAAATCCGCTTTAGCATCAATGGAAAAGAAGAGAAATTTGAGTTCAGGCCCCGCAGGCAGGAAGAGTGCAACATGATCCACATCATATATGGGTCAATGATCAAGGAATCAAGGAAGTGGAAATACAACTACAAGTTGCAAATCTAGTCCCTAGAATCAAAAATGAAAGAAAACAAAAGCTGGAGCAAAAGAAAAAGGAAGCTCCTCAAAAGACTAGAGAGCAAGAGATTATCATAACTCTTGCACAACAAAAAAGGGAGACTCCAACCCAGACTAAGGAACAGAAAAGGAGGAGAATCTCTTCTTCCCAAAAGAAGAGGGAAGAGAGAAATAAAGCCATTAGTCAGAACAGGATGGCAAAGGAGGAGCAAAAGAACAAAACAGTCCTCCCAATTAAACAAGAAAAGTAGTTGTTGCCCATGATAAAAAGCAAAAATAGAAAAATAAGGCTCCTTCGCAGAAAAAGAAGGAAGAAAAGGGCAAAAATGTTCCTTAGAAAAAGGAAGCTAAGCAGGAGGAGCTCCCCATACCATTAAAGAAGGTGCGGCATAAGCAGAAACAATCTACACCAAGACTTGTTGCACCGCCGAAGAACAACAAGATGGTATGGAGGCCCAAACAGGTACAACCGTCTACTTCTCCCAAGACAGGAGTACCATCATCAATTAGCCAATGAATGGGAGGAAGTCCTGCTCAACGTACTCAAAAAGGTGAGCCCTGACCGCCAGGTAAACCGGTAAGTTATCCTTTACCTTCCCTTAAAAAAATTAATATATTTATATATATTTTAGTTTATCTTCTTCAATAAAAATATTTAGCTTAAGGGAGTGGTGATTGATCCATCACAACCTTATAGGCTTTATAACGCAAACATGTTGTTCGGGTTAATGAGTCTATTATGACCAAGCTAAGAATTCCTTAGCCTGATCATAGAGCTAAGCATAACAAAAATAATTTCTTCCAAAATAAAACAAAATAAAAGCTGCCTTGTGTTTCTACCCTGGACCATGAGCTCCGGGCTAGCTTGGGGGAGGACCCCCACTCAGGTATCTTCATTGCATATTTAATTTTTTGTAACCTTATTTTTCTTTTTTGTATGTTTAAATTCCAGCAATCATACATATAAAAAAATGCTAAAAAGAACAAAAATATTTATTCCATTCTATATATATGTGCTATGCAAATATCTAGTTCAACCCTTGTTGAGATGATGAATAGTTGCTCTGTCTTGTGTTTCATCTATACCCATGTTATAATCGAGCTGTCTCTAAGATTTGGGTTTATCAGCTAATAATGTCTCATCTTAAAAACTTGGACTAGTTGGTTGCATATGCTTGATTTTGTCTAAGTTATTGTCTGATATGATATGGTGCCATGGGCTTCGCTATGACTTTGTTCTGAGTGAAACTCGACATCCAAAGCTTTATTTTCAAAAAAAATCAAAAATAATAGTTCCTCAATGATTATGAAATACCTACCAAGGCCATATGACATGTTTCAATGCAAAAACTTTAGTCATATGCTGCTTGCGGAATGTTGAGTTGGGTCAAATTGTTGTGACTTTAGTGAGATTAGGGTCATATGCCCATGATTGAGTTTCACATGCACCCACCAAATAAAGCTGACTCTCACCCTGAGAAGTTGTGCACAACATGCACCCCTCCATCCACCAAAAATACGCCAACTCTTACCATGCGAGTTGCGCTCCATTTTTTGTCCACCAAATAAAAATGCCGACTCTTACACTGAGAGCCGCGCATTCCTCATACAAAACTTTACTCCCTGCATTCTCCATCATGACATCTCTCCATTCAAAAATTCTTCATATGCCAATAAAGGATATGGGCTATGCTAAAAAAACCATGCCAAGGGGCATGAGAGAATAAACGGAAAAGAAAATTCCAAAATACCCATTCAAAAAAATGATGATGATCTTATAGCCCATATTCCCCCAATAGTTCCATTCCATCAATTAAAAGAGAGTCATGATGCATGGAGTACCAAAAAATTTAGAATAAGGATTCCACCATCATCATATTCCACACACTTGCACATCTCAATCAAAGTGTATGACCTGTATCTCCTTGTAGTTCGGTTTTTGACCCAGCAATATATGTAATGCAAGTATGCCACCTTTATACCTGCCCAAAACTCCACTCATCGGCCTTAGTGGTAGGATATGCAAGGAAACACTACATTGGTGAGGTAATCATACACACTAAGTGATCAAGAGAATCATTGGAGGAACTCACTTTTCTTTGCAAAAACTTGCAAAAACCTCTGGAAAGATGGTTGATCTTGGGATGAATGATAAGCAATGCTTGTTGATCTATTCTATCCTACAATCACCCAAGACCTGAAATAGCTAAAAAGCCCCATCAGTTTTGAGATAATAATAGGATGGATAGCATGCTTATTTATTCAAACTAAAGTTGAAAACTTTGTTATAACCTTGGTAAATTTGAAATATGATCGGCATCACAGCAACTCCTGATCAAAAAAACCAAAGCCCAGCTTTGCTCGGGATGAGCAAAGGGTAAGCTTGGGGGATCTTGTTGGTGGTCCTTAACTATTATTTTACACCACCAATTAAAGGGTAAGCAAGGGGCGAATTATATATTATTTTACACCGCCAATTAAATGGTAAGCAAAGGGTAAGCAAGGGGCGAATTTTATATTTACATACACATATACATTTGCTATTAACCCAATTCCACTTGTACTTGGAGAAATATTATTTTGCAGGACTATAAAAATAAGTACAAGAATTCCACTCAAAAAATACGCTTTCTAGAAAGCGTAAAATCAAGGGATTGGGAAGAAGTCCACCTCGGGACAGAAACGGGCTGAGTACACCACATGGGCACAGTCCAGGCCCACTCCACAACCGACCGACCAAAATTGGTCAGGGGGAGGTGCCAACCAGGGGTGCGCGCCCCTGGCCAGGCGCGCGCCCGTGCCACGTGGCCAATCAGGCCCATCCTTGGCAAGGCGGTTCCTGCCTTCCATCTGAGGCTCAGGTGGTTGTGCACTTGATGAGAATGCTCCCGAACCACCTTCAACCACCTATAAGAAGAGGAGGAGAGCACACCCCTACACACACCATTTGGAGCACTCTACCTCTCTCTATACATTTGTTCTTTAGCTTAGTAGTAGTTGTTGGAGCAAGGCTAGAAGCTAGCAAGGAGGGCTTGTCTCCTGGGAAGCAAAGCTACTCTTAGTAATATTTCTATGGAGAGTTCTTCCCTATTCAAGTTCTCTACACTTATATACATTATCGCCTGTGAACTAGAGTATAGTCTTGAGCATGATATATTCAATGATCATGAACTAGACTATAGCCCATATGAAAATTGTTCATCTTGCTATACATATTCTTCATCATTCATATGACATGCAAGAATGGTGATGATGATTGGAATAGGGTAATGGTTTGATGTACCTTCAGGTTTGCCTATGTCATAGCTCATCCATCCAGAGGTTGGGAGTCCTGGGGGATGTAGGTAGTTCCTTAGTATACGGGCATGGTGTCTGGATGTGAGGGGGCCTTTGGATATGATGGCATGCTCCGGTTGAGGGTTAGGCAGTGGGGAATGACCTAGTCCCATCCGTCCTTCATAATCCCCCACGTTTGTATGACATGTAGGAGTTTGTAAATGTCTCGATCGGCTGATAGATCTGCTATTGGGATCTCCCTGTTACCTTAGACCCTGACTTGTTGCTTGACCTTTGTATCATGTGACTCAGCTATTCAATGCATATGTATAAGATGTACCTTCTCCATGTAGTTTGTTCTTTTATTCTTTCATTCGTTTATTCTTTATTTTATGTTTATCCTTATGGTAGATCCAAGTGTGTGTCCACTATCTATCCTTATGATTATCACTTACCCCTGCATAGCAATTAGCCTCACTTCGATGATATGAAGTCATAACAGTTCTATGCTAGAAGTACCTATACCCGTCTTCCTTTGGGAAGATATAAATAACGATACCCTGATAATACTTCTGGGTGAAATGCTACAATGATAAATCCATGCGCTTGTGGATATTTCTAAAAGGTTAAGATCTATCACATGGAAATCCTTACATCATTGCTAGAGAATCAATTCTAGTAGCGATGTTAAGACCTTCCTACACCAAGGCATTTCTGCCTACACCAAGGAACTATGCCTACACCTGTCTTTTGGTGTTCGCTCTAAGAAATGCCAACAGACCTCTCCTACGGTTATGATCAGGCCCAGGTATGGAGTAAAGGTGGGCTCCTTTGTCATCCATGATTGTGCATTCTCTGAATTCGTATTCTGCTTCTGCACTTTCTTATTCATGTAGCATAATTCCACTTGTTTCCATTGAATATCCTCCAAAAACATGAACACTAGGGGTACAAGTGGAATTCCATTAATAGCATATGCATATGTGTTAAATTATGATTATTTCTCTCCTTTTGGACATAAATTGGTGGTAAAAAAAGATCCATAATCGTCACCAACAAGTCCCCCAAGCTTAACCTTTTCTCATGCTGAGCAAATAGCTAAGTATGGTGGTTGACCAGGAGTTGCTACAATGTCGATATAATTCACAAGTGCCATTGTTGGTGGTCCTTAGAGACTATTTTCTACTGCCAAAATATTACTAAAATAACAAGTAGGTAGGGCTTTATGACTAACATTTCTACAAGTTTTGGTGCACACTTGACTTGCAGGTCCAACACATGGAAATGCACAAAAACCATAAAGAAAACGCATTTTAGAAATTATATTCAGAAAAGGCGCATACCCAGGAAGTAGAGAAAGTGCACCTTAGCATCATACTAGACTCAATCGTAACCACAGGGGAGGTCCAGGACCAAAATCAAACTGACCACCAAAAGGCGGTGGCCTAGAGGGCCCACTAAGGGACCAGTTTCCCCCAGGACCGGCCGCCCCTGCTGACGCAACTCGGGCCCATCTTTCACTAGCGGTTCGATGGCGGTATCCTATAGGCGGTTTCACCTTCTTCCATGTTTACCTCAGCTGAAACCATCCTATGAAGCTATAAAAGAGAGCACCCTCTCCCCCCATCAAAAGCATGATACAATAGAGGATAAAAAGGAGAGGTGCCACATTTTTCCATTAGCTTAGCTTCTAGCTAGACTAGATTAGGGTTTGTGAGAGAGAGGGAAAGAGTTGGAGAAGTAGAGAAAAGTCAAAGCAGTTCTACCCTCAGGTGGACGAAGTGCCGGACTTGTCGGCTCTCGCTCCAACTTGTACCTCTATGATCATCTTGCTGCTTGAAGTAAGAAGTTCATGCTCCACTTTGGTTTTGATTCATTAAGTGAGTTACTTTTGTTACACTACTTGTTTGTGGGATCGTCGTTCATTCTTTGGATGAGTGCTCTAATAGAGGACTCCTAATAGAGATGGATGTTCCTGGACAATGCTAGAGTAGTAGTCACCTGCATAGATGTGGTATCTAGGTAGGAGTCTACCTTCGTATGCTGCGTGTTCCACGGGTAGAGGGGTAGACAGATAGGTAGTGATAGCCCTATTCATTCATACCAGCATTTCCCCATGTCCAAACATAGAGTAGAGCTAGAAACTGACATCGCTTGGCAGATCAAGTGCCTCAGTGCCCGAAGCAAGTAAATAGCAGAAAAGTTATGATCACTTTGCATTTCTATCCTTAGTGAAACCTCTCTGCCCATGTTATCCCTCCTATCTTTTCTAGGGTCAACTAGCCAAGAGTCTACTAACATAGACCATTCCTTTGGGAAAATACGATACCCCGAATACTTTCGGATGAAGTGCTACAACGGTACTTTCGTGCGCTTGTAGACTTTTTTGCTGACGCTAAGAAGCACCAACAAGCATTTCTGGTGCCGTTGCCAGGGAACGGTTGTCGTTTTTAGTCTCCCAACCTAGTTGCCTGTGTATCTTTTATTTTTTTCTTTTCTTTTCCTTTATTCTTTTGTTCCAATAGAGCAGCCCACCATTTTCAACCTTTCTACTCCCAAGGGCGAGTTCGCTGAACCTCCAAAATCCGCAAAGCCAATCACAGCTTTGAGCTACAATCTACGCCTAGCATTTAAAGTTAAGGTTCGGGAACAAACCTTCTTAGGGTTAGATTACGAAAACCCATATCACCACCTAAGGGAGTTTGAGCAGCTCTGTGCATGCTAACCATTGTGGGTATGTCACATGAAACATTGCGGTGGAAACTATTTCCTTTCTCTCTTGATGAGAGAGTGAAACAATGGTACGCCCACAACGTAGGAAAGGTAACTGCTGATTGGGAAGAACTGCGAAACAAATTTTGTATAGCATTCTTCCCTATATCCTGAATCGCTGCCCTGCATCAAGAGATCCTCAACTTCTGATAGCAAGAGAAGGAGTCCATAGGTGCAGCTTAGGATAGATTCTTGATTTTGACGAGATCTGGCTCAGACTTGTCTATTCCCAACCATGTGCTTTTACAGCACTTCTGGTTAGGGCTTAGCAAGGAATCTGCCCTACATCATGACATAGTCACTGGAGGATCATTCATGCACAAAACCACTGTTGAAGGAGAAGCCCTTCTAGATCGCATTCTAGAGAACACTCCTCCGCTAGAACCCCTCCGAGTAGAACCTGAGCTATGGCATGAGGAAGTCTCTTTAGTTGAGGCCGAATTAATAGTATCATCAGAGACACCCTCGCCCAAACCAGAAGATCTGATGGAAGGTTTCCAACCTTTAGATCTTTCATACTTTGAGGATGATTTTTTTGATGATTATGGAAATGTCTCGAAGTATGCATGCAGAAGAAACCCCCAAACCCGTGTCACTCCTGATCTAAACCAAGACTATTTAAAATAGTCCCTCAAGGAGCTGACAGCCATTATGAGTAGCGAATGGACAAACGAGGGGGAATTTTCATCTGAAGCAATTCAGATTCACTCCCCTTCATGACCCATCCATTGCAAAATCCAAAGGGATTGGGTGGAAATGTTGTATAACCCCATTGTAGGAGAAAACATTATGTCCACATCTTTTGCTTGCACTCATCTAAGTGACAAGCAAATTGCTCCTACAACCTTAGCTCTGAGAAATAGCTCACATTCCCATCAGCTAGGGTTAGGGTTGGTTTGCAACATCAATATTCAGCATGAAGATGTCGTCTTGACTTTAGACTTTCACATCTTTGATGACGTAAACTTTGGTGGGCTAATTGAGCATCCCCTAGAGAAATTTCTCTTTGATGCACCTAGCACAGGGGAGTAGAACGTAAAGCTAGGGAGAAATACTTTTTTTGTACCTTTCACTCGAGCCAAAAACTCGATGTCAGGATCTCTCCCCTATCCTAACTCACCCAAGGAGGTCATGTTTGTTTTACCTTTTGAATCACCTGAGTCGTCCTTAGAGAAAGATGCAAACTTCTTTGCAGAAGAAGAAGAGGACTTAGGAGTAACTCTTAATCTTCCTAAGGAGGAAGTACCGACTCTACCTCCAGTTGAGCTAAAAACCCTGCCCGATGGACTACGTTATGTCTTTCTAAATGACAACAAGAACACTCCTGTCATCATTAGTGACAAGCTTGCAGATAAGGAGACATCTAATCTCATTGCTATTTTAGAAAACATAAATTGGTCTTTGGGTATTCATTGCAAGATCCTAAGGGGATTAGTCCAATGTTTTGCACCCATCCGTATCCCTATTGACCCTACAAGCACGCCTTCACGAGAACCACAGTGTAGGCTCAATAATGTGATGCGGGAAGTCATGAAGAAGGAAGTCCTCAAACTTCTTCACACTAGGATCATTTATCCCATACCACACAGTGACTAGGTTAGTCCCGTCCAAGTGGTTCCCAAGAAAGGAGGAATGACAGTAGTTGAGAACACCAAAAATGAGCTCATCCCACAACGTACCGTCATGGAATGGAGGATGTGCATTGATTATAGAAAACTCAATGCAGTAACAAAGAAGGATCATTTCCCATTGCCCTTCATTGACGAAATGTTAGAGCGACTAGCGAAACATTCTTTCTTTTGTTTCCTTGATGGGTATTCTGGTTATCACCCAATCCCCATCCATCCTGATGATCAGAGCAAAATGACCTTTGCATGCCCGTATGGAATGTATGCTTACAAAAGAATGTCGTTTGGGCTTTGCAATGCACCCACTTTGTTCTAGCGTTGCATGATGTCCATCTTCTCAGATATGATCGAGGAGATCATGGAAGTTTTCATGGATGATTTTTTGGTCTATGGAAAAACTTTTGATCATTATATCAAGAATTTGAACAAGGTTTTACAGAGATGCAAAGAGAAGGACCTAGTACTTAATTGGGAAAAGTGCCACTTTATGGTCCGAGGAGGCATCATTCTTAGACACCTTGTGTCTGAGAGGGGAATAGAGGTAGATAAAGCAAAGATAGAAGTTATTGAACAACTACCTCCCCCAGTGAATGTAAAGGGGATCCATAGCTTTCTAGGCCATGCTGGGTTCTACAGGCGGTTTATCAAAGACTTTTCACAAATCATTAGACCCCTCACTAGCCTGTTAGCAAAGGACATACCTTTTGAGTTCACGGATGAGTGCTTAAAGGCTTTAGAAACCAAGAAAGCACTCATCTCAACGCCCATCATCCAACCCCCAGATTGGACACTACCTTTCGAGATCATGTGTGATGCTAGTGACTATGTTGTTGGTGCAGTCCTTGGCCAAACCAAAGACAAAAAGCATCATGCGATCAAGTACGCTAGCAAGACTCTGATAGCAGCTCAGCTGAATTATGGCTCAACAAAGAAAGAGCTCCTTGCAGTAGTTTTTGCCATTGATAAGTTTAGATCTTACTTAGTAGGAGCAAAGATAATTGTTGACATTGGTCAAGCTGCTTTAAAATACCTGCTCACTAAGAAAGATGCTAAACCTCGCTTGATTCGCTGGATCCTTTTATTGCAAGAATTTGATCTTGAAATTAAATATAAAAAAGGAGTAGAAAATATATTGTTGACCATCTTTCGTGTATGCAAGTCACTAACATGCAGGAATGAGAAATCAATGACTTCTTACATGATGACATGCTCCTCATGGTCACCGACACAAACCCATGGTATGAGAACATTGTGAATTACATGGTTTTAGGATATGTACCACTAGGTGAGACCAGAAAGAAGCTGGAATATGAAAGCAGACATCACCTGTGGGATGATCCTTACCTGTACTAGGTTTGTGCCAATAGATTATTGAGAAGATGTATTCGAACAGCAGAAGGATTACAAATCATTGAGAAGTATCATGCAGCACCATACAGAGGCCATTATGGAGCCTTCCGCACACAAGCTAAAATCTGGCAGTGCGGGTTCTATTGGCCAATGATGTAAAGACACCAAAAGATTCATCCAGAGATGTCAGAAGTGCCAGCGGCAAGGCATTATCAACTCCCGCAATGCCCTGCCCCTCCATTTCAACCTCCAAATAGAAGTTTTTGAGGTCTGGGGCATTGACTTCATGGGACCATTCTAGAAGTCTGGAGATTGTGAGCACATCCTTCTTGCTATTGACTACATATCAAAGTGGGTCGAAGCATTACCCTGCTGAGCAGCAGATGCAAAACATGCAAGAAAAATATTCCATGAAGTGATCTTTCCCCGTTTTGGAAAACCAAGGATGGTAATAAGTGACGGGGGCTCACACTTCATTAACAAAACATTTAGAGCATTCTTGCAAGAGCTGGGTGCCAGGCACAATATAGCTACTCCCTATCAACCCTAGACCAGCGGACAAGCTGAGACTTTAAACAAGAAAATCAAGAACATCCTTTAGAAGATAGTAAATGAGATGAGGAAAGGATGGAAAACAAGCTACCTAATGCACTCTAGGCATACAGGATAGCTTATAAAACCCCCATCAAGATGTCACCCTACCAGCTGGTTTATGGAAAAAGTTGCCACTTGCCTGTTGAGCTTGAACACAGAGCTCACTGGGCAATCAAAACCTAGAACATGGACATCAAGATGGTTGATAGGAACAGGCAGAAACAAATCACAGAACTAGAAGAATGGAGAGAGAAGGCCTACGAAAGTGCCAAACTCTATAAGGAAAGAACAAAGAGATGGTATGATCGAAGAATCAAGCCCAAAGAATTCAGATCAGGTGACAAAGTTCTGCTCTTCAATTCAAGGGTCAAGCTATTCGAAAAAGGAAAGCTCAGAAGCAAATGGGATGGACCGTACACCATCATCAATGTGTCATCTCGTGGCGCAATAACTATTGAAGACGACGATGACAACATTTACAAGGTAAACAGTCAGCACCTTAAGGTATTCCTTGAACCCGAACCGCATTACATTGATGAAATAAAATTAATATCCTTTAAAGAGTTTACAAAAAACCTCTAAAAATATTTTTCTTTTAATAAGTAACTATGTTTCTTCTATAAAGAAAATAAAATATTTTTCATGTTTTCACAAGTATTAGTGTTGCATTTATGATATGTCAAAAATGCCCTTATGATCCTTCCTTTTCTACACCTAAATCTCTTTGATCATAGGAATATTATCTCATAAATGCATGATAGTGTGATCTTAAACATATAGTCATGAATATCACTCATATCCTAAAGTCAATCACACACACACTATTATAATGATACACTACACATCAAACACGATCGTAACCACAATAGCAATCTACACAATCATTTTAATATCTGGCAAAAAGATGGAGGCTGACAGGTGGGTCTAGGGGACCGGCCACCCTTGGGGTCGACCGCCCCCTTTTCCACCTATTTTTTCCAGTATCTCTTTGATACCTCGAGCATCATGTCTTTGGTTACAATCCTATTGTTTCCTTAACAGAGAGCACGGTAGAACCTATATAAACCCCCCAAGGCCTCTCCTCTCCTCACACCAACCATTTCTCTTCTCCCACTTGTAAGGCTTGCTAGCTCTCCTATCTCAAAGTGCTGACCATTTCGAGCTACGCTCTCTCGCTGATCAATGCCCCTAGCTCCATAGCAAACTTAGACATAGCACCCTACCAAGAGAGCTCCTTTGCGAGGGATGAAGCCCGTGCTGTGGTGGAGAAGCCACTCGCCATTCTGTCGCCTCCAAGCCATGACTTTAGTGACAACTCAAGCTTGAAGTCAATGGCACATTCACGTGCACCCGAAGGTGGCGCCAAGAAGAAGGACGCCGCTGCCCGTCCTACCACCGATGCTCTCGGCCTCAAGAGAAAGACCCCTAGTAGCAGCAGCTTAGTAAACGCACCTCCGTTATGCCTCCCTCCTCCAGCATGCCAACTTCCTCGCCTCCCGCTAAGACTAATCGCTCGTATACTGTGGTAGGAGTGCACAAACCCGATGGAGGGTACGGCAAGGGTCTCATGCGCAAGGGTGATAAGGCGGCTAGCAAGCCCCCACCCTCTGCCAAGGAGTCTAAAACCTCAGGTGCCCCACTCAGAATTAGGAGGTTAAGAAAAATCATTAGAGGGAAGCCTAAGGGTTTCTTTAGCGATAGTGAGGATGAGAAGCCTCCTAAAGGGCCGACCATCGCCTCACTTAGCACTAGCAACAAGAGCACACGACCAAATGTTGACAAGGCACAAAACCGCATAGCCGAGGCACATCTTAGCTTGAAGGGACTTAGAGATGAGTTAGATGAGATGTGTCGTGGCTATGGAGATCAGTTGCGCAGGATCGCTAAAGCAGCCGGAGTCAAGCACGTTCTCTAGAGGCATTTTAAAATGCTCCTGCTGCACGAATAAATAGGCACACATTTCTCTTTCATGCTTTTATTTCCAATCATTTTCTTTCATTGTAATGTGCCTATTTGAATTCATCGATGGAATAAAAGTTTTATCTCTATATATTTTGTATACTTGTTTTCTCCATATACTTTGTGACTAACCAAGACAGGAAAGAAAACAAGTGTTGGGGAAACTCTCCAACTCGACTGCACACAAACAAAAATCAAATCCGGTTTGTGCAAATCTCTCCCTCTCATTTCAAAGAATTCAAATAAAAATGTTAAAATGATTTCTCATACTCCATCAAACATGTCTTCCTACACTTTAAATGTTTTGCATACTTCTTATTCCTCGCTAATATTCCTAAAGATTTATGAACACTATTTTAGGACCCCATTTTATCTAAGTGATTTCTGAATGAGATATAGTAGGATGACATGATTCTTGGTTAAATCATTGCAAAGTACCTGGGATTTATTTCAAAAAGTTTAAAAAGGCTTATTCCTTGAATGATATACATTTCCCTACCATGGCCATATATGATCTTTCATGACAAAAACCTTCCACATATGCCTCTTACTTTGTGTTGAGTTTGGTCAAGTTTTGTGACCCTTGTTGAGATAAGTTTCATGCTCCCAAGATCAGAATTCACACACACACACACCAAATAAAGCCAACTCTAACCCTGAGAGTTGCGCACAATATGCACCCATCCATCTACCAAAAACACGCCAACTCTTACCCTGAGAGTTGCACTCCTTTTTTCCACCCGATAAAAAATGTCGACTCTTACCCCAAGAGTCGCACATTCCTTATGCAAAAATTTACACCTTGCATTCGCCATCATGACGTCTTCCCATTCAAAAGTTCTTCATATGCTGATAAAAGATATGGGCTATGTTAAAAAAACCATGCCAAGGGGCATGAGAGAATAAACAGGAAAGAAAATTCTAAATAACCGTTCAAGAAAAATGATCTATTAGCCCATATCCCTCCAAAAAAGTTTCATTCCATCCAATAAAAGAGAGTCACGATGCATGGAGTATCAAAAAAATTCAGAATTAGGATTCCATCATCTTTTCCACACACATGCTAAATTCTGATCTAGGAGTATGACGCTCCCTCCGGTGTGGTCCAGGGTTTGACTTAACAACACATGCAAGGTAAGTGTGCCTTTAGTATTCCTACCTAAGCTCTAGATAAATCTTTTTAGGAGTAGGAAGATCAAAGTGAAGGCAATCCCCCTTTATGCCTTGGTAAGGAATCACCTACAAATATGAGTGACTTGAGAGAATCATTCAAGGAACAATACCTATCTTTATTTTTAGAAATCTTGCAAAAACCCAAGTTTCTAAGCATGAGAGAGCGAGAAAATTTGAATCCAGGCTATTCCATTTTTCAATTACTCTATGATTCTTTGGTAGACACCACAAAGTTCATAAGTCTAGGTGAAGCTTGGAATAATCTGTATGCAAATATTTTGAATAAGGAAGATGAGCCCATTTTGTCCTTTGCACTTTACTCGAGGACGAGTAAAGGACCAAATGTGGGGGAGTTGTTGGCGGTCCTTAGAGACTATTTTCTGCCAGCAAAATATTACTAAAATAACAAGTAGGTAGGGCTTTATGACTAACATTTCCACAAGTTTTGGTGCACACTTGACTTGTAGGTCCAGCACATGGAAATGCACAAAAACCATAAAGAAAGTGCATTTTAGAAATCATATTCATAAAAGGTGCAAACCCAAGAAGTAGAGGAAGCCCACCTCAGCATCATACTGGACCCGATCATAACCACAGGGGACGTCCAGGCCCAAAATCAAACCGACCACCAGAAGGCGGTGGCCTAGATGGCCCATCGGGACCCGCCGCCCCCAGGACCGGCCACCCCCTACTGACGCAACTTGGGCCCATCTTTCTCTGGTGGTTTGATGGTGATATCCTATAGGCGGTTTCACCTCCTTTCATATTTACCTCAACCGAAACCATCCTATGAAGCTATTAAAGAGAGCACCCTCTCCCCCCATCAAAAGCATGATACAATAGAGGAGAAAAAGGAGAGGTGCCACATTTTTCCAATAGCTTAGCTTCTAGCTAGACTAGATTAGGGTTTGTGAGAAAGAGGGAAAGAGTTGGAGAAGTAGAGCGAAGTCAAAACAGTTTTACCCTCGGGTAGACAAAGTGTCAGACTCGTCGACTCTCGCTCCAACTTGTACCTCTACGATCATCTTGCTACTTGAAGTAAGAAGTTCGTGCTCCACTTTGGTTTTGATTCATTAAGTGAGTTACATTTGTTACACTACTTGTTTGTGGGATTGTCGTTCGTCCTTTGGATGGGTGCTCTAGTAGAGGACTCCTGATAGAGACAGATGTACCTGGCCAATGCTACAGTAGTAGTCACCTGCATAGACGTGATGTCTAGGTAGGAGTCTACCTTCGTATGATGCGTGTCCCATGGGTAGAAGGGTAGATGGATAGGTAGTGATAGCCCTATTCATTCGTACCAACATTCCCCCATGTCTGGACACGGAGTAGTGCTAGAAACTGACATCGCTTGTCAGACTAAGTGCCTCAGTGCCCGAAGCAAGTAAGTAGTGGGAAAGTATCATCAGTTAGCGTTTCTATCCTTAGTGAGACCTCTCTGCCCAAGTTATCCCTCCTCTCTTTTCTAGGTTCATCTAGCCAAGAGTCTAATAACATAGACCATTCCATTGGGAAAATACGATACCTGAATACTTCCGGGTGAAGTGCTACAATGGTACTTTCATGCGCTTGCGAACTTTTCTGCTGACGTTAAGAAGCGCCAACAGCCATGCCTATAACAAGGCATTCTTTCACAATTTAAATATGTTGGCTATATTATCCATCCCTTACCTTGATTGCTCATGGGGCTTGTAGCTTTTCCAAGTTCTTGGGCGGTTGCAAGACAGAATGGTTATAACAGAATCACTAGTCATTCATTCTTTGACAGACCCTATTCGGAGGTTTTGTAAGTTTTTGCAAAATAAAATAAGTTCCTCAAGTGATTGTCTCGATTGCTCAATATGTATGATTATCTCACCAAAGGAATTGAAGTATTTCCTTTTTATCCTACCTCTAAGCTGAGAGTGGAGTTTTGGGCAGGTACAAAAGTGGGTGTACTTGCATCACCTGTATTGCCAAGTCAAAAACCGAACCACAAGGAGATACAAGTCATACACTTTGATTGAGACATGCAAGTGTGTGGAATATGATGATGGTGGAATCCTAATTCTAAATATTTATGGTAGTCTATGCGTCATGACTACCTTTTATTTGATGGAATAAAACTTTTTTGGAGAGGTATGGGCTATCATCATATTCATTTTTTTGAACGGGTACTTGAAACTTTTTCTTTCCCGTTGCATGCCCTTTGGCATTTTTTAGCATAGCCCATATCCTTTATTGGTGCATGAAAGTGTTTTTGGAGGGATGTCATGATGGAAAATGCAGGTAGCACTTTTATGTAAGGAATGCATGGCTCTCAGGGTAAGAGATGACATTTTTATTTGGTGGATGGATGGGTGAATGTTGTGCGCAACTCTCAGGGTGAGAATTGGCTTTATAGGTGGGTGCATGTGAATCTCAATCATGGGTATATGACCATAATCTCACTAAGGTCACAACAATTTGACCCAACTCAAAGTTCCACAAGCAGCATATAAATATAGATTTTGTGAAATTGAAGCATATCATATGGCTTTGGTGGGTATTTCATAATCATTGAGGAACTTTTTGATTTTAAGCTTTTTGAAAAGAAAACTCTAGATGTCAAGTTTCTCTTAGAACAAAGTCAGAGCAAACTCTATTTTTACCATATCATATCCCGCAATAACTTAGAAAAGGATCATGCATTTGCAACCCACAAGACTTCAATTTTTTAGGATCAGACATGTTTAGCCAACAAAATTAAATCTTGAGGAATACTAAGTTATAACTTAGGCACAGATGATTTATAAATAGAACAACTATTCATTATTTCAGCATGAGAGAAACTAGCACATCTTAAAACATATGAGAGTGGAATAATATATATTTTTTTGTGTTATATTTTTTGTATTATATTTTTTAGGAAAATAAACTTGCAGTATTTAAAATGCAGACATAAAAAATCCATGTGTAGAAAATAAAATGCAGGAATTATAAGATACATGTTACCTCTCCGGGGCTCCTCCCCCAAGCTAGCTCAAGGCCTCGGTCCAGGGAAGTGTCCCATGGAATGGAGGTAGGCCATCTGTGCCTCGTGCCATCATTGGTTAGCATCTTCGAGGTCCATGATGATGAGGACATGACACCTATGGATATACCAGTGGAGGCTAAAGATAAGGTGAGCTCATTCTTATATGTGCATAGTGATTTTTGGTACAACTCATTTGGTTCCACATGTATATGGTTTTATTTGAGTGTAGGTACAAATGTGTCTCAAAGTGCAAACTCATCAAAATCCAACAGTCGGTTCGTCGGCAGCACGATAGTGCTTCATTGGGAAGGCCATAACTCATCCGTCCGGAGTGCGAATGAGGTCAATGAGCACTTGATGAAAAGCTTGTTTGATAGGCTTTCAAATAGGTCTGGTCCCATCTTCATATCACGTTGGCAAGACTGTCAAAAGAACAAGACACTCCATCGCTATTTCTATAGGGAGCTACGTCGTTGTGATGGGCTTGTTATCCATCATTGGGACCCTGGCCCAAGTGGAAGCACACCCCAAAGAGTTAAAGAACACATCAAGGAAGCCCTTAGACGTCCTCCACCTTGGCCACCACCTTTGGAGGTCAGCATGGGCGTCCAAGCCAAGTTGGAGGCCCAATACATGTCAAGTTCGAGTCCATCTCGGGCTCCAGGACCAGTCAGCACTAAAACAGTCGCCCAGGCCACATACGGACTCAGAATTAGACGTTCTTGTACTCTAAAGAAAGATAACGAGAAGACCTTTCCAATGAATCTTGTTGGAGGCCCAAATTCATCAGGAGTCATCGGAAATCGTCAAAACAGTTTGACGTCCAGAATCTGTCAGGGCGCTGTGTCGCCGTCTTTTGGGCCGTTTGGGCCTTGTATTGTGTCGGGGCTGCGTATGGACGTGAGTAGGGGTCCTTGGATGCCCCTTAGGCTATATTATGAACAGCCACCACCTACGTTAGGGTTTGGGGTTTTGCTTTAGATTAATCTGTCTTTGAACAGTCACCGTTATCGGTTTGTGAAACCCCACTTTGTGATCTTAATCATATATCTGCAGTTTATCCCAATATTTGAGCTGCGTACTTTTGAGTTCTTGCTTGTGTTCTTCGATTCGCAGGCAGGGATTAGCCTTCTTGGTGAGGTTAACCGGTTGGTGACACGGTTGATAACCAGAGGAGACGTGGTGCTAAGGTTGCAGGTTCGGGTCTTTGTGATCTGAAGCCGGATCGGTGTGTCGTGCTCCACCAAATCGTTGTTTATCTTGAACTGACGGAAGATCGGGACCCTAGTTCCCATTACATGAAGTGCTGCTGGTACTGCTGGTGCCACTAGGTGGAGGTCTGGATGTGTGCATTGAGCGTACCTTGGATCTTCCTGTTCTAGAGTTCCAATCCTCCCATGCGTGTGTTGAGGACCTCTAATGTGACTAGCTGTGGGCGAATCAAGGGTGGCATGCCTTTCGATCCTGAGGAATGTCCTTTCTTGTGCCACCCTGATCCTCCTACCTCATCTAGATGACGAATGTATCCTATACCGTGTCCATATCCGGGGGTGAATCCGGGTGGGACCATGCAATCTCTTGTGTCACGTTGGGCATGGGTGGTGGTAGTACTAGCTGTGTGGGTGCCTCACCCTGTACTCTCCTCTGCGCTGACCTACAGGAAATAGAGCTCCTACATGCCTCCTCCCTCTCAACGAGGTCGAAGGTGAGAGATGGGGAATTATACAAGGTGAGTTCTGGGTTAGGCAACGAAATGTCATTTGTATATCCTAGAAAATAAAATACCAATCTATTCCCTGATTCATCATGTCTTAGAATGTGAGCTTGCCTCGAATAATATTCATTAATCATAATTCAAGGGGTAGGAAGATAAACAATATTGTGCGCGGAGAGGGGATCAACACTAGTAGCAAGCCATTCAATGAGAGAAGTGCACATAACAGGAGTTGAAACCTTAAAAGTATTTAACCAATGCTTAATAATTTCTTGCACAGGGGCAACTTTAATCTCTTTAAGCATGGCATAAAGCAACTTCAATGTTGGTATTTCTTAACGTATGCTAAGAATCCACAAGCGTATGGAAGTACCATTGTAGCCTTCACCTAGAGATATTTAGGGTATCGTATTTTCCACAGGAAATGGAGGTGTTTCTCCTAGCTAGTTCGCCCAAGGAACACCACAAGGGTAGAGATAGAAAGGGGATAGAGATGGATTCCCATAGCTTTAGGGTCCCAAGGATAGCATCGCAATACTCCAACCTGCTTACATCAGGCACCAGAGCGTGCCTGGTTTGCCAAGCGATATCGGCCTGTTGCTCTACGCCGCACCCGAACGTGGGGGATTACAAAGGATGGATGGGACTAGGTCACTCCCCGCCGCCTACCCCTCAACCGTGGGATGAAAGGCAAATGAAGGTAGCCCCTAGCCTAGACACCACGTCTATGCTAGCGACTACTACTCTAGTGTCGTACAGGGTGATCTGTCTTTATCAGGGACCCTCTACTGGAGCATCCGTCCGGGGACGGACATTCAAACCCGTAAACAAGAGAAGGTCAAGCTAAGCTAAAAAAATACTTTTATGAGCATATAGGAAACATCGAATACTTACTTAACCAAGATCCCATGAAGGAGCCCAGTAGAATATCCGTAGAGGTACAAGGTTGGGGAGGCGCCGAGAAGCCCGGTGACTCCCCGCTCATCCTCACATCTCACTCTCTAGCTCTAGATAGCTACTAGGGCATAGCTGTCGTTACCGAGGAAATGGGTACCCTAAAAACCCCATGATTACCAAGCTAAACCCCACAAAATCAGCCAAAACCTAAGCCTGCTCGAGGGGCTACCGAACGGAGCAGTACTATACGCCCGAGAGGCTATCGAACGGACTAGTACTGCTCGCTCGAGGTTACAATACAAGTAGCCCCTCGAGGACGGAACTTTACCTGGCGAACGTGCCTACCCTCAAGGACGGAACTTTGCCCAGCGAACGAGCCGACCCCTCGAGGACGTAACTTCACCCGCCGAACGAGCCAGTCCTCGAAGACGAAACTTCGTTCGTGCGAATGGGCGGCCCTCGATAAGAGCGCACCCCTCGATTTACCGACTCCCTCGTGCGGGCCCGGGCGCATTCAATGCGTCCCTATCCACTCCTGCCTAACCCCGTGACCGCAGCGATAGCACTGTACGCGGTATGATGGCCGAATCTGCCTTCTCACCGTGCATGCCCGGGATTCGAGGAGGCCAGGGTGCACTGTTTTAATCACTCCCATCACTGTACTTCGTTAGACGCCCCCTCGAGGTGCGAAAGTCAACTGTCCTCCTGTACTTCCCACATATGCACGCATCTTCCAGGGCCTCGAGCCCCTCGGCACCCCCTCGAGCAAGACGCAGCAAGCTTCATCATTACCTGACGCACAGGACCCGCACGTGCCGAGATAAGCATTGATCCTTCGACAAACATCGAGGGTGTCATCATACGAAAGCTGAGCGCAGCAACGTCACCTCAAGCCAGGCCACTACAGGAGCCATGACTTGACAGGACTTCACCGCCTCCACGTTAGTCTATGTGCGCCCTCAGGACCTGTAATCCCGACCCTCCTCTTCGCCTATAAAAGGGGACGCCGGGAGCTAGCCTAAGGGATGGTAGGCAACACAGCAACCACTCACTCTCTCGCTCATACGCTTGTATCCGCCCCTGTACAAGCACTTCGGTGCAGGATAATACAAATCTTCTCCCCCCGCTGGACATAGGGCCTTCTTTGCCCGAACCAGGATAAATCTTGTGTTCTTCTTGCATCACCATCCGGATTAGGGAGCACGCGTTCGTATATTTACTCGTTGGTGTTACCCCTCGGGGGTACAAAACACCGACAGTTGGCGCACCAGGTAGGGGGCCGCGTGTCACTAACGATTTCCTGCCATTTTTCTAGATGGGCGATTTCGTTTTACCACTTCCGCATGCTATGGTGATCTGGTTTGGGAGCTTGGAGTTCATGACCCTCAGCCAGGGCTACGACATGACCCTGCTCTCGATCAGTGACCCGAGCGGAGCTCGCGGTACGCCCCCACGTTCATGGGGAGCCGCTCGCCAGACTCATGACCATGCTTCCATATCCAGAAGGAGGTACGGACGGCGCCGTCATCGCCGTCAGCCCAAGTCGAGGAGGGTCCCCGCCGCTTTCTCCACGCCCCTGATCGGAGATGAGAAACCTCTTGTTGAGGGAGTATCTGATCCGAGTTTAGAGGCAGAGGGCAAACCGGCAGGATCCCAGCACAACCCTGACCCCACTTTCACTGTGCGCTCGTCGAGGAAGCGCGACAAAACCCTCGCTCGATCGAGCTCGCTTCCGCACGCGCTGTTCGAGCGTCGTCTGTGGCCTCCATCCGA
Source organism: Bothriochloa decipiens (assembly GCA_023333625.1). NCBI lineage: Eukaryota > Viridiplantae > Streptophyta > Magnoliopsida > Poales > Poaceae > Bothriochloa > Bothriochloa decipiens. The sequence continues at coordinate 56,624,444 of CM041633.1, read as the reverse complement.
CTTCAACAATCCCACAACGACGATTACGACAGCGACCCACTCCAACGCAAGCACATTGGAGGACCGCCCAGGCACCCTTCACCGTGCGATGACGGACGTGGGGACTGTCACACCGGCCTCCGAGGGTTTGGCCTTCGCAAGAGCGGGCGGCCCCCGGAGGTACACCGTCGGCGCGCTCCGACGACAGCTGTAGAAAGAGGCGCGGGGACAATTCCCCGTTTTCTATGGCGGCAACCCCGACTCTGACTCTGATCATTGGGATCCTACCCGTGAGTGCCTCCACATCGATGGTGGTGTCAACTCCGATGAGGAAACCGTCGATCCAGCGGCCGCGGCGGCTACCGCCGTCGCAGGAGACGCTCCCCCCAGAGCAGAAAACCAACCACCAGACGCACCCCGAGAAGCGTGCCCACGTCCTGGCGAACAGGACGCACAACTGGCACAGATTCGGGAGTTGCAGGCGAAGCTCGCCGATGAGCAGGAACGCTTGCACCTACTCGAGCTGACCCTCGAGCAGGAGCGGCGACCGCCCGGCGGTAGAGCCTGAGCCAGGGCCCGAGAAGTCAACCGGTAGATCATCGAGGAAGGAGCGCCCGAGCAACCTGCTAACCGTTATCCCCGAGCAAGCCAGAATATCATCGTGGCGGCTATGCTCCTTCGCAACATGCCCGCGCCATCCAACTCGCAAGCTCGGCGGATACAACGTGAGGTCGAGGATCTCCTCCAAGTCGCTGCCGTCCAGCAAGCCGAGAGCTCAGCCTCGAGGCGTCGAGGGGCTGCCTTCGAACCTCGGGTCGAGCCCTCCCGGCCCGAAAGGGAGGGCTCGGTCGATCAGGGGGCGGCCCCCCGACAAAAGAAGAACCCGGCCCGAGAACGTATCGACGATGACCGCGCTCCCCGCGACGCGCGCCTCGACGTTGTTGAGAACCGCAGACGCAAGCACGGGGATGCCGAGGATCGAGGGTACAGCGCCCATCGTGGAGGACGTTACGACAGCGACGAGGACCGACGGACCCCGGAGCCACCGGGCCCCCGAGTCTTCAGTAGGATGATCCGCTGCGCCCAGCTGCCCGACAAGTTTCGACCCCCCACGAGCATCGTCAAATACAATGGTGAAACCAATCCCGAGCTCTGGCTAGCCGACTTTCGGTTGGCTTGTCAGGCGGGCAGGGCGCGTGATGATCACGCCATCATACGTCACCTTCCCCTGTTCCTGTCCGACACCGCGCGTAGGTGGCTCGAGGAGCTTCCCCCTGGCCAGATTCACGGCTGGACCGACCTTGTCTGGATCTTCGAGGGGAACTTCAAAGGCACCTACGTGCGTCCCGGGAACTCCTGGGAACTGCGCAACTGCAAGCAGAAACCAGGGGAGCCTCTCCGCGACTTTGCTCGACGGTTCTCTAAGCTCCGCACCGAACTACCCCACCTCTCCGATCTTGACGTTGTCCTAGCGTTCGTTGCGGGTACAACCTGGACCTAGTTCGCGAGTTAGGGCGTAACCGCCCCGACACTGTCGACGAGCTCATGGATGTGGTTGCCAACTACGCGGCTGGCGAAGAAGCGGTTGGTGCCTTCTTCAGTGATGCGAAGGACAAGGGAAAAGCGCCGGCAGCCGACGACGCCGGAGGCTCGAGCAAAGGGCCGAAGAGAAACAACAAGAAGAAAAAACATCAGCAAGGCAAGCGTGAGGCTGCAGGAGATGACCTCATCGCGGTGACCGAGCGCAAAAGACCTCGAGGCCCCCCCGAGGGCGCCGTCTTCGACAAGATGCTCGAGGAACCCTATCCTTATCACAAGGACGGGGCAAGGCACAAGCTCAAAGACTGCCGCATGCTTCGAAGGCACTTTGAGCAAGTGGGTGTCAAGATAGGTGACGACAAGAAAGGCCAAGGCGGTGGTGAGGGAGACAACGGGGAAGACGGAAAATTCCCCGAAGTTTATGACTGCTTCATGATCTATGGGGGGCCCTCGACCCAGCTCACGCCCTGACAGCGTAAGCGGGAGCGTTGAGAGGTCTTCTCCGCCCGTGTCGCGACGCCTCACTACCTCGCCCCCATCACATTCGACCGCAATGACCATCCGGATCGAGTCCCCAACCCCGGGGCCTATCCGCTCGTCGTCGACCCGATCATCGTCAACACCCGCCTATCGAAGGTCCTCATGGACGGCGGTAGCAGCCTGAACGTCATCTACCTCGAGACCCTCGACCTCCTAGGAGTCAGGAGGCACCAACTCCGACCCAGCGCCGGGGGGTTTCATGGCGTCGTACCAGGCAAGAAGGCCTTCCCCGTCGGCCGTATCGACCTTCCTGTCTGTTTTGGCACTCCTGCCAACTTCAGGAAAGAGACCCTCATCTTCGAGGTGGTCGGGTTTCACGGAACGTATCACGCCATCATCGGCCGACCGGGCTACGCGCAGTTCATGGCGATCCCGAACTACACCTACCTCAAGCTCAAGATGCCAGGACCCAAAGGCGTCATCATTGTCGCCTCCTCCTACGAACACGCGTACGACTGCGATGTCGAATGCGTCGAGTATGGGGAGGCCGTCGAGCAAAATGCCATGATAGCCGCGACCCTCGAGCACCTCGCCGACGAGATGCCAGACCCCAAGCGACACGCCGGCAACTTTGAGCCAGCACAAGACACCAAGAAAGTCCCCCTTGACCCGAGCTGCCCCTGCGAGAAGGTGCTAACGATCAGCACCGACCTCGAGGACAAATAGGAAGCCATGCTCGTCGACTTTCTCCGTGTGAACGCCGATATGTTTGCGTGGAGTCCTTCGGATATGCCGGGCATACCGAGGGAAGTCGCCGAGCACGCCTTGGAAATCCGGGCCGGGTCCAGACCGGTGAAACAACGCCTGCGCAGCTTCGACGAGGAGAAGTGCAAGATCATCGGCGAGGAGGTTCACAAGCTTTTGGCGGCTGGATTCATCAAGGAGGTACATCATCCCGAGTGGTTAGCTAATCCCGTGTTAGTTAAGAAAAAGAATGGAAAAATGCGGATGTGTATTGACTATACTAGTTTAAACAAAGCATGTCCCAAAGTTCCGTTTCCTTTACCACGTATTGATCAAATTATTGACTCTACCGCGGGATGTGAAACCCTATCATTCCTCGATGCTTATTTCGGCTACCACCAAACCAAGATGAAAGAGTCCGACCAGCTCGCGACTTCTTTCATCACACCTTTTGGCATGTACTGCTACGTTACCATGCCCTTCGGCCTTCGAAACGCCGGGGCAACGTATCAACGGTGCATGCTCCACGTCTTCGGCGAGCACATAGGCGACACGGTCGAGGCCTACGTCGATGACATTGTGGTCAAGTCCAAAAGAGCGGGCAACCTCATCCGAGACCTCGAAATCGCGTTCGGGTGCCTTCGAGCCAAAAACATAAGACTCAACCCCGAGAAATGTGTCTTCGGAGTGCCTTGGGGCATGCTCCTCGGATACATCGTCTCCCAGCGCGGGATCGAGGCCAACCCTGAGAAGATGGCGGCCATCACGCGAATGGGGCCGATTCAAGATCTCAAGGGCGTGCAGAGGGTCACGGGCTGTCTCGCGGCCCTCAGCCGTTTCATCTCACGTTTAGGAGAGAAGGCCATGCCTCTGTACCGCCTCTTGAAAAAATCCGAGCAATTCACATGGACCGCGGAGGCCGAGCAGGCCCTTGACGAACTCAAAGCCAAGCTGACATCTACTCCGATTCTCGTCCCTCCTCGACCAGCGACGCCGACTGAGCCACCCGAGCCCCTCCTCCTCTACGTCGCCGCAACCACCCAGGTGGTCAGCGCGGCTATAGTGGTGGAGACGAAAGAGGAAGGGCGAGCTTTGCCGGTCCAGCGGCCGGTTTACTTCATCAGCGAAGTGCTTTCGGAAACAAAAGTCCACTACCCGTAGGTGCAGAAGCTGCTCTACGCCATCGTCCTTACACGTCGCAAGCTCCAGCACTACTTCCTCAGCCACCAGGTTACTGTGGTATCTTCGTTCCCCCTAGGGGAGATCATCCATAACCGGGAGGCCGCTGGCAGGATCGCTAAGTGGTCGGTCGAGCTCATGGGCGAGACCATCACCTACGCACCACGGAAGGCCATCAAGTCTCAAGTGCTGGCGGATTTCGTCACCGAATGGACCGACACTCAGTTGCCGCCTGTTCAAATCCAAGCCGAGCTGTGGACCATGTACTTCGACGGGTCGCTCATGAAGACAGGAGCAGGCGCGGGCTTGCTCTTCATTTCACCCCTCGGAGTCCATATGCGCTATGTCATTCGCATCCACTTTGCCGCTTCTAACAACGTCACAGAGTATGAGATACTTGTTGCCGGATTACGAATCACCCTCGAACTCGGGGTCTGACGCCTTGATGTTCGAGGCGACTCACAGCTAATCATCGACCAAGTGATGAAGGCCTCGAGCTGCCACGACGCTAAGATGGAAGCATACTGCAATGAAGTGCGCAAATTGGAAGATAAGTTCCACAGCCTCGAGCTTAGTCATATCGCTCGACGATACAATGAAGCCGCGGATGAGCTCGCAAAAATCATGTTGACTCGAGGTACAATCCCTCCGGACGTATTCTCGAGGGACGTCTTCGAGCCCTCCGTCGATTTAGGATCGGCGGCCTGCACTACGCCCTCGAAGCCCCAACCCACGACCTCCACTGGGGCCCCCTTGACTGGGGCCCAGGTTATGGAGACCCACGAGACCCCTCCTCCGTCGAACCCGCCGCCGGATTGGCGAACCCCCTTACTCGACTGCCTCATTCGGGGAGAGCTTCCGGAGGACCGGGCCGAAGCTCGACGGATCGCGCGACGGGCAAAGTCCTACATCATCTACGGCGACGGCAAGGAACTCTACAGGCGAAGCCCCTCAGGCGTTCTTCAGCGCTGCATTACCATCGAGGAAGGCAAGAGGCTCCTCGAGGACATACACTCGGGGGCTTGTGGCCATCACGCCGCACCAAGGACCCTCGTAGGCAATGCCTTTTGACAAGGTTTCTACTGGCCGACCGCTGTCTCCGATGCCACAAGCATTGTCCGCTCGCGCAAAGGGTGTCAGTTTTACGCCAAGCAGACGCACCTCCCAGCTCACGCCCTATAAATGATCCCCGTCACCTGGCCGTTTGCGGTCTGGGGGCTCGATCTTATGGGGCCTCTCAAAAGGACAACTAAAGGGTACACGCACCTGCTCGTTGCCGTCGATAAGTTTACCAAATGGATCGAGGCCTGGCCCATCAACAACATCCGCTCCAAACGAGCGGTCGAGTTCTTCACCGACATCATCCATCACTTCAGGGTCCCGAACGTCATCATCACTGACAATGGCACACAGTTCACCGGCAAGAAGTTCTTGGATTTCTGCGATCGCCATCACATCCGTGTGAATTGGTCCGCGGTTGCACATCCTCGAACCAACGGCTAGGTCAAGCGCGCCAATGGCATGATTTTGTAGGGCCTCAAGCCAAGGATCCTCAAACGCCTCAGCAAGCACGAAAAAAAATGGGCCGCGGAGTTGCCATCGGTCCTATGGAGCTTAAGGACAACACCTAGTCGGGCCATGGGGTTCACCCCATTCTTCTTGGTCTATGGGTCCGAGGCCGTCCTCCCCACTGACCTCGAGTATGGTTCCCCTCGACTAAAGGCGTACAACGAGCAAACCAACGAAGAAGCCCTCGCAAACGCCGTTGACCAGGTCGAGGAGGCTCGAGACATGGTGCTACTTCACTCCGCGAGGTATCAGCAAAAACTTCGACGCTACCACGACAAGCATGTGCGCCCGAGGGACTTCCAAGTTGGAGACCTTGTCCTACGTCGACGACAAAGCAACAAAGGACGTCACAAACTGACGCCGCCATGGGAAGGCCCATACGCCGTAGCTGAGGTGCTAAAGCCCGGGACATACAAGCTCGCTAACGATAAAGGCGAAATCCTCACCAACGCATGGAACATCGAACAGCTATGTCGTTTCTACCCTTAGGGCACCAGTGCCCTTGTGCATTCTCGCATGTCTTGTACATTTTCGCATGACAAATATAAGGAGTACTTTCGATTTTAAGTTCAAACTTGTTTTTGTGCATGCAAGAGGTAGCCTCGACCCTGTCTCGACAGAGTCGAGCCTCCCTCGGGGGCTAACAGGGGGGAACCCCCTAAGTTCCCAAAAAATACGAACGATTTTTCAAAATTCGAGCGTCTCCTTTTGCTTTGCAACTAAGTAGAAAACGCCTCGAACTCCATAAGGGTCGAGGGCTGTCGAGCCTGGGGCTCTCCTACGCCTCAGGGCTACAGTATCCCCACTCGCTCCTGCCTCAAGGGATACGAGCATGCGTCGAACACTTAGTCAAAAAGCAAAAGTAAGGTGATCGAAACTCGAGCGTCTCTTCTTTCCTACGCCTCAATGCGCTTCGCGACTAAGTAGAAAACGCCTCGAATCTCGTAAGGGTCGAGGGCTGTCGAGCTGGGAGCTCTCCTACGCCCTAGGGCTATGGTACCTCCACTCGCTCCCCCCTCGAGGGATACGAGCACGCGTCAAACACTTAGTCAAAAAAGCAAAATCTAGGCGAAAGAAAACAGGGAAGGCTCGACCTTAAAATATTCAAATGCATTACGATAGATGCATAGATGTTTCAAAAGCCCTCGAAGCCACATTGAATATAAATTACAAAAACTAATTCATTACATGGGCATCTTCGCCCAGCCCTACTCTACAGGCCCGCTCTGTCGCCGCCCTCCTCGACGTGGTACCCTCCATCCGCAGGGGGAGGACTTCGTCCTCGAACAGCTTCGCCAGCGCTCCCCCCGGCCTCTCGGCGTCATTGATGAGCCCTCGGCATCGCTCCTCATTCTCGACGTCGGTCTTCGAGATGTCCAGAATGAAGCCTTGGGCCACGACATTCATGTCAAAAATGAAGCTGGAGGAGACCACCGCCAGCGCCCGCTTCACGCCGGTATGAAGCGCCTCCCACACGCGATCGCGAAGGGTGGCGTCGAGGTAGTAGATCCGGTCGACGAACGCGGCACCCGGGATGTCCTCTTCGGCACCCTCGACGGGCCCAACCTCCCAGCAGGCGCAGAGCCGGTCAAGGGCAACCCGGAGCTGGCTGAGAAGTGCCCCCTCCACCGTGAGGCTCTCCTGCAACGCCTTGGCAGCGGTCTGGGTAGCGAGCAGCTTAGATTCGAGGCCTGAAAGACAAGCAAGAGTCAGACAAAACCATACGGGAGGAACAAAGATAAAAAGTCCTTTAAGGAACCCACCAGCACAACGAGCCTCGAGGGCGTTGCGATCCCCCAGCACGGCGTCGCGCTGCCCCTGAGCCTCGTCCCGTTCTCGCTGGACCTCCTTGAAGGCCCGGGTCACCTCCGTCTTCTCAAAACGGAGGGTCTCAAGGGCACCACCAGCCAGGATGATGGCCTGCTCCTTCTCCTGGAGGGTAGCCTTCATTGCCCTAAGCTGGGTTTCCAGGCCAGCGGCTCGCTCCTTCTCCTCCTAGACCAAGGCGGAGAGGGCGTTGCGCGCCGCGGAGACTTCAGCAAAGTTGGCCTCGAGGGAGCGGACGCGTTCCACAGAGCTTTGAACTTCCACCACGAGTAGCTCGACGCGCTCCTGGGCTCGGAGGCTCTCGCCCCTGGCCCTCTCCGCTTCGGCCTTGGCCGCGTCAGCCTCCTCCCTAGCACGCTCGAGCTCCTCCTCAAGGGGGGCGGCTTCCCCTCGAGCGGCGTCGGAGTCCTCCCTCGCCCGGGCAGCCTCCTCTTTGGCCTTGGCGGCCTCCTCCCTCATCCGCTTCAGCTCCTCCTCGACCTCAGCCACCCTGCCCTGCGCAGAGCGGCCGGCTTCGAGTTGGCAAAGCACTTCCTCCCGAGTGTTGTGCGTTTCGTGGAGGAAGTCTGACTTGGAGTAGGACCGCCTCCGCGCCTCCTAGGGACAAGAAGTCGAGGGTTAAGGCATTTCATACGAAAAAAAACACTACATACGGCCTACGCAGCGACTCACTGCGAGGTTCCGGTCAAGGCCTTCGGCCAGCTCGACCCCCAGTTTCAGCAAATGCCGCAGCCACGCCCGGGACCGCTCGGCCTCCTCCCAGCACTTGACCTCCGCCGAGTCGTTCATCTCGATCCCCGGAGCGCTGGAGACGTCGAGTCCCCGGAGCACGATGTGGTCCTTGCCCCAATGCGAAAGGACCATCTTGACCTTGGCTCGTGCCAAGGACTCGATCTCCTCCACCACATCACCCGGAACGCCGTAGCCCACGGCCAACTCCCCCGGGATGCGGAACTCCGACGCGGCGTGGGCACTCCTCAGCCTGGGGTCGGAAGTCGACCTCCTCAGCACGCCAGCGGCCGCCATCTCCTCCGGCTGCTCCATCGACGGTTGCGGCGCCTGACCCGACGTTGCTTCCGGCGCCATCGGAGGCAGTGGAGGTGTCAAGGCCGTCGCTTCACCCAACGCCACGACTTGTGGCGCCGGTGGCACCACCGTCGACGCGTCTTCCGCCAGGGTCGGTACCGAGGCCTCCTCCGGTTGCGCCTTCGGTAGCCGCGGGGCCATCGATGCCGTCGACGCCGTTTCTCCTGCGGCCAGCAGCTCGTCTAGGGTAATCATGGACACCCATTACTTGGGCAGTCTGGAAGTCGCCTCCGCCTCCGACATCTCGGGCGGCTGCTGCGCCGGCAGATCCAGCGACACCGTGTCCCTCGGTGGCGTCAGCTGCGCCTGCTGATGCTGCGGCTGGCCCCAGTTCCCTCCTCCTCCCGCCGCTCCGACGGCTCCTTCTCCTCCTCCCGCTGCGGCTGTGGCAGCTCCGCCTCTTGCAGAACCCCCTGCTCCTGCTCCCTCCGGGCCTCGAGCTCACGTAGCCCCGCCGACCAGGGCCTCCGCTCTCCCGTCGAGGTCTCCTCACCCTCGAGGTCCACGACGACTACCTCCTCTCCTGGCTCGTGACCCTCGGGGGCTCCCGCCTTGGGTGCGGGGATCAAGGTCTCCGGCCTGCCAGGAGCGGAAACTCCCGACGTCGGGGCACCGCCTCCTGGTCCCGGGTCGATCCCAAGGGCCGCAGGCGACGACGTCAAGGAGGCGCTCCCTCCCTCATGCGTCCTCCTCGGCTCGGAGTCACCGCCCGCCGCGGCCCCCGGGATGCTCGACCCTGCAGCAGGAGTGGAACCCGTCAGCCTACCGCGCGCCATAGCACCAAGGGCTGAGGACAACCACTTGGCTTCCCACGGGGCCAAGGGCCTTGACGACGCACCTGTAGCCGTGGCCTCCATCTTCACGGCTACTTCCATCTTGAGCCGCTTAGCGGGCACAAGAGGCGCCTCCTTGATCTGGCGCTTGGGCCTGGAAGGAAAGCAGAACGGCAAAAATTTTATTAAAGCGCACAAAGAGGACGCAACGAGAAGAAAACGATTCCACGATACTTACCCGAAGGGTATAGAGGCCTTTTGGGTACCCCTCGAACTGCCAGCAGATTTCGAGACCCCTCCCGAAGCCGAGCTCTTCGCAGGGCTGGGGCGGCTCGGGGCACTCGGTGGGGTCGCCGCGCTTCCCTGCTTCGACGTGGCCTCCTGGGCACGCCTCTGCTCCACCCGCGCCGATGACCGAGACCAGGACCGGGACCGGGTCTCCCGGATCGAAGTGGGTGGGGTGTCGCCTTGAGTACAGCGCGAGGTGGGTGATCCCCCTCGAGGCGAGGCCTCGGCCCCCCTTTTTTCACGTCGGCGCTCCGAGGCTGACGCCGCCGGCTGAGGGGCGCGCTGCTCCGCCACCTCCTCCAGCACGAAGGGGCGGTCAGCATGGGAGGAATCCAACAGGATGTGGTCGAGGCGCCCCTCCACCCCCTCGACATCATCACCATCATCATCATCATCTTCGTCTCCATCAGAGGGAGACTCCTCCTCCGGGAGCCCGTTGCGCCTCTGCTCAGCGCGGCGCTTCGCGAGCCTTTCGCGCTCCCGGAGCTTCTTGGCTTTCTTCCTCTCCTCCTCGTCCTTACTCCGCTTCTCTTGCTGGGCGGTGAAGCGTCTTATCTGGCGATCGGGAGCGTCCTCCCTCAGCGGAGGCCTCGATCTCCGATAGTCGATCTTCCCCTGCACAAAAGACGTTTAGTCACAGGGACAAGAGAAAAAAAGGGGGGGACGAAAACACGAAAGGCGTGGGTCGGGGCACTCACCAGGTCGAGGCAACCCTCATCCGGCCGCATGGGGAGGCGGTTGACGTCTTCCACCCTGAACGGGCCAGCCACCATCCCCTTCACCCGCGCGACGGCCTCCGAGGCAGACGGCCTCTCGCCACACATCCGGCACCTCTTGAGAACCTCGGGCGCCGTCGAGGGGAGCATCTCATCCATCCGCAACGGGCGCTCCATCAGTGGGAGCACCTGTCGACTGTGGAAGGCCGAGACCACCACACCCGCCGCCAGACCCGCTTCTTGAAGTGTCCTCATCACGACAATGAGGGGATGAAGTCGACGCTGAAGGTCTCCCGCGACACCGAACGGCCAATTGTATGGACGCTCGGCAATAAGCCGTCCGGTGTACGGTGGGAGGTAGCCGCCGTCGTTGCGAAGGTAGAACCACTGCTCGTCCCACCGGGAGTGGTTGGACGTCAACCCGGTGGGGATGTACTCGCGTGGCTCCTCCGACTTCCCGGTCTTCAACACGAAGTTGAGGCATCCCGCTCTGACAATTCGCCTTACTCCCTACGACACCGGGGAGGCGAACCACTCCCCCTTGTAAAGGTGGAGCCATAGCTCCCAGTGCGGCGCCATCCCGAGGTAGCCCTCACAAACGGCCGCAAAGATGGCGGCGTTCGAGATGGCGTTGGGGGAGAAGTGGTGGAGCTCAACGCCGTAGAAGTTCGTCAGCCCCCGCATGAACTCGCTCGGGGGCACACCGAACCCATGCCGATGATACTTGAGGAAGCTCACCACGTAGCCCTCCGGCGGATTCGGCTCTTGGTGGTCCCTGGGCGGCGCGATCCACTCCGGCCGACTTGAATCGGTGACGGGGCAGAGAAGTCCTTCCCTCACCAACTCGATCAGCCTTTGCCGCGTCACAGTCGACGGGCGCCAGGGCTCGGCAGGCTGGAGGGCTGGGGCCATGGCGGCAGCGGCGGTGCAGATCTGCTCGGTGGGCGCGGCGGCGGCAGCAACAGCGCAGATCCCCTCGGTGGACGGACGACCAGGAAGGTTCCCAATCATGACTTCCCGCTCTAAGTTTTTACCCTCACGCGCGCAGGAAAGCAGGAGTTCGGCAGAATGGCAACAGAAGGGGCGAACAGCGCCTGCACCCCCTCTGTTTTTATACTCGGGAAGAGCAACGGGCGGAGTCTGGCGGCAGGGAAAAGGTAACATCCTGCAATTAATGCGTTTACCTGACTATTCCCACCTCGATCTACGACCGGACACATGCATCACACCTCTGGCAAAGAGCCGTTGCTCAGGCCCACCACGATCTCCATGATCGCACCGCTGAGCCCTTCTCCTCAAAAGGCGTGCCCAACGGTAAGAAAAAACAACCGTCGCTCGGAGTTTTCTACAAAAAGGTAAAACAGGCTCTGGCCCCACCTCAAAGCCTCGAGGGAGCGAAGGCCGGCCCTCGAGTGAGGGCTTAACGGCCGCCCTTGGGCACCAAAAAACCCGCCTCGATGTCTCGAGGGAGCGAAGGCCGGCCCTCGAGTGAGGGCTTAACGGCCGCCCTCAAGCAACAAAGAAGAACGGGCTCCGGTCCCGCCTCGAAGCCTCGAGGGAGCGAAGGCCGGTCCTCGAGTGAGGGCTCGACGGCCGCTCTTGAGCACCGAGAGAGAACAGGCTCCGGTCCCGCCTCGAAGCCTCGACGGAGCGAAGGCCGGTCCTCGAGTGAGGGCTCAACGACAGCCCTTGAGCGCTAGAAAAATGCGGGCTCTGGCCCTGCCTCGAAGTCGAGGGAGCGAAGGCCGGCCCTCGAGTGAGGGCTCAACGGCCGCCCTCGAGCACCAAAAAAGAACAGTTACTCGCCGATGGAGAACTCCATGAGAGATGAAAACGGGCTCTGACCCTCCCTTAAAGTCTCAAGGGAGCAAAGGCCGGTCCTCGAGTGAGGGCTCAACGACCGCCCTTGAGCACCAAAAAATCGGGCTCCAGCCCTAAGCCTCGAAGGAGCGAAGGCTGACCCCACGAACAGGGTTCGACAGCTGCCCTCGAGCACCCGAGTCAGGGGTGACCAAGGGGGAGCCAACACGAGGCCCTGCTCGAGAATGAACTCTCAAGACCCCTTTGGACGCATCCAAGGCGAAACGCTATGGACTTTACGGAATCCCCCCGAAGGGAGGCGTCGAGCCGCTGAGACCTATCGAATGGAATCGGTATTCGTAGGACCATTGCGTTTTGCTTTAATGAGACCACCTCCGGGCCTCCTGCCGACCTCTATCGAACGAGGAACGGGCTCTCGCTTGGATTTTCCCGTTACCAGCTCACTGAGAACTTCGCGGCTCGCCCTATCGAGGGTAGTCCGATGCTTCTCGCCTCACACCCAATCGAAAGGACTCGTGAGAAGAATGCCGAGGCCAGCAACGCCCCAGCCGCACGAGGCTCGAGGGCTCGCCTGTGCCCGGCGCCCCTCGATGAAAGAGGGTCGAAAATCCCCCGGGGTCTCCCCTCGGTAAAAGTGCTATGACTCCAGTTCAAGCCTATACCCGACTGAACGAGCACCCATTAACTAAAATATAAATAAAGCCCTCACGGGAGTCTTTAAATTCCAATGAGGCCTCGGGGGCTACCCCCGCGGGGGTCGCTCGTGCGCCCCCCCACGAGAAAATCCGAATTCCTGACCCCCTACCCGAGTACCACCACTCGAGCAGGGGCTCGGGGGCTACTGTCGTTACCGAGGAAATGGGTACCCCAAAAACCCCACGATTACCGAGCTAAATCCCACAAAATCAGCCAAAACCTAAGCCTGCTCGAGGGGCTACCGAACGGACCAGTACTATACACCCGAGAGGCTATCAAACGGACTAGTACTGCTCGCTCGAGGTTACAATACAAGCAGCCCCTCGAGGACGGAACTTTACCTGGCGAACGTGCCTACCCTCGAGGACGGAACTTTGCCCAGCGAACGAGCTGACCCCTTGAGGACGTAACTTCGCCCGCCGAACGAGCCAGTCCTCGAAGACGAAACTTCGTTCATGCGAATGGGAGGACCTCGATAAGAGCGCACCCCTCGATTTACCGACTCCCTCGTGCGGGCCCAAGCGCATTCAATGCGTCCCTATCCGCTCCCGCCTAACCCCGTGACCGCAGCGATAGCACTGTACACGGTATGATGGCCGAATCTGCCTTCTCACTGTGCATGCCCGGGATTCGAGGAGGCCAGGGTGCACTGTTTTAATCACTCCCGTCACTGTACTTCGTCAGACGCCCCCTCGAGGTGCGAAAGTCAACTGTCCTCCTATACTTCCCGCATATGCACGCATCTTCCAGGGCCTCGAGCCCCTTAGCACCCCCTCGAGCAAGACGCAACAAGCTTCATCATTACCTGACGCACAGGACCCGCGCGTGCCGAGATAAGCGCTGATCCTTCGACAAACATCGAGGGTGTCATCATACGAAAGCTGAGCACAGCAACGTCACCTCAACCCAGGCCACTACAGGAGCCATGACTTGACAGGACTTCACCGCCTCCACGTTAGTCTACGTGCGCCCTCAGGACCTGTAATCCCGACCCTCCTCTTCGCCTATAAAAGGGGACGCCGGGAGCTAGCCTAAGGGATGGTAGGCAACACAGCAACCACTCACTCTCTCGCTCATACGCTTGTATCCGCCCCTGTACAAGCACTTCGGTGCAGGATAATACAAATCTTCTCCCCCCGCTGGACGTAGGGCCTTCTTTGCCCAAACCAGGATAAATCTTGTGTTCTTCTTGCATCACCATCCGGATTAGGGAGCACGCGTTCGTATATTTACTCGTTGGTGTTACCCCTCGGGGGTACGAAACACCGACAATAGCCCTATGGAGTGGTGCTCTAGCTCTAAGCTTATGGTGGCTCTTCTCCCTTGATGTGTTGATGAAATGAGAGGGGGAATGGCCCTCCTTTTATATGTGGAGAGGAGGAGGGTCCTTGGAAATATGCCATCCCCACATGTAAAGGAGCAAACCAACCTCCACTGGGTAGTTTCACACCTTCCATGTAGAGTGCACACCTGATCCGACCTTCCCACATCAGTTTGGACCTCCTGGCCAAAGATGGGCCTGTTTGGCCTCAAAAGTAGGGCGCGCGGCCCTCCCCAGGCATGCGACCTTGGTCCAGAACCAAATCGGCCCAAATTTGGTGGACATGCTTGTCTCGGCGTCCTGAGTTGGCCCATGTGGTGCACTCATCGAATTGAGCTGATTTGACGTGGGTTTTAGTTCAACCTCCTCTCTTCTAGGCTCTGGTGACTGGGCCTTCTGAGTTTGGGCCTTGGTTGTATGGGGGACCAGCCCTAGTTTGGCCCTTCGCCCAAGTATGATGAATGAGTAGGCCTTCTTTATCTTGTTTTGATATGGACCAAAGTAGGATTAGTTATTTCTTTTATATTTCTCTACTTTCGGCCCACTTTAGGTGTATCTGTATAAGCCCTGCAAAACAAGTGAAACACCAAAACTCATGGAAATCATTAGCATAAAGCCCTATTCGCTAAGTTTGGTGTGTTTTTTCTATTTTTATTGGTGGTATAAAATATGAGTTAAGGACCGCCAACATTCAGCTCAACATCATAAGCATGGTGCATATCATCTCTAGCAAATAAAGAACTAGTAATCCATTTATGCATGAGTCTCAAGGTGGGATGATGAATAATATTAACATTGGGTTGGAAGTTTCCATTGTCTATGATTTTCAAAGAGCCTAGAATTTGGATAGTCAAGAGATGCGATCCTAGCTCATGCACGGGAGCGACATGGCTCCAACTTACGTGTTCCCAAATGGTATTGAATTTGGTGTCCATACCTATCTGTTGGAGAAGGATGGGGTCAAAGGCCGGTGTGTCCAAGAACTCACAGTCTTTGAGGAGGTTGTACGCTTGCATCTCTCGTTTGTTCTCTAAGTCGAGGAAGGGGGTCGGCTTCTTCAATGGCATAGCCCGTTGGCACCTCCTCCTTTTCTTCATGTAGCGAGTTCTCTTCACGTGAAGAGGTATGTTCACTTGATTTCCCATGGCTACATCAGCCTCTCTAGAACATGCCGGAAATCTGACTCCCGATCCCACTCATGGTGATTGAGAGCTTGGGCTTGCTTTGTGGTGGAAGAGTAGAAAATTTTTGCAGAGTTTTCTTGCACTTGGGTCTTTGTGGAATATCAATAGAGTGGGGGAGCAAGAGAGTGATGGAGAGGAGGTGAAAAATGAGAGAGTAAGAGGGGTGAGGTGCTCAACCCCGGCCTCTCTATATTTATAGGCACAAATGCAGGCATGGAGGGGGTGTGGGCAATGGCTAGTAGCCGTTGGGAAAAGGTCGCAGTCCTTGCTGCTTGTGCAGGGCACGGCCGCCCCTGGGGTCGGCCGGTCCCATGGCTAGGCCCACCCTGTCTCTCCTTTTGGCAGCTGCCACCAATGGTAATGCTCGGGTGATAGCCGGTTATGATTCTCTCCAGTTCAAAAATTTTCTCCCCTTTTGGATTCTCCACAAATTTATTTGCAATTTTTTTGTTTTCAAAAATTATTTAAAAATGTGAAATGAAAAGAGCATAAAATAAACTTTTAGAAATGATTTTTATAACATTTTTGGAGAGAATTTATTTTGAAGTAAAAAATGAGATTTTTATAAAACTAAAGATATTTTTAAGCTCCTTTTTTCATTTTCTTTTTTAGAAATTAAAGTAAATATAAATATATATAACTATATAGTTTTTTTAGATATATAAATATATATTTATTTTTTGATGACTACCGATGGCCTTCGGCAAGGGCTCAACATTTATAGTCTGTTGGCAAGACTTCTCCCCCTTCATTGCTCTGCAGCTGCATGAACAAACTCAGAAAAATTCTCGGGGTTGCCCCGGGATTTTTCTCGTGTTATTGACAGGAATAGAAGCAGCAGTTTGAGCAATCTGGGTTTCTATCATTTTATTGAAACTCAATTGATTCTTAACAGAAGAGGACAGAGTTTCAAGCTTAGCATTTATATTTTTAAATATTTTATCATTAAAGGACAACTTTTTAGTGAGATTTTCATTGATCTTAGCTTGTCCTACAACAAGGTCTCTTAACACATGGTTGATTTGAATTGAAATTATTACCTTGTGGGCGGTGCTGGTTGTTCCACCCGTTATTACCTTGCTGTTGTGATTGACGAAACCTGTTGTTGACATAGGAGGCTTGTTGGCGGTCCTTAGAGCCTATTTTCTACCACCAATATGTTACTAAAATAAATAGTAGGTAGGGCTTTAAACTAACATTTCCACAAGTTTTGGTGTATACTTGACTTGCAGGTTTGACATGTGGAAATGCACAACAACTAGAAGAAAGCGCAAAAGCAGAAAGACGAATTCAGGAATGCACAAACAAGACAAAGAGAGGAGCCCACCTTCGGTGCATACCTGGGCCTGATTGTAACTGTAGGAGAGGTCTAGGCCTAGGGAGGAACTGACCACCCGAAGGCGATGCCTAGATAGCCTCACCAGGGGGGCGGCCGTTCCCCCGGAGGGCCCTCTCGGGCCTGGTCTTCTCAGGTGGTGCTTGGGTCGGTTCCCTCAAGGATGTTTCACCTCCTTTCATACTTGGAGATGCCGGAACCGTCCTACATGGGCTATAAAAGAGAGGGAGAGCTCCCCTCCAAGACACACACCATCATTTAGAGCCACTAACCTCACCTCTCAGTTGTATTATTTAGATTAGTTTTAGTACAGCAAGGCAAGAGCTAGCAAGGAGAGCTTATCTCCTTGGAACAAGAGGGAACACCTTGTTATGAATACAATGCAATTCTCTTCCAAGTTCAAGTTCTTATCTTATTTATATAGCAATGCTTATGAACTACAGTATAGTCTTGTTCATGTTATGATCATGATATATGAACTAGCGTATAGTTTATGTGTTATGTTCTTGACATGTTCATCGTTGTTCTTCATCGTTCATCGAATTAGTATGAATAGAGGAAGAACTAGGGATGAGGTGATGGTTCATCGTGCCTTCTCGGTTGCACTTAACTTAGCCTTTCACTCCAAAGGGGTGGGGTCCTAGGGGGTAGGAGTTGTTTCCAATTACATGGGCGTGGTGCCCGGGTATGCAGAGATCGGTGGATATGTGGGTACCCCACCGGCAGAGGGGTAGGTGGGCAGGTGGTGATAGCCTAGTCCATCCCTAGCACTCCCCCACAATTGGGTATTCAGTAGGAGTTCGTAAATTCTCTATCGGCTGGCAGACCAGCTGCGGGGATCTCCCTGTCATCCCAAACTTAGTCCTGATGCTAGACATGCTAGTTAGATGTTGACTGACAATTCTTTGCATAACTGTATAAGACCAATGCCTGCTCAGTTAGATATATTTTTTTATTCTATATTTCTCTTTTATCCCTGTGGTTAGCTCAGATGTGTGTCCACTATCTTTGAACTATGATTTACCCTGACCTATGCTATGTCTACCTATGCATTCAATAAGTGATTATGTTTATAGCAAAGCTAGATGCATTCGTCCTACCCTCCTATGGGAAATTATAAATACGACACCCCTGAATACTCATGGATTGAAATGCTACAATGATAGTTCTATGCGCTTGCGGATTTATCCATACTGAGCTATCATGATTGGCGTACCTAAGTACCTTTATCTAAGGATTGTAATTCTTGTTGCACCCCAAGGCGCCGTGTTTCAGTTTTGCATATTGTAAGTAATGACAGATAGGAAGGCTAATCAGGCACTCCTAAGTATTATTACCAGACTGCATTATCTTGGCCAATGTTATTAAGGGCCGAGAGTTACCTTTCTAACGTAATGGTGGTTAGGGATGCCAACACACATTTCTGGTATCATTGCTAGGGATGGGCTTTTCGTCCATCTTTAGTGGCGATTCTAAGAAACGCCAACAATCATTTCTAGCGCCGTTGCCAAGGTTGGACTTTAAGTCTATCTTTTGTAATGACGTTAAGAAATGTCAACAAGCATTTCTAGCACTGTTGATGGGGAGGGCAAAAGGAAATAAAACATCTAGCTTGGCATAAGAATTGATTGCGCAATAAGCAAAAGGTAGCCATAGTTTAGGTAGGTTAAATTCTCTTATTTTCTTTCTCTTTTTATTGGAAATAAAATAGGATAGTGTATTAGTGATTTTAACCCGCCAAACAACTTCACCGACAATCTGGAGGCACTCCTAAGGAAGAACAGGTCCCGTACCACTTCTTCTTCTGCTACTCCACCGACAGATGAACCATTCACTCTCGCATCATCTGCTACTATCATCATGGCCAAGTCACTCCACGACTACTCCACCCCTAATGTTGCCAACATGCCCGTTGGGCCCACTCTCAATATCGGGATTGGAAACTTCAAGCTTTGTACTAGCCTAATCAAGATGATGCAGGGAAGCCAGTTCTGTGGCTTGCCAAATGAGGATGCACATGCTCATTTTTAGTACTTTCTTGAGTTGTGCGACACCATCGTCATCAAAGACGTTGCACCAACTAGCACCAAGTTCCGCCTGTTTCCTTTCTCCCTTACGAGGAAGGTGAAACAGTGGTTCTACCAAAACAAGGAAGTTGTCATCACGTGGACAAATGTTCCATGGCGTTCCTTGCCAAGTTCTTCCCCATGAGAAAAACCATTGTTCTAAGGGGAGAGATATCCAACTTCCAGCAAACATCACTCGAGTCCATCCCTGAGGCATAGGAGAGGCTGCAGGACTATGCCTGAGCCTGTCCCCACCATGGATTGGCTGGTGCTCCAGAACTTTTACGAGGGCCTAATGGCCATGTCAAAAGGACACCTTGACACCACAGCTGGAGGGGCATTCCTCTTCGTCACCATCGAGAATGCCACTGCACTCATCGAAAAGATGGTAGCAAACCAAAGCTAGGGAGAAGGAAGAGAAACACAAGAAGGCATGTATTTCGTGAAGGAGACGAAATTGCTTGCCACAAAAATAGACCTCCTAATAAAGAGGCTGGACAACTATGCCACTGATCCTACCACCGGCACCATCCAAACCATGGATTCATACATGACGTGTGAAGTCTGTAGAGATGTTGGCCATTTGGAGAACAGCTATCCCAAAACCTAGGAAGAAGCATCCTACGTCAACAACGGGTTTCGCCAACATCAACAACTAGGTAACAATGGGTGGAACAACCATAACCACGCATAAGGTAATTCTTCTAATTTCAATTCAAATTTCAATTTGAATCAACCTTCATTGAAAAACTTTATTTTAGAGCAAACTAAGTTTAATGCATTTCTTGCTAAAAGACTTTCGTTCAATGATAAAATGTTTGAATCTATAAATGCTAAGCTTAAAACTCTATCTTATTTTGTTAAACATTAGCTATTTAGTAAAATGATAGAAAAATAGTTTGCTCAAATTGCTGCTTCTATTCCTGTCAATAATACAGGAGAAATCTGGGGGTAACCCGAGAATTCTCCCATGTTTGTTCATGCAGCTGCAGAGCAATGAAGAGGGGAAAGTCTTGCCAACAGACTATAAATGTTGAGCCCTTGCTGAAGGTCATCGGTAGTTATCTTCAAGAAAAAAAGAGTTGAAAAAATGCATCAGGCATATAAAAAATTTTAAAAAATAAAAAAGAGAAAAGAAAAGAAGGAGTCTACTCCTTTACACCTTTGCTACTAATAGGGTCCAAGGTCCATATACATTAGTTGTGTGTGTGATCCGGCCTGATGGTTCACCTGAGTTGGAGCCTGTAGATCCATGCCACTGGTGTAGCATCTTCAAAGAAATCCACATCTGCTGGTAAGAACACTCAGGTATGCAAAAGGTAATAAATGTTCACCAACCGCTTCGCTCATACTTGTCTCCTTATGATCATTCAAATTCATGCTTCCTAGTTTATGTCATATGCTCTTGTTTGGATGTATTCTTGTGAGTAAAATCCATAGGATATTTTCAAATTAAGCATGGTTCTTATGTTGAAATAGTTTTCTTTAATCATGTTTTGGCATGGTGTTGAAATTTGATTAATGAACCTTGAGTTATTTTCATAAACAATGGCAGTAATCTGATATGGAGATAAGTCTTAGCTATGTTTTTGTTGCATTTTTTATATCAGTCTTGTTTGAGCTCTAATAAAAGTTGGTTGAATGAGTTTCTAATAAAATAAAAATAACTAAATAATAAAATTTTGTTTCCTTGATCTTTTAGCCAATAAGACACTTGCCTGTTGCCCTCTTATTTTGTTTTCTTTGTTATAATAAAAGCAGGTACAAAAAAATAAGTGTGAGGGAGATCTCTCAAGCATAACTACAATAAATTCAAGATCTCCCTAACACATTGCACAAACATCGAGCAACCTATCAAACAAAAGGACAAGACAAACAACTTCCATTAGTTTCTTAATATTCAATGATGGTTTGTGCAACTCTACCCCCAATCTTTTCAAAAGTTTTGAAATTTAACTTTGAGCACTTCTTGAAAAGGCAAAACTTTTGATGCTCCATCTACATGACATCCTGTGATTAAAGTTTGCATACTCTTTATTCCTTGCCAAAATTCCTGCTTCTTGTGAACACTTATCATAGGGACCCCATTTTGTCTAAGTGATTGACGAATGAGATATAGTAGGATGACATGACACTTGCTCATTTCTTACAAAGAACTTGGGATTTATTTTTACAAAACAAAAATCAATATAGCATGTTCCTTGAATGATATGCAATTACCTACCAAGGCCATATATGATCTTTCATGACAAAACCTTCCACATATGCCTCTTACTTTGTGTTGAGTTTGGTCAAGTTTTGTGACCCCTGTTGAGAGAAGTTTCATGCTCCCAAGATCAGATTTCACGCACCCACAAATAAAGTTGCCAACTCTTACACTGAGAGTTGCGCACAACATTCATTCATCCATCCACCAAATAATTGCACTACTCCTACCTTGGGAGTAGGCACAAAATATACCGTCCACTTGATCCACCCAAAATGTTCTACTCCTACACTAGGGGGTGAACCAAAAATATACTTATTAGGTTTCATCCAAATAAATGCTCTGAATCCTTGTTCACATCTCCCTTAAAGTTTTTGTTGCAAATAAAAGCATGAGGCTATATTTAAAAAGGTGGAGAAAAAAAAGTGGAGAAGAAAAAAGAAAAAAGTGGAGAAAAAATAAAAAAAAGTGGAGAAAAAAGGAAGAGAAAAAAATATATAAAAAAAGAGAAAGAATGAGGATAGCTCATGCCCTCTTAAAAGATTTTTCTAAAGTCCAAATAAGGAGGGAGATGTGTTTCAAAGAGCATAGTAGAATTAGGTTAGACACCATAAATACCCACCATATTCTTTCCATGCACATGCACATTTTGATCTAAGAGTATGACACTTCCCTCCGGTGAGGTCTGAGATTTGACTTGACAATACATGCAAGGTAAGTGTGCCTTAGTATTTTCATCCCTACCTAAAGCTCCAGATAAACCTTTTTAGAGGTAAGATGATCAAGTAAAGTCAATCCCTATATATGCCTTGGTGAGGAACCACCTACAGATGCATGAGTGACTTGAGAGAGTCATTCAAGGAACAACTGTTATCTTTATGTTTTCAAAACTTTATAAAAACCCAAGTTTCTAAGTAGGGATACGAGTAAGAAGATTTGAATCCATGCTATTCCATTTTTCAATTAACCAAGATGACTTGGTAGACACTTGGAAGTTCACAGGTTCAGGTGAAGCTTGGAATAACATGTATGCAGATTTCAAATCAAGGAGATAAACCCACTTAGTCCTTCAAACCTTTACTCAAGGATGAGCAAAGGACTAAGTGTGGGGGAGTTGTTGGTGGTCCTTAGAGCCTATTTTCTACCGCCAATATGTTACTAAAATAAACAGTATGTAGGGCTTTAAACTAACATTTCCATAAGTTTTGGTGTATACTTGACTTGCAGGTGTGACATGTGGAAATGCACAACAACTAGAAGAAAGTGCAACAGCAGAAAGATGAATTCAGGAATGCGCAAACAAGACAAAGAGAGGAGCCCACCTTCTATGCATACCTAGGCCTGATCGTAACCACATGAGAGGTCTAGGCCCAGGGAGGAACCGACCAGCCGAAGGCGGTGCCCAGATGGCCCCACCAGGGGCCGGCTGGTCCTAGGGGCGGCCGTTCCCCCGATGGGCCCTCCCGGACCCAGTCTTCTCAGGTGGTGCTTGGGTCGGTTCCCTCAAGGCGGTTTCACCTCCGTCCATACTTGGAGACGCCCGAACCATCCTACTTGGGCTATAAAAGAGAGAGATAGCTCCCCTCCAAGACACACACCATCATTTGGAGCCACTAACCTCACCTCTCACTTGTATTCTTTAGATTAGTTTTAGTAGAGCAAGGCAAGAGCTAGCAAGGACAGCTTGTCTCCTTGGAAGAAGAGGGAACACCTTGGTATGAATACTATGCAGTTCTCTTCCAAGTTCAAGTTCTTATCTTATTTATATATCAATGCTTATGAACTAGAGTATAGTCTTATTCATGTTATGATCATGATATATGAACTAGTGTATAGTTTATGTGTTATGTTCTTGACATATTCATCGTTGTTCTTCATCGTTCATCAAATTAGTATGAATAGAGCAAGAACTAGGGATGAGGTGATGGTTCGTCGTGCCTTCTCAGTTGCTCTTAACCTAGCATGTCACTCCGAAGGGGTGGGGTCCTAGGGGGTTGGGAGTTGTTTCTAATTACACGGGTGTGGTGCCCGAGTATGCGGAGATCGATATGTGGGTACCCCACGGGCAGAGGGGTAGGTGGGCAGGTGGTGACAGCCCTGTCCATCCCTAGCACTCCCCACGTTCGGGTATTTAGTAGGAGTTCGTAAAGTCTTTATCGGCTGGCAGACCAGCTGTGGGGATCTCCCTGTCATCCCAGACTTAGTCCTAATGCTGGACATGCTAGTTAGATGTTTACTAACAGTTCTTTGCATAACTGTATAAGACCAATGCCTACTCAGTTAGATATATTCTTTTATTCTTTATTTCTCTTTTGTCCCTGAGGTTGGCTCAGATGTGTGTCCACTATCTTTGAACTATGAGTTATCCCTGTCTATGCTATGTCTACTATGCATCCAGTAAGTGATCATGTTTATACCAAAGCTAGATGCATTCATCCTGCCCTTCTATGGGAAATTATAAATACGACACCCCAGAATAGTCAAGGGTTGAAATGCTACAATGATAGTTCCGTGCGCTTGTAGATTTATCCATACTGAGCTATCATGATTGGTGTACCTAAATACCATTATATAAGGATTGTAAGTATTGTTGCACCCCAAGGCGCTGTGCTTCAGTTTTGTATATTGTAAGTAATGATGGATAGGAAGGCCAATCAAACACTCCTAACTGTTATTACCAGACTGCATTATCTTGGCCAGCACTATTAAGGGCCAAGAGTTACCTTTCTGACATAATGGTGGTTAGGGATGCCAACACACGTGTCTAGTATCATTGCTAGGGATGGGCTTTTAGTCCATCTTTAATGGTGATGCTAAGAAATGCCAACATGCATATTTGGTGCCATTACCGGGGATGGACTTTTAGTCTATCTTTTGTAACGATGTTAAAAAATGTCAACAAGGCTTCTTCTTGGTTTCACGGCAGTTGTTCCCTAAATGTCCAACATCTCTACAGACTTCACATGTCATGTGTGAATCTATGGCCTGGACAGTGCTCATGATAGGATTGGTGGCACGGTCGTCCAGTCTTTTCATTAGTAAGTCTATTTTTGCGGCAAGCAGATCCATCTCCTTCATGGTATGCGTGCCTTTTTTTGCTTTTCTTCCTTCTCCCCAGCTCTAATTTGCCACCATCTTCTCGATGAGTGCTATGGCATTGTTGATGGTGAGGGAGAGGAATGCACCTCCAGCTGCGACATCTACGTGCCCCTTTGACGTGGCCATCCGGCCTTCATAAAAGTTCTGGAGCACGAGCCAATCTTCCATCCCATGATGGGGATAGGCCTAGATGTAATCTTGGAGCCTCTCCAAAGCTTCAGGGATGGACTTGAGTGAAGTCTGCTGGAAATTTGATATCTTCCCCCTCGGAGCACTGGTTTTGCTCATGGGGAAAAACTTGGCGAGGAACGCGGTGGAACACTTGTCCCACGTGTTGACAGCTTCCTTGTTCTGGTAAAACCATTGTTTCACCTTCCCCGCGAGGGAGAAAGGAAATAAGTGGAGCCTAATACTGTTCTGTGTGATGTCTTTGATGATAATGGTGTCGCATAGCTCAAGGAAGTGTTGAAGCTGAGCATTTGCATCCTCAATTGGCAAGCCAAAAAACTGGCTCGCCTGCACCATCGTGATAAGGCCAATATGAAGCTCGAAGTTTCCATTCCTGACATTGACAGCGGGCCCAACGGGCACGTTGGCAACAACGGGGGTGGAGTAGTCGTGAAGCAACTTGGCCATAGTGGTAGTAGCAGATGGTGCGAGGGTGACCAGTTCGTTTGCCGGTGGATTAGCGGAAGAAGAAACGGTACGGAACCTGTTCTTCCTTAGGAGTGCTTCCGGGTTGTCGGTGAAGGTGTCCGGCAAGTCAAAACCATTCATACACTATCCTATTTTCATTCTAATAAAAAGAGGAATAAAACAGCAAAGTTAGCCTGCTTAAACTATGGCTACCAATACTTATTATGCAATCAATGTTTACACCAAGCTAGGTGTTTTCATATTTCTTTTGCGCTCCCCGGCAACGGCGCCAGAAATGCTAGTTGGCGTTTCTCAATGTCGTTACAAAAGATAGACTAAAAGCCCATCCAGGGAATGGTGCCAGAAATGGTTGTTGAATTTTCTCTTTCTCATTGTTTATTGCACCTCTCATGCCCTTAGCATGGATGATTTCCTTTTTTCTTTCTTCTTTTTTTTCATGCCCCTTGGCATAGATTTTTTTTGACATAGCCCATATCCTTTAATGACATATGAAGAATTTTTTGAATGGAGAGACATCATGATGGTGATGCGAGAAGTAAAATTTCTAAATGAGGAATGCGCGTCTTTTAGGGTAAGAGTCGGCATTTTTATTTGGTGAAAAAAGTGCACAACTCTTAGGGTAAGAGTTGGCATATTTTTGGTGGACGAAATGGTGCATGCTGGGTGCAACTCTCAGGGTAAGAGTTGGCATTTTATTTGGTTGGTGCATGTGAATCTCAATCATGGGTGCATGACCATAATCTCACATTGGTCACAACAATTTGACCTAACTCAATGATCCGACAAGCAGCATATGACTAAAGGTTTGTATAAATGAATCATGTCGTATGGCTTTGGTAGAAAATTCATTATCATTGAGGAGCATGCTATTGTGTTTTGATTTTGTTAAATAAATCCTAAGTCCATCGTAAAAGAGCAAGGTTCAAATCATCCAGCTATATCACATACTCTAATTACTTAGATAACATGGGGTCCCTATGATAGTTGTTCACAAGTTATAGGAATATTGGCGAGGAATAAGGATTATGAAAATTTTATTAAAGGATAGAATGGAGACGTTGCGCCACAAAGTTTTGTCTTTTTAATTTAATAACTTTTAATCTTCAAAACTTTGGGAGATGTGAGGGTAGAGTTTGCACAAACCATCGTTGAACATGAAGGAGTTATGTGTATCAAGGTGTCAGGTACCTGAACAACGGGGTACCCTAAACCCTCGATCAAGTGAGTCAATCCCGATATCATCGAAAAAATCTATCACCATGATCTTCAGTTACAATTCTTCGCAAGCCCAGACACAAATACGTAAGTATGAGGCCTAGGTACCACGTCGTACCAAGCCGGCCCACGAACTGGTCTTGACAGCACAAACCAACGCTCGCTTGGCGGGGCCCCTCGAATACGGGAGTCCGCCCGAGCGGACGACCCCTCGCTCGAGCGACGGGATATGCGCAGGCGGACAACCCCCCATCGAGTACTGCACCCCTCAACCACCTGCTCCCTGTATGACGCCCAGAGCAGTTATTAATTCTCACCTACTCCTACCAACCCCCGTTGCTACAGCGACTATAATGATGGGTGAGTGCAAACGTCTAGTCTACCTTTTACCGCCCATCCTCGATGAAGCGTTGTCTCATATAGACCACTATTCCTCCATACTAAACACTGTTCCTCGTCAGGCGCCCCCTCGAGACACAAATATCAACATCCGTATCGGGAATCCCGGGGCTCGTTCTTATCCGCACTGGGGCCCCTCGACTCGAGCTCTTAGTGGCCTCGATCAGTGGTTCAGCCACTCCTGTACGCCATCTCCTGCAGGCCGTGCGCCGTTAACAAGAGGTCACATCTTTCACATCGCTGCTGAGGCATGCCAGAGTCATCATCATGACCAGTCAATCATCGACTTCACCATGACATCTCAGAAGGGCGAATCTCATCATTAGGTACGCTGCTACAGGGCTCGACCTCGCTTCAACGCACACCCCTACAATGTGCATGACATGATCGGTCCTCGATGTCATCGCTTACGATTTCCCTCATAGCACCATTAGGGTCTTCTGTACACCCATGCCCCTCCTTGGACTATGAAAGGGGCGCAGGGCTAGCTGAGAGGGGAACTCATTCAAACTCACTGAGCCATTTCATGCACATTACAAGGCATAGGGCTAGCTCTTCTAGACTTAGGCCTCATTCTTCACCCCATTTCATATGCACTCTCTTGTATCTCTCCTATACAAGCACTTTGGTGTAAGATAATACAAGACATCCTCCCCCGTTGGACGTAGGGCCTTCTCTTGCCCGAACCAGAATTAATCGTGTGTTCTTCTTGCATCACCATCCTGATTAGGGAGCACGCAGCACGTAGTTACTTGTTGGTGTTAGGCCCCCAGGGTCGTGACACTGACACAAGGATCGGGTTGGTTAAACCAAAAGTTCAACCGATCCTCTCTTCAACCTGTTTGTTCGGTCCTTCTAAATGTTGTGCATTGTGTTGGGGAGATCTTAAGTGTGTGTATTAGTTATGCTTGTGAGATCTCCCCCACACTTATTCTTGTACCTGTTTTATTTTGATAAAAAGAAAAACAAAACAAGAGAAACAAAAACAAACAAGGGCTCTACTGGCTACAAAACTAGGGAGCAAGAATTTTATTGTGACAGCATTTATACGTTATTAAGTACAGATATATAAATAAATTTATTTATTAAGTTTTTTTACCACTGTTAATTTATTTTATTATTTATTGTGATGAAAAAAACATGTTCACCAACTTTTTATTAAAGCTCAAACAAGGCTAAGATAAAGTTGGAATGTAAAACATGCCTTGATTTATCTCCATCAAAAATTACTTCTATTGTTTATGGAAGCATAACTCCAGGTTCATTAATCAAAGTTAAACACCATGTCTAAAATTGATTAAAGAAGGTTATTTTAACCTAAGCACCACGCTTAATTTAAAAGACCTATGGATGCACCATATTGGCCAATGCAAATGCACCCAAACCCAGAACAAGAGTCACAAACAAAATGAAGCATGCAGAGTCAGGTTATGGAGTCAAAAATGAGCAAGTGAAGTGGTGAACATTACCTTTGCATACCTAAGTATATCTACCGGCAGCATATACGTATGATGTTGACGAAGTTGTTTCTGCCGCTAGCATGATGGCTTTGCCTAGGAGAACGACAAGGCCAGGCCACACAAATGGATGTGCATGGGCCATGGTCCTTGATGGTATTGGCAAAGGTTTGGAGGCGAGTCCTTCTTGCTTACAAGCAATGTTGGGTGGACTTAGGGAACCCATATGTGATTATCTTTAGATATGTGGGGCCAACCTACTTCTCATCTCCCCTCCACTTCTTCTTCTTTTTTTTAACTTTCCTTCTCCTGCTTTTTATCATCACTATTTTTTCAATGCTTTTTTTCTTTTGGGCAAGGCTGACATCATCCTTTATTCAATATTTTTTTTGGATGACTACTTGGTGTCTATGGAATCTAGGCTTCTCACCCTCCTCCCCCACACTTGAACTTTTGCATAAAAGTCAAGTGTAGAGTCAGGATCTCCTTTGTTTTTGAGTATGTTCCATCACCCCAAAGCATCAAGGCTGATGTCATTTCAAGTGTTTGTATGACCCATGCTCTTCTTCACCTGAAATGGATAGCAACAGGAATACCCGAGGGTACACACAAACTTGAAAACATGTCTTTGCCTTTATTTGGGAGAAATTTTTTTGTTTTCAAGGTAGATCGGGGTATCTCCTGGCAGTGCTTAAGTTATGGTTCTAAGCTTGACCATGGGAACTTCTTCTTGTAGCTATCAATGGTGGTGTAGTTCCCAGCTTCACCACCAAACATAGGCATGAACGTTCAAGCTGCAAGGTTGCCACCATCATACTACTATGGGATTTGCAATGTTTATGACAAACATAAGAATTCACAACCATTCTCTCAGAAAGTTTTGACAACTAGAATCAAGAGATGAATCCTCGTAGAAGTAGGTGGTCCAAAGCGAAACAAACTCTAGAGACCCTAAAAGTGAACATGAAACAAGAGGGACCTCAAAACAGAGGTCACATGCTCACTAGTGGATTCTTCCTTGGTCTCTAGGGTTGTTGCTTTGGGCATGTCCATGGCACAAAAGTGTTCATTCTTAAAAGATATATCATGGGGAATGAACATTGAATCTCGACCATTATCGAGAACAATGTTTTGATGGCCAGAGGGACATGCATCTTGTTCGAGCAAGGGCAAAGGAGGACATCCCATATCAGAAGGATGAAAATAAAGCTCAAGTGGAACAAATGGGGATAAAAACTTCTCCTGCTCGAACAAG
This sequence comes from Bothriochloa decipiens, assembly GCA_023333625.1. Taxonomy (NCBI): domain Eukaryota; kingdom Viridiplantae; phylum Streptophyta; class Magnoliopsida; order Poales; family Poaceae; genus Bothriochloa; species Bothriochloa decipiens. Next base: position 56,595,552 of record CM041633.1, on the reverse strand, counting down.
TAGTTTTGCTTTGCCTTTGGATTTTAGAGCCAGTGCTAGGGCTGGTAGAAGCAAAACTTTCAAACTTCTCATTAGGGCTCCCTTACTCTCTCTTTATTTGAATGAGATTTTCAAGAGGGTGCCCTAAGAGAAGATCAAAATCAAGGATGGCATAGATAAGAAAGTATAAGAAAAACTTCAATTTTGTTCATTTCCAATGGCACGGCCCTAACAATCCCACAATTCTTAAAGATGAGTCATGAAGGACTCTTGAAGAATTTGTCAGTTGGAACTAGCGGCATATCACCCCAGAAAGGGTTTTTGCCAAAATTTATGATAGTAGTCCCGAGTGTGAGATTCTATAGGGCTTTCATAGAAGTCCCCCTTAATGAACAAGATATGGTTGTGGGAGGTGAAGGATCTAAATTGCTTCAGAAGAACGTTTCACTTCCAATAACCACTCTTTTGATGACTCCGCATTAGGGGAGAATCCTTAGAAAGAAATGTTGGATTTTTGTGCCAAGAAATGTTCAAAGTTTTGCCACAATCTTAAAATTTTGATAATGAACTCCGAAGGATAAAACATTCCTTCCATCGGTGTTTGTGGTTCGGGTGAAGTCTCACGAGTCAAATCTAAGGATAGCAAGGACAAGGATTTGGCTGATGAGGGCTCCTCAAAACTTTACATGCCCTTGTTTTGGAGGGATTTGGGTACTATGACAGGAGAAGCATGCATCTCTAGGATTTAATCAAGGACTTTCCTCTATTTCATCATGGTTTTTATGAAAACGGCCCTCCAACGGTTATGTCAAAGCATAGGGCAACATTTATGTTTAGACCCGAACAAAAGATATGCCAAAGCATACTATCGGGTAAAGGCAAGTCTAGGCCAGCATGTATTAACATCACAAACCTAGCCTAGGCTGCACCTATGGACTCCTTCTCATTTTGCTCAAAATTGAGGATTGCCCTTGGTAGAGTAGCGTTACGAGACATGGGCAATAATGCAAGATAAAACTTGTTCTTAACTTCACCCCATTCTCCATTTGCACTTTCTATGGCATTAGTGTACAATTGTTTTGCCTCCCCCTTTGAGGGAGAACGGAAACAAGTTCCACATAAAATTTCTTGTGGCATGCTAGGAATTCTTAAGCATGAACACAATTCCTCAAAATCTTGCAAGTGGTATAAAAAGGATTTTCGTAATCAAAACGTGAGAAGGGTTGTGCCTGAACCATGCTTTCAAAACAGGGTGGAGTTCATAGCTAGATGAAAATTTTGGCTTTGAAAAAGATTTTGGCTCAAAGAACTCCCCCTCTGAAGCAGAAAGATTTTGAAATGAAATCGGCTTCATGGTGATAGATGAGAAATAGAAAATATTTTGTTTTATAAAATAAAATATAAAATATTTTTTTGTTTTTAAAATAGGGATACAGATACGAGGACGAACAAGGGTCAAAGAAAAGAGCATCTATTCCCCAACAACGGTGCCAGAAAGCTTGTTGGTATTTCTTAACGTATGCAGAGAATCCGCAAGCGTACGGAAGTACCATTGTAGCCTTCACTCAGAAGTATTCAGGGTATATTATTTTCCACACGGAACGGAGGTTTCTCCTAGCAAGTTCGCCCAAGGAACAACACAAGGGTAGAGATAGAAAGGGGGTAGAGATGGATTCCCATAGCTTTAGGGTCCCAAGGATAGCGTCGCAATACTCCAACCGGCTTACTTCGGGCACCAGAGCGCGCCTGGTCTGCCAAGCGATACCGGCCTATTGCTCTCCGTCGCACCCGAATGTGGGAGATTACAAAGGACGGATGGGACTAGGTCACTCCCCGCCGCCTACCCCTCAACCATGGGATGTGAAGCAAATGAAGGTAGCCTCTAGCCTAGACACATCTCGCTCTCAAGCTCTAGATAGCTACTAGGGCATAGCCCTATGGAGTGGTGCTCTAGCCCTAAGCTTATGGTGGCTCTTCTCCCTTGATGTGTTGGTGAAATGAGAGGGGGAATGGCCCTCCTTTTATAGGTAGAGAGGAGGGGGTCCTTGGAAATGTGCCATCCCCACATGGAAAGGAGCAAACCAACCTCCATACGGCGGTTTCGCACCTTCCATGTAGAGTGCACACCAGAATCAACCTCCTGGCCGAAGATGGGCCCGTTTGGCCTCAGGAGTCGGGCGTGCGCCCCTTCCCAGACGCGCGACCCTGGTCCAGAACCAAATCAGCCCAAATTTGGTGGACGTGCTTGTCTCACCAAATTGGGATGACTTGACGTGAGTTTTAGTTCAGCCTCCTCTCTTCTAGGCTCTGGCGACTGGGCCTTCTGAGTCTGGACCTTGGTTGTATAGTGGACCAGCATAGTTTGGCCCTTGGCCCAAGTATGATGAATGATTAGGCCTTCTTTATCTTGTTTTGATATGGGCCATAGTAGGATTATTTATTTCTTTTCTATTTCTCTACTTTTGGCCCACTTTAGGTGTATTTTTGTATAATCCTTGCAAAACAAATGAAACACCAAAACTCGTGGAAATCATTAGCATAAAGCCCTACTAAGTTTGGTGTGCTTTTTATATTTTTATTTGTGGTATAAAATATGAGCTAAGGACCGCCAACATTTAGCTCAACATCATAAGCATGGTGCATTTCATCTCTAGCAAATAAAGAACTTGTAATCCCTTTATGCATGAGTCTCAAGGTGGGATGATGAATAATATTAACATTGGGTTGGAACTTTCCCACTACATTTTGCCCAGTGATCAACTGCCAAAAAGTTTAACGATGATAGCCCGAGAGAGAAAAACTCAAGTCAATGGAGCAGCATTCATGAAAGCCCAAATGTGCACCTAGCTCCTTCCAAGAAAGACTATGTTCTTTACCAAAGCAATGAAAAGCAATACCACTGTCTATGATTTGTAAAGAGCCTAGAATTTGGATAGTCAAGAGATGTGATCCTAGCTCATGGACGGGAGCGACACGGCTCCAACTTATGTGTTCCCAAATGGTATTGAATTTGGTGTCCATACCTATCTGTTGGAGAAGGATGGGGTCGAAGGCCGCTGTGTCCAAGAACTCATGGACTTTGAGGAGGTTGTACGCTTGCATCTCCCGTTTGTTCTCTAAGTCGAGGAAGGGGGCGTCAGCCTCTTCAACGGCATGGCCTGTTGGTGCCTCCTCCTCTTCTTCGTATAGCGGGTTCTCTTCACGCGAAGAGGTATATTGACTTGATTTCCCACGGCTACGTCGGCCTCTCTGGAACATGCCAGAAATCTGACTCCCGATCCCACTCATGGTGAGTGAGAGCTTGAGCTTGTTTTGTGGTGGAAGAGTAGAAAATTTTTGCACAGTTTTCTTACACTTGGGTCTTTGTGGAATAGATGGAGAGTGGGGGAGCAAGAGAGTGATGGAGAGGAGGTGAAAAATGAGAGAATGAGAGGGGTGAGGAGCTCAACCCCGGCCTCTCGATATTAATAGGCGCGAATGCAGGCATGGACGGGGTGTAGGCAATGGCTAGTAGCCGTTAGGAAAAGGCCGCAGCCCTGGTTGTTTGTGCAGGGGGCAATCGCCCCTAGGGTCGGCAGGTCCCCTAGCTGGGCCCACCCTGTCTCTCCTTTTGGCAGCTGCCTCCAATGGCTATACTCGGGTGATAGCCGGTTATGATCCTCTCCGGTTCAAAAATTTTCTCCCCTTTTTGATTTTCCACAAATTTATTTGCAACTTTTTTGGGTTTTCAAAAATTATTTAAAAATGAGAAATGAAAAGAGCATAAACTAAACTTTCAAAAAATGATTTTTATAAGATTTTTGGAGAGAATTTATTTTGAAGTAAAAAAATAAGATTTTTATAAAACTAAAGATATTTTTGAATTCTCTTTTTTCATTTTCTTTTTTAGAAGTTAAAATAAATATAAATATATATAACTTTATAGTTTTCTTAACATATATATATTTATTTTTTGATAACTACTAACGACCTTCAGCAAGGGCTCAACATTTATAGGCTGTTGGCAAGACTTCTCCCCCTTCATTGCTCTGCAGCTGCCTGAACAAACTCAGGAGAATTCTTGGGTTGCCCCTGGATTTTTCCCGGGTTGTTGACAGGAATAGAAGCAGCAATTTGAGCAATCTAGGTTTCTATCATTTTGTTGAAACTCAATTGATTCTTAACAGAAGAGGACAGAATTTCAAGCTTAGCATTTATATTTTTAACATTTTATCATTAAAGGACAACTTTTTAGTGAAATTTTCATTAATCTTAGCTTGTCCTACAACAAGGTCTCTCAAAGATGGTTGATTTGGATTGAAATTTGAATTGAAATTATTACCTTGTGGGCGGTGTTGGTTGTTGCACCCGTTATTACCTTGCTGTTGCGGTTGACGAAACCCGCTGTTGACATAGGAGGCTTCTTCTTGGTTTCAGGGCAGCTGTTCCCTGAATGGCCAACATTTCTAAAGACTTCACATGTCTTGTGTGAATCCATGGCCAGGACAGTGCTCATGATAGGATTGGTGCCACGGTCGTCCAGTCTTTTCGTTAGTAAGTGGCATTGTTGATGGTGAGTGCTTATGATAGGACAGTGCTCATGATAGGACAGTGCTCTGATTTGCCACCATCTTCTCGATGAGTGATGTGGCATTGTTGATGGTGAGGGAGAGGAATGCACCTCTAGCTGTGGCATCTATGTGCCCCTTTGACATGGCCATCAGGCCTTCATAAAAGTTCTGGAGCACGAGCCAATCTTCCATCCCGTGATGGGGACAGGCCTGGATGTAATCTTGGAGCCTCTCCCAAGCTTCGGGGATGGACTCAAGTGAAGTCTGCTGGAAATTTGATATCTTCCCCCTCAGAGCACTAGTTTTTCTCATGGGGAAAAACTTGGCGAGGAACGCCGTGGAACACTTGTCCCACGTGTTGACGGCTTCCTTGTTGCCTTCCCCACGAGAGAGAAAGGAAATAAGCAGAGCCTGATACTTTCCTGTGTGACATCTTTGATGAGAATGGTGTCGCACAGCTCAAGGAAGTGTTGAAGGTGAGAATTTGCATCCTCACTTGGCAAGCCACAAAACTGGCTCGCCAGCACCATCGTGATGAGGCCAGTACCAAGCTTGAAGTTTCCATTCCCGATATTGACAGTGGGCCCAAGGGGCACATTGGCAACAACGAGGGTGGAGTAGTCACAGAGTGACTTGGCCATAATGGTAGTAGCAGATGTTGTGAGGGTGACCAGTTCGTTTGCAGTGGATTAGCCAAAGAAGAAATGGTATGGAACCTGTTCTTCCTTAGGAGTGCTTCTGGGTTGTCGGTGAAGTTGTCCGGCAAGTCAAAACCATTCATACACTATCCTATTTTCATTCCAATAAAAAGATGAAGAAAATAGCAAAGTTAGCCTGCTTAAACTATGACTACCATTGCTTATTTTACACCAAGCTAGGTGTTTGCATATTTTTTTGCCCTCCCCGGCAATGGCGCCATAAATGCTTGTTGGCATTTCTTAACGTTGTTACAAAAGATAGACTAAAAGTCCATCCCCGGCAACGGTGCCAGAAATGCTTGTTGGATTTTCTCTTAACATCGTTACAAAAGATAAACTAAAAGCCCATCCCTGGCAACGTCACCAGAAATGCTTGTTGGCATATCTAATTATCATTACTTCACAAAATTAGCTCTCGACTTTAATCGTGCTAACCAAGGTATTGCATTTCTGGTAATAATAGTTAGAAATGCCTGATTAGCCTTCCAAACTGTCATTACTTACGAGTGCAATCCTATAGCATGGCGATGGTGGGAGCAATAGGAATTACAGTCCTTAGGTAATGGTACTTAGGTACACCAATCATGATAGCTCAGTAAGAAATTACAATAAATCTACAAACGCACAAAACTATCATTATAGCATTTCACCCATGAGTATTCAAGGGTATCGTTATTTATAATTTTCCATAGGAGGGCAATATGCATCGAGTGTTGGTATAAACATGATTACTTATTGTGCATAGGTAGACATAGCACAAACAGGGATAAATCATGGTTCAAAGATAGTGGACACACATTTGATCCAACCTCAAGGATAAAACATAAATAAATAATAAATTAATATAACTAACCAGAGCAGGCATGGATTGATGAATATAATTATGCAAAGAATTGTTAGTAAACATCCAATTAGTATGTCTAGCATTAGGACTAAGTCTGGGATAATAGAGAGATCCCTGCAGCTGGTCTACCAGTTGATAGAGACTTTATGAACTCCTACTCGATACCCAAATCTGGGGGTATGCAAGGGATGAACAGAGCTGTCACTACCTAACCACCTACCCCTCTATCTATAGAGCACCGACATATCCGTCGATCTCCGCATACCCGAGCACCACGCCCATGTAATTGGAAACAACTCCTAACCCCCATGGACCCCAACCCTTCAGATTGATAGGCTAGGTTAAGAGCAACCACGAAGGCATGATGAACCATCACCTCATCCCTAGTTCTTCCTGTATTCATACTAACTCGATGAACGATGAAGAACGGTGATGAACAATTCAAGAACATCACACATAAACTATATGCTAGTTCACATATCATGATCATAACCTAAACAAGACTATACTCTAATTCATATGCATGATTATATAAGTAGGATGAGAACTTGCACATGGAGGAAAATGAATTATATTCATACCAAGATTTTCTTCTTCCTCCAAGGAGACAAACTCTCCTTGATAGCTTTTGCCTTGCTCACAAACTATTAAGTCTACTCTAAAGAATACAAGTGAGAGGTATGAGGTGAGTGGCTCCAAATGAATGTGTGTGTGAGAATGAGGGAGCACCCTCTATTTATAGCCCAAGGTGGTCGGTTTCAGTGTCAATACATATGGAAGGAGGCAAAACTGACGTGGGGATACCGCCTATGAATGATCTATAGAAGATGGGCCCAAGAGGACCCAGCCAGGGGGCGGCCGGTCCCGGGGCCGGTTGATCCCCTGGTGGGGCCTGCTGGCCACCGCCTTCACGTGGTTGGCTCCTCTATGGGCCTGGACCTCTCCTGCGATTACGATCAGGCCCAGGTATGGAGTGAAGGTGGGCTCCTTTGTCATTCTTGATTGTGCATTCTCATAATTCATATTCTGCTTTTCTGCTTTCTTATTCATGTAGCATAATTCCACTTCTTTTCATTGAATATCCTGCAAAAACATGAACACTAGGGGTACAAGTGGAATTCCATTAATATCATATGAATATGAGTTAAAGTATGATTATTTCTCTCCTTTTGGACAAAAACTGGCAGTAAAAAATGATCCGTAAGCGCCATTAATAGGCATCGTCATTACCTTGAAGTGAAACTCGGTTGAGGATGCAGGGTTCAATCAAGGAGATGCCACTAAAGCAGAGATGCACGCCGAACATAAAGAGGTCGACTGCTGGAGAGGCAGCAGCTTTCTCGATGCGGGGCTCAGCAACAACTCATTGTCAAGGGAGAGGCAGTCGATGGCATCAATAGCTGCGGTGGTGGCAGGCCAGATACTGTTGACATTTCTTAACGTCATTACAAAAGATAGACTAAAAGTCCATCCCCGGCAATGGCACTAGAAATGCTTGTTGACATTTCTTAACGTCATTACAAAAGATAGACTAAAAGTCCAACCCCGGCAACGACACCAGAAATGCTTGTTGACGTTTTTTAACATTACTACTAAAGATAGACTATAAGTCTATCCTAATAATGACATTAGAAATGTGCATTGACATTTCTAACCACCATTACTTTAGAAAGGTAACCCTTGGACCTTAATGGCGTTGGCCTAGGTAATGCAGTCTGGTAATTACAATTAGAAGTCCCAGATTGGCCTTCCTAACCATCATTACTTACAATATGCAAAACTGTGGCATGGCGCCGTGGGGTGCAAGAAGAATTACAATCCTTAATTAATGGTACTTAGGTACACCAACGATAGCTCAGTAATATATTAGATTAAATCTGCAGGTGCACAAAACTATCATTGCAGCATTTCAACCCATGAGTATTCAAGGGTGTCGTATTTATAATTTCCCGTAGGAGGGCATGATGAATGCATCTAGCTTTGTTATAAACATGATTACTTATTGTATGCATAGGTAGTCATAGCATCAATAGGGTTAAATCAGGTTCATAAGATAGTGGACACACACATCGGAGCAACCTCAAGGATAAAAGATAAATAAATAATAAAGAATAACTAAGTGAGCAGGCATTGGTCGTATACAACTATGCAAAGAATAATAAGATACATCTAACTAATATGACTAGAATCAGGACTAAGTCTAGGATGATAGGGAGATCCCCGCAGCTGGTCTGCCAGCCGATAAAGACTTTACGAACTCCTACTCAATACCCAAACGTGGGGGAATGCTAGGGATGGACAGGGTTGTCACCCCTGCCCACCTACCCATCTGCCCACGGGGCACCCACATATCCGCTGATCTCCTCATACCCGAGCACCACGCTCGTGTAATTAGAAACAACTCCTAACCTCCTGGGACCCCAACCCTTCAGATTGATAGGCTCGGCTAGGAGCAACCATGACGGCACAACAAACCATTATCCCATTCTTAGTTCTTCCTCTATTCATACTAATTTGATGAACAACGAAGAACATTGATGAACATATCAAGAACATAACACATAGACTATAGACTAGTTTATATGTCATGATCATAATATGAGCAAGACTACACTCTAATTCAAATGCATTGCTATATAAATAAGATGAGAACTTGCTCATAGAGGAGAACTGAATTGTATTCATACCAAGATGTTCTTGATTCCTCCAAGGAGATAAGCTCTCCTTGATAGCTTTGCGTTGCTCAACTACTAACATTAAACTAAAGAGAACAAGTATGAAATGTGAGGTGTAGTGCTTCAAATGTTTGTGTGTGTGTTGAATGGTGAAGGAGCCCTTCATTTATAGCTGAAGTAGGACGGTTCGGGTGTCTCCTCAATTGGAAGGAGGTGAAACCAACTTGAGGGAACCAACCCAAGCATCGCCTAAGAAGGCTAGGCCCGGGAGGCCCCACCAGGGGCAGCCGGTCCCGGGGGCTACCGGTCCCCTGGCTGGGCCCACTGGCCACTGCCTTCGGGTGGTTAGTTGCTCCCTAGGCTTGGACCTTCCCCGAGGTTACGAATGGGTCTAGTTTGATGTTGAGTTGGGATTTTCTATTTTCTTAGTTTGCTCCTTTTCTAAATACGTTTTCTTGAAGTATGCTTTCTTGTGAAGTTTGCATATTTCCACGTGTCAGACCTGTATGTCATATAAACAACAAAACTCATGGAAAGATTAGATAAAAGCCCTACCTTCTATTTATTTTAGTATTGAAATGATGTTGTAAATTAGATGCTAAGGACCACCAACAACTCCCCCACACTTGGTCCTTTGCTCGTCCTCGAGTAAAGTGCTAAGACCAAATGGGTTCATCTTCCTTATTCAAAAAGATCTGCATACCGATTATTCCAAGCTTCACCTGGATTTATGAACTTCAAAGTGTCTACCAAGTCATCTTGGGTAATTGAAAAATGGAATAGCCTGGATTCAAATCCTCTTACCCTGTCCTTGCATAGAAAACTTGGGTTTTTGTAAGATTTTGAAAATGTAAAGATAGCTTATGTTCCTTGAATGATTCTCTCAAGTCGCTCATCATTTTTTATTATTTTTTTATAAGTGGTTCCTCACCAAGGCATAAGAAGGTGATGCCTTCACTTGATCATCCTACCTCTAAAAAGGCTTATCTAGAGTTTTAGGTAGGAATGAAAATGATGAGGCACACTTACCCTGCATGTGTTGTTAAGTCAAACCCCCGACCATACCGGAGGGATTGCGTCATACTCCTAGATCAGAATGTGCATGTGTGTGGAAAGTTGGAAGGTGGAATCCTAATTCTAAATCTTTTTGGTACTCCATGCATCATGATTCACCTTTGAATAAATCTTTAGAGAGATATGGTCTATAGAAATTTCATCATATATATATAAACTTTTTTGGAAGGGTATTTAAAATTTTCTTTCCTGTTTATTTTCTTATGCCCCTTGGCATAGTCTCTCTCTCTTCTTCTCCCTTTTTTAGCATAGCCCCATATCTCTTCTTGGCATATGAAAAACTTTGAATGAGGAGATGTCATGATGGTTAATGGATGGAGTAAAATTTTGCAAGGAGAATGCGTTTCTTAAAATAAGAATTGGCATTTTTATTTTGGTGGAGAAAGCTACGCAACTCTCAGTGTAAGAGTTGGAATATTTTTGGTGGATGGATGAAGTGCATGTTTTGCACAACTCTCAGGGTGAGAATTGACTTTATTTGGTGGTTGTAAGTGAATTCTGATCTTTGGGAGCATGAAACATCTCTCAACAGTGGTCATAAAATTTGACCAAACTCAACACAAAATAAGTGGCATATGTAGAAGGTTTCATCACATAGAATCATATATGGCCTTGGTAGGTATTTGTTAATCATTCCAAGAACATGCTATTGAATTTTTGTTTTTGTAAAATAAGTTCCAAGTACTTTGCAAGAACGAGCAAGTATCATGTTATCCTACTATATCTCATTCATTAATTACTTAGATAGAAATGGGGTCCCTAAATAGTATTCATAAATTTGTAGAAACATTAGCAGGGAATAAAAAGTATACAAACATTTTGAATGTAGGAAGACATGTTTGATGGAGTATGTAGGAAATATCATTTTAAATTTTATCTTAAAAGCTTTTTTGAGAATGAGAGGGGGCAAAAGTTGCACAAACCGAATTTTGATCTTTTGTTTTTGTGCAATCATCTTGGAGATCTTCCCCCACACTTGTTTTCTTCCCTGTCATGGTTACTCACAAAAAATATATATGTGGAGAAAACAAGTGCATGAAAAATTTTATTTCATTGATAAATTCAAGTAGGCACAATTACATTGAAGGGAAATGATTGGCAAATAAAAGATCATGAAAGCAAAAAGAATGTGCCTAAAAACTTGTGCAACAGGTGCATCCTAAAGATCTTCGAGGAGATGCCCAACACCTAGGGTGTCAACTACCTTCCTGAGTCTAAGGTTAAAATTGAAGCAGAACTTATTGACATCATCACTAAGGTCCCTAATTTCTGTGTTCTTTGTTTCTAGGTCGTCTTCTAAAACCCTTAGTATAGCATGCAAGCTAACCTGTTCAGCTTTGAGGTCATCGAGGATACTAGGATCATCCTCGTCGTCACTACTCTTGTACTGTCCTGCACGATGCTTGATGGTTGGTTGCGGTAAATGTGTTGGGAATATGCCCTAGAGGTAATCATGGAGATGATGATATTCCAGTTGTATCTATGACATGCATTAAGTGTTCATTGAATATCTAGTATAGACAACTTGGGTTGATTGGCAATTATGTGAATTGTTTGTGGAACTTAATTACTTGAATGGTTTTTCTAAAGTTGTCACTGGTCGGCGTTTTTGTGAGAACACACTTGAATATTAGACCAGCACATATATTAGTTGATGGTTATATTTCACAAGTCATGGACATGGAGATGTCAAACTAATAATGTGGGCACATGTGAGACATGTAGGCTAGACTGACCCGACATGAGAAAGTCTCTATTCACGTCATATACGTTATGAACTTAGACCTGAGATTGTGGTATGTACTCAAGATGTGAAACGGCCCACTTAGGGACTATCAAACGCTGCTCCGTAACTAGGTAGTTATAAAGGTAGTCTTTGGGTGGTCGAGAAGTATGCTATGAGACATAGACAATCAAGATGGAATTTTCCCCTCTCTATGCGAGAGAGATATCACTGGATCACTCAAGTGATTGAATCAACAAATGCATGGCCATGCTTGGGTTAAGTGTTAACCCACGAGTTGAACCATATATCAAGTGGCAAAGGGAATAACTTGTATGTGGTCATAGTGGTTCATCTGATATGATCTTTGCATGCACATAGGAGTTGTCACGCCTTGCTAGAGGCCGTTGTCAACTATTGGGCGAGTAGGAGTACTCGGCCCATGTCAATGCGTGCGTGAACCCATAGGGTCGTACGCTTAAGGGGCTAAAAGCCTAATTTGGGTTGGACCTGAATTAGATAAGGCTTAGGGTTACTAATGGGCCTCCAACTCATGAGCTCATTAGGGACGCCTATATAAAGCAAGGGGTAGGGGCGCAGTCAGGGGTTAGACGCCTTGAACCGCCACCGTCGCCCTCCCCATGCTCGCGCCTTCTGCTCCTCGCAGACCTCGCAGTCCGAAGGCGCATCGCTACTTCCTTGCACGTGTGGGATTCCTCGAAGGTGCTGCATCTGGAGCACTGGGATGAACCGCATGAGGGGGTTGACGTGACAGACAACCACGCAACTACACTGCCTGCTGCGACGCGTACGACTACATCGAGTCATCTTCCGCTGCACCTGCACGTCTAGTGGTAATTCCGTAACCTATAACTAGCAGTAGATCCTGGTTTATGAGGTAGAAAAGTTTTATTTTCTGGCTAGCGTAGCACCCTCATAACCCTAGAGTGGTATCAGAGCCAGTTACTACCTTGTTATAGGTTCGGTTTTGGGCATATAGTTGATATGCAGGAGTAGTAGATGTGATCTACTAGTTTTGGTTGCACATGTTGATTAGATGTATTTGTGAAACGCGATGGTAGATGGAAACTCAATCTGTTTTCATGCTCTTGTTGCGTGGCCGTGTAACGATGTACTTATACCAGTCGGTTTAATCCGCCACCTGAGTTAAGTGATACACGTAAGACCATACATGTTGGGCATAGATCAATGGGATTGATCTAGTGAAAATAGAGAGACTCCGAATGGTTCGGATTCAGGTTGATGAGATCAATCTGATGAGATTTTCATAATTATTTCATAGATGCAATCTGTGTAATCCGGTCAGCGGGACCGCCGTTGCTATCTGTCGTAGCGCATAGAATCGTTCTACACTTGACTTGTTTTTGCAGGGTATGATGTGATTGGTATGGCCCATGTGTATGTATGTAATTTTTCATGGGCTGCGTGTCATGTAAGAAACATGGCTGGAGCCATATGTGTTGCCATTTTATGTATTGGCCTACACGCCATCTTGTGATCTTGCGACTATGTAATTAGTATAGCTTGCGGCAAGATAGTTCTTGGAGGACTTATCACAAGAAGGGTGGCACACATGGATCGTGGAGATGGAGATCACCATGATGGGCAAGATGATGGAGATGGAGATCACCATTCATTAAAGGGCCATACCATGTCACTATGTGTGAATGTGATTCTCATTATTTGTTCTACTTTCACATGCCATTATGTTTTGTCTACATGAGTGCGGTAGTGAAGTAGAACGATCCCTCAGCAATGTTTAAGTTGAATGCTTCCCCAAACCTTGCACTATCATAAGTCTTGTACAATCGGTGGTGGGTCTATAAAATTAGGGTGCCACTGGTTTTCCTCGACTAGGCAGGTTCATATCGGATACTTACTGCAAGAAGGTTTGGTTACTTGAACAAGGTCATCCTAATGGTTAGGGATCTTGAAGCATGGTAAGGTTGAGTGCTTGGCATAGGGATGCTAGCCCAACAACAAGATTCATATGAGATATGATTAGCAAGGTGTTGCTTACCGATCTACCATACCGACCAGCGGTGATGCTAAAGCTCACTGGTTAGGATGTTAGTTGTGGGTCTTGAATCACTAAATATCAATTGAGGGATATTGATTTTAGTGGGAGTATATTCTATTTGATATAATTTACTCCTTTATGGATACATTGTCTTAGTATTTTGCATTACTTTTGTTGTAGATGCCCGCTCGCAATCAACCATTTTATTTGCATACAATTCTTGAGAAAGATAAGTTGAATGGAATAAATTATGCGATTGGATCCGTAACCTAAAAATTGTTCTCAGGGCTGAGAAAAAGGAAGATATTCTAGACACCCCATTACCAGATGAGCCTGGAGAAAATGCACCTGCTGCTGAAAGAGCCGCTTACAAGAAAGCATGCGATGCTGATCTTGAAGTGAGTTGCTTTATGCTTGCTTGTATGGAATCTAATCTGCAGATGCATTTTGATAACAGTCACTCAGCAAACGATATGATCATGGCGCTTGAGGAGATGTTTCACACGTAGGCTACGACTGAAAGGTTCAATGTCTCTAAGGTGCTTGTGGAAACCAAGCTTGCAGAGGGCACAGTAGTAGGACCACACATAATGAAGATGGTTGATTACACTCAAAGGTTGCAGAAGCTAGGCTACTGATTTTATACTCTCGTCTCTTCCGCCCAGCTATGGAAACTTCATCTCAAACTACCATATGCATGGGGCGGAGAGAGGCTTGAGTGAACTGTGTGGTATGCTAAAAACTGCAGAAGCTGACATCAAGAAAGGTGCCGGCAGTAGCCAATTGTTGGCGATCCAGAACCAACCTCATTTTAAGAGAAAGGGCAATTCTTGGAGGAAGAAGAAGGGCAAGGCTAAAGATGAGATCTCTAAGCCAAACCCATCTGCTGCCAAGGCTGCACCATCTGCAAATTTAGACTGCTTTTATTGTAAGGGGAAAGGTCACTGGAAAAGGAATTGCAAGGAGTACTTGGCGTCCTTAGAGAAGGATGGCAGCGGTAAAGGTATTACTACTACTTGTACCCTTGTCGATCATGTTACAGACATTTTTCTCGCTAACTCCTATATCAATTCCTGGGTATTTCATACCGGATCAGTTGCTCATATTTGCAATACGATGCAGGGAATGATAAGAAGTAGATGCATGGAAAAGGGAGAGGTTAACTTTCGCGTGGGCAACAATGCAAGAGTTGCTGTGTTGAACGTCGGGATGATGCAACTTCACCTGCCATCAGGATTTATCATGGAATTGAATAATTGTTATTTTGTTTCTAGCTTAAGTCGAAACATTATATCACCTTCATGTTTGATGAAGGATGGCAATTCTTTTGCAAGTAAAGACAATAGTTGTGTGATCTCCAAGAATGACATGTTTGTGGCTTTTGCATCCATTGTGAATGGGTTATTTATTTTAAATCTTGATGATGCACCTGTCTGTAATGTTAGTGCTAAACGGCCTCAGCTTAATGAGTTAAGTTGTACCTATATGTGGCATTGTCGCTTGGGTCATATAAGTGAGAATTGCATGAAGAGGCTCCATGACGATGGTCTTCTAACTTTGTTTGATTTTGAATCATATGAGACATGTGAGGCTTGCCTGCTAGGCAAGATGACCAAGGCGCCATTCAAAGGATTTCCTGAGAGGGCGTCTGACTTGTTGGAACTTGCACATACTGATGTATGTGGACCAATGAGCAGGACAGCTAGTGGAGGATTTCAATACTTCATAACTTTTACTGATGACTTTAGTAGATATGGATATGTCTACCTAATGAAGCATAAGTCTAAAACATTTGAAAAGTTCAAAGAATTTCAGAATGAAGTAGAGAATCAATGTGGCAAGAAGATCAAGGCCTTGCGATCTGATCGTGGATGCAAATATCTAAGTCATGAGTTTAGCAATCATCTTAAGAGTTATGGAATTGTTCCATAGCTTACGCCACCCAGAACGCCTCAGAGAAACGGCATGTCTGAGCGACATAATTGGACCTTGTTGGACATGGTTCAGTTTATGATGAGCCAGTCGGACCTACCTTTATTGTTTTGGGGATACGTTCTAGAAACAGCCACTTTCACATTGAATAGGGTACCATCTAAGTCCGTAGTTAAGACACCATATGAGATGTGGAAAGGTAAGAGTCCCAGTTTGTCTTTTCTGAAAATTTGGGGTTGTGAAGTTTATGTCAAATGACTTTTATCAGATAAACTAACACCCAAATCGGACAAGTGCTTTTTTGTGGGATATCCGAAGGAAACTTTAGGGTATTATGTCTATAACCGGTCAGAGGGCAAAGTGTTTGTTACTCAAAATGGTGTTTTCTTAGAGAAAGAGTTTATCAAAAGAGAAAAGAATGGACAAAAGGTGTATCTTGAAGAAGTTCAAGATGAGCCAGTAGGGACTGACTCTATGAGTGATGCTAATGTAATAGAGCAACTTGAGACACCCGTGGCAGTGGACACACCACCACAACCACGAAGATCAGCGAGACTTCACGCATTGCGTGGGGATTTGTTATTGTTAGATGATGACGAATGTACGGATTATGCGGAAGCTATGATGGATCCAGATTTTGAGAAATGGCAAAGTGCCATGAGATCCGAGATAGATTCCATGGGAGACAATCAAGTTTGAAACTTGGTTGACCCGCCTGATGGGGTTAGACCCATTGAGTGCAAATGGATCTTCAAGAAGAAGAAGGATATGGACAGAAATGTTCACGTCTATAAAGCTCGGCTTGTCGCAAAGGGTTTTCGGCAAGTTCAAGGGGTTGACTACGACGAGACATTCTCACCAGTAGTGATGCTTAAATCTATCTGGATCATTCTAGCAATTGCTACATATTTTGATAATGAGATATGGCAGATGGATGTTAAAACAGCCTTTCTAAATGGGTATTTAGAAGAGGACGTGTATATGATACAGCCCGAAGGTTTTGTTGATCCTAATAATGTTGGAAAGATATGCAAGCTTAAGAAATCTATTTATGGGTTAAAGCAAGCATCTTGAAGTTGGAATCTTCATTTTGATGAGGTCGTCAAAGGGTTTGGCTTCTGTCAGAATGAAGACCTTGTGTTTACAAGAAGGAAAGTGGGAGCACTGTTGTATTTCTGATCTTGTATGTGGATGACATACTATTGATTGGGAATGATATTCCTATGTTGCAATCTATAAAGACTTCACTGAATAATAGTTTTTCTATGAAGGATTTAGGAGAAACAACATACATCTTGGGCATTAAGATCTATAGAGATAGGTCGAGAAGGCTAATAGGATTAAGCTAGGATACTTACATTGACAAGACGTTGAAGAGGTTCAACATGGAATAGTCCAAGAAAGGGTTCTTGCCTGTGTCACATGGTGTGCGCTTCAGTGATAAGCAGTGTCCTTCCACTGATGCTGAGGCAAACGCATGAGTAAGGTTCCATAAGCTTTGGTAGTTGGTTCCATCATGTACACCATGATATGTACTCATCCAGATGTAGCCTATGCTCTAAGTGTTGTGAGCAGGTATCAAGCCAATCCTGGTGAGAGTCACTGGATGTTGGTTAAAAACATTCTTAAGTACTTACAAAGGACTAAGGATGTGTTCCTAATCTATGAAGGTGAGGAGGAGCTCGTTGTAAATGATTACACCAATGCTAGCTTCCAAACCGACGGGGATGATTCACTATCTCAATCAGGTTTTGTGTTCATAATAAATGATGGTGCAGTTAGCTAGAAAAGTTCCAAGCAAGAGACGGTGTCTGATTCTACAACAGAAGCTAAGTACATTGCAGGTTCTGGCGCTGCAAAGGAAGGTGTTTGGATGAGGAGGTTTCTCATTGAGCTTGGTGTGTTTTCGAATGCGTCAGGCCCATTGAATTTACATTGTGATAACAATGGGGCGATTGCACAGGCTAAGCAGCCTAGGGATCACCAGAAGAACAAACATGTACTTCGAAAGTTTCATCTCATTTGAGAGTTTGTGAAACAAGAAGAGATCAAATTATACAAAATACGTACGGATTTGAATATAGCAGATCCTTTGACAAAGGCTCTTCCACAGCCTAAGCATGAGGCGCACATCAGGTCTATGGGGATTAGACATCTTAGAGATTAACTCTAGTGCAAGTGGTTGTAGTGGTTCTTCTGATATGATCTTTGCATGCACATAGGAGTTGTCATGCCTTGCTAGAGGCCGCTGTCAACTATTGGGCAAGTAGGAGTACTCGGCCCATGTCAATGTGTGCGTGAATCCATAGGGTCACACACTTAAGGGGCTGGAAGCCTAATTCGGGTTGGACCCGAATTAGACAAGGCTTAGGGTTACTAATGGGCCTCCAACTCATGAGCTCATTAGGGACGCCTATATAAAGCAAGGGGTAGGGGCGTAGTTAGGGGTAACACACCTTGAACAGCCACCGTCGCCCTCCCCACACTCGCGCCTTCTGCTCCTCATGGACCTAGCAGTCCGGAGGCGCATCGCTTCTTCCCTGCACGTGTGGGATTCCTCAGAGGTGCCGCATCTGGAGAGCTTGGACGAACCGCGCGAGGGGGTTGATGTGACGAACGACCATGCAACTGCACTGCCTGCTGCGACGTGTACGACTAGATCGAGTCATCTTCCACTGCACCTGTGCTTCTAGTGGTAATTCCGTAACCTGTAACTAGCAGTAGATCTTGGTTTATGAGGTAGAAAAGTTTTATTTTCTGGCTAGCGTAGCACCCTCATAACCCTACAAAATGCCTCCTAACTCTAGGAAGGGTGCCAGAGGACTCTACCTCCTTGGCTGAAGTCTTGCTAGCCAACTTGTCACCAGCATGTTTGCTAGGCCCACTACCACTAGGGGCCTTCCTCTTGAGACAGAGCACCAGTGGTAGGATGGGTGTCACACCCTGATTTCAGAGGAATAAAACCAGGGCCCAAAATTCATGTGCGCCAGGATCAATTTACACACATGAACGACAAATTACATGGTTCAAAAGCACAGTGTTCGAAGAAAAAAAACATAGTATAACGATTACATCGTACCATTATTACATAATTGCCATCAGAGTAAAGCGGAATATAAATCACATCGTCCAAAGCGAATAACAACTAAACGACGTAGACGTAGCGACTCCATCTCGCCACAGGAAGGTCGAATGCAGCATCACGACGCCTAGCATCCCGGACAGTTCTCAGGAAAGTCACCATCCGAGTCATCACTCGAGCATCCTTTTGTTGGAAAATAGCAAGAATGAGTTCCATGTCGAAACTCACAAAGTACAGACGAAAAGTAATGACATGCAAGGCTAGTACAAGGTAAAGCTAAAAGGTAAACTACGGTAGCATTTTAAAGTTAAACAATTAAGAATTTACTTATTGTAACCTATTCTCTAATCAACTTGGTTGAAACGCCCAACCCTTTCTTAAGGTTCAAGTGATAATTAATGATTCATTTATCATCACAGATATAAGCATATATCATTAATATCGTCAACCTTGAGATCGCCATCTCAAGCAACACAGGATAGCCATCCCATTCAGAAATAGAGGTAACCACCTCCTCAACAGCATCACCATGATTTAACGATTTATTCCATTTGGCTAATCATGCGAGGATCTGGGCCGCTCGTGACCGTGAGCACGGACGATATATCAATTTTAACTCTGGGCAGAGGTGTACACTTTCACTCTAGATTGTGATTACTCTTGGTGCCCGAGGTGATCAGCCTCTTAGCCCATTGCCGAGATAGGCTGGCAGAGGTCACAACAAGGTCCCTCACAGGGTCATAGGCAGTAACAACCTGCCTGCCTTGAGTCCAAACGGATGGGAGACTTCCCCGTGAGGCCGCCCCCATCACGGATCCATAGCCCCTCCCATACTAAATACTTGTAAACAAGCCCCAGCAGCCATAGCCATGGCCACCCGTCGGTAAGCTGTCTCCTACCCATGATGATCCCACTAATAAACCAAGCCAGAGCCCATTAGCCTGGAGCTGTACAGAAGTCCCAGGTTGCCGCTCCACGAAAGGTCCATTAGGGGGAGGAGATACGGATGACCCCGTCGCTACGAGCCCTCTGACATCCGTTCCCCCTTCTTTCACCGCCAACCAACGATGCGGACATGCATCACTTCTCCAATGGCCGAAGCCAAGAGCCCACGGCTCCAACATATTTTAAGAAGCGAGTTTTATCTTCATTAGGTAGGTGAAAGGTGAGATAGAGCACTAGCAACCAAAAACCTAACAACTAACACCCCCATAGGATAACTTTGGGTAAAGTGGCTAGTAAGTCCTATGGTTTGCGATTTATGACACATGCAATACGTTAATTAAAAGTGAATAGGCACAAAATGATCCAAGGATGCCTGCACTTGCCTTGGTTGATGTCCTGCTGCATGTAGTCCTTCGGGTTCTGCTGATCCTCATTCACCCACGTCTCGTTCTCTATACTTTAATTAGGGCAGTACACCAAAACATCTCAACAGAAGCAAACAATAGCATAAAACTGTTCTACTCGTCGAGATGATTCCAAAAAGTATAAGTTTGCTAAAATCGGAGTTAAAACGTGAAAGTTATGGCCTATACAAGGATAGGGGCTAATCTGCAGGAAACAGGACTATAATCTAATTATTTTTGAACTACGTAGGACTAAATTGTAAATATAGGAAACCACAGGGGCTTTTCTGCAAAAGTGCCACGGCTGTCGGCGGCTTGACAGCATTGACGCGGTCAGCGCACACGTGGCGCTGACGTGGCGTTCGCATGGCAGTCACGTGGCTGACACGTCAGCAACTGACGTGGCAGGGTCGACCCCCGGTCCACGGTGGTCAGCGGCCGATCTGAGCCGCTCGGCTCAGATCCGATGGCTGGCAATCACCCGGCGGCACGGGGTCGCCGGAGCGGCGCCGAGACGGCGGCGCGCTCATCGGCGTTGGTCGGAAATGCGCTGCGGCGCTCGGCTGGCTGCGCGGGTTGGCCAGGGAAGCACGGCTTGGCCTCGCGGATACATTTCCGGGGCCAAAGACGATGGCCGACGGCCGGAGCCGGTGGCCCGGCCAGGCGACGCCATGGCCGGCGACGGATCTCGTGGCAGGCGAGCGCTGCGGGGCACGGGAAGGGGTGCCGAGTGCACCGGCGGGCACCTCACCTCAAGGCGAAGCCGGTGAGGTGGTTCTTGACGGCGAGAACGGGCCGGTGACGGAGATCGACGGCGGCGGACGAAGCTCTGAGCGGCGGCGGCGACCTAGGGTTATGGGAAAACGGTGGAACGGAAGGCACGGTGGCGGCTAGGGTTTGGAGAGGCAGTGCAGAGAGGCGGTCGACCGACTTTATACGGCCCGGTGGTCCTCGGGTCGCACGCTCACGCGACGCGCAGGCGGCTCGGCCTGCGCCCGACACCGAGCCGGTGTTCGTCTCCGTGGGGGAGACGACACTGTGCGGGTGGGCCCCAACCATGTGGGCCCCACCTATCAGCGGCCGTGGGTGCGGTGACGCGAGCGCTGGCGCAAGCGGCTGGCGTCGGGCTGACGTCAGCGACGCGGGCGGCGTACGCGCGGCGCGGCAGTGTCGCGGCCTGTTGGGCCGCTCGGCCCATCAAGGCGGCGCGGCGCGCTGCGGCTGGTGGCTGGGCCGGCCTACGCGGGCGCGCGGCCTGCTGGCTTGTGGGCGCTGGGCTGCGCGGCGCGGCCTGGCTCGCTGGCCAGGCTGGCCGTGGCCGGCCGTGGCCGCTCCTGGCCGGTTGTGGCCAGTGCTGAAGCTGCTAGGCTTGGCCATGGCTGGCCATAGCTGGCCATGGCTGGCCAAACTTGGCCAGGAGAGGCTAGGGTCGGCCAGGACCCTCTAGGGACTGGCCTGGGCTAGTTAGACTAGGTCTTGCTAGTATAGGGTTAGTGGGGACAAGTTAGAGCATAATGCAAAACCCTAAAACACAATAGGGATGACACAAAGAGCTCACACAAGTCAACCGAAAACTTATGCAGCAGCATGAATGCAACAATGCAGGGTTTTCTAACGTGCTACTCATTTTAAAGTAATTCATAAAACTTTGATAATTGTCCTATGAATTTAAAACATCTATGCCAAAATAAAAATCAAATTCATTTAAATTTTAAAGTTCAAAAATTAGGGTGTTATAAACCTACCCCCTTAAAAGAATCTCATCCTCGAGATTAGAAGACTCAGGAAACAACTCTGGATATTCTGCCCTTAGATCCACTTCCTTTTCCGAAGTAGCCTCATCCTCTGAGTGGTACTTCCATTGCACTTTACACCACTTGACAACCTTACTTCTAATGACTCTCTCGGCCGTCTCCAAAATCCTGGATGGACTCTCATCATAAGTCAGATCTTTCTGCAAATCCACTTCCTGCATAGGTAATTCCTCTTCTTTGACCCTCAAACACTTCTTGAATTGAGAGACATGGAACACATTATGCACATCGGATAAGTAAGCTGGCAACTCAAGCTGATACGCTACTTCTCCTCTCCTTTCCAGAATCCTAAAAGGACCTATGTACCTCGAGGCTAACTTCCCTTTGACCTTGAACCTCTTGAGATTCCTCATTGGAGACACCTTAAGATAAACATAGTCACCCACTTCAAACTCAAGCTCTCTTCGGCGAACATCTGCATAACTCTTCTGCCTAGACTGGGCTGCTTTCAAGTTACGCCGGATCACCTGGACCTGCTCTTCTGCGTTCTTCAAGACATCAGGACCAAATACTTGTCTCTCTCCTGCTTGATTCCAGAACAAAGGTGTTCTACACTTTCGTCCATACAATGCTTCAAAAGGAGACATCTGGAGACTAGCTTGATAACTATTGTTGTAAGAGAATTCGGCATAAGGTAAATTGACATCCCAACTGTCATTGGACTCTAGGGCACAGGCCCTCAACATATCTTCCAGGATTTGATTAACCCTCTCAGTCTGACCATCTGATTGTGGATGATAAGCTGAACTAAACCTTAACTCAGTTCCCAAAGCTTCATGTACCTTCTCCCAAAACTTGGAAGTGAACTGTGTACCTCTATCCAAGATGATCCTCTTAGGAACTCCATGAGCACACACAATTCGAGCCATATACTTCTCGGCCAACTGTGCTCCAGTGTAAGTGGTCTTGACAGGTATGAAATGAGCAACCTTGGTCAATCGATCCACTATGACCCAAATAGAATCAAAACCTCTTTGAGTTTGAGGTAAACCCACAATAAAATCCATACTGATTTCATCCCACTTCCATTCAGGTACCTTCAATGGTTGCAACAGTCCTGTCGGTCTTTGATGTTCTGCTTTTACCCTCTGACAAGTATCACACAGAGCAACATACTCTCCAATATCTCTCTTCATACCTTTCCACCAATAGTGTTGCTTCAGATCTTGGTACATCTTAGTACCTCCAGGGTGAATGGAGTAAGATGACTCATGACACTCCTTAAGAATAGTATCCTTGATTTTCTGATCATCAGGCACAACCAACTTGTGCTTATACCAGAGTGTCCCTTCTTCATCAACACTGAATCCTGGGGCTCCATCTTGTCTAACCATCTTGACAATCTCCTAAAGTTCCTCGTCAGTTTTCTGACCCTTTCTGATCTCTTGATCAAGTGTCGATTCAACGTCCATAGAAACTCCCTGAGTATTAGCAACAAACCCCAAGTTGAGATACTCAAATTCAGCTAGTAGCTCTTTAGGTAACTCCATCACTTCTAACATGTTTAGTTGACTCTTTCGACTCAATGCATCAGCTACAACATTAGCTTTACCAGGATGGTAGAGAATCTCTAGATCAAAATCATTGATCAATTCTAACCACCTTCTCTGCCTCAAATTCAAGTCCTTCTGAGTGAATATATACTTCAAGCTCTTGTGATCAGTGTAAATGTTACACTTGTGACCAAGGACATAATGTCTCCAAATCTTCAATGAATGCACTACAGCTGCTACTTCTAGGTCATGCGTTGGATAATTCAATTCATGTTTCTTCAACTGTCTAGAGGCATAAGCAATGACCTTACCCTCTTGCATCAACACACAACCCAAACCATGTCTAGAGGCATCACAATAAATAGAGAAGTCCTTTGTCATATCTGGCAGAGCTAGCACTGGTGCTGTTGTCAACCTCTTCTTCAATTCCTCAAAACTGGCCTGACACTATTCTGTCCATTTGAATGGTTTATCCTTCTCAAGCAAAGCAGTCATAGGTTTAGCTATGGTAGAGAACCCATCAATGAACCTCCTATAGTATCCAGCCATTCCCACAAAACTTCTGATGTCCTTGACATTCTTAGGTGGACTCCACTTAAGCACATCTGCAACATTCTTAGGACTAACTGTAACTCCATCCTTAGAAATAACATGCCCAAGAAAAGAAACTTCACTCAACCAGAAGTCACACTTACTGAACTTGGCATAAAGCTGATGTTCCCTCAGCTTCTGCAACACCAATCTGAGATGCTCTTCATGTTCTTCCTCACTCTTGGAATAAATCAAAATGTCATCAAGGAATACAACCACAAACTTATCAAGATACTCCATAAAAACTTTATTCATCAGGTACATAAAGTAAGCTGGAGCATTGGTCAACCCAAAAGACATCACTGTATACTCATACAAGCCATATCTGGTGGTAAAATAGTCTTTGGTATGTCACTAGGTCTAATCCTCAACTGATGGTAACCTGACCTCAAGTCTATCTTAGAAAAGACACTAGCTCCCTTCAACTGGTCAAACAGATCCTCAATCCTAGGTAAAGGGTATTTATTCTTAATAGTCACCTCATTCAAAGATCTGTAATCTACACACATCCTCTGTGTTCCATCTTTCTTTTCTACAAATATTACTGGGGCTCCCCAAGGGGATGAACTAGACCAAATGTATCCCTTAGACTGTAATTCTCTAAGTTATGACTTAAGTTCTTCTAGTTCATTAACAGCCCTTCTATAAGGTCTTTTAGCTATGGGTGCAGTACCCGGTAACAAATCAATGATAAACTCAATCTCTCGTTCAGGTGGCATACCTGGTAAATCCTCGGGGAATACATCTGGAAACTCATTGACAACTCTGATGTCCTCCAAGGGTTCACCACTAACCTAATTCACTATTCCTTGATCCTTGGATGGCGGAGGAATCACGACATCAACCATATTTCCATCGGGTGCTGTCAAGCTCACTGTCCTTTCTGAACACTTAATATTTGCTTTCCACCTGTTTAACCAACTCATTCCCAAAATAAGATCTAGACCTTCTGACTCAAGCACTATGGGTTTAGCAGGAAAATCTACCCCCCTTAAAATAATCTTTATGTCTGGACACCAGATGTTAGATTCCTGGTTCCTCCTGGGGTTCTTACTTTCATGGGGCTAGGCATAAGTCGAGTTGGTATGCTATGCTTACGAACAAAATGACTACCAATGAAAGAGTGTGATGCACCAGTATCAAATAGAACTAAAGCTAGATGGGAGTCAACAAGGAACATACCGAGCACCACATCTGAAGCTTCCTTAGCAGTCTCCACCTTGACGTGGTTCACCTTCCCAAAGCTCTCGGACTTCTGTTTCTGGGGGCAAGCATTAGCATAATATCCCGGTAGTCCACATCTAAAACAAGCATTGCTGGGGGTGCTATTGATCTTCATAGGAGCACTATGGGGAGCACTCTGGCGAGGAGCCTGATTGCTCTGATGAGGGACTTGACCATTCTGGCGCTGCACTTGATTACCACCATTGCTGGAGTTGTTATTGCGCTGGCCTCCCTGCTGTGCCTGATTCTTCCCATACTGCATGAAAGAACGCTGCTGGTAGTTCTGGAAGTTGTTGAAGCGAGAACAGCTACTGCTTCCCTAATCCTAGTACTTGTTGGCCTTTCTCTTCTTCTTCTTGTCCTCCATCTTGTGGCGCATGTTTTCAAGCACAATGGCCCTGTCAACCATTTCCTGAAAATTGGCATACTTGACGTTTGCCATCATGTAAGCCAGTCCATCATTCAAACCTCCCAGGAAATGATCTTGCTTTTCCTGGTCTTGCTCAACATCTCTAGGTGAATAGCGAGACAAAGCAATGAACTTGTCACGGTACTCACAAACAGACATGGAGCCTTGCTTCAGATCAGCAAACTCCTTCTTCTTCAGCTTCACTAGTCCTACAGGAACATGGAACTCCTTGAATGCCTCAGTGAACTCCTCCCACGTGATGGTGTCAGGATTTGCATGACCAAATCGGTATGAATCCCACCAAGAAGCGGCTACTCCTTGTAACTGACCAGACCCATAGAGAACTTTTCCCTATCATTGCACTGAGCGATTTCCAACTATTTCTCCACATCCTTCACTCAATCCATAGCAACAAGAGGATCAGGGGAATGGGAGAAGAAAGGTGGACGTCCCTTCAAAAACTCACTGTGCCTGTCCCTGGGTGGTGGTGGAAGATTCTGAGTGTGGTGCTGAGTCTGGGCTTGGTTCATCATCATGTTCTGCTGCAGCAAGGTCATCATGGAATTCATGCCCTGCATGAATTGAGTCTGCATGGCCATCATCTGCTCCATGGTAGGGGGAGGTGGTGGTGGTGGGGGGTTCAGGTTACTCCCACCAGTACCGCTGGCATCACCAGTGTTGCCGTTCCTCCTGGTGTGCACCATCTGATGCAAATGAATAGCAGGGTATAATAATATGCAATCTCAACATATATCTGTGTTAAATATAAATTGTGAATGTAACTGCAACATAATATACTGTCTCTTCATATCAACCAACCATGTGCCATGACCTCTGACAATATGATCACTGACAGGATAACAATTATCTAATTATCCAAACGGATAGCTGGCATGAACAAGTGACAGGAGGCTATGACTGAATAACTGATATGATGAAGCAGAAAGAGATAGAGCACAACCTATCTAGAGACTCAAAACCCCGAATTCCTAAACAAGGTCTTAAACTTATATGAATACGATAAGTGTGGACATCACCCCACCACTTATCTCAATCATTACAAAGAAGCAAATCAAACATAGTTCATCATGATAAACAAGTTCACACACCAATAAAGCAAGACACACTCCAAACACACTCGCACTTGACTCGTTAAGCTAGGCGTGCTAACATAGCATCATTTATTACATGCAAGGGACTTCCTAGTCAATCCAAGTACGTCTTCCAACTGCTTTATAGAGGATGTGGTCACGTGCAACAACAAAGCAGACCACTGTCATGATAGGAGCAATAAACGTATCTATGGTCAGAGGATAATATATACAAAGAGTGCATGCATTTGGTGGTATTTGTGGCAAAGAAAAACATCATAATATCATGATCAAAATGACAACTGCAAGGTAATAACTGCAAGATTAGGTAACAGATGATCAAAAAAGGATAGTAGCGATAGTTGTAATAAATGCATATCAAGGTAATGGATGAAACATGCTAACAAATGATGGGGTATGTGAAGGGTTACAAAGGTAAACCTAAGACGGTTGGAAAACATCCGTTTTTAGCTAAGGCTTCGTGACCTACGGTCAACACGGCTCTGATACCACTTTATCACACCCTGATTTCAGAGGAATAAAACCAGGGCCCAAAATTCATGTGCGCCAGGATCAATTTACACACATGAATGACAAATTACATGGTTCAAAAGCACAGTGTTCGAAGAAAAAACATAGTATAACGATTACATCGTACCATTATTACATAATTGCTATCAGAGTAAAGCGGAATATAAATCACATCGTCCAAAGCGAATAACAACTAAATGACGTAGACGTAGCGACTCCATCTCGCCATAGGAAGGTCGACGGCAGCATCACGACTCCTAGCATCCCGGATAGTTCTCAGGAAAGTCACCATCCGAGTCATCACTCGAGCATCCTTTGGTTGGGAAATAGCAAGGGTGAGTTCCATGTCAAAACTCAGCAAGTACAGACGGAAAGTAATGACATGCAAGGCTAGTACAAGGTAAAGCTAAAAGGTAGACTGCGGTAGCATTTTATAGTTAAACAATTAAGAATTTACTTATTGCAACCTATTCTCTAATCAACTTGGTTGAAACGCCCAACCCTTTATTAAGGTTCAAGTGATAATTAATGATTCATTTATCATCACAGATATAAGCATATATCATTAATATCGTCAACCTTGAGATTGCCATCTCAAGCAACACAGGATAGCCATCCCGTTCAGAAACAGAGGTAACCACCTCCTCAATAGCATCACCATGATTTAACGATTTATTCCATTTGGCTAATCATGCGAGGATCTGGGCCGCTCGTGACCGTGAGCATGGACGATATATCAATTTTAACTCTGGGCAGAGGTGTACACTTTCACTCCAGATTGTGATTACTCTTGGTGCCCGAGGTGATCAGCCTCTTAGCCCATTGCCGAGATAGGCTGGCAGAGGTCACAACAAGGTCCCTCACAGGGTCATAGGCAGTAACAACCCGCCAGCCTTGAGTCCAAGCGTATGGGAGACTTCCCCATGAGGCCACCCCCATCATGGATCCACAGCCCCTCCCATACTAAATACTTGTAAAGAAGTCCCAGCAGCCATAGCCATGGCCACCCGTCGGTAAGCTGTCTCCTGCCCATGATGATCCCACTAATAAACCAAGCCAAAGCCCATTAGCCTAGAGCTGTACGGAAGTCCCAGGTTGCCGCTCCACGAAAGGTCCATTAGGGGGAGGAGATACGGATGACCCCATCGCTACGAGCCCTCTGACATCCGTTCCCCCTTCTTTCACCGCCAACCAACGATGCGGACATGCATCACTTCTCCAATGGCCAAAGCCAAGAGCCCACGGCTCCAACATATTTTAAGAAGCGAGTTTTATCTTCATTAGGCAGGTGAAAGGTGAGATAGAGCACTAGCAACCTAAAACCTAACAACTAACACCCCCATAGGATAACTTTGGGTAAAGTGGCTAGTAAGTCCTATGGTTTGCCGATTTATGACACATGCAATACGTTAATTAAAAGTGAATAGGCGTAAAATGATCAAAGGATGCCTGCACCTTCCTTGGTTGATGTCCTGCTGCACGTAGTCCTCCAGGTTCTGCCGATCCTCGTTCACCCACGTCTCGTTCTCTATACGTCACAAACATCACACCGAGCAATACATGCAAGCAAACATACTTTAATTAGGGCAGTACACCAAAACATCTCAACAGAAGCAAACAATAGCATAAAACTGTTCTACTCGTCGAGACGATTCCAAAAAGTATAAGTTTGCTAAAATCGAAGTTAAAATGTGAAAGTTATGGCCTATACAAGGTTAGGGGCTAATCTGCAGGAAACAGGACTATAATCTAATTATTTTTGAACTGTGCAGGACTAAATTGTAAATATAGGAAACCACAGGGGCTTTTCTACAAAAGTGCCACGGCTGTCGGCGGCTTGACAGCGTTGACGCGGTCAGCGCACACGTCGCGCTGACGTGGCGCTCGCATGGTAGCCACATGGCTGACACGTCAGCAGGTGATGTGGCGGGGTCGACCCCCGGTCCACGGTGGTCAGCGGCCGATCTGAGCCGCTCGGCTCAGATCCGACGGCTGGCAATCACCCGGCGGGGCGGGGTCGCCAGAGCGGCGCCGAGACAGTGGTGCGCACGTCGGCATTGGCCGGAAACGCGCTGCGGCGCTCGGCTGGTTGCGCGGGTTGGCCAGGGAAGCACGGCTTGGCCTCGCGGATACATTTCCGGGGCCAAAGACGATGGCCGACGGCCGGAGCCGGTGGCCCGGCCGGGCAGCGCCATGGCCGGCGGCAGATCTCGCGGCAGGCGAGCGCTGCGGGGCACGGGAAGGGGTGCCGAGTGCATCGGTGGGAGCCTCACCTCAAGGCGAAGCCGGTGAGGTGGTTCTTGACGGTGAGAACGGGCCGGTGACAGAGATCGACGGCGGCGGACGAAGCTCCGAGCGGCGGCGGCATCCTAGGGTTACGGGAAAACGGCGGAACGGAAGGCACGGTGGTGGCTAGGGTTTGGAGAGGTGGCGCGGAGAGGCGGTCGACCGGCTTTATACGGCCCGGTGGTCCTCGGGTCGCACGCTCGTGCGGCGCGCGAGCGGCTCGGGCTGCGCCCGACACCGAGCCGGTGTCCGTCTCCGTGGGGGAGACGACACTGTGAGAGTGGGGCCCACTCATGTGGGCCCAACCTATCAGCGGCCGTGGGCGCGGTGACGCGAGCGCTGGCGCAAGCTGCTGGCGTTGGGCTAACGTCAGCGACACGGGTGGCGTACACGCGGCGCGGCGGTGCCGCGGCCTGTTGGGCCGCTCGGCCCATCAAGGCGGCGCGGCGCGCTGCGGCTGGTGGCTGGGCCGGCCTACGCGGGCGCGCGGCCTGCTGGCGCGCGGGCGCTGGGCTGCGCGGCGCGGCCCGGCTCGCTGGCCGGGCTGGCCGTGGCCGGCCGTGGCCGCTCCTGGCCAGCTGTGGCCAGTGCTGCAGCTGCTAGGCTTGGCCATGGCTAGCCATAGCTGGCCATGGCTTGCCAAACTTGGCCAGGAGAGGCTAGGGTCGGCCAGGACCCTCTAGGGACTGGCCTGGGCTAGTTAGACTAGGTCTTGCTAGTATAGGGTTAGTGGGGACAAGTTAGAGCATAATGCAAAACCCTAAAACACAACAGGGATGACACAAAGAGCTCACACAATTCGACTGAAAACTTATGCAGCAGCATGAATGCAACAATGCAGGGTTTTCTAACGTGCTACTCATTTTAAAGTAATTCATAAAACTTTGATAATTGTCCTATGAATTTAAAACATCTATGCCAAAATAAAAATCAAATTCATTTAAATTTTAAAGTTCAAAAATCAGGGTGTTATAATGGGCAGCAGCGGTTTTATTCTTGGCGCCACCTTTGGGCGCATGGGAGCATGCTGGCAAGATTGCTAAAGGCTTCTCCTTCACAACATGAGCTTCTTCCCTCACTAAGGAACTCTCTTGGTAGGGTGCTATGTCTAGGTTCGCTATGGCCTTTGGAGCATTGATCCGCGAGAGGGCGTAGCTAGACATGATTTGGACTTGGAGCTGGGAGAGCTTAGCAAGCTCTACAAGAGGGAGAAGAGAAATGGTTGGTGTGAGGAGAGGAGAGCCCTATGGGCATTTTTTATAGGTGCTACCGTGGTCTCTGGCAAGGAAACAGCCTGATCATAACCATGGACGTGATGCTGGAAGGATCAGAGGGAGGCATGGAAAAGATTGGCATGATTCAGCGTAGCCAAGGGGCAGCCGGTCCTGGGGGCGGTCGGTCCCCTGGGTCCACCTGCCAGCCTCCGGCTTTCGACCAGGTGCTTCTCTGGCTGTGTAGATCCCTATCCAGGTTGTGATCAAGTTTGATGCGCGGTGAATCAGAGTGATAGTGTGTGTGATAGAGTATAGGAAATGAGTGATATGGATGAAAATATGTTCAAGATCACACTATCATGCATTTATGAGAAAATAATCCTATGATCACAAAGATTTATGTGCATGAGAAGGATGATCATAGGGGCATTTTAGGCATATCACAAATGCAACACTAGCACCATGTAAGCAAAAATTTATTTATTCATAAATATATATATTTTTTATTTTGAAACTAGATTTATTAGGGGATAAATAAATCATTTAGGCATTTATTTAAAAGTAAAGAAACTGCTAAAAATATTTAAAACAAAAATTAACTAAAGATAACTACCAATTTACCTTCGGCAAGTGCTCACCTTTTTAAGTCCGTTGAGCAGGACTTTTCTCCCTTCATTGATTTTTTGATGATGGTACATCCGTCTTGGGAGAAGTAGATGGTTGTACCTACTTGGGCCTCCATACTTTCTATGTTGCCTTGGGCAGTGTGGTCGTATGTTTAACTTTTTCTTTGAGTTTCCACACCGTCTTCTTTTGTGAAGGTTCGGGGATTTCTTCCCTCTTTTCTTGTATTTTCTTTTTAGAAGCCATTTTTTCTGCTCCCTATTTATATTCCTTTTGGGAGCTGCCTTTTCTTTTGGCCTCGGCTTTTTCTTTGATTCTTTTGAGATTTTTTATATATTTTTCAAAAGCCGAGGCTGAATCTCTACTTCCTTGATGCCTTGGGGGTTCAGCCCATATTGGATGCGTATTATGTTGCATTCTTCCTGACGGCGAGGCCTGAATTTGAACTTTTCTTTTTGTCCATTGATATTGAAGCAGATTTCTCTGGCTCCAACATCAATCTATGCTCCTGTCATGCTCAAGAATGGTCTCCCCACGATAAGTGGTGTTTCCTTGGTAAGCTCCATATTGAGCACCACAAAATCCACTGGGACGTAATACCCTCGGATCTTGACAGGGATATCTTGTGCAATCCCTGCTGGGTACCGCATTGAGGAGTCAGCCAACTGAAGTGTCAAGTTGGTGGGCTCCAAGTTGGTGAAATTCAGTCTATCAAAGACTGATTTTGGCATGACGCTTACGGTCACTCCAAGATCGCATAAGGCATGGTTAAATTGTTGGGTGCCAATGGAGCATGTGATTGTGGGACACCTAGGGTCTTGCTTTTTCTCAGGCAGATGGTTGAGTATAGCTACGCTACACTCTTCTATTAGCATGACAACTTCTGTGGACGGCAATGGTTATTTATTGTTGATGATGTCCTTGATGAACTTGGCGTAGGACGGTATATGCAAGACATCCATCAGCGGGATGCTGAGGTGTGTCTTCTCGACCATTTCCATGAATCAGAGGAACTACTCATCTCCTGCCTTCTTCTTCCTTCTTATCCTCATGGAGAAAGGCAGCATCATGGTATCCACATATTCTTCCAGTGTCGGCTCATCTTCCGCAATTCTTCCTGTGGTTCTGCTGACTCAACCGGCACTTCCTCCTGCTGCCTTGATGCTTTTCCTAACTTATGGTTAGGATGTGGTGGATCATGAGTGGTCTTACCCCCTCTCATGGTCACCAAATTTACATTGTTGTATGGTAGACTTAGCAGTAGAGGCAAGCTGGGCGATCTGAGTTTCTATTCTTCTATTAAAACTTGCTTGATCTTTAACAGATAAGGACAGGCTATCAAGCTTAGCATTTATGTTTTCAAACATTTTATCATTAGAAGAAAGCTTTTTTGTAAGATTTTTATTTATCTTAGCCTGTCCTAAGACGAGATCTTTCAATGAAGGTTGGGAGGAATTAAAATTTGAATTAAAGTTGGAAGAATTACCTTGGGGGCGGTTCTGGTTGTTCCACCCATGACCTGATTATTGATGTTGGCAAAACCCATTGTTGATGTATGATGCTTCTTCCTGGGTTTCGGGACAGTTGTTCCCCGAATGGCCAACATCTCCACAGATCTCACATGTCATGTGCGAATCTATGGCTTGAATAGTGCTGGTGGTAGGATCGGTGGCATGTCCCTCAAGTTTCTTCATTAATAAATCTATTTTTGCGGCAAGCAGATTCGTCTCCTTCATGGTGTTCATGCCTTTTTTGGTTTTGCGTCCTTCTCCCCAACTCTAGTTAGCCACCATCTTTTCAATCAATGTTGTGGCACTCTCAATGGTGAGGGAGAGGAATGCGCCTCTAGCAGCGGCATCTACGTGCCCTTTAGACATGGTCGTGAGGCCCTCATAGAAGTTTTGAAGCATGAGCCAATCTTCCATTCCATGATGGGAACAGGCCCAGATATACTCCTGGAGCCTTTCCCAAGCCTCAGGAATGGACTCGAGTGAAGTCTGCTGGAAGTTTAATATCTTCCCCTGTAGATTTTGTTTTGCTCATGGGGAAGAACTTCGTGAGGAACACTGCAAAACATTTGTCCCACATGTTGACTGCTTCCTTGCTGTGGTAGAACCATTGCTTTACCTTCCCTGAGAGAGAGAAGGGAAAGAAGTGGAGCCTGATGCTATCTTTTGCAACATCTTTAATGATGATTGTTTCGCACAGCTCAAGGAAGTTTTGCAGATGCGCATTTGCATCCTCACTTGGCAAACCATAGAACTGGTTCGCCTGCACCATCGTGAGTAGGCTAGTGCGGAGCTCAAAGTTTCCATTCCCGACATTGACAGTGGGCCCAATGGGCACTTTCGCAACAACGGGGGTGGAGTACTCGCAGAGTGACTTGGCCATGGTGGTAGTAGTAGATGGTGCGGAAGTGACCGGTTCATCTGCCAGTGGAGTTGCAGAAGAAGAAACGGTACGGGCCCTTCTCTTCCTTAGGAGTGCTTTCGGATTGTTGACGAAGTTTTCCGGCAGGTTGGAACCACTCATTCACTATCCTGTTTTCATTCCTATAAAAAGAGGAAGAAAACAGCAAAGTTAACATGCTTAAACTATGGCTACCCAATGCTTATTTTGTAATCAATGTTTATGCCAATGCTAGATGTTTGCATTTTTCTTTTGCCCTCCCCGGAAATGGCGACAGAAATGCTTGTTGACATTTCTTAATGTCGTTACAAAAGATAGACTAAAAGTCCATCCCCGGCAACGGCGCCAGAAATGCTTGTTGACGTTTCTTAACATTACTACTAAAGATAGACTATAAGTCCATCCTTAATAATAACATTAGAAACGTGCGTTGACATTCCTAACCACCATTACTTCAGAAAGGTAACCCTTGGCCCTTAATGTCACCGGCCTAGGTAATGTAGTCTGGTAATAACAATTAGAAGTGCCAGATTGGCCTTCCTAGCCATCATTACTTACGACATGCAAAACTGTGGCACGGCGCTGTGGGGTGCAACAAGAATTACAATCCTTAAATAATGGTACTTATGTACGCAATCCATAGCTTAGTAAGATATTAGATTAAATCTACAAGTGCATAGAACTATCATTGTAGCATTTCAACCTGTGAGTATTCAAGGGTGTCATATTTATAATTTCCCGTAGGAGGGCATGACGAATGCATCTAGCTTTGGTATAAAAGTGATTACTTATTATATGCATAGGTAGTCATAGCATCAACAGCGGTTAAATCAGGTTCATAAGATAGTGGACACACATATTGGAGCAACCTCATGGATAAAAGATAAATAAAGAATAAAGAATAACTAACTGAGCAGGCATTGGTCATATACAGCTATGCAAAGAATAATAAGATACATCTAACTAATATGACTAGAATCATGACTAAGTCTGGGATGATAGGGAGATCCCCGTAGCTGGTCTGCCAGCCGATAGAGACTTTTCGAACTCCTACTCAATACCCGAATGTGGGGGAATGCTAGGGATGGATAGGGCTGTCACCACCTGCCCACCTACCCCTCTGCCCGTAGGGCACCGACATATCCACTGATCTCTGCATACCCAAGCACCACGCTCGTGTAATTGGAAACAACTCCTAACCTCCCGGGACCCCAACCCTTCGGATTGACAGGCTCGGCTAGGAACAACCATGATGGCACAATGAACCATTATCCCATCCTTAGTTCTTCCTCTATTCATACTAATTTGATGAACAATGAAGAACATTGATGAAAATATCAAGAACATAACACATAGACTATAGAATAGTTTATATGTCATGATCATAATATGAGCAAGACTATACTCTAATTCAAATGCATTGCTATATAAATAAGATGAGAACTTGCTCATAGAGGAGAACTGAATTGTATTCATACCAAGATGTTCTTGATTCCTCCAAGGAGACAAGCTCTCCTTGATAGCTTTGCCTTGCTCAACTACTAACACTAAACTAAAGAGAACAAGTATGAAATGTGAGATGTAGTGCTCCAGATGTTGGTGTGTGTGTCGAATGGTGAAGGAGCCCTTCATTTATAGCTCAAATAGGACGGTTTGGGCATCTCCTCAATTGGAAGGAGGTGAAACCGCCTTGAGGGAACTGACCCAAGCACTGCCTGAGAAGGCTGGGCTTGGGAGGCCCCACCAGGGGGTCGGCCGGTCCCGGGGGCGGACGGTCCCCTGGCTGGGCCCGCTGGCCACCGCCTTCAGGTGGTCGGTTGCTCCCTGGGCCTGGAACTTCCCCGTGGTTACGAATGGGTCCAGTTTGATGTTGAGGTGGGCTTTTCTATTTTTCTTGGTTTGCGCCTTTTCTAAATACGTTTTCTTGAAGTGCGCTTTCTTGTGAAGTTTGCGCATTTCCACATGTCAGACCTGTATGTCATATAAACAACAAAACTTGTGGAAAGATTAGATAAAAGCCCTACCTTCTATTTATTTTAATATTGAAATGATGTTGTAAATTAGATGCTAAGGACCTGTAAGTGCATTCGCCCCTGAAGTGGGTTTTGGATAATTAATGACAATCAAGTTAGGGACTAACAAGTTTGTTCAAGTGAATTCACAGGTGTTAGTCCATTAAAAGATTTGAATGATAAATATTTGGTGATGCAAGCACCCTAAATTTTATATGGATGGATGACGTTTCTACTCAAGAGGACCTTATCATTTTATATTTACTTGAGTCATAGGAAACATCATACTATCAAGAGGGATACAAATAAGGTTGGTAATTCGAGATCTAAAAGTGCTCAAGTCTATATTTAGGGCGTTTGGAGAGTCACCGTTTCTCTCACATCACTTAGAAATGACCTTTGCTTTACCCAATCTGGCCTACCGGTAGTACTGGACTTATACGTTTTAAAACCGGTAGTATCCATGCTATTTTCCTCTAAAAATCGAGCTTGCAAAGTTGTAGTAGTTTTTCTACTACCGGTAGTACCGGTCTCACCATCGGTAGTACTGATGGTCACCGGTATTAGCGCTTTTTATTAAAATTATATACCGGAAGTATCGGGCCTATTTTTCAAAAGTCGAGTTCTTCGAGTTGGCAGTTTTATGTACTAGCGGTAGTACTGCTCCTATCAGCAGTAGTACCGGTAGTAAAAATAAAATGTTGTTAGCCAAAGTCGAAAGCGCTAGTTACTGTTCACTTTTGAACTAGCGGTAGTACCGGTCCTAGGACTGGTAGTACCGGTAGTACTCTTTCTGCCCAATCTGACACCTGCAACAGTCCTTTTTGAGAGGAACCGGTAGTACTGGTGGTACTGGCAGTACTACCGGTAGTTGTTCTGAACATGAGACTATAAATACCTCTCCACTCTCTCCTTTGTCTCTCTCTTGCTTATTCTCTTCACTCACCCGACTTGCAACTAAAAACAGGCCTCTCCCACGCACAAGCTCACCTGCTCTCTCTTCTCCCTTGCTCCCAAACTTCATCCCCTCAAGGATTTGAGCTAGGGACGTGAGATTAGAGTGTGGGAACTTCAATCTACGACTTGAGCACTTGGATTCCTCGTCTTGCCTGCTTGATTTGTGTTTGTTACTCTTGGGTTCTTGGAACCCTAGCAGGCTAGGCGTTCTTCGTGGTTGCCCGTGTTGATTCATTTGTGAGGGCACCCCAAAGTGTTTGTATTACCCTTGATTCTTAGTGAATATCTCAAGTTAGCCTTCGTGGTTGCTTGAGGGAGGAATCCTTTGTGGTGAACTCAACAACAGAGACGTAGAAACTCCTTCGTGGGGATTGCCGAACCTCAGATTAAATCTTGTGTCTTGCTGTGGTGGTAGCATCGACTACCCTTGTTCTTGTGTTCTTCGTGTTCTTCATCCCTACCCCCAAAGTTCTTAGGTTGGAGGACTCAATCTACAAGTTAGTGTGGTGAAAAGCTTCAAGAACTTCAACGCTTTCATTACCAACATCAACAAAGGGGTGGTAACCTTTGGATCTAAATTTACAGCTCATATACTTTGATTTCGCATTCGATTTAGTGGCTTCGTAGAGTACCGAAAGTGCTAGAAATCTAGCATCGGTAGTACTGGTGTTGTACTACCGGTAGTACCGGTGCTACTTCCGGTCCTACTTCCGGTAGGCATTTAACTTCCACATTTGAGCTGAAAATTTCAGGTTATCAAAATCGCCTATTCACCCCCCCTCTAGGCCGATTAGATCCTTTCAAGTGGTATCGGAGCTAGGTCCCTCAACTCAACGCTTCACAGTGTGAGGGACAACATCGGCCAAGATGGATCCGGAGGCAACGAAGAATTTAGTTGAGCAAATCACCGCTCAAGTCATCGCTCAACTCACCTTAGCGCTGCAAAAGCAACAAGAAGAGCAAATGAACAAGGTGCAAGAACAACTAAGCAAGATGAAAGAGATCATTGACAAGAAGAATCAAGAAGGAACTAGTGAGAAGAAAAATGAGGGTGAAGATGGAGACAAGACACCAAAGAGCTACACAAGAGCAAGCTACAGCTATGAAAGCACAAGCAAGAGCAACCCTCACATACCAATGATCAATCCCAGAAAGCCACCTCTGTTTGATGGAGTAAAATACACCAATTGGGCTCATAGGATGAAATTGCATCTTATAGCCGCAAGGTGTTGGCAAGCGGTTGAAATAGGCATTAATATTCCTGAGAATCCTAAGGATTGGTCACCCAAAGATGAGGCGGATTTCCATCTCAATGCTACAGCTGCAACATTGATTTTGCAATGTCTCACTCCGGAAGACAACAACAAGGTGAATGGTATGGTGAATGCAAAGAAGATTTGGGAAACCTTGAGGAAATCATTTGAAGGTGACAAGAGTGTGAGAATTGGAAACATTGAGATTCTCCAAAACAAGATTGAGAATTTTCATGTGATAGAAGGAGAAACAACTAAGGCTATGTATGATAGATTCATGACATTGATCAATAGAGTTAGAGCTCTTGGATGTGATAGATGGGATGAACAAGCTGCAGCAAGAAAGCTATGTAGAATATATAGAGACAAGAATAACATCCTAGCTTCGGTAATAATGGAAAGAGAGAACTACACCACCATGACAACACAAGAGATGATTGCTAAGATTATGCATCATGAAGTTTTAGATGATGAGACCAAAGAAAGGCTTAGTCAAAGAAGAAGCATTGCACTAGTGGCATCTCATGCAAGTGGAACAAGTCATGGCAACAAAGGATGTTGTGATCACAAGCACAATGATGTTAATGAAGAACTTGATGATGAACAAGCATTTATGGTGAGGAATTATGCAAAGTACTTGATAAAGAAGAAAGAGAGGATGAAGAGTGGTGGTGGTAACAAGATGTACAAGAAGAGGTTTTGCTATGAGTGTGGTTTGGCCGGTCACCTTGCTGCGGATTGTCCAAACAAGGGCAAGATATCAAGATACAACAAGGAAGGTGACAACAAGTACAAGGGTAAGAAGAAAGGTGAAGCACATATAGGTGAAGAATGGCAATCTGATGATGATAGTGATGAAGAAGATGACAATGACAAGAAGAGTGTGGCTGCAATTGCCGTACATGACGCACCCTCTTCTTCGACATCGTTCTTCACCAACATTTCTTCTACACCTAAGGTTTTTGCCAACCTCTCCGATGATGACAATGACACTCCTATTTGCCTTATGGCAAAGGAGGAGAAGGTATCATCCGATGCTTCTACTTACTCTAATGATGATGATGAGCTTGATGAGAACTATGCTATCAAAATCATTAAAAAATATGAAAAAGAAGCTGCCTCTATAATTCTAAAATTGAAGTACACCATGGATGCTTGAGACATGCTTAGAGTCGCAAAGTGAAATGCTTCTAGTGGAAAGGGAGAAGAATAATGGGCTAGAAGCATGTCTCACCAAAGAGAAGGAGAAAGTTGAGAAGTTAAATGTAGAATTGTCCTTGGCTAAGGACTCATGTGAGCGCTTAACCAAGGAACAGTCCTCAATTAATGACTCTTTGGCTAGTCTAAAGAATGATTATAGTATATCTCAAGAAAGCCTCACAAGCTTGACAAATAAATATCATGAACTTGAGATAAACTATGACACTCTTTGGAAGAGCACTTCTACTTCCACTAAGGACTCAAATGCTTCAACAAGTGTAGAATGTAAAAGATACTATAATGTTGATATAAATACTTGTGCTACTAACCTTGTTGAGCTAAAGAAGAAGGACAAAGAAATTCTTAGGTTGAAGACCGTTGTGGGTAATGGTTGCAAGAACAAGGATAAGCAACCAACCACAATCTACAAGGCACCTAGGCATCCACACATAAAGGATGGCCTCGGCTACAATAGGTACAATGGTAAGGTCAATGGAAGAAACATGATAAATGGTGTGTCTTGTGTGAAGTTCAACAAGAGTGTGCCTCTTGTTGATCTTATTAACAAGATAAACAATGTTGAGGTTTCTCCCATCACTTCCTCCGACAACAAGAATATCAAGAAGAAGGAAGTGAAGGCATCCATGCAAAATATGCCTATCTCAAGGAACAACTTGTGTGATTATCTATGTTGTTGGGATAAGGATGGTAAAATTGTTATAAAGTATGTGGGTGCCCTCAAGAAAAAGCAAATCATGAGGAGTGTTTGGGTGCCCAAATTTTATGTGTCTAACCCCCTAGGACCCAATTCTAGTTGGGTACCTAAAACAAAGGCTTAACTCCTTTTTGTAGGTATACGCTTCCGGTGGACCATGTTGGGTGCTAGATAGTGGATGCACCAATCATATGACCGGAGCAAAGACAATGTTTGATTCTTTTCAACCATGTGAAAGCAAGGGTGAAGGAATCACATTTGGTGATAATAGTAAAGGAGACATTCTTGGTTTGGGTAAAATTGCTATATCTAATGATAACTCAATCTCAAATGTATTACTTGTGGATTCATTGGGGTTCAATTTTTTATCTGTCTCTCTACTTTGTGAGATGGGTTACAATTGTCTCGTTACGGATAAGGGTGTGGAAGTCTCAAAAAGGGTGGATTCCTCTATTGTCTTTACGGGTCAATTAAAGGGCAAGCTCTATCTAGTTGATTTCACATCTAGTAGAGTGGGGTCCGAGACTTGTTTAGTGGCAAAATCTAGCATGGGTTGGTTGTGGCATCGCCGACTAGCTCATGTTGGGATAAGGAACTTGGCCAACCTTCAAAGAGGTGGACACATTCTTGGACTAACAAATGTTTCTTTTGAGAAAGATAGGATTTGCAGTGCATGTCAAGCGGGGAAGCAAGTTGGAGCCAAACATCCCGCAAAGAACATCGTGTCAACTTCAAGACCACTTGAGTTGCTACACATGGATCTTTTTGGACCCAATGCTTATATAAGCATTGGAGGTAACAAATATGGTTTTGTAATTGTTGATGATTTTTCTCATTTCACTTGGGTATTCTTTTTGACAGATAAAGGTGAAACCCAAGAGATCTTCAAGAAGTTTGCAAGAAGAGCTCAAAATGAGTTTGACGTGAAGATCAAGAGAGTGAGAAGTGACAACGGGACGGAGTTCAAGAACACCAACATTGAAGCATTCCTTGATGAAGAAGGAATCAAGCATGAGTTCTCGGTCCCTTATACTCCCCAACAAAATGGGGTAGTGGAAAGGAAAAACTGAATGCTCATAGAGGCCGCAAGAGCAATGTTGGATGAGTACAAGACTCCGGAGAAGGATTATTGGGCGGAGGCGGTCAACACGGCATGTCATGCAATCAATCGTCTATATTTTCACAAGATCAAGAACAAAACCGCCTATGAACTACTCACCGGTAAAAAGCCTAAGGTTGATTATTTTAGAGTTTTTGGATGCAAGTGTTTCATACTTAGAAAGAAATCCAAAAGCTCTAAGTTTGAACCTAAGGTTGATGAAGGTTTCCTACTTGGTTATGGTACTAACGAACATGGATATTGTGTTTTCAATAAGACCACCGGTCTAATTGAATTAACAGTAGATGTGACTTTTGATGAATTCGACGGCTCTCAAAAAGAGCAAGTCAATATGAACATTGTAGGTAAAGAAGAGCCTTCTCATAAAGTGATCAAGAAGCTTGCAACCGGTGAAGTAAAGCCCGTTGAACAAGATGATAATGATGATGCACAAGTGCAAATCCAACATGACCCGCTCATACATCATGGGTCAACCGATGCCCATGGTGGTGCCTCCACATCAAGAGATGGTCATGACTCAAGAGAACAAGCAATTCAAGATCCACCACAAGTTGAAGAAAGCAATCAAGATGATGATCAAGGGGGAGCACTTGATGGTGTTTCTCCAAACAACATAGAGTATGATAGTGAAGATGATGGGCAAATCCAAAGAAGAACAGCAGCACCTCACCCAAGAGTTCGCCAAACTGTTGAACGAGACCATCCTGTTGAAAATGTGATAGGAAGTATAAAAGAAGGAGTGATGACTCGTTTACATTTAGCATCTTTTTGTGAGCATTACTCGTTTGTTTCCTCTATGTTACCTCTTAAGGTGCAGGATGCCTTGAAGGATGAGGATTGGGTGATGGCAATGCAAGAGGAGTTGGAAAACTTCACTTGGAATGAAGTCTGGTCCTTGGTGGAGAGGCCCAAGCAAAATGTATAGGTACCAAGTGGGTCTTCCGCAACAAAGAAGATGAGTATGGCGCGGTTACAAGGAACAAGGCATGGTTGGTTGCTCAAGGTTACACCCAAATTGAAGGTTTGGATTTTGGGGAAACTTATGCACCAGTAGCTAGGCTTGAATCTATTCATATATTACTTGCCTTTGCTGCTCACCATGATTTCAAGTTGTTTCAAATGGACGTGAAAAGTGCATTTCTCAACAGCCCCCTCTCCGAAGTGGTGTATGTTGAACAACCACCAGGTTTTGAAGATCCACATTGTCCTAACCACGTCTACAAGCTTCACAAGGTGCTCTATGGGCTCAAGCAAGCCCCTAGAGCTTGGTATGATTGTCTCAAGAAATTTCTACTCGAACAAGGGTTTGAGATAGGCAAAGCTGACCCTACTCTTTTTACTCACAAAGTTGGGAATGATATCTTTATTTGCCAAATATATGTTGATGACATAATATTTGGTAGTACTAATGATGCTTTGTGAGCAATTTAGTAGGATTATGACCAAAAAGTTCAAGATGTCCATGATGGGAGAATTGACCTTCTTCCTCGGTTTTCAAATAAAGCAACTCAAGGAAGGGACGTTCATTTGCCAAACCAAATACACCCATGACATGTTGAAGAAGTTTGGCATGGACAAGGCCAAGCCCATCAACACACCAATGCCCACTACGGGACATCTTGATCTTGACACAAATGGTAAGGCCATTGATCAAAAGGTATATCGCTCCATGATTGGATCTTTGCTTTATCTTTGTGCATCTAGACCCAATATTATGCTTAGTGTGTGCTTGTGTGCAAGATTTCAATCTAATCCGAAAGAATGTCATCTCATGGCCGTTAAGAGAATTTTTCGGTATTTGGTGCTCACACCTAATCTTGGCTTATGGTATCCTAAGGGCTCATCTTTCACTCTACTTGGCTATTCCGATTCGGATTATGCCGGTTGCAAGGTAGAGAGGAAGAGTACATCCGGGACTTGCCAATTTCTTGGTAGGTCTTTGGTGTCTTGGAGTTCTAAGAAGCAAAACTCCATTGCCCTATCCACCGCTGAAGCCAAGTATGTGGCGGCAGGCTCTTGTTGTGCCCAACTACTTTGGATGAAGCAAACCTTGAGAGACTTTGGTTGCAACCTATCCAAGATTCCACTCT
Organism: Bothriochloa decipiens; assembly: GCA_023333625.1. NCBI lineage: Eukaryota > Viridiplantae > Streptophyta > Magnoliopsida > Poales > Poaceae > Bothriochloa > Bothriochloa decipiens. The sequence continues at coordinate 56,552,572 of CM041633.1, read as the reverse complement.
AATGTGACAATGAGGGTGCAATCAAGCTAGCCGATAATCCCATTAACCACTCTCGCACAAAGCACATAGACATCCGTCATCATTTTCTTAGAGACCACCAAGCCAAAGGAGATATCGCAATTCAACATGTGAGAATCGAAAATCAGTTAGCTGATATCTTCACAAAGCCTCTAGATGAGTCAAGATTTTGTGCTTTAAGGCGTGAGCTCAATATCGTTGATTCTCGTAACATGGAATGAAATCTTGCATACTTTGATGAGCTTAGAATTGGCCAAATATTTGCAAAATATTGAGTGATATTTCAAAATCTATTTTCACTATATCAAATATGACCATTGCTTTGTATTGATTTGATGAAATCTGGTCATATTTGGGAGTGTTCTAGTGCTTTATAAAATTCACTGTCGAGAGTACTTCTTCTGGCATTTTTTTGGTCTAGCGGTAGTACCGCTGGGTCGATCGGTAGTACCGCTCGTTCAAAATCGTGCCCCACGCTGAGTGTTCGACTAAAAATAAATCTTGCGTGACTCTTGCCCATCGGTAGTACCGGTCGGCCGACCACTACTACCGGTAGCCAAATTGACTGCGGTAAAAAGGGTACCGCTGGTTAAAAACAAAAAAAAATTTCTTACCCCTCTCTTCCCCACCCGACCCCCCTCCTCCTGCTCATGGCGCAGCTGCCCGACGCCGCCGCCCCTCCCCGATCTCCCTCCCCCTCCGGCCATTCCTCAATCCCTTTGAGGGAGAGCTTCCCCAAGCCTCGGAGATCACATTGGAGGTGTTTGTGGGCGCCGGGACATCTTGCACGCGTGGATTGGCCTCTTCCTTGTGAGAAACAAGGTATCATGGAGTTCATGCCCGATCTCTCAATGTACTTTGTTCTAGGTCGTTTTCCTCCACGTGCTTGCTGTTTATGGCATATACATGCTATCCCGTTGCTTCATTTGCCCATATTCATGGTGGATTCGATGATCCGGGTGGAGTTGCGCCGTGCGCGGCTTCGACAGGTACTACCGGTCTCCCGAGCGGTAGTACCGCTAGCAGCCCGCCGACTCGGTCTACTCGCTGTGTTCATTCTTCCCATGTTGCAATCCATTGCTAGCATGTCTAAGACGTTGCATGATGTGAGGGATGTGCAGGGGCTTGCGTTGGATGCTCAGTACAATGTTTCCCCTCCTCATCTTACTCACATGACGCAAACTAGGACTCTTGCACCATTCCCTGGTCATCGTCCTAGGCCTCGTCGTCCTCTCAAGCCCGAGCAGCTATTTTTTGATTATTCTTCCAATGTGCCTGCTCTGAAAAAGCAAAGAGAGGAGAATCCCTATGAGTGGGTCAGATTTTTAGGTGTTGAGGAAAGGTTTTGGACTTTGTTTCATCATGACTACTATTGGTCTGTTTGCTGGGATAGTGGAAAACATGGTAAACTTTTTGAGCACAAGGCCTTGAAATTTGACTCCCTTACCTCTCCCAAGCTCTCTGATCAGGCTGCCATGCATGCATTAAGGGCCAAGCTTGAAGAATGGAACCTATTGCAGCTTGTGACTTTTCAGAAGGATTGGAACACTGAGATTCTTTATCAGTTCTGGTCCACTCTGTATATTGATGAGGAGCGCAAGGTCTTACACTGGATGTCCCATGGTCAGCACTACAAGTGTTCTTATGAGCAGTTCTCCCGTCTCTTAGGCTTTGATCATGTGGATTGAGATGCATGGAGCCTGTGGACTCATTATGCTAACCCCGTTGGCAGGGATGATTACATTGCTGCTCAGATGTACCTTGCTGACAAGTATGCTACTGGCTCCAATGCTAAGCTGAAGCCATTTTATTATGTCCTGAATAATATTCTGAGGCACACTCTTGATCCCAAAGGTGGTGATTTAGTTAAGATTCAAGGTTATGCTCCCACCATATTGGTTTGCTTTGGTTTGGACAAGCGCTTCAGCATTTCTCAGTTTATGTGGGCTAAGATTGGCCAAGTAGCTGTTGATCCTCACAGGCTTCTTCCTTATGCTCCCTACCTTATGCATATGATTGAGCAGGTGACTAATCGCTCCTATCCTCCTGATACTCATCATGCTTGGTGGAGTATTCGGAACTTGCGTCCTCATACGCAGAAGGCAGATTCTTCCTCTTCCGCTAGTCCTCCTCCGGCTGACGCTTCTCTGGCTCATGGGGAGCCTGTTGGACTTGAGCGGGATGCTGCCCCTTTTGTGGATCCCTCAGCTGGAGCTTCTGCTGGCCCAGGCACTGGACGTGGCCGTGGTCGTGGTCGTGGCGGCATTGTTGGTGCATTCAAGAAGTTCATGACCTACATGTGTGCTTGCCATGCAGATACGAGTCAGCGGCTTAGTCGTATTGAGGACAAATGTAACAACCGGAAAATTTGAACCACAAAATTTTTTTCGAAAAAACCCTGAGTGATGAGGTGCGACATGTCATCATGTACCCCTTACATATGCATCAACCCTAGCATGTCATGCATGGCATTCATATGTTGCAAATTAATTAACATCTAATAACAATGCTCTATGTTCGCGTGTTACATTTTAATGTTTCAATAGTTCAATCATCATGTTGCATTAAAAGAGTGAGTTGGATTTTTATTTGGTTTATGTGTTGATTATAAAAAAATGAAAACATAA
>CM041633.1:56530365-56549917 GCA_023333625.1 Bothriochloa decipiens | reverse complement strand
AAAAAAATGAAAACATAATATTTATTTTGACAAATAAATATTAAGGGCATAATACCCTAGCATTATTTGGGCCATGTATGCTCACTATTCTGTTGCACAAAATAAGCACACCACATATATATATAAGTATATATAAAAATATATTTGAATATGGAAAAAAAAGAAAAGGAAAAGAAAAGGAGGAGACCGGCTCGAGCAGCCCGTCGACCCGGCCTGCACGCGCTCGCCTACGCTCGCCGCTCGACCCCGCGCTGCGTGGCCCAACTAGGCTGACAGCCCAGCAAGAGCCGCGCTTCCACGCGCCGCACCGAGCCTCCGTTGCTGATGAGTCGCTGACGATGGGACCCCGAAGTGGGACCCACGTGTCATCGCGCCCGCTGAGGTCACCCGACCGGCCGCGCGTGCTCGCGTCAGCACTGTTCCCCGGCGTCGCTCCTAAGCAACCTCCCTCGACCGCTCGATCCAGTGTCACCCCGCATCGACACGGGCCCGCAAGCCACCTGGACCGACCAGCCCGCGTAAAGTTCCCACGGCCGCAGGCAACATTCTTCGAGCGCGCGCGCACCTGCGCTTTCGCCGCAGTGGAACGCTGCCGCCGTAAAGAACTTTGACACCCAGCGCTACCTAGCCCCCTCTTGGTGTTCTCTGGACGCAGATCGAGCCCCAGCTACTGACTTGGACATCCCTTGGCCGCTCGATCAAGCAGAGCCGTGATCGACCGTCCGTCGGCTACCTACCACCGCGTCCGCCCTATAAAGCAAGCACCCCGGCACTCTAGGGTTCCCAGATCGCCGCCACCGCTCTGGTGGAGCCCCATTCCACCTTGCCAGCCTCGATTGGAGAGGGCTGAAGGAAGGGAGAAGAAAGGAGTCGGGGAAAGAGAAGAAGCCGCCGCCGGAGTTGGGGAGGAAGACTGTCGACTCAGAGCCGCTGCTGCTGCGTCGGGAGTAGGAAGGAGGAGCAGTACCGCGAGCCGAGCTGCTTGGACTTGTACCGCACCTCCATCCTCTTTGACCCGTCGGTGAGCACCGCCATCGCCGCTCTCTCGAACCCTCCGCCGTGCTGTTGGCCATGGCGCTCCGCCGTGAGCGCGTAGGCCCAGGTCACTACCGACCTCACTGGACACACCCGCACACACACGAGACTAGCTGAGCCTCTTGGACCATGGCATCGGGAGGATGCCGGAACGGAAGCCACCCAGTTCATCGCCGCGTGCCAAGCGCCGCCGTGGCGAGATCACCCAACCGCCTCTCTGTTGAGCCTTGACCTCCGTTGTTTCTGGATCCACGCTCACCGCAACCTCGCGAGCGTACCCTTGAGACCGTACCCCTCGAGGGCATACCCCTCGAGAGCATACACCTCGAGACCATACCCTCGAGACCGTATCCTCGAGAGCATACACCTCGAGACCATACCCCTCGAGACCGTACCCCTCGAGAGCATACCCCTCAAGACCGTAACCCCTCGAGACCGCAACCTCGCGAGCGTACCCTCGAGACCGTACCCCTCGAGAGCATACCCCTCGAGACCGTACCCCCTCAAGACCGTATCCTCGCGACCGTGTCCTCGAGACTGTAACCCCTGAGACCGTAACCCTGAGACCATAACCCTTCGAGACCTTCACCATCGAGACATACCCTCGAGCCCTTTTTCTTTTCAGAAAATGGTTACATCTTTGAAAATTCATATCTAATTCATACGAGCTCAGAAAATTATGATCCACATATCCAAATTTTCTATAAATCGAGCTCTATCTATCTAGGCTATGTTTGAGTGTATTTGGATCTTTTATTTTGCATTCGTTCTTTGTGCTAATCTATAGGGGTCGCTTCAGCGACCGTTAAATCTCGTTACAGGCTCGAGCGAGGACAAGTCTGACGACAGTGACTACCAGGAGAAGTCCGACAGCTACGTCAGTGAAGGTGCCACACACCATCCAACCTCGTAGATCCCATTACGCATGCAATTATAGTATGGCTAGTGCTTTAAATTTATGTTGCTATAATACTATGCCTGTGCTAGGACTACATGATAGAGTATTTATTTGATGAGCCCTACCTTGTTGTAAACTATCACCTGCTTACCCGCTGTTATGATAGCCACCTGCTTATCTGCTATGCTTATATTTCTATACTTCACTCGCTTACATTTTGATGCGATGTGATGAACCCAGGGAAGGCCTGGAGGGTGCCAGGCTGGATGTGTGAGTTGATGTTTCAGATGGGCATGTGAGCTGATGATGTTGTATCCGGGTTTGGGGTGGAACTTACGGCAGGGAGTACGGTGAGGGTTGAGTCGATCGAGCCGGGATCTACGACGAGCATTTGGAGCAAGTCTTGCCAGGGAATGGATCTGGACATTCCCATGAGAGGAGCCTGTCGCGGGCTAACTGAGATGTGATGGTGGTCCTTGGGTGTGATCATCTGAGAGGTGGAACCCGGGATGAAGGTGCCGTGGTGGCACGTTAAAGATAAACCCTGATGAAGATATCCCGGTTTGGTCAAATCTAGGAACTGTTGTGCTGGTATCCGGACCTAGGAATCTCTTGCTTTCCACTCGCTCTCCATGGGGGGAGACGGCCGAACCACTGGATAGGTCAATGCCACTACTGCTAGGCGAGAAGTGATAGGAAGGTATATGCATGGGATGGAGCTAACACCCTACCGAGACGAACCTGGCACCCCCTTCGGGAGTGGGTACATGGCATGGCATCCTCTTCGGGAGCGGATACATGCTCTCTTCACAGTTCTAGTGATCAAGTACTAGATGGTAGAGTGGCATCGCCTATGGCAGTAGGCGCCCGAAATCTGCCTAGGTGCGCGCGTGCATCGATGATGGTTATCTGGTGGATTAGTGAAACCTCTGCAGAGTGTATGGTTGATCGATCGATACATATGCCGAATCTTCGGCTATGGACCTTTCCTATGTTTTGCATGCACCGGACTAGTGAGTGGAGTGTTCTACCTTCCTCTGAGTGTGATTTTCGACCGTGAGCCAGTTTTAGGGCTGCGGGCCACTGAGGCAAGCCAAGAGGGAGTTGGCTTGTCGACCAGAGTCTGAGTGGGTGTTGGAGATGAAATGATGATGAGATGATGCTACAGATATGGATGGAGATAGATGATGGGAATGGGTTTGTGTTTAAAACTTGTTTATTATACCGTTGTGTTATATACTTGAACATTGCATAGGAAAACCCCAGCCTTATAGGTTCCTTTTTGAGATACCCTTATTTTTGCATCCACTTCCACAAAGCAATCCATAGGGTGGGAATGTGGCCAGTACAAATCGTACTAAAAATTTGGTTTTAGGTTCAAGGAGTGAGTACTCTTCTGGGGAGTACAGCGATTGAGGGTTTCGTGCCTACGCTCAAGTTGGAGAGAAGAAGATTGCTTCCGCACCTCAAGCTTTTATTGTTATGCTGCATGAACTCTGATTCCGCCCTATGGCGATGTAATAAGTTATTGTAACTCCCTCTATTTGCTCTCTTTTGTTCGATGTATGGATTATGGATTCAACTGTTATCGGGTAATGTGATTTAAATGGTCATATTACACTCCGACACTGTGGATTTCCCTTCACGGAAATCGAGGTCATTTCAACAAACTTGGTCTCTCTCCCTCAGCTCCTCTTTGTCCTCGTCCGGATTTCTTTGCGGATGATGATGTTGATGATGACCAGTTTGTGCAGCCCCCTCAGCAGCAGCCCTATGAGCCGCCTCCTCAGCCTCCTCAGTTCTATTCTCAGTCGGACTCATCCTATCAGGGTACTTCTACAGGCTACGCTGGTTCTAGTTTTGGGCTGTTTGATGAAGCTGACGATATCACCCGCCGGTCTACCAGTGTTGCGCCTATGTACTTGCCATCTTCCTCTGCAGATCCTCGTGGCAAGAGCAAGTACCTTGGTGATGATGATGATCCGGACTTCTCGGCATTCCAGTGATGTTCTACCCATAGTTTTTTATCGTGGCCTACCCTTTTTGGCACTTGCTGTCAAAGGGGGAGTGTTAGGCTTACTTTGATGTAATAGGGTAGCTTTTTATTCGGTTATGTTTATCTCTCTTCATTCATGGTGAACTATGTGGTGAACTTAGAACTTTGTGTGTGATGGATGCTTGTAGGCTAAACATTTATGCTTATTTGATATATCATTTTGTGATGGCCTATATTTGATATCATGATGATGCTTGTTACTTTTAGAATGGTTATGTTGGTCTTAATTTATATTCCTTCTTGCATAATCATTCATTTTCTTTTATTTATCTCTTTGTGATATATCTTGTCATAAGCATCATGGTTTATTCTTGTCACACACATCCTTCTAGGCTCCCCACGAATTGCAAAATTTAGGGGGAGCTTGTTCTAAATGTATGTTATCTTGACTTTATTCAAGATTTGAAATTCAAAATCCTATGCATACATTTAGGGGGAGCTCTCCATAAAGTTTGGGGTTCAAAAACTTTAATACTTTCATTTTTTTGTAAGCCTAAGTTGGTTGTCATCAATTACCAAAAAGGGGAAGTTTGTAAGTGCATTCGCCCCCAAAGTGGGTTTTGGATAATTAATGACAATCAAGTTGGGGACTAACAAGTTTGTTCAAGTGAATTCATAGGTGTTAGTCCATTGAAAGATTTGAATGATAAATATTTGGTGATGCAAGCACCCTAAATTTTATATGGATGGATGACGTTTCTACTCAAGAGGACCTTATCATTTTATATTTACTTGAGTCATAGGAAACATCATACTATCAAGAGGGATACAAATAAGGTTGGTAATTCAAGGTCTAAAAGTGCTCAAGTCTATATTTAGGGCATTTGGAGAGTCACCGTTTCTCTCACATCACTTAGAAATGACCTTTGCTTTACCCAATCTGGCCTACCGGTAGTACTGGACTTATACATTTCTTAAACCGATAGTATCCGTGCTATTTTTCTCTACAAATCGAGCTTGCAAAGTTGTAGTAGTTTTTCTACTACCGGTAGTACCGGTCTCACCATCGGTAGTACTGATGGTCACCGGTAGTAGCGCTTTTTATTAAAATTATATACCGGAAGTATCGGGCCTATTTTTCAAAAGTCGAGATCTTCGAGTTGGTAGTTTTATGTACTAGCGGTAGTACCGCTCCTGTCAGCGGTAGTACCGGTAGTAAAAATAAAATGTTCTTAGCCAAAGTCGAAAGGGCTAGTTACTGTTCACTTTTGAACTAGCGGTAGTACCGGTCCTAGGACCGGTAGTACCGGTAGTACTCTTTCTGCCCAATCTGACACCTGCAACGGTCCTTTTTGAGAGGAACCGGTAGTACCGGTGGTACTGGCAGTACTACCGGTAGTTGTTCTGAACATGAGACTATAAATACCTCTCCACTCTCTCCTTTCTCTCTCTCTTGCTTATTCTCTTCACTCACCCAACTTGCAACTAAAAAAAGGCCTCTCCCACGCACAAGCTCACCTGCTCTCTCTTCTCCCTTGCTCCCAAACTTCATCCCCTCAAGGATTTGAGCTAGGGACGTGAGATTAGAGTGTGGGAACTTCAATCTACGACTTGAGCACTTGGATTCCTCGTCTTGCCGGCTTGATTTGTGTTTGTTACTCTTGGGTTCTTGGAACCCTAGCCGGCTAGGCATTCTTCATGGTTGCCTGTGTTGATTCATTTGTGAGGGCACCTCGAAGTGTTTGTATTACCCTTGATTCTTAGTGAATATCTCAAGTTAGCCTTCGTGGTTGCTTGAGGGAGGAATCCTTCGTGGTGAACTCAACAACGGGGACGTAGGAACTCCTTCGTGGGGATTGCCGAACCTCAAATTAAATCTTGTGTCTTGCTGTGGTGGTAGCATCGACTACCCTTGTTCTTGTGTTCTTCGTGTTCTTCATCCCTACCCCCAAAGTTCTTAGGTTGGAGGACTCGATCTACAAGTTGGTGCGGTGAAAAGCTTCAAGAACTTCAACGCTTTCATTACCAACATCAACAAAGGGGTGGTAACCTTTGGATCTAAATTTACAGCTCATATACTTTGATTTCGCATTCGATTTAGTGGCTTCGTAGAGTACCGGAAGTGCTGGAAATCTAGCATCGGTAGTACTGGTGTTGTACTACCGGTAGTACCAGTGCTACTTTCGGTCCTACTTCCAGTAGGCATTTAACTTTCGCATTTGAGCTAAAAATTTCAGGTTATCAAAATCGCCTATTCACCCCCCCTCTAGGCCGATTAGATCCTTTCAGGACCACCAACAGATACTCGGCAACTTCCTTGCTAGGGACCGGCTGCACGTTGTGAACGACGTCAAGGTAGCAAACGAGGTGCACTGATGCATCGGGTGACGGGCGGCTCCAACGAGATCCAGAGTACTAGCGACTTTGAGCTAGGCCAGGCAAGGGCCATGCAAAGATGGAAAATAGGGTACGAAGGATGGGCTTTAGCTTTTATAGGCGCGAGAACGTGGGAAGCAAGCCAAATCGGAGGAAGATTAAGAGCCTGTAGTTGTTTTCCATCTGTTAGCATCCTGCTCATCCATGACGCAAGGAGGGAGGCAATGCTGTTGCGTGGAGTGCACGCCAAGGCACGAGGAGACGACGTCAAGGGCGGTCTTGACTCTGGGGCAAAGTTCAGCCTCTTGCCGACCCCAAGTAGTAGACGACCGGGAGAAGGGTCGCAAGGATGATCTGGGCCTGCAGGAGAGAGCAGCAGGAGGCCGAGCGAGCCGAATTGGCCTTCGAGCCAGTGAGGAGAGAAGTGAGGCAACGGGCCAGAAGCCACAGAGAGAGAGAGTGAGGAAAAGTTTTGCCTTTTTCTTTTTATTTTCTAAACCATTTTCAAATAGCTTTTCAAATGGATTTTGAAACCCTTTTTAAATTTTGGTCAAAAGCAATCAGCACAAAAATATTAATGCACCTGCATGTATGCACAACAATGTTTCTAAGCCTATGTTAAATTTTAATGTAATGAAAAATATTATTTTCCCTAGGTTTTCATGAGCACAAAAATTCAAATTAAATCATTTCACTCTATCTTCAAATGTGTAAATTTTGGGGTGTTACAATATGCCAAGCTGCTGCCAGTTATTCATGTGGAATTCAATAAGCAGGACTAGCTTATTGCAGAAGGTGTTGAAGTTGAGACCGCCGGTTGGGAGAAAAGATATTTAATATACTATATCGGGAGGAATTGCCATCACGGTGATGATGGGAGCTTTAACATCTTAAATCATCCAAAGAATACAGATGATCCAGAGGTCAATGAGCTTGCCTCGAGGATCTCTGAGATAACTAAGGAGGTGAGGCAAGGGGTTCGCACTTCTAACAGGGAGAACGACGTGTGTTGGCGTTCCTTAACATCACTACTAAAGATATAAGTCCATCCTTAGTAATAACATTAGAAACATGTGTTGACATTCCTAACCACCATTACTTCAGAAAGGTAACCCTTGGCCCTTAACGGTGCTGGCCTAGGTAGTGTAGTCTGGTAATAACAGTTAGAAGTGCCTGATTGGCCCTCCTAACTATCATTACTTACGATATGCAAAACTGCAACACGACGCCTTGGGGTGCAAAAAGAATTACAATCCTTAAGTAACAGTACTTAGGTACTCCAATCATGATAGCTTAGTATGGATAAATCCGCAAGCACACAAAACTATCATTGTAGCATTTCAACCCGTGAGTACTCAGAGGTGTCGTATTTATAATTTCCCGTAGGAGGGCTGGACCAATGCATCTAGCTTTGGTATAAACATGATCACTTATTGAATGCATAGGTAGACATAGCATAGGCAGGGGTAAATCATAGTTCAAAGATAGTGGACACACATCTGAGCCAACCTCAAGGATAAAAGAGAAATAAAGAATAAAAGAATATATCTAACTGAGCAGGCATTTGTCTTATACAGTTATGCAAAGAACTGTTAATAAACATCTAACTAGCATGTCTAGCATCAGGACTAAGTCTGAGTTGACAGGGAGATCCACACAGCTGGTCTGCCAACCGATAGAGACTTTATAAACTCCTACTGAATACCCGAACATGGGAGAGTGCTAGGGATGGACAGGGTTGTCACCACCTGCCCACCTACCCCTCTGCCCGTGGGGTACCCACACATCCACCGATCTCCGCATACCCGGGCACCACGCCCATGTAATTGGAAACAACTCCTAACCCCCTAGGACCCCACCCTATGGAGTGACAGGCTAGGTTAAGAGCAACCGAGAAGGTAATACGAACCGTCACCTCATCCCTAGTTCTTCCTCTATTCATACTAAGTTGATGAATGATGAAGAACAACGATGAACATGTCAAGAACATAACACATAAACTATATGCTAGTTCATATATCATGATCATAACATGAACAAGACTATACTCTAGTTCATATGCATTGCTATATAAATAAGATAAGAACTTGAACTTGGAAGAGAACTGCATTGTATTCATACCGAGTGTTCCTTCTTCTTCCGAGGAGACAAGCTCTCCTTGCTAGCTCTTGCCTTGCTCTAATACTAAAACTAATCTAAAGAATACAAGTGAGAGGTGAGGTAAATGGCTCTAAATGATGGTGTGTGTCTTGGAGGGGAGCTCTCCCTCTCTTTTATAGCCCAAGTAGGACGGTTCGGGCATCTCCAAGTATGCAAGGAGGTGAAACCACCTTGAGGGAACCGACCCAAGCAACGCCTAAGAAGGCTGGGCCTGGGAGGCCCCATCAGGGGGCGGCCAGTCCTAGGGGCGGCCAGTCCCCTGGCTAGGCTCGCTGGCCACCGCCTTCGGGTGGTCGGTTGCTCCCTAGGCCTGGACCTTCCCCGTGGTTATGGATGGGTCTAGTTCTGTATTGAGGTGGCTTTCTCATTTTTCTTGTTTTGCGCCTTTTCTGAATATGTTTTCTTGAAGTGCGCTTTCTTGTGAATTTCATGCATTTCCATGTGTCAGACCTGTATGTCACATAAACAACAAAACTCACAGAAATGTTAGTTTAAAGCCCTACCTACTATTTATTTTAGTAACATATCGGTGGTAGAAAATAGGCTATAAGGACTGCCAACACGTGCTCACCCAAGCACTTGGGAACAAGGAGCATGCTGGGTGCACCAGAGGAGTTGGTGTTGTTAATTGGTTTCAAGGATCCCTGGAAGAGGTCAATAGTTATCAGAGTCGCGAAAGGGCTAAAGAGGCATGAGAGGAAGAGACGAGGAGATTGATTAGGGAGATGGAAGAGAGATTGAATGCTAAATTTAATGCGGTCGTTGACTCTAAAGTCAAGGAAGCTTTGGCATCTCAGGAATCAGAGATGGCATTGGAAATTCTACAGCAGAATCAGGATCGCAGCAGCTGTGGGTCGACCCCTTTTGGCAAAGAAGAAGAGAATGCTCCTCATCCGCTGGACAACATCAGTGAACCGGTCAATGTCAAGTTGTACGTCTAGCAGCAATGGACAAAAGACAAGGTAGCGACCGGCCAGGCCTGGCCTATTGGTGATGGGACAATTAATGGTAGCCCAATTCCACAGGGGTTCACCAAAGTGACCATCGACGCGATACTTGACAAGAAGTACAACAAGATATTGATCGACCACCCCGCATCGTAAGACAGGCCGAGACTTGTACAGAATGAGGGAACTCATGTGTCCTGGCTCAAGCGCCTCATTAAGATTGACCACGAGTTGTCCTCGGACAAGGAGGACAAATGCTCCTCGCCCCACTGCTCAGCATCTCCAAGCAGAGGACATAACTCTCAGTTGCCATCACCCCCGAGAATGGCTCCTTCTCCTCCTCGTCAAGAGACTCCTCCCCCTCCTACTCCTCCTCCTTGTCAGTAGACTCCTCCTCAGCTAGCTCCTGCTCTACCTCCACCTCCACCTCCTCCTACTGTTGCTACTTCTCTTTGCTCTGCATCAAGAGGGTCAAAACAGATCACTCACCCTCCCCCTCATCCTACTGGCCCCTCTAAATCTGGCCCGGCAAAAGGAAAGATTCCTACTAGCTCTGCATCAAGATCTAGAGGACAGAGTTCTTGTCTTCCTGCATCCAAAGTGACACCAAATGCACCATCACAGGCATGCAAAAGGTCCTCGGAGTCAGTTCCACAAGTGGAGCAAGAGAACAAGAAAAGGCCATTCAACATTATGCAGCAAAAATGGACTCACAATATACTGAAGGTACAATATAGACCATTCTTTAATCTAATTGCCTCACTTCCTTTGGCCCTGAAGAGGAACGAATATGAAAGACATACATAAAACAAGTACAATAATTAATGTGGCGACGTAGAGTACCATGAACATGAACAAAGAATAAATGAGTTGGTCGAACACAACCCCGACCAGACCAGAGAGTACTGGGCAGATGTCTATTGGGAGTCAGTGGGGAATGCACCATTGTGCTTGGGGAATTGTTGGTTTCTGACGACGAGTACGAAAGGTTGCCCAACCGGCTTCAACAATTGCATGATTATTACATTTGGGCTTTGTGGGAGTCTGAGTCGGGTTGGTTTGCTTTTATTGTCCAACTGTCGGATGTTTTCAACTATCAAGAAGAAGAAAAATACTATGTTGATTGGGAGTGCCTGTTCCAGCTGTACCAGAAACGCAACCTCGATGTACAAACACTGTGTTTGTGGACTATGTAAGTACCCTACATGCGTCAAATCCCAAGTAAAACTCTTTCAAGACATATATTGTTTTATTTTGTGTACTTCCCATATTTTTTATGTAGGTTAGTTGCACAATATTGCAGCGTAAAGCATGCATTTCAGCACATAAGCTTCTTAGACCCGGTCCGAATCAATCATAAAACCTGCGCGGCAGCGCCGAAAATTCCGGAGTGGAATATGTGATAAAGTCATTGATTCCAATTTTTGAAGAGTTCATGGACAAAAAGAAAACCCACATACTTCTACCCTACAACTTCTAGTATGTGTTTCCGACCATTGGTTTTTATACTTCTTTTTTGTCCAGATTATTCGTTAATCATAATTTTTTATTATAGCGATCATTACACCCTCGTTTGTGTCAATCTTGATAAAAACCAGACCGAGGTGTGGGACTCGAAGAAAAAGCCATTTGAGGACCTGCAGCCAGTGCTGGAAGTGCCGAATGTGTAAGCCATGCTAACAACACCATATTCTTCTGATCACAGATAACTTTTCCTAATGATTCTCCTTTTAACTATTTATTATAATTTTTTTACAGTGTTCGGAGCAAGCATAGAGGTGGGAAGCAAATACCATTCAAAATTGTTGAAATGACCAAGATCCTGTACCTACGACAGCCAAATGCCAACAATGAGTGTGGTTCTATGTCTTCTGGGCCATGTTCCGTTATATTGGGTACACTATGAAAGAGCCAGATGAACTTGTGAGTATAATCCTCATTTTATTTATTTATTTATCAAATATAAAATATGGTGTACTGATTCAATCTTTACCTCCATCTTTTTGGAACGATAGCACAAGAAATATAAGCACGAAAGGCTGAGTCATTTCGAGATCGAGGGACTTCAATGTGATCTGGCAGAGTTCCTGCTGGCACATGTCTTTTCAAAACAAGGCCAGTTTTCAATTGCAAGAGCACGCAAGTTCAAGGAGCACTGTACATAAGCGGACCTCAATGTCTGTTGTAATAATTTATTTTCTTATTTTATTATTGAAGATCTTGTATCGAACTGATGAATGTAAGCATACGAGATATTTATATTGTATTATATCGTTGATTGAGAACTTTAATTATAATTAGTAGCATTATAATATCTACAATAAAATAAAACATTAAATAAAAATATAAATATAATTAACAGTATTAATAATTATAATAATAATAAAAATCAATCAAATTAAAAAAAGATCACTGTCGGCTCGCAACAAAAGCAGGCAATGTTGTCTCACTCAACACGGTCGGCTCTAGCCACAGGCCGGCAGTGTTGGCTGAAACAACAATGTCACCTTGCAGCTCGAGCTGCCAGTGTTGTCGAAGACAAAACTGCCGGTTGTGGCCACAAGCCGGCAGTGTTGAGTGAGAAACATAGCCGGTTTCGACCACAAGCCGGCAGTGTTGAGTGCAAAGACACGGCCGGTTTGTGTCACGAGCCGGCAGTGTTGTTCTCCGATAGCACGGTCGGCGTGTGCTACGAGCCTGCAGTGTCGAAACCACATCAATGTCGGGGACATATTTCCGGCAGTGATGTGCCCCCACATCACTGCCGTTTGGCCACTGCCGGAACAAATTCGAACAGTGATAGAGGTTGAGCACCGACAGTAATGGGCTCGACTGGAGTAGTGTCAACTCTAATGGACTCTTGTTTGCCCGGTATACCAATATACACTATGGAGCATATTACTTATATTATATAGGGCAATTTTCAGTTGTTAGATTCTAAAATATAAGATCAAGTTTTTTTCTGGCAAGGAACAGGAAAGAAGAGGAAATGACACATTATAAAAATTGGCGGACCGTGCAGCTTGTGGTTCACTCCGTCCCATTTTGGTCCCGTTTTCGTTTATCCCAGAAAAAACAAAAAAAAGACGAGAAAAAATATGCTATACAGTTGTGGACGTAACAAGATCCATCTTGTCCATGTTTATCCTTAACGGCAAATAAGAACTGTTGGTCAAGTGCCAGACTACGGCATCAGCGTCAGGGAGTTGTTGTGACATTGTCGATCGGCTCCCTCCAACGTGACAACGGAGTACCCAGAACCCGGAGCACCATGAGGAGAAGGCCCTATAGGAACCGATTGGTACACTCAAGGCCCTCCTTGGTATATAATGGCTTCTATAGAAGGGATAGCTAGGAAGGCAAAGGAATTCATTGGAACCACAGGCAACCGAACAATTGATCAGCCGCAGAAAGATCAGCCTAAGGTAGAAACCAAGAATCCTAGGATAGCATTGCTCAATTCCTTGCCAAACTCTCTCAATTCCTCTGTAGTAAACCTCTGATTGGTATTCCTAACACGAAGAATACTATGCTACTAGACGTAGGGCTTAGAGACCTGAAACAGGCTAAACTGATTGTGTCCCTTGTGTGTTTTGCGTGTCCTAACCATCGGAGATCCATACATCGACCTCTAACAAACAAACTTGATGCTTGAGGCAGTTCTAAACACCCGCAACAGTTGGCGTGCCAGGTACAAGAGTGCGTCGTGTGTGACCATCGCTCTACAGTGGCCAAAACCAACCACTTTGCCGCCGGGGCCATAGACGACGCTGTCCCCAAGGGTTGCATGCACTTCTTCAGTGGAATCGTCAACTCCGATGGCTCTTTCACCCTGTTTTGGGAGGTTGGACTACGTCATTGACCGTAGCGGCGAGATTCACCATGTTGGGGTGACTTCGTCGGAGGATACTGAGTCCCTAGTGTTGTAGCCTCTGTTGGGTCTCCTTGGAGCTGACTTCGAGGTCCTTGGCAGCTTGGCGAGGAGTGGGCGGTGTGACAAAGTGCAGCTTGGCGGCGTCGGATTTTGCGTAGTTTGTTGGAGAGGATAAGTTTAGGTGTGCTGTCCTTCTCCTGTAGCTTAGATAAATTAGCGAATAAGTCCTTGAGTTGGGTCTTATCTTTTGGAGTCAGTCTTGCTTAGGCTGTCAGCATGGTGGCCCTACATAGTCGTATCATAGAGCACAAACTAACCAGAGCTCCCAATACACTCTACACTCTGTTCAGCAGGTGACCTACTAGGTCACCAGCGACCCGCAAGAGTAAAGTAACTCAATAGGAGCAGGGTGAGAGAGAGCGTGTAGGAACCGTCACTGCCAGATTCTCATCCTTTGCTGAGTTCTAGAGGGACTCGGCAAAGCGTCAATTGTACTTGGCAAAGGTATTGTCTAGTGTAACACTTGGCAAAAAAAATCACCGGCAAGCCGTGTTTGCCGAGTGTCTTTTATCGAGTACTCAGTAAAGTCTTTGCCGAGTGTGAGGTGAAAATGGAAAAAGCCACAAAATAGCAAATTGTTTTTAGGGGAGGTCCCCACCTGCCAGTGCCCAGAAGCTCAAAATTTTTGCGCACTTTTTGGCGATGGGGGTTCAAACTTGCAATCTCTCACTCACGCGGAGCCTCCTCTACCACTGCACCACTCACTCGTACATATCTATATTCCATTTCGGTTCCATATATATTATAATAAACCGAGTGTAATTTGCTTGTGGGCCCTAAATGATTTTAAATCCAAAAACCTACCAACTATAAAGTTTCTTAACTTTTTGAGGTCTACATTTTTTGTTTAGGAAATTTTTCTATCTAAGGTTGTTTATAAAATTCAAATTTTAAATTTAATAAATTCAAAAGTAGTTTTACATGATAACATGACTTCAAAACAAAAGATGGTCAACTATAAAGTTTTATAACTTTTTGATACTTAATTGAGTAAAGTGCGAAGGCTTAATTGAGGTAAACATGTAGATTTATTCCGAAATTTTCATGAGGTATTGAGAAGCTCATGTTCCCCCTTTAGTTTTCTTGTAATGATCATTAGCTTATTTGGGTGTCAGGTTCTGGCAATCTTGTACATAAACTCTACTTCTTCTTAATATAAAGATATGCACACTCGTTCGTATTCGTGAAAAAAATCTTGTTTGTGCCCCTCATAAGGATGCTCTCGCAAGGGTCAATCTTGTAACTTCATGGATAGCCTCTGGGCCTTCACCACATGCAAATGTGTCTCTCAGGTGACTTTTGGTAGACTGCTCCCAACCATCTTCACTATCGAGCTTATGGTCGAATCGTGAGCCTTGTATTAAAGAGGCATTTGGTGTGCTGTAAATTATTATTTTCCTCCGATGCTGGAAGTCATGATAGCATGCATCTTGCTTGCTACTTCTCTCATGAACATCCGGTCTTTTGGTAATGGGCGCGTACAAGAAAGTGCTACCTGTAGCATAGATAGAACACACTGATGAGCAGCAGTGTCTATGTCGTCGTCCATTCTTCCTTGAGTGGTTAGTTTGCACATTTCTTGGAGGGGGGCATCAATAACATCCGATATCTGATCTGGGAAGCTCTTATCTACGAAATCGACAAGGTTGGCTCCCTTTTCAAACATTGGGTCAGTAGGTCTTTTCCCCGTCAACATTTCCAAAATCACAATTCCGAAACTGTAAACATCCCCACTAGTCGATACTCGAGCACCTCCAGCGTATTCTAATCAAATTAAAGAACACGTTAGTATTGCAATACAATGTATCCATCATCGCACTCTAGACAAAAAGAATGATCTTAGTAATGCATATCAAACATATGTGAAGCAGGAACAATACCTGGAGCAATGTACCCAATAGTCCCCTTGATCGCAGCTGAAGTAGTTGAATCTGTTGATCTCGTCAACTGAGTATCAAGATAGAAGTTTGCAATGCCGAAGTCACCCAAATGAGCAGTCATGGCATCGTCTAGTAGTATGTTACTAGGCTTCACATCACAATGAACAATGGGCCTTCCACTGTCATGGTGTAAATAATCCAATGCATCAGCTATGTTAACAGCTATGCTTAGTCTTTGAGTTAAGTTCAGATGTTTTGGAGATTTCAGTTCCAGGCTGTTATGTAACCATGTGTCAAGATTGCCGTTACTCATGAATTCATAAACTAGAGCTTTGAAAACATTGCCATCGCTATCTACAGTAGAGCATGCAGTTATGATCGGCACAAGATTACGATGTTGAATTCGTCTCAGCGCTTCACATTCTGAGAAAAAACTTCTCTCTGCACCTCTCATATCAAGATCAAGCACCTTAACAGCCACATCAATTTTAGTTTTCAAGATCTTTCCTCTGTATACCGAACCATAGCTTCCTCCGCCAACAAGGTTAGATTCCGAGAAGTTCTGTGTGGCTTCAGCTAAATCTTTGTAGGATACTTTGGGGAATTGTTTCCCGGTAAAATCTGGAAACGGCGATGATTCTCTTACTTTCCTCAGCCCAGTAATAAGAAAATAGATCAACAAGATGAGCGACATGAACCCAAATATGGGAATAAGTATTCTAATCATGTAGTATTGTGTTAATCTTCTCCTGGACACATAAGGGCATGGCTTCATCTTTAGATCGACAGCTCCACCACAAAGCCCTGAGTTCTCACCTAGTGAGACGGCTGCAGCATTTTCAAATATCCCACTGCTTGGTATTTCTCCATAAAGATGATTGTAAGAGAGATCTAACTGGGCGAGAAATTTTAGATCACCCAGTGCTACAGGTATTGAGCCAGACAAATTGTTGTGTGAGAGATTAAGCATGACTAAGTCCTTCAGTCTGCTCAAAGACATTGAAATATTTCCAGTGAGAAAATTATTGTCCATTTGAAGGATCTGCAATTGTTGACATCCCCCCAAAGAATCAGGAATGTCCCCAGAAAGTTTGTTTGATGAAAGATGAAGTTCAATAAGTTGGATCAGATTACCAATATCTGTGGGTATTGGACCATCTAGACTGTTGTACGATATGTTATATATAATTATTGTAGAGGATAATTGAGTAGGCATGTAGCCCTGCAGGTTATTATAACTAAGGTCTAACAGAGAGAGCTGTGATAGGTTTACTAAGCTAGGAGGTATGGGACCATCTAAATCATTTTTGGCTAACGAGAGAGCTTCCAAACGAGTAAGATTACCAATGGAGGACGGGATTGGTCCAATGAAGTTGTTTTCGTCGAGAACTATACCCTGTAGGTTTGTCATGTTCCCAACCCACTCTGCAATGGGACCAGTGAGGCTGTTGTTATTTAGTACAAGTCTGGTTAGACCAGATAGGTACGATATGCTTATAGGAACAGTCCCCGATAAATTGTTCTCATCTAAAGCTAGCGATTGAAGATTGCTAGATAACTTACCTATGGAATTTGGTATAGTTCCTTGCAGCTGGTTTTGACTTAGCTGGAGCGTTTGCAGCAGAGTACTATTGCTCAGTGCGTCTAAGAATTCCCAGCTTTTGGTGTCTTTTGCTTCCAATTTGTTTTGCTGAAGTCCTAGAAAATAGAGTTTCGGAAGTCTACCAAAAGAAATTGGAATTTGACCAGCGAAATGGTTATTTGAAAGATCAATATATACCAGCTCTGAAGTATTCCCTAAAGAAGCCGGAATTTGACCTTCCAGCATGTTATCTCGTAGGTTTAGTGTTAAAAGATCAGGTAACATGTTGCCAATACCTGCTGGCAGTGCATTACCCAGCATATTTGAACCTAAGTCTAGAGCACGAAGGGAAGACCGATTGGAAATGGCAAGAGAGATGGAACCTGATAGCATATTTTCACCAAGGAACAGCTGTCTGAGATTGGGTAATTGCCAAAGCTGGTCGGGAATGACCCCTTGGAGCTGATTTGTTTGGAGGAAAAGCCCCCGTAGCTGGGTGGCGTTGATGAGGCTTGGTGGGATGGTCCCAGTAAGACTATTTTCAAGAAGGAAAAGAAAAGCTAATTTGGGAAGGAAACCTATTTTGGGGGGGATTGTGCCCGTTAACATGTTTGTGCCCAGATCAAGCCTTTCAAGTCTCTGAAGACGAATGAGGTCAGGCAACTCGCCCGAGAAGCTGTTTTGGGACAGGTTGAGTACCATAAGGAACGTCAAGTTCCCAAGACTGGGTGAAATTGAGCCCGACAAGCCTTGGTCACCTAGGTTCAGCATGGTGACTCGGCCTGGGTGCCTGAGGCTGCATGTGACACCCTTCCATTGACAGTAGTGGGTGGTGGTGTTCCAGGAGCTCAGTGTTTCTTGAGGATCACTGGTGATGGCTCCCCTGAAATCAGATAACATTAGCATGTCCGTGGTGGTGTTGTTCAGTATCGTTGAGCAATCGATGCTGTCGACACCGTAAGACAGTAGCAGCAAAAAAGCCGCTAGCATAAGCATGGCGAGGTCTACTGGTTGGTAGCCAAGCATAATAATGCCCTTTTTACCTGCAAAATATGAAATATTAGCATTGTGTCATTGTGTCTTTGTACTCATAAAACTATTCCTAGTGTATAGTGTTAAAATAAAGTTAAACAACTGTAACATCATATGATTTTTTCTGGCTTGGCACAAAACTAACAAGAATCAAGTATGATGTATAAAGAAAACAGTATCATCATATAAAGGGATATGTTTGTGCTGGATATCCAAGACTAAAAGTGATTGACATGTTTAAGTTTGGGTCCACTGTCATAGCTAAAATAGATGCAAGAATTACTTGACTTAATCTCCTAAAACATAATCACTAGTAGAGAATTAACTAGGACAAGATAACGTGAATTCGCCTGGAAAAATAATTTACATATGTATATATCAACCGCTCGTAATTTAAAATTTTTGCAGTCACGTAGAACAACAAACATGGCAGGCCTACCGGTCAGAGACAATCCAAAAAGAAGTGCACGTACTAGTTATTAGGAGGGAGAAAAAGAACCTTTGCCTCTGATGATCGTATGAAGAGGGCGCAACGTTACAGCAGCCTTGCTTTGTCTTCTTGGCTTCGCCAGGTCGTCTTTTGTAAGTGCATGAACCGTGAACTTTGTGTTTTGTGGTGCCCAGCTGGTTCAGGACCGGGGACACCAGGGGTTTAAAAGAGTTCAACAGCAGCTCACGTCCACACACATTGGTTTCATGATTGCTTAATCTTATCTTGACCGCCAGTGCAGGCAGCGAAAAGTCAGTCAAATTTGCCGGTTACCACTTTTCACCTGTCCAAATCCAACATAGGAATTCTGCACCGCTGTGATATTTGTCTCGTCGTGTCGATGATGACAAAAACCCTTGTGCGCTTATCTTTACTGGCGCTAGATTCTTGTGTCCAAATCCGATTGGATTTGATTCGCTGTGATATTCGCGCTTCTAGAACGTGTGGGCATGATTCGTTCATATGGGTGATCTTTTCATTTCTCAGGGTGGCGCGTCAAGTCAACTTGTATGTATATGATCTGTCAATATATCACGCCATCAGTTGGAGAAACAAGTCCATCAACATGTGATTTCCCACGTACAAGAATCTTATTATGTGACATAAATATTAGTACGTTTCATATTTTTATTGCTACTGTAAACATAATGTTTAGCAATGGCCTTATCTTTAGAGACAGCTCAATTTCTAACTCTATATATCTTTTTAGATAATGGATTTCATTAATCCGGCCTCTGTATCCACGAAGGATATACATAGCCAAAAGAAGACAAGAGCACTTAGACTTACACCTCAACAAAGAGGACAATACATAAACAAAAAAAGGGAAAAATATATGACATCGGTAAACCTGCTTCCCGACATGCTCTCTTGAAATGACCAGATTGGTGAATGGAAGTTGTCAAGTCATCGCTGCCACTAGTTTGCCATCGCTGTGAACCTCAGTTGTATATATGAAAGCCATCATCAGCTCTCAAAAATCTAATCACTTCTGAAATTAGCAATTTATGGAACTGCCTCTATAAATTGGGGTCATTTTAGAGGGGTCACTCTCTGAGGCTACTGTATTTTCCCAGACACCTCTAAGGTGGAATTTGTAGAGGCTGCTTTAATATAACTAGCGGATAGGCACGTGCGGCACGCACGTGCAGCACACATGTTTTGACATAAAAAAGGTTCACAAGGATGAAACCGCAAGTTGGCTGGAATACATGCATAGCAG
>CM041633.1:56501843-56530355 GCA_023333625.1 Bothriochloa decipiens | reverse complement strand
CAATAACAGGGATGAGACCACGTATGTGGACTTCACTGACACTCGTCCGCCAGTGTTCTCAAAGGCAGATGAACCTCTTAAGGCACATGATTGGCTTCGCACAATGTAGCAAAAGTTTGAGCTCATCCACTACACAGAATATCAGAAGCCTCTCTTTGCAGCTCAGCAGCTTAGAGGTGCTGCAGGTGCTTGGTGGGCAAACTTTCTTGCTGCCCAGCCAGCTGGTCACTGTGTCACATGGTAGAGTTTCATGAAGCTTTCCATCCCATTATATTCCCGAAGGGTTGATGACTATGAAGCTTGAAGAGTTCCTTGCTCTGTGACAAGGAGATATGTCTATTATGGAGTATCTGGGTAAATTTAATCACTTGTCCTAGTATGCTCATGAGCATTTCAACACAAACCGCAAGAAGAAAGCTTGTTTCTTGAGGGGTCTGAACAATAAGATCCAGAGAATGCTGACTGGCAGTCCTAATGCTACATTTCACGAGGCGGTGAATATTGCCATTTCTTATGAAGAGAAGAACCGCCAGCACAAGGAGGCTAAGAAAAAGAAGAATGTGTCAGCTGGATCCTCTAGTGGCAAACCAAAGCGTCAGAAGATCATTTACCATCCCTAGAATCATTCCTGCACTCTTTATCGTCCACCACAGTTCTAGGCCTAGCAGCGGACATTTGTCTGTCCTGCTGCAACTCTGCCATATCCATGCCAGCCGAATGCCCCTGGCATTCATATCCCTACTCCTCAAGTGCATAACTACCCATGTTATAATTGTGAAAAGCTAATTCACTTCTCAAAGGACTGCCCGTATCCAAGGCAGTACAACTCTAATATTCCAAGAGCTCCTGGCACCCAGCCACAACAGTAGAACCAGAATAGGGGTAACAACAATCAGAAGGGCAAGAATGAGAAGAAAACTGGTCATGTGTTCTACACACAAGCTGGAGCTATTCCTGAGGGAGAACCTATCATGATGGGTATGTTTCCTATTGCCAATCATCCCACAGTTATGCTTTTTTATTCTGGTGCATCACATACCTTCATCAATCGAACATTTGTCATGAAGTATGAAATTCCAATTGGGGAAACAAAGGAAAACTTCTTTATACAGTCGCCCAAGGGACGTATGTGTACTAAGGAAATGGTGCATCTGGTGCCTATTGAATTGGGTGGGCATATCTTTCCCACCTCAATGATAGTTCTAAAGGATCAGGATATAGATGTGATCTTAGTATGAATTGGGTGCATCAGCGAGGAGCTGTTATAGATGCTCTAAATAGAACAATAAGGTTGAACTTACATAATAGTAATTCTTAGCTTCTTATCCAACTTTCGACACCTAAGAGGGCAGTCGAGAGAGTTTGTTCAACATTAGTGAAGGAAATCAAAGACATTTCAGTAGTCTGTGAGTTCCCAGATGTGTTTCCTGATGATTTACCTGGTCTACCTTCTGATCGAGATGTGGAGTTTGTGATTGATTTGAAACCAGGTACTGCTCCAATCTCAAGAAGAGCATATCAGATGGCACCGCCGGAGTTAGCAAAACTCAAGACTCAGTTGCAAGAGTTGCTAGATAAAGGTTTTATCAGGCCTAGCTCATCACCATGGGGATGTCTAGCTATCTTTGTGAAGAAGAAGGATCAGACTTTGAGGTTGTGTGTTGATTATCGTCCATTGAATGAGGTGACAATCAAGAATAAGTATCCTTTGCCGCACATTGATCTACTCTTTGATCAATTGGCAGGAGAAAAAGTATTCTCAAAGATTCATCTGAGATCTGGATATCATCAGATAAAGATTCCTCCTGAAGATATTCCGAAGACTGCTTTCACTACTCTATATAATCTGTACGAGTATCTGGTTATGTCTTTTGGACTTACTAATGCACCAACTTATTTCATGTACTTGATGAACTCAGTGTTTATGCCTGAGCTTGATAGATTTGTGGTTGTCTTCATCGATAATATTTTGATATATTCCAAGAGTGAAGAAGAGCATGTTGAACATCTTAGGATTGTCTTGCAACATCTGAGGGAACATTAGTTGTATGTCAAGTTTAGCAAGTGTGAGTTTTGGCTTAAAGAAGTGCAACTCGTTGGACATGTTTTGTCAGCCGAGGATATACTTGATTGGGAACCACCAGCCACAGTACATCAGGTCCGTAGCTTCTTGGGAATGGCAGGCTATTATCGTCGATTTATACCTAACTTCTCGAAGGTAGCAAAGCCTATCACCGAGCTGTTGAAGAACCAAGTCAAATTTGTTTGGTCACCAGAGTGTGAAGAAGCTTTCTAGATCTTGAAGATATCATTGACTACTGCTCCAGTGTTAGCATCACCAAAAATTGACAAATCATTTGATGTTTATTGCGATGCTTCAGACATCGGTATTGGATGTGTGTTGATGCAAGAAGGAAGGGTTATTGCCTATGCTTCTCGACAGTTAAAGAAATACGAAGAGCATACCCAACCCATGATCTGAAATTAGCAACAATGGTTCATGCTTTGAAGATTTGGCGTTACTATCTGCTGAGCAATACTTGTCATATCTATATAGATTACAAGAGTCTGAAATACATCTTCATACAAGCAGAGTTGAATATGAGGCAAAAAAGGTGGCTAGAACTAATTAAGGACTATGACTTAGAATTGCATTACCATCTAGGAAAGACGAATGTGGTTGCTAATGCACTTAGTTGTAAGAGTCATTACAATTGCTTAATAGTAAAGCCCCTAGATATATGTCATGCGATAGAAAAGTTGGACATAGAAATGGTACAAGGTAGGTTGGCTAATATTGTTGTTGAATCAACAATTAGAGATCAGATCATTGCAGCTCAGAAGGAGAATGAGGGCATTAAACATATCAAAGAGAAAATTAAAGAAAAGGCCAAAAAAAAGAATTATGTTGTTTCAGAATTGATGAAGCAAATGTGGTACGGTTCAAGAATCGCCTGGTAATACCAAAAGTTCCTCATTTACGTCAAAAGATCCTCGATGAAACACATTTTTCAAAACTCACTATTCATCCAGGAAGTAATAAGATGTACCATGACTTGAAACAGAGATTCTGATGGACCAAGATGAAGATAGAAATTGCTAAATATATAGCTAGATGTGATACATGTTAGAAAGTCAAAGCCATACATTTAAAGTCAGCTGAAAAGCTACAGCCATTGCCTATTCTAGCTTGAAAGTGAGAGATATCAGTATGAACTTCATTCTGAGTTTACCCAAGGTATCAAAAGGGTTTGACTCGATCTGGGTGAACGTCCAAGAAACTTTTACATTCCCACGACTCAAACCAGAAACATTTTTTATCATCTTTTTTACAAGAAAATGAATCATAAAAGATTGCAATACATTTTGCACATTGAATAGACAGTTTTGCTGCTCAAGTTATTCCACAAAATCACAGTACAAATTATGCAAGCTAAATAACCTTCATTGGGATCATACACATTTGTGTTCCAACAACTCACGCTAAATTATAACGAAGCTAATACGTCCCCCTCTAATGGCCGCCAATTACTTCACCTGTCAATAGGCCGGACAAAAGCAAACATTAAAAAGAACTTTCATGATTAATAACAGAGTAGGCCATGCATATAAAGGAAACAATAGGTGTAGTTTTGAAATGAATGTTTAGGGCTATATATAACTTTGGACATAAGAAATTGTGGACATAATCCATCATTGGCAACAAATCAAAAATCACAAATGAATGTGCAAGCATGAAAGTCTAAATCAGTTGGATTTGCTTTGGCACTTCACAATTCCTACTCTAGTACTTCCACAAGATCTTTGCACAGCACCTCGGGCACTGGTTAGAATATGCCAGTACTGATTTCCAGTTCAGGTGAAAAATTAAGTATTCTTTAATCCTATTGCAATATGCTCTCTGAACAGGTTTATCATAATGTGAAAATAAGTAACACACATTAGGATCCAAAATAATCCACAGATACAACGGATGGTCTCAGGAGTAATGTATGACATAACACTTCCATGAGAGAAGGTAGCACGCAAATAAATGGTTCAAAAAAGGATTTGCGACTAGGAGAAACTTAAAACACTAAAAAGTTGAAAAGTTACAATAAAAAAATATTCATAGTCCAGCAGGTAGCTCAATCATGAAAAAATTTGGCGAAACTTAAATGTGAAAACCCATCAATTGGATAAATTATGTCAATTACTAATATCAGTATCAGGATTCTAAACTCCAACCATTGTATCCAATAAGCTAAGCCTACCATCTAATCAGTTCAGTAAAATTCTAAATGATATAGTAGGCATAAATTGGGTTGACAGAAAATCTAAAATCTGCAAACACTGCCCTAACAATGCCATCCAACAAAGGACCAGACGATGAAGGACCAGACATGTTCACAAAACAATATAAATTCAGTTTTGTTAGCTGCCTGAACTTTATTGGAAAAACATTTATATTACGCAGAGCATAGCACGCATATTTCGCAACCTGGGACCTTCCTGTTGTTACCTGTCGCTTGTAACTTGATTTGCTTCACATTAATCTCCAAGGTTGACACATCAACAACCTTTAAATAGACCGTGCATTGAATCATACTTGAACATATAAGCCTGAAATAGGGCAAATGTCATGAAGTTAATCACAGCTACAGTTTAGATAAGTCTTTTTTTTTTTGTGATCATGCGTATCAAAGATCAAATTCAGTGAATCAAAAGGGAAATGCATTATACAATAGGTAACATTAAGAAAAGTTTTCTAATAATTATTTTGGTAGTAATTCCTAACGGAGAAATACAAACTCAGCATTGTAGAAAGCAAGATACACTTCAAACAAGTAATGAAAATAATTATAAGTTACATTCCTTTCAAGATTAATTATTAATGATCATTGACAGGCATAACTTCAGTATCATCTCTACTATTTGTACAATTAACAAGATATGCACAATCATTCTATAGACTTGTACACAAAGATCAAACCTGAGCATTGTAAGCATTCATGGTCCTCACTGCTGCATCCTTCCTCTCTGCACCTGACTTGAACTCACCCAGGTACCTGCCAAATCATCATGAGAAATCAGATACCAAGATATACGTGCAGTAGGGGATAAAAAATCCATGGTTTGCAAATTCATATATCCTTCAAGCTTCTAGTACAAGAAACAGAATAGAGCATCATGTCACAACTCCCCAGGTACGAACAAATGTGGTAGGAACAAATGAATTGAAGGTCCAACTAATAAAACAATTTGTGGTTTCAGAAATAAATATGGTTTAGTTCTAGGGACAATTATTCTTGGAAAAATGATATTTGAAGTAATGTTTAATTGAAGGACTAAGCATTTGGTTGTCAACAAAACTGGTGAGACAAGAAAGCTAAGATCAAACAAAAGCATCCATGACCACATAAAGTAGAATTTGATTGGGTCAAGTGTCAAGTTAATTTCCTATGCACAAAATATAATGATTGACTACAATGCATTTTATTTTGCAAAAACTAAATCTGCAGAACCATAAACGTATCCTGAAATGGCACCAAAAAGCCTCGTTCCAATTACTGATGTGAACACATAAAATTCTATTGAAAGAATGAAGCCAGTTGATATGAACAATGTCTGGACAGAAGATTTAAGGAATCCAAATTAAAGATAAATGATAAATTGAAGGATGGTACTGATGAACTACCTATCACTATTGTCAAGTGATAGGGATTAAGATTTGGGACTAGGAAGATACATGATCCATTAACAGGAGCACCTTAAAATTTCACTTTTTCATGAATGTGCAAGAAATTTCTAGGTGGACCAAATAAGCAGTGGTCGACTAAAATCCAATGCATGTGGGATCCCAAATTTTCATCAACATGTGATGAACATATGAGAGCTTAGCTCTGATGCTTATGGCTAGAGCGCCTCGACAAGGAGAGCCATTAAAGAAGAAAAAACAGAGGATAGGACAGGAAGGATGCATAACTGAAACATATTTCATATTTGTACTGAAGCATTTTCAACTGGGCAATAGCTATAGATGATAAAAAGAACAATATTAGTAGCAATTCATTAGATTAAACAAGACAAGATTAGAGAAACTGGACAGGAGATCAGGTCTCACAAATGTTTACTGAAAAAAAAAAGAAGAACAGGTAATAAGATGCACAACTAAACTGAAAGTCAAATGACAGAAAAAGGTCTGGCTCCTCATCAATCCTCACTAACATGTATTAATCTGTGAATGATAAATGAGTGCAGATTGATTTAGTGAAGTACAAAGGGATTACAAAGCATTATCCATGCATACTGCTTATCAAAACTAGAATAGAAGAAAATAAATGCAAACGAAATCGTAATAGATGAGCCAAATTTTAAGCATAGAAACAGTACCCATGACATGGAACCTAATAGTGAAACAAATATGATAGAACCTTATTAGCTGATATGGAATAATGGAATACGAAAACAAAATGCACGAGAAAGTGATTTAAGGAGGATAAAGGGTCCCTAACAGACCGGACGACTCCATCCAACTAAGGCAAGCTCGGCATTCGATGTGTATGTAGCCAATAAGTGGCAGTCCTGCAACCGGGCATTGTGCGTCCAAAAACAGAGCAACAGGGTGTGTATATGTTTCTAAAGGTTGCTAGTGCTAGTCGCTTTACCATGTGTTAATTCGAATGAAAAAAAATTATAGTTCGTTTTCCTGCTTCAGAGCCACTAATGCATGATAATCATTTACTTATTTTTCCCTGGATCATTGGTGAAGCAGTCTGAAGACTACCAAGATTTAGAAAACTGAATGAATAAAGAAAGATCCAAACACTGATCATTCTAGAAGATGTAAAAGTTTTTATTATTAGAAGCCTAACAAAGCAATCATTCCATTTTCAGATCAAATACAATGACAAAGATTATAGAACTAACATTTAGAGTTGGCAGAGCATAACCTTCAAATCAGTCGTGCATGTTCATGGATTGGATGTCGATTCTCCCATGCACTCCTTCATGGTCCAAACTCCTAGCACCGGCAAGCTGCATGCATGTGAGATAGTTTACCTCAGAAAAATGAGAACAAATCTGCTCCCTGACAACATACATAGGCTGTATGCTAACACATCTGGAGGCTCATCTCACACACAAAAAAATAGATA
Source organism: Bothriochloa decipiens (assembly GCA_023333625.1). Lineage (NCBI taxonomy): Eukaryota > Viridiplantae > Streptophyta > Magnoliopsida > Poales > Poaceae > Bothriochloa > Bothriochloa decipiens. Next base: position 56,523,219 of record CM041633.1, on the reverse strand, counting down.
AGGAAGAACAGAAGAAGAGCTGAGCCAAGGGCATCATAACCACCAGGCGCTGGTCAGCATCTGTCCTGCAAAGGAATGGAAAAAAGTCTATGATTAAGAAGATTCAGTTCAGTTGCAGGGAACTGTGGTTAAGAAAATAATTTATGCTTGCTTGATCTAACTAGCACAAGAGGATGCCTATCGACTATTGCGCATAATGACACACCAAAATGATTAGGTACTTTTTCAAATGTGAAAATATGTGTTCTACCAAAAATAATTACTGACAATCCAATACACGATAGTTTCTTATGTCTCATTAGGTGTGATTCATTATTACGACCAGTTCAGCAAGCTCATAAGTACATAAGACCGCAAATACAGTGACAAGAACAAAATAGTCTCCAAGATTTATTTCTATGCCTGTCATCATAGGTCTGAAAAATGCCATATTGTTGCTAAATCTATATCAAACCGAATAAAGAAATACGTGGCTGGAGCATGATAACAAAGAAAAAACCTAGGAGCAAACCTAGACCTGCTCGCTTCTTCCACTCCAGCCTGACACTCGAAAGCAAGTGAAACTCTATTTCTTCCAAAAACTAAACACTACTATCATACTATGTCCTGTTTTGGGGGGTTTAAATTTAAAAGATGGTATTCCCACATCCCAGCAGTACAGCTATGCATAATAAATACAAAATTCTGCAACTATTATCTTCAGCAGGGTAGAATCCAATTTTCTCACAAGGGTGTATATTCAACAAAAGAGTACGGTTAATTTGGGCAAGCAAAATTTAAAATATATCTATATCAAACTGTTATCTAATTCTGCATCAAGGCATCAGATCATATGCATATAATTTTTAAGGAAGAACCATAATCAAGATTAGATTAGCTGTACATGAATGTCTATAATTTTGTATGGTCATTTTGAAAATACTAATTCCAAATTGCAATAGATTAACATTATAGTACGGCCATTCCCCTTTGCACCTCTGTCCTGTGGAGCTGGTGCAGAAGGTCTAACCGGTTAGGAGGATAATCTTTCGTCATAAAGGAACCTCATACCTATATGGGGAAGCATCACATTAACAACATCTTAGAGAGCAAAGCAGCCTCATGGGTTATCAGGCATCTTATCGACCAACTCCAACCAGAAACTGAAGGCATACTAAGAATCTATTTAGAATGCCACATTTCAATGGTCAACAGCTTAAATTTACAAAATCACTCCAAAGAACAATTTAGTTGCAACTAGCAAATTGTGGAAACAGAGGAGTCTGGAAAAGAATGTCTGTAAAATATAGAACCTTTTAATTGAGGAACCAGGGCCTTTTGCGGAATGGACATCCCCCTGGTGGCAATAACCGACAATCTACAAATTAGGAAAAAATAGAATTGCTTTATGAAATTATAATCGCGCCATAAGTAACAACTTAAGTGTATGATCTAAACAATAAAAAATCAATGCTAAGCTAGTCAATGCCTATGGTTGTAAGAAACAATTACACGAGTGCCAACTGAATTAATAAAGTTTAAAGGGATTTCGAAGCATTATCGGTGTATAAAAAGAAATCAAAACAGAGGAATCCTTCTTTAAGCACACAAACGGTACGCATACCATGGAACCCAATAGTGAAACCAATGTGATAAAACTTTGCTGCTTGATATGGAATAATAAAACATCAAAACAAGATGCAGGAGAAAGGGTTTAAGGCAGGTGTAGGGTACCTGATGACCGGAGGACTCCATATGAGTAAGGCAAGCTCTGCACGTCCAAAAACAGAGCATAAAAAGTGAAAATAGAGGGTAGGTTAAAATCTGTCATGAGTAGAAGCATTAGTGTATCGTAAATTGTACAAATAAGGAAAAAAGTAAAAATCTTCTATAGAAAAAGAACACCACAGCAGATAGCACGCACTTGAGGTGGCCTTGAGCAGCTGCGTGACGTCCTTCTGGTCGACCCTAAGGTGTACTGATGCGCCGCTCCTGAGCTGGGCTCAATGAACGCCGCCCAAGCTCCTGCACTGCAGGGAAAGTGAAAGAAGACAGGGCGCCAAATCAAGGCCAGCGTGACGACAAGGGCAAGGGGAGGAGCCGCCGATACCTGGGAGGCGAGGTAGAGGCTGCCGAGAGGGTAGAGCGTGGAGCCGTCGGAGACCACATGGCAGAGGAGACTGACGTCGCCGTTGCCGGAGGACGGGAGAGGAGGGGCGACATGGCCGGATCTCCTTTGCAGGGGCTCTCTGGCGCCGCCACCGGTGGGGGACAGGACATCGTCGCCGCTGCTGGTCGGAAAGGAGCGGAGCCCCGCCACCGCGGGTCGGGGAAGGGTCAAGGGCGCGCCGCCGCAGGTCGGGCAAGGGGCGGGGCCGCACCACCGGTCGGGGAAGGAATAGGCCGCGCCGCAGCTGGTGGTGGAAGGGACGGGCCGCGCCGCCGCTGCTGTTGGAGCGCCGTCGGTTCCTCCGCCTCGCTGCGTGACACCCTACGAAAACTGCAGCTGCCCACGATTTGCGCGAGCTGACGAGAGAGAAAAACCACCCAGGTGGGCCGTGAGCCCTCGAAGCAGTGGAGGCCGTAGATGGTAGGGTAAGTTGGGCTGCGGCGGACCGATTAGCGTGTGCGTGGGTTGGCTGCGCCGGACCGACGCTATAGATGGCTCGGTACTGATTATTAATTAGTAGCCAGGTAATATATATATATATATATATATAGCCGAATGCACGTGCCACACGCATACGACTAAAAAAGAGTTTTTTCTTTAACAGGAGAACTATTGAGTTCATAACTATTACATTTTATAATTTTACAAAGAAAAAAATTTGTTTTCTCAAGATTACAAATTCAACTATTAACGTTTATGAAAAAAATGTATCGGTAATTATATTAGATTAAAAGTTTAAGCCTAAATAATTTTGAATATATCAGCATTGGGTTCATAAAGATTTAACATACATTCAGGCAACATTGCGTTCCTTTTTTTTCTATTCTTATATATACAAAATGTTAAGATTAGTCAATCACCCTAATTAAGTATATATGAGCCTGCTATCATAGATCTTCAAAAATGAGCATGCTATCATATATCTTCAAAAAATGAGAATAACAGTGTGTAAGGCAAATAGAGAAAGCTTCCAATCCCACCAAAACTTTTAAAGCATGATGATTCACTATGAAACATTTGGTTGGACTACGTGAATTATATGGATGAGAGAATAAATCACCTAGAAACCTGGTTGGAAGCATGAAGTCCGAATTTAACTTGGTGTTCAAAGAATCTGAATTCTCATCTTCCACAGCATTCACTGAAGTTTCATGCTTCTTCAAATGAAGTAGTAGCTTAGAAGCTAGAATTGTCATCTGACATATAAGCACACAAACACAACATCGATGAAAAGTGAGAAATTTGTCACAATGTCCACTTCTCTGATCCAAAATGCAAGCGCCTCCAAACAGGTTCACCTCCTTGAGCCCTATGCGCTTTATACAAACCCTATCACTACAAGAGATATGGCCTTCTACGATGATTTTCTAATGAGGATGGCTAAATTTGTTGCTAAGTCGGTCTATTTTACTATGTTTTTTGGCATTAATAATATGACCTCATGACAAAAATTATTTGGCCATCATTAAGAGCCAATAGAAGTCATTGTAAGATAGAGGATTTCTATACGGAGACTAAATCACCATAAAATACTAATTGGCCATTGTCACAGATCTATGATAGTATTAGTTCATTATAATATCTTATTTAGAGTTCAACAAGCTACGTGTAACCCTAAATGTCATAAGTTTTTTTTCATTTTCTACTTGATAGGCCACAACCTATATACATATATAAATTTATTTAGAGATACAAATGTTACATGTATTTTCTACAAATCGAGTCAAATTTTTGACATACATGCCACGACGACACTTAAAAAGGGACGGAGGGAGTATATAACAGTGCTCCTTCAACACTTTAGCGTTTTCCCATGCAATACTTGCCCTGTTCAATGTAAATAGTACTTCAAGTACTTCAGAAATATACTGCTATCACCTATGTGTGATAAGGATATTTTAGTTTTAGAGAGAGAAGCTACCTCACAAAAACGGTAATGTGAAATCTAACCATGGAAACATAAAGATGTATTTATATGACCAATGTTATAGCTCTAAATTTCCAGAGAATCGATGACTGTTGTGATGCAATGAATTGAGATTTTGTTTACTATTATCATATTTAATATAGATCACATTACCTGATCAAGATTTTAACGGGGTGCAGTTCATATAACAATAACTTAGTTTGAGGAGATTTATTTCACAGAAATACTTTAATGCTTTCTAGTAGAGTTTTCCTTTCATTATTGACTACTACACAGGACCGGGAGCATGACCCAAAAGGGGCAAAATCCATATTGTGGTTCATACTATAGAATTTAGACAAAGTAAATACGGAAAGCTCAGCATGACATCAGTTGAATTGATATTGATATTTGATTTAAAATATAAATAAATAAATAGAAAGATTTGAACTTACAAACAAAGCAGTAGCCACAAAGGACGTACTCTGCTTTGTGGGCATGCATGACACTCGCTGGCTTGTGTACATGTGCCCTAATTGCCGGCGACTTGCACCTTTAGGCTCCATGCGCCTGCGATGGCACGCAGAGTATTTTATCAAGCCGGGTGTTAACAGCAAATCGAGTAACGATATGACATATGAGGGCGATGGTTGATGATGCATGTGAAGGAGGTCGAACTGGAGGACGTCGGCTTGATTAGTTGTCACGATCGAGAGAAAGAGAGAGCATCAGCCATCATATGCATACCTGAACTTCTTGATGAGGAGATCAAGGTGCGTGTGAGGAAGCCGTCGTGGATGTTCTTCTCTGCGTGATGGACTTCTTGCTGCGTATGAAGGCGGCAGGCGGGATCAGCGCCGTCCTTGCAGAACACGTTGGCGACCTCTTCCCACACTGTAACGTCGCCCGGCAATGGTTGCTTGTGGGCGGAATTCCGATGCACACCGCCGCCGGCTGACCGGCCACCAGCGAATGCGGACTCTTCTAGGGCATCGTCGTCCTCGAGGACCCGGAAGACGTAACGACTCTTCTAGAGCAGTACTGTAGTAGTCATCATCGTCTTCTTCCTGCTCCATTTCCGACGAGGACACCGGTGTCAAGTTCTCCTCGGCGTCGCGACCCATCTGCCAATGATGATCCAATTAGCACCTTATCGAAACGGGCGATGACAGAACAAGGGGGGAACAGATTGGAGAGGTTACGATGTGGGCATGTCAACCCCTCGTTCCCCATCTCATCGCCTCTTTTCCTTCCGTGTGAGTAGTCAGACAACATATGGGTACTTCGAGCGGGCAAGAAAGATTTTCGGTGAGAAAATAGACCCTTGCGAGAGAGTTTTGCATGGCAGGAACGTAATATTTCTTACACCTCCAGTTAGATTCATACCCACTGTTAGATCTAAAGACATCGAATAATCCAAGGGTGGGTACGTAAGGTGGGTATTTCTGAATTTTTTTGTTGGCTTCTGTTCTCAGGACGGAAGTGAATAATGTAGCAAATCGCGTGCCCTCTCTGGCTTTCTGTTTTGGCTAGGTGAGGGAGGTAGAAAGATCAGTAGCGGTTTGTAATAGAAGCCGCCATTGACACAACGCCATGCCGGGTGGTGACACAAGACGGTACTAGATATAAGAGATCAGTGTCAGCCTGTGTCAACAACCGGCACTGACATGTTCACTGCCGGTTGATAACACCACCCGGCAGTGATGATACCCTTCAGTGCCGATTCTTCTGCTCCCTGAATCATTTGTCTGGTTTTGACATTTAGAACCGGCACTTAAGGGTATCAGTGGCGGTTCCATCATTTCCGCAACTAATGTCGCCGGCAGTGATCAAGTAATCTATAGTAATGGTTGGACGAGTTCAATGTTTGGGATGCTATGGATATTATTATTTCTATGGTTATTTCTATCATGGACATTAATGCGATTGCTATGTTGGATGAGTTCAATATTTGGGATGCTAAAGATATTATTATTTCTATGGTTATTTCTATCATGGACATTAATTATTGCTATGTTGGATGCCTTTGCTGACTTTGGAATGGAATTAAAGAATTATTTTGTTGATATGATATTAAAGACATGTAATATGTTTAGGACCAGCACATATGGTGGAATGTATGAAGGTATAAGAATAAGTAATCACAAATTTGTGAGTTCAATATGTGGGATGTTAAGGATATTATTATTTCTATCATCGACAAAAAATGATTGCTGTGTAGGATTTTTTTTTGCTGACTTTAAACGGAACTAATTACTGTTTCAAATTATAAGTTATTTTAATTTTTTTGATATATCTATTTTACTATGTATCTAGATATATATTCATGAGTGTATGCATTACATACAGCTAGGTTCATAAAGTCCATTAGAGCCCACAAAGTGTTACATATAATCTACTGCAATCCCATCAACCTTTTCATAGCATGGTCAGGGACAATTAGAGGTCAGCTCATGGTCGAGGGTGACCATGTCCCTGTTCCGTGTAGCAGTATGGCGTTAGGCCATCACTAGTACTGTAGCATCATGGTAGCAGTAGGCTGATGTAAGAAAGTACTAGGAGTAGTTGAGGGCTTCGATAGCCATGCCTCACTGTACCTTATAGTAGGTAGAGGCCTGTATATAAGTTCTATTAATTCAAGGAAAGTGTAGCTTCTTTGCCACCAACTCAGTGTGTGAAGTTTCAGCCAACGCTAAAAACTCGGTGTGTGCGGTGTGCGTGGGTACAGAGTGAGCTCAATCTCATCTTCTTCATTGGTTCAGGGGAGGAGCTCGAGGGGGGTCAAGCAGGTGTTGCTCGCCTCATTGGTGCTAGGTTTCAGCGCCAACATGTGGTATCAGAGCCGTACACATCGTTGGGGCTTAGCAGCCGGTGATGGTGGATCCCACTGGAGCTTTGCCGGGCAACGGCGGAGATGCGGAGAGGTAGCTCCAGCCGGTGGCGCAGCCAGTAGAGGTGCGCGTGGTGAGGGAGTACGACGGGAGCAACTCCTGGCCGATGCTCACCCACACCAACTACGGCGAGTAGGCCGTGCAGATGAAGTGGAAGCTGCACGCCCGGAAGTGGTGGGCGGCTGTGGAGACTGGTGACGCCAGAGAGGATGCGGAAGTGGGCGTCATGGAGGCGCTAATGGCATCCACTCTGAGAGAGTTCCACGAGGCACTTGGGTCCAAGAAGACGACGAAGGAGGCGTGGGAGATGCTGGAGTCGTTGCGCATCGGCTCGAATTGAGCCAAGCGGACCAAGGTTCAGCAGCTACGCTGGGAGTTCAATGACATCCGGTTCAAGTTCGGGGAGTCGGTGGAGGACTTTGCCCTGTGGCTCCAGTCGCTCGCCGCTCAACTGGCCACCTATGGCAAGCCGATGGAGGACAAGGATCTCATTAGGAAGCTGCTCTGCATTGTGCCCCTAAAGTACACGCAGCTCGCCATGTCCATTCAGACGATGCTGGACATCTCCACATTCTCTGGAGGATGTGGCAGGGTGGTTGTGGGTTGTGGAGAGTCGCGATGCAGCGCCGTCGGAGAAGGAGAAGCCCAAGCTGATGCTGACTGAGGAGGAGTGGACAGCGCGGATGAAGAAGTGTCGGTCCAGGGAAGGCTCTAGCCGCTGCGGTGGTGAACATGGTGGCAACGGCGGCAAAAATCAGGGGAAGGCTCCCGCGGACAAAAAGAAGGGCAAGAAGAAGACCGTCGCCCCCAACGCTTGCAAGAAGTGTGACAAGGTGGGGCACTAGGCACGCAAGTGCTCGGAGAGGAAGGAGAAGAAGGAGGAGGCGCACCTAGCTCAGGACGACAGCGATGATGAGCAGGCGCTCTTGATGGGTGAGTACTGCGCTCTGTAGGAAGGAGAAATAGGGGAGACAGAGGTGGAGCAGGGGACTGCACCACAGGCCATCGAACTTGACGAGCCACGGGCGCAGGCATACCTGGGCACAGTTGGTAATGAGAAGGAGCAATGGTGGTACCTCGACTCTGGTGCAAGCAACCACATGACTGGCTGTCGCGCCGCCTTCACCAACCTCGACGTGAACAAGACCGGCACGGTCAAATTCGGGGATGGCATATGGGTGGACATCCGCAGCCAAGGCATGGTCGTCTTCTGGTGCCAAAATGGGGAGCAGCGTGCGTTGACCGACGTGTACTTCATCCCCTAGCTCCGCGCGAGCATCGTCAGTTTGGGCCAGCTTGATGAGCGCGGGGCAGAGGTGCTAATCTGTGACGGCGTGCTACAGATCAGGGACAAGGAGCGGCGTCTTCTCTCCAAGGTAACGCACTCCAAGAATCGTCTCTATCTTCTTGATTTGAAGGTGGAGCATCCTGTGTGCTTGGCGGCGGCGTGCACGCCGGAGCCGTGGCTATGGCATGGCCAGTTCAGCCACCTGAGCTTCGACGCTCTGGGCTGGCTCGAGAAGATGGTGACCGGGTTGCCACAAATCGAGCATGCCGGGGCGCTATGCGATAGTTGCCTGGCGAGGAAGCAGAGGTGGCTGCCGTTCCCGAAGACGGTGAGGTACCACACGATGGATCCCCTCGAGTTGGTCCATAGGGACCTCTGCGGGCCAATCAAGCCAGCGACGCACGACGGACGAAGGTACTTTCTCCTGCTCATGGATGACTGCAGTCGCTACATGTGGTTGCAGCTCCTGATGAGCAAGAGTGATACGGCAGATGCCATCAAGCACTTCAAGGCGCGGGCAGAGGCGGAGTGCGGCAAGCGGCTGCGGGTGCTCTGGACTGATCACAGCGGTGAATTCACGGTGCTCGAGTTCACTGAGTACTGCATCGAGGAGGGGGTGGGTCGACATCTCACAACATCCTACTCGCAGCAGCAGAACGACGTCGTGGAGCGCCGGAATTAGACCATCATCGGCATGGCGCGCTCGATGATGAAGGCCAAGGGGATGCCAGCAGCGTTCTAGGGAGAGGCGGTCACCACCGCCGTGTACCTCCTCAACCAGTCACCGACCAAAGCCCTCGAGGGAAAGACACTGTACGAGGCGTGGCACGGGCGCAAGCCTAATGTCTCGTACTTGCGTACCTTCGGTTGCATCGGCCACGTGAAGACCACCAAGCCGAGCCTCGGCAAGCTGGAGGATAGGAGCATGCGCATGGTGTTCCTCGGCTATGAGGAGGGGTCGAAGGCCTATCGGCTGTATGACCCACTTGGTGGCAAAGTGGTAGTGTCCTGGGATGTGGTCTTCGATGAGGCAGCGTCGTGGACCTGGGATAGGGTGGAAGCAAAGGGCCCCGAGCAACGCGGTGGTGGACTCTGTGACACATTCGTCATCGAGCAGATGGTAATCCATGGCCACGACGAGGCTGTGGAGGCATCGGGGACCGGGGAAGCCAGAGCAGGGGAATCCACGGCGGGGGAAGCAGAGGAGCCATCGGTGGCTAGGGTGGAGGAGCCACCCAGTCCACTCAGAGCAGAGTCCCCTAGCCGCACTTCGACTCGACGATCAACCCCTCGACGGGGGGCCTCGGTCGCGACCGAAGGATGGGCAGACTTGCCGTGAGTCCTAGGAGTACGACCGAGGATCGAGCGGTTCTGACCGTGGGGCCAGGGGGCTCGACCATGGGAGGAGCCTTGACCGTGGGCCACAGGGCCATGACCGTGGGAGGAGCCTCGACCACGGGAGGAGCCCCGACCATGCGACAAAGGGCATGGGAGGCCTCGAGCACGGATCAGGCGGTCTCTACCGCGGAGGCGCGGGAGGCCTCGACCACCGGTTGGGTGGCCTCAAACGCGAGCCAGGAGGCCTCGACTGTAGGTCAGGTGGCCTCGAACGTGAGGCAGGAGGCCTCGACCGTAGGTCGAGCGGCCACGACCGTGGGTCAGGCGGCCTCAACCACGAGGCAAGATGGCTCGAACGAAGATCAAGGGGCCTCGAGCCCTGCTCTGGGGGCCTCGACTGACGGAAGTTCTCCACTGTGAACGACCCCGTCTCGAAGGACAACGGCGGCGGTGGCAAGCGTGGAGTATGCGACCCCCACCGTCCAATGTCTTGGATTTTGTGGACGCCTACCACGAAGGAGAGGAGGTGCGTTTCCGCCGGATGGACAACATCGTCGGTGACATGGAGGTGCCTGGTCTGACGGCGTGAAACCTCGATTGTAACCCAACTCTGCTCTTATTAAGGGCAGAGAAGCCAGCCACATTTGCCATTACAGAGCGTGACACGGCATGGCAGAAGGCAATGCTAGAGGAGATGAAGGCAATTGAGGAGAACAAGACCTAGGAATTGTTCGATCCGCCGATAGGCTGCCGGCCGATCGGACTCAAATGGGTCTTCAAGGTGAAGCGCGATGAGCAAGGGGCCATGGTGAAGCACAAGGCATGCCTCATCGCTCGAGGGTGTGTGCAGCATGAAGGGATCAACTTCGAGGAGGTCTTTGCCCCTGTCGAGCGCATGGAGTTGGTGCACCTCTTGCTCGCCCTCGCCACTACCAAGGAGTGGCAGGTTCACCACCTCGATGTCAAGTCAGCGTTCCTCAACGGGGACCTGGTGGAGATGGTCTTCATCAAGCAGGCACCGAGTTTCATCGTCGAGGGCGCAGAAAGGAAGGTGCTGCGGTTGTGGAAGGTGCTCTACGGGCTGTGCCAGGCACCGCGGGTGTGGAACGCCAAGCTTGACACCACCATGGCGGAGCTTGGGTTCGGGAGATGCGCCATGGAGCATGGGCTTGTACACCCGCCGACGGGGGAAGGAGCATCTCATCGTCGGGGTGTACATGGACGACCTCATCGTCACCAGCGCACGGGCTCAGGACATCATCGGTTTCAAGGAGGAGATGGCCGCGCGATTCTAGATAAGTGATTTGGGTGCCTTTTCTTACTACCTCGGCATCGAGGTGAGGCAGGGGGAGGACACCATCAGGCTAGAGCAGCGCGCCCACGCGCAGAAGCTGCTCGAGCGGAGCGGGCATGGCGGAGCGCATCAAGCTCTCGAGGCAGAGCACCACGGCAAAGGTGGATGCTACGCTCTACTGGAGCATCGTCGGCGGGTTGTGCTGACTGACTCACACGTGGTCGGACATCGCTTTTGCGGTGGGCTATGTGAGCAGGTTCATGGAGGATCCGCGTGAGGATCACTGGACGGCGGTCAAGCGCTTGTTGCGCTATGTCCAGGGCACGACAGATTGGGGAATTGTCTTCCCCAAGTGCGGTGGGCTTCAACTGAAGGTGTTCAGTGAAGCGCCACCCGAGGCCAAGGAGGACGTGCTGGGACTCACGGCGTTCAGCGACGTGGACATGGCGGGTGATGTGGACGGGTGGTAGAGCACCTCCGGCATGCTTGTCTTTCTCGGCGGAGTGCCGATCGCCTGGCAGTCGCTGAAACAGAAGATGGTGGCTCTATCCACCTGTGAGGCAGAGTATGTGGTTGCGGCCATGGCGGCGTGCCATGTGGTCTAGCTGCGTTGGCTGCTGACGGAGCTCACCAGAGTTTAAGCTCAGCCACCGGCGCTTAAGGTGGACAACCATCCAGCAATTGCGCTGGCAAAGAATCCTGTCCTCCATGATAGGAGCAAGCACATCGATGTGAAGTTCCACTTTCTTCAAGACTGCGTTGATGGAGGACAAATTATCATCGAGTTTGTCGACACTGGTCGACAGCTTGCTGACATCCTCACCAAGTCGTTGGGTCATCTTCGGTTCTAGGAGCTGAGGAAGATGATCGGCATGGCGGAGGTCAAATGCTAGTAGCAGGATTAGGCGAAGATTGTTAGATATAATCTGCTGCAATCCCATCAACCCTTCCGTAGCGTGGTCAGGGACAAGTAGAGGTCAGCTCATGGTTGAGGGTGACCATGTCCCTGTTCCCTGTAGCAGTATGGCGTTAGGCCATCAGTACTGTAGCAGCATGGTAGCAGTACGCTGATATAAGAAAGTACTAGGAGTAGTTGAGGGCTTCAACAGCCATGACTTACTGTACCTTGTAGTAGGTAGAGGCTTGTATATAAATTCTATGCAAGGCAAGGAAAGTGTAGCTTCTTTGCCACCAACTCAGTGTGTGAAGTTTCAGCCAACGCTGAAAACTCGGTGTGTGCTTTGTGCGTGGGTACAGAGTGAGCTCAAGCTCGTCTTCTTCCTTGGTTCAGGGGATGATGTGAACTAGGTTCCCAATCTTCCGTCTGTTCGAGATAAACAATGATTTGGTGGAGCACGACACACCGATCCGGCTTCAGATCACAAAGACCCGAACCTGCAACCTTAGCACCATGTCTCCTCTGGTTATCAACCGTGTCATCAAGCGGTTGACCTCACCAAGAAGGCTAATCCCTACCTATGAATCAAAGAACAAAAGCAAGAACTAGAGAGTACGCAGCTCAAATATTGGGACAAACTGCAGATATAAGATTAAGATCACAAAGTGGGGTTTCACAAATCGATAATGGTGACTGTTCAAAGATAGATTAATCTAAAGCAAAACCCAAACCCTAATGAGGGCGGTGGCTACTGAATATAATGCCTAAGGGTTGTCGCACCCCCTGGATGCGCCCCCCTAATGGGCTCAAACATGATACACAGCCCAACGGACCAAAAACTGTGGTGCAGCACTAGAACAGATTCTGGACGCTGGCTTGTTTTGATGTTTCCCGATGACTCAGAAGGAATTTGGACCTCAAACCAATGCCATTGGTTTCCTTATGAAATTATCTTTCCAATCATGGGTAGAACGTCGAAAATGGAGTCCATATGCGTCCTGGGCTTCCGTTTTAATCTGTGCTGGTCCTGGAGGCCGAGGCAGACTCGAACTCGAATTGGGCTGGGCCTCTGTCTTGTCTTGGACGCCCTTGCTGGCCTCCAAAGGTGGTGGCTAGGGTGGAGGACATCCAAGGGCTTCCTTGGTGAGTTCTCCATCTACTTGGGTCATGCTTCCACTTGGTCCAGGTCCCAAGGATGAAAAAATAAGCCCATGACGACGACGTAGCTTCTGAGAAATAGCTATAGAATATTTTGATGAATAGGAGACCTTGCCTATGTGATATTGATATGGGACCAGATCTATTTAAAATCCTATCAAATAAGCTTTCCACCAAGTGCTCATTGACCTCGATTGCACTCCGGATGGATGAGTTATGGCCTTCCCAATGAAGCATCGTCAGGCTGCCGACGAACCGAAAGTTGAACTTTGTTGAACTTGCATTTTGAGACACATTTGTACCTACAATCAAATAATGACACGGACATGTGGAACCAAGTGAATTATATCCAAAGTCACTATACAAATGTAGGAATGACATCACCTTATAATCAATGGTCATATCCGACGGTGTCATGTCCTCATCATTCTCCCCTTCTTGACAACAAATCGTCCTCGGTTTGAGCTTAGTTGCTGGACAGGTTGTTTGTAGTAGCCAAAATTGCTCCCCTTCCTGAAATTGAACCTATTTCTTTATACAAAAACTTGGGGAACACGACATAGTAGGATGATAGCAAGTGCAGCCCTCTAGTAGATCATAATTATGTACAACAAAAGGAGATTTCAGACTAGAACAAATATAAACTTGATGCACCATATAGTCTCCTTTACAATTATATTTGCCAATAAAGTGATAAGTATGACTAGAAAACCATGAAAATTCAGCACATAAAAATTTCTCCTTCAAATAGTTTAGTTCACATAGAGTATCAAACTCAATATAACCTAAAGTATCTAAAGAAGATAATAATTTTAGCTCACCCATTTCACTAACAATTGGCAATAAAACATTAGTTTCAGCACATATTTTTGGTAACTCTTCTTTATCACAATGAGCATAATGAAAGTCATTTTGGGACAAAAGTAAATCAGATTTGGTGTGCACTAAATGTTGCTCACACGAGGGTGTGAGCACCTCATTATCTATCATGTCGTCCTCTCCCTTTTGTATGTTGTCCTGCAAAAGATTAGGCGTAGCAAGAGAAACAACAAAAGACTGTTCTAGTCGATGCACCTTATCATTTGAATTATTTACAAGATATGGATTAACAAAAAATTCTCTCATCAAAATTTTCATATCATTCCATGTGAAAGGTTTATCTAAAGAACGTAAAGACTCCCACCAAGATAAAGCTGAGTGTCGCAAAACATTAGTTGCATTCTTAATCTTTCTCCTTTCACACATACGATATTGTGCAAAAATATTATCTATTTTACTTTCCCACTCAATGTACTTATCAGCACCAATACCATCATAAGTAGGTGGGGAAGAAAGGATAGAGCGACCTACAGAAGGAGGTGCAACAGCAATAGTCTGTGTCTCATGCTTTGTTGATGTCTCACATAGGTGAGTGTTGTGACCTGTCATTGTTAGCATCAAACAAGAAACATGCAAGTATGAATGATCCTATCAGCTATTAGGATGTGGTCAAGTAGTAAAGTCGCACCCTCTCAAGCGTCTTACCAAGCCCTTACAAGTGTTCTTACCAAAGTAAAGCAGTAGACGGTACAACCGGTGGCTGGTTCGTGATACCTGTGAGGATGTGGCACCAAGATTGCAAGGCTCTTTCTCTGTACCGATCAGAAGTATATGTGGAGCTTGGGAGGCACAATATTTAGTAGCAAAGAATAGCAATAATTAATTTCAGAACTGCAAAACTGAAAAGTAGTCCCAAGCCAGTCTATGTTGTCAGCCTAAACTCGTCCTTGACTTAGTTCAAATAGACAATGATACAACTCAGCAAGGGGACACATGAAAGGATGCAAGCACTTTTAATTTCATTTTTTCACCTTTTTTTTTGGGGCGGCTTTTTTTTGGCACCTTGTTGCCTTTTGTTTTTTTTAATTTGGTGCGGCTCTTCTATTTTTAGCACCGCTTGCCTTTTGCTATATTTTTTTTCAAACAGAAAGCGCCGCAAGTTTATACAATTAAAACAAGGCACAAACACATGTGCACAGATCCTCCAGCTGCTAAACAATGTAGTCCTGTAGTCGACAAAATATAACGTGGTAAAAGGCAGACTAATCCCTTTTATCGTGTGATACCTACACCAACCAGAAGCAAATAAAATCAAAAATTATCACACGGAGACTTGCTTTCCTTATCTATCAATCACGTGCAGTACAAGATTTAGTGCCCCACTTGATGTGAACTAGGTTCCCGATCTTCCGTCAGTTCAAGATAAACAACGATTTGGTGGAGCACGACACACCGATCTGGCTTCAGATCACAAAGACCCGAACCTGCAACCTTAGCACCACATCTCCTCTGATTATCAACCGTGTCACCAACTGGTTGACCTCGCCAAGAAGGCTAATCCCTACGCGTAAATCAAAGAACACAAGCAAGAACTCGAGAGTACGCAGCTCAAATATTGGGACAAACTACAGATATAAGATTAAGATCACAAAGTGGGGTTTCACAAACCGATAACGGCGACTGTTCAAAGACAGATTAATCTAAAGCAAAACCCAAAACCTAACGAGAGAGGTGGTGGCTGGTTATAGAGGTCTAAGGGTCATCGCCACCCCTGGACGCGCCCCCTAATGGGCTCAACAACGATACACGGCCCAACGGACCAAAAACAATGACGCAGCACCAGAACAGATTCTGGATGCTAAATTGTTTCGATGTTTTCTAATGACTCTGAAGGAATTTTGACCTCAAACCAATGCCATTGGCTTCCTTATAAAATTATCTTTCCATCCATAGATGGATCATCAAAAACGGAGTCCGGATGCATCCTGGGCGTCCGCTTTACTCCACACTAGTCTTGGACTCCGAAACAGACTCGAAATCGACTCGGTTTGGGCCTCCACCTTGACTTGGGCGCCCTTGCTGGTCCTCCACACCTCCAAGCCATCCCTTATGCATCCCTTGGTCCTCTCCATGATTTCTAAGTACAATATAATCATTAGGTAGCAATCTGTTCTCAAAATCATAAAAAGACTTCCTTAAGAATGAGCTCACCTGTAAATTTAATTGTCGTGCGCGAGCTCTTGTGATTGGACCTTGAATGTCCAGCGGAGGATCATCTTGTGCATCCAATGGAGTGATGTCCTATCATCCTCCCCCTCTTGAATTGGAGTCGTCCTTGACTCAAGGTCATCTTCTTCTCCCAAATACGGCTTCAAATCTGAAATGTTGAAAGAAGGACTAACCCCGAACTCGGATGGCAACTCAAGTTTATATGCATTATCATTTATTTTCTCAATAATTTTATAAGGACCAGCAGCTCTTGGCATTAATTTTGACTTACGCAGCTCTGGAAACCTATCTTTTCTCAAATGTAACCATACTAAATTACCTGGTTCAAGTTTAAGTTCTTTTCTACCTTCACTACCAGCAAATCTATACTTTTCATTCATCTTTTCAATTTTTCTTTAGTGGTTTCATGTAACTTACGAATAAATTCAGCACGTGCACTAGTATCACTATGCGTTCTTTCATTGGTAGGTAAAGGCAAAAGATCAATTGGAGCACGAGGGTTAAAACCATACACTACCTGAAAAGGACTTACCTTGGTGGTAGAATGTGTCGCCCGATTGTAAGAAAACTCCACATGAGGCAAACATTCTTCCCACATCTTTAAATTTTTCTTCAAAACAGCTCTCAGCATGGTGCCCAAAGTGCGGTTCACTACCTCTGTTTGTCCATCTGTTTGTGGGTGACAAGTTGTTGAAAACAACAATTTTATGCCCAACTTATTCCATAGAGTTCGCCAGAAGTGACTCAAAAATTTGGCGTCACGATCTGAAACAATAGTAGACGGCATACCATGCAAACGAACAATATCTTAGAAAAAGAGGTTAGCAATATGAGTTGCATCATCACTTTTATGACATGGTATAAAATGTGCCATCTTAGAAAATCGATCCACAACTACAAAAATACTATCCTTTCCCCTCTTGGTCCTAGGCAATCCTAAAACAAAGTCCATCGAAATATCTGTCCAAGGAATAGAAGGAACAGAAAGAGGCATATACAACCCATGTGGATTCAAGCGAGACTTAGCTTTTTGACATGTGGTGCAGCATGCCACGAACTGCTCAACATCTCTCTTCATCTGTGGCCAAAAGAAATGTGTGGCCACGATCTTCCGTCAGTTCGAGATAAACAATGATTTGGTGGAGCACGACACACCGATCCGGCTTCAGATCACAAAGACCCCAAGCAAAATAATGCACTTTCCTCAGATCGATTTTTAATCAATGGCGACTAAAAAAATATCTATATCCTTATTCCACTGGCTACAAAAGAAGCCATATATATTTACTCCAATGGAAAGTGCTCTTGCAGCAATAATTTTCTTTGCTTTTTCTTTTTGACTTGCACAACATCCAATCTGCAGATGCGGAGATGAATACTTACAAGCAGCTATGATTTGACGCAAGGATTTAGGAAATACAGAATACTTGCGCCGCCCAAATAAACATGAGACTAGACTGAAATGAGACCTAGGCACGTCAAACACAAACACATATGAGGGACAACCGTTCAATAATGCAAACTGAAATTAAAAATATTGTAATGGCACAACGGGTTATGGGACAAGGGAAAATCAATGATGAATGCAAATATTTTTATGGGGTAATTTCCTGGATTTATAGGACGAATGGAAACAAAATTGATCTAGGATAAACATGAACTTGACGGTATACCTTAGCTCTGATACCACTTGATGTGAACTAGGTTCCCGATCTTTCGTCAGTTCGAGATAAACAATAATTTGGTGGAGCACGACACACCGATCCGGCTTCAGATCACAAAGACCTGAACCTGCAACCTTAGCACCACGTCTCCTCTGGTTATCAACCATGTCACCAACCGGTTGACCTCACCAAGAAGGCTAATCCCTACCTGCAAATCAAAGAACACAAGCAAGAACTCGAGAGTACGCAGCTCAAATATTGGGACAAACTACAGATATAAGATTAAGATCACAGAGTGGGGTTTCATAAACCGATAACGGTGACTGTTCAAAGACAGATTAATCTAAAGCAAAACCCAAACCCTAACGAGGGCGGCGGCTACTGAATATAATACCTAAGGGTCATCACACCCCCTGGATGCGCCCCCCTAACGGCCTCAAACACGATACACAGCCCAACGGACCAAAAACTATGGTGCAGCACTGGAATAGATTCTGGACGCTGGCTTGTTTTGACATTTTTCGATGACTCAGAAGGAATTTGGACCTCAAACTAATGTCATTGGCTTCCTTATGAAATTATCTTTCCAACCATGGGTAGAACGTCGAAAACGGAGTCCGTATGCGTCCTGGGCTTCCGTTTTAATCTGTGCTAGTCCTGGAGGCCGAGGCAGACTCAAACTCGAATTGGGTTGGGCCTCCGTCTTGTCTTGGACGCCCTTGCTGGCCTCCAAAGGTGGTGGACAGGGTGGAGGATGTCCAAGGGCTTCCTTGGTGAGTTCTCCATCTACTTGGGTCATGCTTCCACTTGGTCCAGGTCCCAAGGATGAAAAAACAAGCCCATGACGACGACGTAGCTTCTGACAGAAATAGCAACATAATATTTTGATGAATTGAAGACCTTGCCTATGTGATATTGATATGGGACCAGATCTATTTGAAAGCCTATCAAATAAGATTTCCACCAAGTGCTCATTGACCTCGATTGCACTCCGGATGGATGAGTTATGGCCTTCCCAATGAAGCATCGTTAGGCTGCCGACGAACCGAAAGTTGAACTTTGTTGAACTTGCATTTTGAGACACATTTGCACCTACAATCAAATAATGACACGGACATGTGAAACCAAGTGAATTATATCCAAATTCACTATACAAATGTAGGAATGACATCACCTTATAATCAATGGTCGTATCCGACGGTGTCATGTCCTCATCAGGGGAGGAACTCGAGGGGGAGGGGGTCGAGCAGGTGCTGCTCGCCTCATCGGTGCTAGGTTTCAGCGCCAACACAAACTCAAATATAAAGAGTCTGGATATATAGGTGAGAGTTGCTTTCCACCGGCTTTTTGTCTAGCGTGTTCGTGAGTGGAATTGGCCGCACATCTCTATCTACAAGATACATACTACATTTATTTTCGTATAGGATGGTATCAATTACACGTTTTTCCTACCAAGTCTAGACTGCACACACAACTAATGTATTATACTTTTTGTTTCCCAATTGAGACCAAGTGTAAAACAAGTCATCTATATTTGACGAAGGTGTTAGCCCAAAAAGTATATGTATAGAGCGCCACAAGAATTTGGCGTAAAAGCAATCAAAAAGAGATGATTAATTGTCTCTGGGAGGTGGCAAAGACAGCAACGTTTGTCGCCAGTCCAATTTCTCTTAGCCATGTTATCTTTGGTTAGAGTAACCCCTCTTTTTAGATACCACATGAAAACTTTTATTTTCATTGGAAGCTTCGTTTGCCAAAAATCTAGTGACACTCTCACCCCATTATTAATTAATACAGCATACATTAACTTGACTGTAAACATCTCAGAGGCCTTTAAACCCCAAACAAACACATCTTATTCCTATAGTAAGTTAACCTGTTATAAAAAAGCTATAATACGATGCCAATTTATCAAGTTTGCTCCTACCAAATTTCTTCGAAAAGAGATACGTGCAGGGGAACTCATGACTATAGCTATTGTATCCTGCTTTCTTCTTACAATGTTGAACAACCAGGAAACTTGTCTTTAAGGGGTTTATTGCCCAGCTAAGTATCAACCCAAAATCTTGTTTATGAACCATCTTTGACATTAAAGTGTCCTAACTTCATGAAGGTATCTTTAATGTCCATGAAACTCTTCCAAAAATGTGAGTCAATTGGTTTCTTTTCGCAATTACCTAGTGTCTTGTTTTTAATATACTTATTTCTTAACAACTCTTGTCACAACCCATCTTCGTTTAATAACTTAAACAACCACTTATTAAGTCAATATTTATTCTAAATTTCTAAATTCTTGATCCCTAGACCTCCCTGGTCTTTAGGTTGGCACATAATTTTCACTTGACTAACCTGTATTTCCGCTTGTGTTAGTCATTTTGCCAGTAAAAGCGAGACCTGTAGCAATCAATTTTCTCTAGCACACCTTTCGGCAGTTCAAAAAATAACATCATAAACATCGGTAGGCTAGAAAGCACCGAGTTTATGAGGGTCCGACGGCCACCGACTGTGAGCAATTTACCTTTTCAACCACTAAGTCGTTTCTCAATTCTCTCTTCTATACTCTTCCAGTGTTTATTATATAATTTCCTATAATGCATAGGTAGACCCAGGTAGCGAAATGGGTAATTACCAATATTACAGCCAAATAGTTGGGAATATAACTCCTCATGATCCTTAGCTTTTCTAAAACAAAAGATTTCGCTTTTGTAAAAATTTATCTTCAAACCAGATATATTCATGATTCATGTATTGATTAAACTGAACCTAAATGTGCAACTATTCCATAGTCCGTACACAACAAGAGGCACGCGTGGCCAAGAGAAAAAGGCACCATGAATCTTGATCAATAATCACTTTTTCCTTAATGAAGATACATGTCACAATGACCACACTTTAGATTGCTTTATTATTACTAATTAAGATGCAGATGTTTTTTACATATCACATCAGTGCCCTTCGGCCTACTACCTGCTGATGATGAGGAGCAGCAGGAAGTTCGCAGAGCCTATTGAGCGCAATGATCTTATCTTCGTTGTACTTTTGCTTCTCCTGATTTGTGAGTAGGACGATAACGTAGTACATGTTTCTGTTTTCAACCGCCCTCACAGCTTCGCAACAGGGACTATGCCGGGATAGAACATAAATAGGATACCCTACACGGATGAATCTGTCACATTCTGCTATGATCATATCCTTCTTCTGTCTGTTGATCGGTATCGGTAGCTTGCCAATCACGAGGAGGCCATAAGAAACCAGGATACAGACTACCACAAGGAGAACTGTTAGTTTCTTAGACGGAAACATCTCTATATGAAAATATAGGGCTCAAACGACTTGGCCTTCTATATATCTTGAAAATGACCCAATATATAGCATTTGAAACAGCTCCCAACTCTTGTGTCTATTTAATGCTCAAATTTATTGATATGATATTGAGGACAGGTAATCTATGTTTAGGGCCAGCCGATATGGTAGAATTTATGGAGGTATAAGAATAAGCAATCAAGAATATATTTATGAGTTCAATGTTTGGGATGCTAAGGATATTATTATTTCTATCATGGACATTAATGGTTGCTATGTTGGATGAGTTCAATGTTTGGGATGCTAAGGATATTATTATTACTATGGTTATTTCTATCATGAATATTAATTATTTCTATGTTGGATGCCTTTTCTGACATTGGAATGGAAGCAAAGAATTATTTTGTTGATATGATATTAAAGACATGTAATCCTATGT
>CM041633.1:56482364-56501833 GCA_023333625.1 Bothriochloa decipiens | reverse complement strand
AAAGAATTATTTTGTTGATATGATATTAAAGACATGTAATCCTATGTTCAGGCCAGCAGATATGGTGGAATTTATGAAGGTATAAAAATAAGTAATCATGAATTTATGTGTTCAACGTGTGGGATGCTAAGGATATTATTATTTCTATCATGGACAAAATAAATGATTGTCGTGTAGGATTTTTTGCTGATTTTTAAATGAAACTAATTAAGTACTCTTTCTATTCCAAAGTCGTTTTGATTTTTTTCTATCATTTTACTATGTATCTAGATATATATTCATAAGTGTATGCATTACATATAGCTAGGTTCATCAAGTCCATTAGAGCCCACAAACAACTCAAATATAAAGAGTCTGGATATATAGGTGAGAGTTGCTTTCCACCTTATTTATTGTGCTCTCAAACATCAACTTCCGTCATTGAACTGAACATAACATATTTTAGTCCGTACCTAACAACGAGAGCATATTGGCCTTTTGTCTAGTGTGTTTGTGAGTGGAATTGGCCGTACATCTCTATCTCCAAGATACATACTGGATTTATATTCGTATAGGATGGTATAAAGTGCACGTTTTTTCCTACCAAGTCCAGACCGCGCATGCTGTAAAATTTTGAAGAAAAAAAAGTTAATTTTTTAACCTAAAAAGAAGTGAATTTTGATGACGGCGAAATGTTCTTGTTATTCAGTCGATCACATAGTCAATCTGTTATATTTATATATTTTGATCCTTGTGATGATGGTGAAGTGGCTAGATCGAACGAACTAGATCGTTTCAATCGATCACAACATACTCCTATATATTAGGCAAAGCACACCAGTTTTATATATAAATCACCCTGGACGAAATCATACCGATCATTACAAAGACACGTAGAGATCGATGTATGACCGAGCACAAGATGCACACACACACCCCACATACATGCAGGACACAAGACTGACGCCAAGGCCAAGCAGGGAGGTAGCAACTTAAAGCTCTCACACACAGGTACAAGGGCAGAGACCGCATATGCACGCTGGCGAGCCAGCAGATCGATGTACATATATGTATAATGAGAACACGATGGCTAGCTCGCCCTTATTGTTCAATAACAAGTTACATAGTAGGTCACACACGACACAGTTGCAGAACAGATGTAATAGCTAGTACCGTACGTCGCCGGCACACGCCATCATAGATCAATAAGCAGAAGCATGCATATATCATCGGTCTTCCCCACGCATGGTCGGTCGATCAGCAGTTGCAGGGGTTGCACTTGCAGCTGTCGCCGCAGCTGCAGCCGTGGGAGGTCTCGCCGGACTCCGCCGCGGCCTCGAACCCGGCAGCAGGTGTCTTCTCCGGAGCGACGCCCAGCACGACGGTGGCCTGCGCCGCGGTGCTCTTCTCCTCAAGGTCGGGGTACATCTTGCTGCAGGTAGTCAACGAACAGACGGACGGACCCAAAGTTAACAAGACAAGCCATACTAGTAGTAGAAAATTTAATTTTTCTTCAGCGGACAGGTTCAGATGGAGAACTAATACTCCATATGTTTTGCAGGATGTTGTTGTGAATAGAGAACTCCAAACTATAGTTTTTGATTTGCAATGAAAGGAAAAGAATCTAGCTAAACAAGGTTGAAGAAATCAGCTAGATACAGAGTGATGACTTACCCGCACTTGCAGCTTGAGCCGCAGTTGCAGCTTGATCCGCAGCTGCAAGACATCCTTGTTTTGTGGTGAAGAACGAAGAAGCTCAAGAACAAATATCTAGCAAAGGGCGTTGTACAAAGTCGTCTTTGCTTTGGTTGAGCTTGAGCACAAATGAACCCCAACACCGGTTTTTATAGCAGTTGGATCGAGGATTCGACCAATTATTGCGGAAACACAGGCACACGCAACGTGCCGTGTCAGCACGCCATAGGCGCTCCCTCCAGAACAAGTCCTCCTGGCCGCCGATCCAAAGCCCACCACTTGTCTCCAGAATTATTCTTTTTCTCTCGAATTCTCCAGAATTATTATTCTAGCTTGGAGCATATTTATATTCCGACTTGTAATTCGATTCCACTTTTATTTTGTATTTGTTGTGGTACTCCCTCTGTCATTGTCGATTGCTAACTCAAATCATCTTAAGTTTGCTCAACCTTATACAGAAGAGTACTAAAGTCTTGAAGCACAACAAGGACGTACCAAACGATGTAATATTATTCTTCTTTTCTATCCTATAATATAGAATTGGTCAAATTTAAAATAGTTTGTCTTACAATAACTAAAAAAAATTCTTATATTTCAAAAACAGGGCAGTAGATGCTAGCAGACCAAAAAATTGATTGTGGACCTGCGGGGGTTGATGTGTGAAATTAAAATGTAACACGTTACTGTATTAAGAGCTGAGCTTAGCTGAAAGGAACACAACTAATTATAATCAGTGCAAATTAAACTTCAGTCTCTTTTATGACGTGCCATTTCTGTTATTCAGTACCAGTGTCAATTATTGATGCAGCATATATACCTAGCGTGTGAAAATCTCCTCGCATCGATCGATGTACAAGTTCACTAGCTAGCTTAGTTGACGAATTTCCTTGCATGCCTTCAATTTGTCACGGGTCTCTATCTTTCAGCTTGAAAGCTACACGCATTGGAAATATATGCCCGCCGTTGCTTTCATTCGTCTCAGCAACGCCACACGCCAACAAGTTATATACGCCGTGCTTGACTTGTCGTTCTGATCTTATGGATGGACGCCATTGACACACCATCCAACACGTTTATCTTTCATTTTTATAGGAACATTGATCGATGCAAGACCTGACAATAAGGGCCACTATTTTACATACCTTTATTCTTTTCTTGCCGGCAACAAATTGGCCTGATTCTTTGTTCTTCTCGAAATTTCCTGAAGTCTATATATATACTCTCTTGGCTCCAAATTATAAATCATTTAGAAAAGTTAAAACGTCTTAATTAAAAGTTGCATAGAGAGAGTAGTACATTGCAAACCTGTTCGTGTCGTGTGTCGTCTCTTTTGAACGAGACTAACAATAATGGAACATCGTCTTATCCAGTGCGTCAGTGATCTAGCTAGACGTAGATTTCTATGGCCGGCATACTGTCTTGTCTCATCGTCCTTGTTACTTCGTTGATCAAGAAAGCCAAGCCAACGATGTTCTTTAATTAATTTATTACACTGTCTATGACTAGCTACTATGAGCTCGATCAGGACTCGGATCACACCATATTTCAAGTAATTCTTTATTATTGTTGACCGTATTATTATTGTTCAAGAAGTCTAATAAAAGATGTTCTCTAAAATAACATGCAAAGGATAATTTCTTACACTGTTCCTAATTCAATCCCTCTGAACCATCAACTGTAGGATTTCTAATGCCATGTTTATCCTCTGTTATCACTATAAATATCGGCCTTTTTTTCTCAAATAGACAAAATATTTGCACATCTTCATATTAAGGAGAAAGTTTTTTACATTTGTCAAAGTGTTTGCCTGGGAGGATTGATTTACATTTAAGCTTTGCCTCCCTATTCCCTCAGTTCCTAGGCCTTGAAAGAGGCCTCGTTGAAGGATACATCTCAATTCCGAATGCTTTCTGAGAAATTACGTAGAGGGAAACAACAAAAGCTAAAGCGGCAGAGCCAAAGTCCAATGCTTTAATTTTCAAAGGTCATTCGTTTGTCCATATGTAACAACTTTTTACACTAGTGGTCTACTGGAATGAACTAAACATAGTTATCCATAGGAAAAGCCAATTTTTAGCGACATCAATTGGTACGATGATGATGTGGTGAAAACTTTCCACCGCATCTTTTGAACTTTAATAAGCTCAGGCCAAGTAATGACAAAAGGTTTGTTTTTGCAAGAATGAGGCTGCAAGTGTTCATAGACGATCCTGAAGTATTTCCAGATCTAAAAATGTAGCTGCGGTTTGTGTGGGCCGGCGAGTCGTCGGGACGTGTGTTGAGATGGAATGCAGAGGCCCATGCGGTAGCTATGTCTACGTACGTGTACCATGTGTTTGTTTTGGAACTTTTTTATTTTTAATTTTTTTAAAAAAAATTTACAAAATTAATTTTTCGTTTCGAAATATGACAGAACTAGTTATCTACAGTGGACGTTTTTTAAAAAACGACCACTGTGTGGGCGTTTTTTGTGATGTGGCACAGGGCGGGCCGGCGCCGGTGCCGGCTTTTGCGGGCGGCCACCTGGCGGCCAAAAAACGCCCACTGCGTGGGCGTTTTTTGTTGGCGAGGGGGCCGCCTGTAAAAGTGCGCGCTGTTTTGCGGGCGGGCCTCGGAGCAGTAAAAAAAGCCCACTGCGTGGGCGTTTTTTGTTGGCGAGGGGGCCGCCTGCAAAAGTGCGTGCTGTTTTGCGGGCGGGCCTCGGAGCAGTAAAAAAAGCCCACTGCGTGGGCGTTTTTTGTGGTCCAGGGGGCCGCCTGCAAAACAGGCGAGGCCGGCCGCGCACTTTTGCAGGCGGCCCCCTCGCCGCCAAAAAACGCCCACACAGTGGGCGTTTTTTGACCTCCACCTATATATACCCAGCCCCCCTCTTCAGATTTTCATTATATTCACTAAAATTTTCAGAAAAAAAGAAAGAAGAGAGAAGGGAGGAGAAGGAAGTAACAGCGAAGCCCTGCCAGTTTGAAACCTCGGCTTTTAGGTAAGTTTCTCATACATTACAAGTCTGTTGCTATTCATTAGTAAAATATAATGTGCACTAGAGTTGTTTAGTTTTTAGTTGACTCTGGATAGATCCGTGAGTAGTATGTATATTAGATCTATAAATAATGATGTTAGAGCATTGCAGTTCATGTTAGAAATAATGATATTTCTTCTATGCTTTAAACAATGGATTGCATGATTTGAAATGTGAAGAATATCGTATCTTCTCTGAATAGATATGTCAACCAAAGTGATGTTTCGGTTGTTCCATGGTAGTGGCAGTGTCAGATATGGGCCGTATGGTATAGATCTGTCTGAATTTGGGTCAACACTAAAGGGGATAGATAGACCAGCGGAAAGAAATTTTCGGTCAGTGTGTAACTGGTTAATGAGGATATTTCCTATCAACCCAGAGGTGAACACAATAAAAGTAAATGTAGTAGTCAACCGTGGCAACGAAGAATGCTTCTGGGAATTGATGTCGGTAGATTGCACCGAAACATGGAAATGGTACGTAGAAAATGCATTGCAGCGGGGCTGGGAACCTAGCATTTTCATGGAGGTGCACGATAAAGACAATGCAACCTTGCAAGATGTGGAGGGTACAAGCATGGTTAGGACTGATGCTGAAATAGAAGAGGAAAACGACCGTGCTCAGCAAGGAGAAGAACAGGGACATGATGTGCAGGAACTAGAAAGAGAAGGAGAAGCCAGTGAGCCGAGAGGCTTGGCAGATGAGGGCGACAGGATCAACTCCATTGTTCAGGCAATGGAAAACGAAGATACGGCGAATGAGGAAGTGGAGGGTGATGAATCTTCTGATGAGGAAGGATGCAATGTGAATCCGTGGCAATGGTCTAATGAAGACTTCTCTGGACTTGCTATTTCAGAGGGATACCATGTTCCATGGGAGTATAAGGAGAATGAGGTAATCGAGGGAGCGATGTACGCAGAGAAGGAAGAATTGATGGAGGCAGTCAAGGAAGAATCGATGTATTCAGATGTTGTGCATAATCTGGGATATGAGCCAAGGTCAATAATAAGGCATATCGAAGATAAATTCAAATACACCATTTCATATGCTAAGGCGTGGAGGGCAAAACAGAAGATTATCGAGATGAGATTTGGCACATTCAAAGCCTCATATGATAATTTACCATCTCTTCTTCAATGCATAGCCGTCAGAAATCCAGGGACATGTACAGATCTTATAACATACCCAACCATAGAGAATGACCGTGCAGTATTGGTCTTGCAACGAGCTTTCTTTGCACTAGGTGCTTGCATCAGGGCATTTGTGTATTGTCGTCCAGTACTCTGTATTGATGAGACATTTCTGACAGGTAAATACAGAGGTCAGATACTAACAGCAATTGCTGTGGATGGAAACAATCAAGTTCTACCACTGGCATTCGCTTTTGTGGAGAGCGAGAATACCAATAGTTGGTACTGGTTTTCAAGCAGGTGAAGGTTAGCATTGTTGGTATGAGGCCTGGTGTATGCCTAATTCATGACCGTCACGCTGGCCTTCTTTGGGCAATTGAATATCTGAAGAATGGTGATGCAGAGATGGGATATGGTAAAGATTGGCCAGATGTTCAAAGTCGGTGGTGTATGTGTCACATGGGTGCTAATTTTTACAAGCAGTTTAAGCAGAAGAGCTTGATGGATCTATTCAAGAGGCTGTGCGGACAGAATCAAGAGAAAAAATTCAATGAGCTTTGGAGGAGGTTGGACGAGCTCACAACGAAGCAAATGGAAGAGCACTCAAGCCGATCAGCACCTGTTGGTGAGGATGGTCCAGAGTCCTTAGGACCGCTGCCCACAGATGGTCCAAACATCAGAAGGAGATCGGCATCTGCTGTGAGAAAATTTTCACACTGGATAGAGAATGAGCCTAAGGAGAAGTGGTCTTTGCTGCATGATGTCGACGGAGCGCGGTTTGGTATTATGATAACTAATTGGTGTTAGAGACCTTCCCTTGGTCGCCATTGTTGAGTTCATCCTGCATGGAACATGCAGATATTTCAGAGACCGGTACCAAATCGCTGCCCTATCAATGCAAGTGCGAGGTGTTTTCTTCAGACATATGCTGACAAATTATCTAGAGGAAAAAACATAAGAAGGCAAAGGAGCATAGAGTTATAACTCAAGGTACTAGAGAGCACCGATTTGAAATCTTGTGTGCTGATAGGACCAAGCGTGGAATATATAGAAGAAGAGTTGTGCAAGAATGCATACTTAAAGAGGATGGGTATTGTGCATGCACGTGCCACAAGCCAAGACTCTACCACAAACCATGTTCCCATGTTATTGCAGCGAGCTCGGAGTGTGGAATACTTGATCGTACTTTTGTATCTCTCTATTTCACCAAGGAAGCCATATTGCATACATAGTCACATGAAATTTATGGTTTTGGCATAGCGAGGAATTTTACAGGTACAGTACCGCAAACTACCTATATTCCAGACCCAAGTAAGATCAGAGACAAGGCTGGGCGTCGGAAAACAAGACGTATTCGAAACGCCATGGATGAGTCCGAAGCAGATGGAAGGTACAAACGTTGCAGCAAATGCGACAAGGAGGGACATACTTACAAGAAGTGCCCGAAGGACTCAGACATGCCCACAACAGCAGAAGCCCCGCCATCAGGATCCGGATTGGATGGTACCCTGCCAACAGGAGAAGGGACAACTTCTAGGCCCACCAGGCCAAGGCGTGCACGCGTGCCTCGTGGTTCAGTCGTGTAGTGATGTGTAGTAAGCTTGGTTAAGATTATGTAATGTACGGTTTTTGCTTTGTTGTAAATGAAGTGAACAAACTTGTTGTAATGTTCATAATCTCAGTCTTATATTTGAATATATTTCTGTTACATGTTGTATGTGCATTCTTTATGTTTCAAATTCGATCATTTCTTGTTGTACCTTAAATTTATTGTTGTATACTTTTTCACTTTCTATTTGTATGTGTCATATGTGTTAACTGTGATAATGTCATGCAGGGATGGCGGACGACACACCAGAGCTGCTAGATCGAGGGATCGATCTGCAGCACCGCTCGTACCGTATTACGATGCAGAACGCCAATTATCCGTACTTCGACCACGACCGTCCAGACGTCTACTTTCAGTGGACCCTCGGTTCTGTTCCAGGTATTCGTTGACTCTTTGAGGTCTCCCAATTAAGTACACATGGCTTCTTAATAATATAAAATTTTTATGTGCAGGTTACGTTAGGCAGGCCTCCTCCCGTTGTGTTGTCTTATGGAGGCCTGAGCTGGTGAGGCCGATGAGACGAGGAGGTGGAGTTTCTATAGGTCTCTTCTACCAGCCCTGGTCGACCGATGGAGGCCGGAGACACACACGTTCCACCGACGCTTCAGGATGTTGCGTTCTTGCTTGGGCTTCCCCTCGCTGACGATGCCGTTGGGCCAGTCGACGGACTTCATGATTGGTGAGACGGCATGATGGCCCGCTTCGGCCACGTACAGCGTCACCCTGCACTTCCAGCTATGAGCAGCCTCCCTCCGTACACGACCATGGGCCCATCGCAGCAGTGGCTCATGCAGTTTACCGTAAGGCCTATTTTAAAAGAATTTTATCAATTTACAGTTGTACTCAACTTTATTAACTGTATCTTTTTCAGTCCGATCAGCTACACCCAGAGCCTGACGTGTACTCTGTGCAACAGAGCTTGGAGGCCTACTTGTTGTGGCTTTTTGGTTGGGTCATGTTCACCAGCAGCGTGGGACATGCCGTCAACAAGGTCATGATCCCCTATACGCGCGTGATCGCTGATGCTGACGAGGGAGCAGTGCCACAGTGGAGCTGGGGATCTGCAGTACTGGCGGTGACGTACAAGGGCCTTTGCGAAGCGTGTACCAAGATAGAAACAGGTTCTTTGCTCACTGGTTGCCCCCTCCTTCTACAGCTATGGGCAGCTGAACGGTTCGCGATTGGTCGACCTGTGGTGGACCACACCGCCTACGAGGAGGACCTGTACTTGCAGCATCCGCCCGAGGACTTCCCCACCATGGGTACAGTCTGGTGCCGTCGTCAGGTTCGTGTTCCTAGCTGACGTATATAGTTAATTCATATCGTACCTTCTAACCCATTTATTGTTATATTTCAGCGACGATGGGCACATGTGCAGGTCACGCGGTCGTACAACGAGTTTATGCTGGAGTTCAATAGGATACAGCTGACCGACTTGATCTGGGAGCCTTACAGCCAGGAGGCTATCCACGCACGAGCTCCCCTTGGGCTGTCCACTTGTGCACATGTGACCAGGCCTTCTGGCTGACACTCCGACCGATGGTGTTCGACATATTCGTCGAACCGCACTGCCCAGGGCGTGTTTTGCGCCAGTTTGGTCTCATGCAGCCGTCCCCCATTCCTATCATCCGTACTGTCCCTGCAGATGCTCATAGGTAAGTACTACTAACAACTGACTTTGAAAAATTAATCGCAGTAGACATGTCTTACTCAAATTTGTGTTCAGGCTGACTCGGAGGGGACAGGTCGGCGGCAACTTATGGGTTCCACGTCTACAGCCATACGTGGACGATTGGTTGCTTGCCACAGAGGACGTCATTGATGAGTACCGCCCCCACACCGAGGACTCGTACATGATGTACCTCCGGTGGTACCAGCCTCGTACCCGCACACGTGTCACCTTCGTTCCTCCGGAGCAGCAGCCACACGTCGCCGCCGTGGGTGACGCTTACCCTGCGCACCGTGATCAGGAATACTTCCGCGCCGTGAGTACTTGAATCTCTCATATATATCAGTAGTTCATTACGTATATCTTTCATCTTACTTAAAACTGAAATTAGGTCAATGGTACGCAACTACTTTACACGGAGGTGGACTCCGTGTGTCGCCGCTTGGAGGGTGGCTTGGCGTTGACAGTGGACGAGCAGCGCACCTCGTACACGCGGATGCGTACGACGCTTAGATCCGTGCTGAGGGCTCTGACTTGTTGGACCTTCGACACAGCGCCTCAAATTCCTGCACCAGCACCTGCAGCACATCCTCCTGCACCCCAGAAC
Organism: Bothriochloa decipiens; assembly: GCA_023333625.1. NCBI lineage: Eukaryota > Viridiplantae > Streptophyta > Magnoliopsida > Poales > Poaceae > Bothriochloa > Bothriochloa decipiens. The sequence goes on along the minus strand of CM041633.1, from coordinate 56,492,128 downwards.
AGAGGTAACTCCGTGTACCGCACCTCGTCTACCTATGTTTTTACAATCTGGATGACTGTGTGACTTACGACGACACCTTTCACAGTGTTCTCTACGCCGTACCTTTGTTCCTCCGGAGCGGGGTCCTTGGTGCACGGAGCAGAGGCATCCAGGCACTTCACTCATGCTCCACCCAGCGCGTCGGCCCATGGTGACGGTTCCTCCGCTCAGGGAGCAGCCTGGGGAGCCCGGCCTTCGCCCCATGGAGTGGGTACCTCCTCTCAGGGAGCAGCCTGGGGAGTCTTGCCTTCACCCCATGGAGTGGGTACCTCCGCGTAGGGAGCAGCTTCGACGTCGGGCCAGGGAGCCAACACCTCGTCGCGGACCTACCGACTACCTAATGACCCCCCCACTGACGCATCGATCAGCGACGAGGAGGTCGAGATCGGCCCTTCACAGCTTGCAGGAGCACCTCCGCCCTACACGCAGGAGTTATCACAGATAACTCCAGCGCAGCACATCCGCGCGACTCGAGGTGTTCCACCGGATCGCCACACCTACTCGTCGGGGCACGTGCGACCGAGGAGGCCGAAGAGCGGTAGGGGGCAGGGGCAGGGACAGGCTCAGGGACAGTAGTACCCTGTACGATGTAATTACTGTCTTGATGTATGATACGCACTATCCTTTTGTGAAAATTTATCCTAAACCCTAAACCCTAAACCCTAAAAACCCTAAACCCTAAAAACCTTAAACCCTAAACCCTAATCCATAATCCCTAAACCCTAAACCCTAAAAACCCTAAACCCTAAACCCTAAACCCTAATCCCTAAACCCTAAAAACCCTAAACCCTAAACCCTAAACCCTATACCCTAAACCCTAAACCCTTACATGCTTGCATTACATCCGTTATAATAGTCCATTACAGCACAGTTAAAAGTCACGAAAATAGTTCATCACAATTAAATTATAGGTCCGCTAGGGCGATGAGCTACTAATCCGAATTCATCTAACAAAACGGCCCTAATAATCCGAAACATAACCGAGAAGCAAGTCTTCATCTTCAGAACCACTATCCTCTCCCACAAACGCATTGGTACGGCTACGCTCAGCTGCGTTGGCCTCTTCTTCTTTTTTTTGTAGTAAGCGACCTCCAAGTCATCAAGGGCTTGGGTGAACGCTTCATCATACTCCTCTTCTTTCTTTTTTTTGTAGTAAGCGGCCTCCAAGTCATCGAGGGCTTGGGTGAACGCTTCATCATACTCCTCGTCCTCGTCGTTCATCGGCATCTCCGCCTCCACGATCTTCTGCTTCATCTTCGCATCAGCACTCCTCTTTTCGGCCTCCTCCATCTTCTCCCTCGCATGCAAGGATGCTTCCTCTTCTCTCTTCTTTTTCCATGCATCATAGTCTTTCTTCCACCGAGCAGCACTTGGGGTTTGGACACACAATCGTCGGGCATAGTCAACCTGCGCTCGCTTCCGCATCTTAATGTAGTTGTCCACAAGCTGAGTACTAGACCTGAACTTCAGGTCCATTAGTTGCTTTTGCTTCAGTGTATCCATGTATTCCCTGCGGTCTTCAACATGGGCAAAAACCTCCCACTTGCATTTCCTAAGGCTCTGTGATCGACCGAAACAATTTAAAGTCAGCAAATACAAAAAGTTTGGATATCAAGTGAGCAATAAGTGGAACAAAAGGACCTCATCGTAATCAACCATATGGCCGCACCAATAGCCTATTCCAAGCTCCGATGGTAGTAGGCCATACTGTGCTTCGACACCACATTTGCACAACACAGGAGGCTTGGGGGTAACCACTTTTCTCTTCTTGTCCACCTTCGGCTCCGGCCATTTGTTCTTTGGACCCCACAGCCACTCCCTGAAGTTATACTTTCGCAACAAGGTATACCCATCCTACAATGTAAAATGTTAGTACATGCACAAATACTAAGAAAGCCATGACCGTATACAATTTGCACTTACTCCGGCGGGGTTAGGACATTCGAACTCGTTAGGCCTATCTGAACTTATTACAGAATAATCTCCGCATTTGCAACGAGGCGGAGATTCAAGCCGTCTCAATTGGGCTATTCTCTTCTCCTCGTCTGTCATTGGGGGGGTCAGGGGGAGGTGCCACCCACCGCTCGAATTGATCGGGTGGATTATGCTTCCCTTTCCACCATTCGTCAAACTGGAGATACCTTGGGTCGAATTTGTCTGGACCGTTAATCCACTGAAAGAAAAAGCACCGCTCATGGGCCTACAAACATGATTGCTAACAACATTGTTAGAGATGCAAGAGCTGCAATTACTAGCAATGAATAAAGGCGCAGTGACAGAGGTGCAATTACTTACATTGAATCTACCGCATGTGTAGTAGCAACGGGCAGCTGTGTCCTCATGGCGAGATTGGCCAATATCAGCCGGTTCTCCACAGTCACAATTTGGGACAGGGACTGCAGGAGGAATAGGAGCATCCTTGCTAGACACGTCGGGATACAATTCTCTAGGGCGACCTCGTTTTTTCCAAAACTCCGTCCACCACAAGTTTTGCATATCTATTCAGAGAAAATACGATATTCGTCATATTTCAAATCATGCAATCCATTGTTTAAAGTATAGCATAAACATCATTATTCCTAAACCCTAAACCCTAAACCCTAAACATATCTATTCAGAGAAAATACGATATCCGTCACATTTCAAATCATACAATCCATTGTTTAAAGTATAGAAGAAACATCATTATTTCTAACATGAACTGCAATGCTCTAACATCATTATTTATAGATCTAATATACATACTACTCACGGATCTATCCAGAGTCAACTAAAAACTAAACAACTCTAGTGCACATTATATTTTACTAATGCATAGCAACAGACTTGTAATGTATGAGAAACTTACCTAAAAGCCGAGGTCTCAAACTGACAGGGCTTCACCGTTTACTTCCTTCTCCTCCCTCCTCTCCTCTTTCTTTTTTTTGAAAAATTTAGTGAATATAATGAAAATCTGAAGAGGGGGCTGGGGCGTTTTTTTGCTGCTCCGAGGCCCGCCCGCAAAACAGCGTGCACTTTTGCAGGCGGCCCCCTGGCCACCAAAAAACGCCCACACAGTGGGCGTTTTTTGGGCGCAAGTGGGCCACCCGCAAGAGCCGTCACCGGCGGCGGCTGGCTGTGTGCCACGTCACATATAACGCCCAGACAGTGGGCGTTTTTTAAAAAACGCCCACCGTAGACGACTAGTTCTGTCATATTTCGAAACAAAAAATTAATTTTGTAAATTTTTTTTTAAAAAAATTAAAAATAAAAAAATTCTTTGTTTTGTTGTGCATACAGACAAATCAGGTGAAAAATAGTAATACGGTGGAGAAGCATGCCATGTTCATTACATATACAAGCACAGAAATATCCGAGGACTAATATCAATGGGAAGTCTACGGACTTTGCTGCAATATTAGAATCTGCAAAAGTTGTTGGATTCTGCATATTGAATCTGCGTAAGAATCAGCAAGATGAAAATTTTGCACTTCATTTTCGTGCAGGTTATGCCCTTTGTAGAGGTGTTTATGTTTATGCAACAGCAGTGCAGAGCTATAGCACCTCAAGTCCTCGACACTGACGAACTTTGCTTCTGTTGTTCCGCTAGTTAATCTTCACAAATTACAAGAGCTTTTTACGTGCCCAAACGAAGGCTTTCAAGAGTGCCCACACTACACCCCAGAGGCCCAGCTGGTGGACCATGACATGGATATAACAACCCTGTAAGGAATACATGCATGCAGATGCAGGGTATAAATCCAAGGCATCTGCAGCCTAGAGATGCTCGGTGCCATTGGCTAAGGGGAAACCTGGCCCTGACCCTGAGTGCGACAAGTTGAGCCATATCTAGGCATCCAGCATGACAGGTCGTCAAGACCTATGAAACGGGTGGAGGGCTGGAGGCGACCCATGGAAATGCCCAAGAGACACCCTATAACTCCAAGATAAATATCACCAGGAGTTTTTTTTCCCCCACATATGCAGGTAAAACATTAAAAGACGGCCCTGGTGCAAGCGGTAAAGCTTTACCGTCTGTGACCAAGAGGTCCAGGGTTCAAGCCTCAGCCTCTGCATATTTGTGCAGGGATGGTTGCTGGCTATTTTTTCTTCCTCAGACCCCGCAGTGCGACAGCCTACGGCACTGGTACGCCCCTTTTATATGCAGGTAAAACATTAGCAGATAAATATCATCAAGAGTTCTACCACATATGCATGTAAAACTAGCACAAACACTCCATAATCTGTTTGGTTCCACGGTTTGCTTTGTCTCACCTCAATCGGTTCCATCTTTTGCGATAATGCCCAACCATTTGTTTCAGGCCCCCTTGATGAAGCACCGGTTTAAGGGGCCAGAGAACCATATACACACGATGTTTCACACGACGGCAGCAACTTTGCCATTACTCGTTTTTTATACTTAGGTTCATGAATTCACATGCTACTTCTGCAACCAGGATTATGCTTAATGTGCATGTTTGTACTTCACATTTGCCTTGTTCATACTAAAACCACAAACATTGCTTGTTCTCTGTATTGTAAATCCTGTTATTTCCATGATTATAGCAGAATATCACAGTATCCATGACAAATGGTGGGCACAAATTGGTACACTTATAAAAAGAGAGCAAGTTGATTAATGCTACTTACAGACAAAAAAGGAAAATATGTGAAATGCATCCACGATTAAATATCAAAGGTGCTAGTTTGAAGTTGCATTTTGAGATATGTTCAATAGTAAATAATTGCTTTCATTTGACTTTGATGATTTAGAAATCCTTTAAAAATCAGTATTTTCCTTTGGTTATCAATCAAAGATCAAACTAGATCAGTAGCACAGGCCAAACTGGCAAGGAAGTCAGAGTTGCATCTTTTGTGGGTTAAAACAGTAAGAGACCTGATTGTCCTAGTCAAAAACTCTCTGGCCACACAGTTTGGGCTGATGGAAATGGGTGAGATTAACATTATTGATTCTTTTGCTGAGATTGTCTCTTTGTCTAGCATGTTGAGTGCTCTCTAAGTTAGTAATTCTAGAAGTTAACTTTTGGCCTTTGTACTTTGCTTTATATATAGGCCAGAGGAAACTCTGGTCTGTAAAAACATGGTCTTGAAAAAACAGAACAGAGTCTTCTGGCATATCTCCATCCAGTAAACACCCCCCTAAGCACTTCTGGCATAGCTATGATTAATTTTATAAACCGTACATTGTATCATTTTGGTTATATGCAGGTGGAAGCTAAAGATCTTATGTTGGTGGTACCTGTACTCAATCCACAGTTGTAAACTGACAGCAGATTACCGGAATATTACTCTCTGTTTGATCAAGAAGCTTTTGGTAAAAGAAAGGATCTAGTAATTAGATTGGCTTACTTACAGAAACTCTGGCAGAGCTCTCAACACGTTGTAAGTTCCACTGGACAAACTTCTAGTGGGGTCAAAAGGCAGTAAATGTAACAAAATTTTCATGCTTCTTGTGGTCATCCCACCATGGCAAATGGACATCTCCTTCCACAGTTCAATGGTGCAACATCTTGAGACCTCCCTCCAGAACCAGTCACAGCAATCAGCCTGCAACTGGTAATCAGCCTGCAAATTTGATATAATACTGGTAAGAGGCAGCTCTTTGGTACTATATACTACCAGAGAGTAATCCATGTCATCTGGACCAGACGATTTGTCTTCATTATAGATTGCAGCTCCATGGGCATATCTTCAGTAGGAATGATACCAACAGGACATGTGCTATGTTTATTTTAGCATTGGATTCTTAAAAGCATGTTGTAGATTGTGGGCTCTTTAGCTGTAACTGGTAGGATGCAGCTTGTGGATTGTCATGTAAATGGGATTGGATTCTCACTATTTTAAAAGGTACACCATTTATTTTATCTTCAGAATTTAAAACCAGAATCCATCACCCTTAACTAAAGAAAAACAGGCCCTAATTCTTGACTTATTGATGTTACCAAGTGCAAATGCAGTTCTGTTTATTTACTGACCAAGGCCAATGTTTCAGCTGCTACTAACATGTACAATTTGAAACAAACCTTATAGCTACTCCATATTTCTGCTCTTTAACAAGAAGGGTACTACAAACATTGCAAATGATCAATTGTTGTAATTAACACAACAAGAAGAGAGGAATAGCCAGAGTCATCAACATGTGCAGATCTAATCACTCCTCTGATACTCAATGGAAATATCCACAACACGCTCATATGTGTCAGTGTCATGAGAGAAAAAGAGATGGGACCTCATTCAACAGTCGTTTTTCTCAAGAACAATGCCCTGCGGATCTGAGTCATCCATAAGGTTCCTTAGACCCACTCTCAGACCTGTCACCCCCTCCTGCAAGATGGCGCAAACTGGAAATATTGGAACACCCTGCGCTCTCCTCTTCAGTTCCTTGTACATCTCTTCAGCTCCCTCTTCGTCTATCTTGTTTGCAACAATCAGTGATGGTCGCCGAGTCATTCCTTCTTGGTAATGCTCCAGCTCTGCGACCAAATCTTGCAGCTGCTCCCAAGGTGGGACACCCTTCCTGCCATTCAGTGTGGCTGCAAGGTCAAGCACATAGGCAATAACTTTGGTCCGCTCTATATGCCTCAGGAAAGCATGACCCAGGCCACGGTTCTCATGTGCTCCTTTGATCAGGCCAGGTATATCAGCCACTTTAACTGAGAAGTAGTCCTCATAGGTCAGGCTGCCAATGTTCGGCCTCAGCATGGTGAATTCATAGTCGGCTATCTCTGGCTGCGCCCTAGAGAGAGCACTGAGCAATGTACTCTTCCCAGCATTGGGCAATCCAACCAGACCAACATCTGCAATGCTCTTCAGTTCCAAGATAAGGAAGCTCTCAGTTCCTGGCTGCCCGGTACTCAATCGGGCTATCTTCTCTTGTCTGTTTGCTTTGGATGGCCGCATCTCCTTCATGATGAAAGCATTCCCCAGTCCACCTTCGCCTCCTCTTGCTATGACTAACCGCTGCCCAGGTTTCGTCATCTCAGCAACACAATATTGCACATCTTGTTCTTCCCTCTCATCCTCTTCCTCATCATCCACCTTGTCCATGTCGAACTCATCTTCATCCTCATCCTCCCAAAGATCTTCATCGTCGCTTTCAGTCTGATCTTCTTCATCTGTCCCCTCCTGACATGAATACTTTCTTACATCACAATCATTGCTTGAGAATGGAGGCTTGGAATATGTATGTAAGTATTTTGAATTCTCTGAAGCACTGTTGCTTCCCTTTACAGCTTCGTTTCCATCAGTAGTATGCTTAGGGCCAATATGCTGATGGGACAAGCCACCATCAAAACCTTTCGTCAATGCATTACCAATCTGATCCGAATCTGAAGACTCTTCTGCAGTACCAGGTATGTCCCAGGGATCTAGAGCTCTGGTTGGTTTATTTACTGTGAGAGAAGGTTGTTCCCCTTCGACCAGATGAATCACCGTGCCCACGGGTACTTGTGCAATCTGTTACATACAAGTAGAGAAGGTGATATACAACATAAAACCCAAAGAAAATTGGGATATGTATATGCGTATACTCGTGACAACCTTGTCAGAACCTCTTGTTCCTATCTGATTCTTAGAAACTCCATTGCCACCTCGACCTCCTCTCTGAAAACAAAAATTAAACAAGCTAAGTTAATTTCCCCAGAATTCGTACGATTCATATCATACCGAACTACAGCACAATGTCTAGCTTCACACTTTAGGTTGATAAATAGAATTCAGGGCTGGATAGCCTTTCTAATTCCAATACATTCACAATCTTAATTTTCAATTAGGAATCTACAATTTATTAAATAAGATATTACATAAAGCACAACAATCAGTGCAGCAACCGACCACTCAAGCAAAATCATATTATGCTTTTGAAGACATACCATGTGATGCTGCAAGCCACTGAAATCCCAGATAGACCGTGAGCACTCAAGAATTACATCGCCACCCTTCCCTCCATTACCACCTGTACTTTTTAAATTCATTATCAGGATCGATCACTCTAAATATTGCAAATAATATAGATCCCACTGCACTAGTATGTGAAAAACAGATTGAGCATCAGCAGCTAGCTTTGACCAAAACAAACAGGGGAAACATTTATACATTTATATATAATATAACTATCAGGACTATCAGGATTTAATAATCAACTTGCACATGATTTTTCAAGAATTCAAGGGATCATTCCTGCCTGTAGCATTGCATTGTGACATCAAATTCAGTATTTACAGTACCATTGCACCTCTAGTATCAGGTGGTCAAGCATTAGCTCCCCAATCCCCATACATCAGAGGTTCAAATTATTATCTTTCAAAAAAAATAGCATTTTGAAGTTAGGCAGACATGATAGGTTTGTTAACTAAACAGATTTCTTAAAGTCCCCCAAAAAACATCTGGGCAGTTCATATGAAGACAATTGACAGTTAACCTACTGCCAAATCAACAAAAAATTTCAATAGTAAGAGCTGTACTAATGGACAAAGCCACCAAAGTGGGAATTTGAAGAATGATCTTCATCAAGGGAAGCAACAATTTAATTAGGCAAGATGGAGTTGTATTATACTCCCTCCGTTCCAAATTGTAAGTCATTCCAAGAATCTTAGAGAGTCAAAGAATTTTAAGTTTGATCAAATTTATATGATAAGGTAATAACATTTATAATGTCAATTAAGTATCATTAGATTTTTAATCAATTATATTTTTATAGTATACCTATTTTGATGTCAAAAATCTTTATGATTCTCTCTATAATTTTGGATGCTTTGACTCTCCAAAATTTTTGAAATGACCTACAATTTGGGATGTAGGGAGTATAATATAAAGGGAACCAACACATATCGGTCTGCAATGCTAATACCAGAAACAGAGCCGATTTCACAAGAGCATTAGTATTAGTATTAGTACAAAGCAAACGCAGCACAAAAGGGTGGGGTCTCTCACCGTCAGGCACGCCCATGCGGCTGGACCTGAATCGGCGGAGGCTGACGCAGCCATTGCCGCCGTCGCCACCCTTGGCGCGCATCCGGAACTTGTCCACCATGCCCCGCGCCTGCACCAAACCCATCAGTAAGCTCGCAGACGGAGGGAAACAAGGAAACGGGGAAACGGATACGGAAGGAGGAGACCTGCAGAGGCGCCGTCTTTCCCTTCCTCCCCTCCGGCGCAGACCCGTAGTAGAAGCATCCCAGCCGGTCGGCCGCCCAGGATGAGGGAGCCTGCACCACCGCCCTCAGCGGCGGGAGCCGGCGGAGGAGGGCCTGCTGCCGCCGCCACATGTCTGATCCACTGTACTACTGTACTCGTAGATCGACTGGGAGGAGGAAGAGCAAATGCCCCTGTCGGCCGCCGAACTTTTTTTATTTTTAATTTTTTTAAAAAAAATTTACAAAAATAGTCTGCCGTTTCAAAAAATGACAGAACTAGTCGCCTACAGTGGGCGTTTTTTAAAAAACGCCCACTGTCTGGGTGTTTTTTGTGACGTGGCAAACGTCCGGCCGGCGCCGGTGCCGGCGTTTGCGGGCGGCCCCCTGGCGGGCGTTTTTTGGCGGCCAGGGGGCCGCCTGCAAAAGGGCCGGCCTGTTTTGCGGGCGGGCCCCGAGCAGTAAAAAAACGCCCACACAGTGGAAGTTTTTTCCTCCCCAGGGGGCCGCCTGCAAAACAGGCCAGGCCGGCCGCGCTCTATTGCAAGCGGCCCCCTGGACGCCAAAAAACGCCCACACAGTGGGCGTTTTTTG
>CM041633.1:56458380-56472364 GCA_023333625.1 Bothriochloa decipiens | reverse complement strand
CAAAAAACGCCCACTGTGTGGGCGTTTTTTGGCGTCCAGGGGGCCGCCTGCAAAAGAGCGCGGCCGGCCTGGCCTGTTTTGCAGGCGGCCCCCTGGGGAGGAAAAAACGCCCACTGTGTGGTCGTTTTTTACTGCTCGGGGCCCGCCCACAAAACAGGCCGGCCCTTTTGCAGGCGGCCCTCTGGCCGCTAAAAAACGTCCACACAGTGGGCGTTTTTTGGCCGCCAGGGGGCCGCCCGTAAACGCCGGCACCGGCGCCGGCTGGACGTTTGCCACGTCACAAAAAACGCCCAGACAGTGGGCGTTTTTAAAAAACGCCCACTGCAGGCGACTAGTTCTGTCATTTTTTGAAACGGCAGACTATTTTTGTAAAATTTTTTAAAAAAATTAAAAATAAAAAAAGTTCTCGGCCGCCGCCGTCCCGGCGACCGACCTCGGGTGGGGGACTCCTCTTCCAAGCCCAATAGGGTTTTAAGAAGTTTTTTTTTTTGTTAATTTGGGTTTTAAGAAGTTAGGCCTTGGGCCGTAGGATTGGAGCCCAACATTCTTCTTCCTTCCTCAGTTACATGTATCCCACAACTAAAAAGAAAGTAAGATTACCGTTTTGTGTGAAAATTAATCAGATCAATAGTAGGATTGAATGGCTGAATGCCAGCAGTCAGCTTGTTCGTTAATTTCTGAGGACCATGGTCGGATCCGTCGAGGATGGCACAAGATCCAGCAACCACACCTGCAAGGTTCAGTCAGCTTTAGTTTGGGGCAATGTGCTCATCTAATTTACTTAGTGCAAATCCAATTTCTATATGATAGGAGATCGGAATGGATTCTATTTGTTGTTTTGTGCTTTACGTGAATGCCAAACCTTTGTTTCCTGATACTATAGCATGCCTGGCCTTGAGTCTTTTACCTCCTAAAGTTCATCTTAGCATTGTTTTCTTAAATTTTTTGTAAGAATCTGATCCTGCTTGTAGGTTGAACTGCCAGCTCTTTATTTCATTTATGCGGTGCTGGACTGAATTTTCGATGGACAAAGGCATACGGTGGTGGTTTGTAAAAATGCAGATTATTTGCTACTCCCAACAATATGATTTATATGACATGAAAAAAAATGCATATCTAAGTGATTTGGTCATTTTCTTTTCTCTGTAGGTACCATTGCGATCCTTGAGTCACTTGTTCTCTTCAGATGCTGCTAACAATTAGGAAAAGCTGGCTAACTCCTTTGTATATCTATACTGAACTATAATTCTTTTTCTGTCTCTGCATTCATAGTCAGTGCACCCTCACCGTGCATCAGTCATCTCTGTGAGATCTGTGAGAGATAGGAGCACTGCAGGCAGTACCACATGTTTTTAATCTGGACATATTTATGGAGCTATAGATCTTCCAATTATACATGTTGGGCTCAATTAGGCGTTTATTTTCAAGTTACAGAGTTTTTCGTTTATCATGGCTAGAAATAGTTTCTGGACAACTGCTGGTTATTTGATAATTTTAACTGAATAGCAATTATCTTTTGCAAGGCTATTTGTTTATTGAAAACAGAAGGAGCTACTTAAAGGTTATGATGGTGTCATGTTGCTGAAAACAGATGGAGCTGTCAGTGGAAATTGTATGGTTCTTACCGGAAATTGCTATTTTTGGCTTGATCTATCTGTGTTGATTAGAGGTTGTGACCTGCAGTGTGCAATATTTCAAATTGAGGTTTGGTTCATCACAATAACGAACTTTCTTATTTTTTGCCGATCTAGCACTTAGCTACTGAACAAATCTCCAGACTAACCTGCTTTCGCCTCAGCTGGCTGACTTTGTAAAAGAATTTATCATGGAATATATGTTAATACACTGCCCTACCTCAAGGCATCTGTGTGGCTTCAGTCCATAACTAGTGCTGCTCGTTGGCCAGAGGACCATGTTATCATGTATAGGAAATCTTCCTTTGGACACTGATGTGTTAGAATATGGATCAGAGTCGGCTCTTTGGTGCTGGGAGGTAAGCTGGATGTTACTTTTCAAATTAGTGTTCTTTTGATTCTATTGTTTTGTATTTTCATTAAAAATCCAATCTTTTAAATGCGTATGCAGATAAGATATCTGAAACCGATGCTTGTGAAAGCACACACATTCTGAGTGCATGGAAAACTATCAGAAAGAAAATCCGTGGAAAATCACCAGCATCTACTTTAAGGAAAACTTTGTTCTTACATTGATCCACAATTTGTCCTGTTAGTAGTAATTTATTTGCACATTTCATTTTGCTGTGGAAAATACATAATGAAAGTTTGTCCAATTCTTTCAATATAATGGCATGTTTCTCAGCCCCAACGGGGAAAATGGTGTGCTTTACTGTTATAGTTACATTCAAACTGGCCAGATGCTAAATCAACTTATATCTATGCACGTATTCATAGAACCTTTAAACCTTTGTTTTCTGTACCCTATTTCTTACTCGCTCACTCACTAAGCATAGGTATCATTGGAAACAACTTTTCTGTGTACCTCCTGTTTGTCTATTATGTTCAACTTTTCCCATGCAACTCAATACCTTCTTATCAGGAATTAATGATCAATATGGAAGTAGCAGCTCCCAGCACTAAGAATATTGGAGCCATTTACAATATGCAATAATATCTGAATTTTGATTTTATGATACAAGATATATTATTTGTTATTAGATGTGTCATTTCCATTGTTACATTGTGGCACATTCTTATATCTTAGGCTCTGTCATTATATGAGGAAAGCTAATTTCTATCGTTATTAGTATGGTTAAATTTTAATTCTCATACTATGCATGTGGCTTACATGAGTTTTTTTCCATTATATGGATTGGTGGGCACCATGGAAGAGACCTCCTCAGGCTCTTTTGATGTTCTGAAGCTTGTCTTTGATTCCTTGTAACTCTTTCAGCACATTGCTTTGCACGTGTAAAATTGAAGTATCATATCTGCAATCTAGAGAATAACCACTTTCTACTATGATTCAGTATAAACATATTAGTATCTAAAAGCTTTTTATTTAGAACTTACTGTCTACTAATCACTGACAACGTTCATTCCAATGCAGTATAACCACAACCATGGAGCTATTGGAATACTCTGGAGCAGTAACTGTTAAGATGTACTCGGTGTAGTAGTGAAAGTCTTTTGGATTACTAGAAGATATTGTAATGTGCTTGGCTACTATTTGTGACAGCTAATGTTTCTCAATGATCCATTATTTTAGGCAAAAAATGAAAATCATCTTCCGTAGTAAAAAAAATGTGGGAGATAGCAAGAGTGGAATGAGTTTCTCATCACACTTAAAGAATCGTTTTTTTTCTAACAGCCAATCATTTAATAAGGGTGCTCTTTGTATACCAGTCCTTTACGAAGCAAACTGATAATTCAAAGATATTGTTAGTTCTAAAAGATTGAGGAATCAATTAATCTTGTTATGGTGATATGTACTTTTATGTGCGTACCTTGAATTTTAGCCATGCACAAAGTTCAGTTTGCAATATTGACATTCAGAGCATCACGCTCTCATTATCATTTTTTTAATACAAGTTCGTGCTCAAATTATTAGGGCATTATTTGTTCTCGCTTCAACACATGGAAAAGGTTTTGTTATATGATCGTGCGATCTGAGTGTTTTTAATACAAAAGTATAATTGTCCCCTAGCAACGCACGGGCACCATACCTAGTTTATATCAAAAATGAAGTCAAGCGTCGACAACGAGGTGTTAGTGGTGACTTTAGTAATTTGTAGATCCGCTGGTTTAGTACTTCGAAGGCGCTTATAGTGGTACAGTTTGCGTACGTGTGCCCATAGGGGTGAGTGTGCGTGCGTATTAGACGTCCGCATTGTACCATGTAATCTCAAAAAAAAACTATGGAGACATAATTTCACTCAAAACAAAAACCTATGAACACATAATTATTAGTGCTATTTTATGCTAATGACGATTAGTCAATATTTAATTCTGAGATATTCGTAAAAAAATATTAATTGAATAAAAAACTAAAAAAATAAATTTTCAAAATACTTATATAAATAATTTTCTATAAAATTTTATTCAAAAATAATAAATTGTATTCAAACTTAGTAATTTTTGTTTTAACTAAAAAGTATAAAACCAATTTATATGTTTTATATAACTATGCTTTGCACTTTTTATACCATGCTTATAATCATCTGGATCTTATATGGTCTCCTAGAATCTAGAATTGAGCTAATTATGAAATATAGGATTCAGGCCAAGACAAATCATTGTGGATGGAAGCATAAATCAATGTGCAACCCTTCCTGCACAGTACAATCAATGTTTCCTCAAAACCATCTTATGGCTTAACCATCAAGACATGCAATTTGATATAACAAAATATGTCTAAGTTTTGGTTCTATGTTAACAACATTTATCATTGGTTCTTAAGCATTTCTACCTTGTTTTAAAGTGAAATGGTGATTTTACCCTTCTTTTTTACTTTTTTGATTTTACCCCTGCGATTTCAAAACCAAGGCAGACTCTACCTCGCTCTGTGAAGTCCGGCGTTAACTTTTGGACCAAAGAGCAAATTTGCCCATAAGTTTTTACCCCTATTTTTATGTATTTTGATATTTGTGTTTTTACCTATACCTAAGCATTTTGCAGGTCTTGTCGAGTTTGGGTCGGGCTGAAAAAAGTACCGGTTATTTTGATCATTTTTGGGCTGAGCCAGGCTTAGGTGGGCCGCTCGCACGTTTTCTAGTATAAAATAGATAAAAATATTATTTTAATCTAGGTTTGTGGGCGGGCCAAAAACCCATCGGGCTCGGGGCGAGCCTGTGGGCTAGTCTCAATTTGCTCCGGTATACTTTTACCCCTATTTTCACATCAACAATATTGAAATTTCGATACATGAGTATACAATTCAATCAGTGCAAAACTCAACAACCGTTAGATAAAATCAACAGGATTTGAACTAACAATTCATATAAACGGGAATTAATCTCACACATAAGTAGGTCCACTTCATGCCAACGTACAGTACCGTATTTGATGCCAAATGACTTGTCAAACACCAATATATTTTTATTATGATGACAAATTATTACCAGGGCCAAGAAATGCAACTAGTTTGATGTTCCACGATGCTAAGGAGGAAGATCCAAAATCGAAGACTTCACTGTCAAATTGAAAATTCAAAGATGGAATCGAGGTCCTGTCCAGCCTAAAGGAAATCCCATAGAGAATCGATGTACTGGAGGGCGACCAGGCAAACCGATATGCCGCCACCATATTTTCACAGCAGTATGTACGTGGGCATGTGTTATGCTCAGCTCCATATATGCGGTCTGCGCGCTGCTATAATATGCTCTGGGTTATTTTTATTTTTTATAAAAAATGTACTAATATTTATAATATTAAGTAAAAATGTTTATATTAATTATATTATACATTGTTAATGTAAACCTATTTAGAGATACAAATACCAATACTACTTTTTATAAATCTAGCAAACTTAAAATTTATTGCCTCCACAGGATGTGAGACTTGCACTTATCTTGGGATAAACAGAGTAATGTATTATGCCTGTAATTTTGTCTACATTTCAAACACAGAAACCTGATCATTTTTACTTTCTCCATTTTAAATTGTATTTTGTTTGGCTTTTCAATCTTAAGTTTGACCATTTATTAAAAAAATTGAGCAAATATAGTCAATTTTAGGTCATTCTTAAAGATTTTTTTTTTAATAAAGCAAACCATAACAAAAGCAATGATATATTACATAAATTTTTTAATAAAATAAGTAGTCAAATTTAAGATAAAAAAGTCAAACAAATTATAATTTAAAATAGTACATCCAGAAACTAAATCGTCTATAATTTAAAGTGCAGTGAAAATTAACCGAGTACGTACAGAGGAACCTGACAGTCAAATCAAAAAAAGAAATGTTGTCAAAAAAAAGTGGTGCCCGCCGCTGCGGAGGAACAAGATCCTCTGAAGTCGACCGAAACGACTTTAGTCTAAAGTCACTGTACATCTATCCGTTCACTTGAATCCAACGCTGATGAGTACTCCAGCAATATTTGTGCTGCCTCAGCTCTTGCTTCATGGGCTTCGGCCCAATATCAGCACGGACACGGCGCCTGCTCCACGTATTAGAGCCGGCAATTTTTATGGCGCGAGTCTCGCCGCCGTGGCTGCTTTTTTGGCGGCAAAGTTGACGAACGGCTCGAGGCGGCGATCAGATTCTGCTGGTGGTGGTCTCCGTTGATAAGCAGGTGACATAAATCTCTCCATCGATTAGCTGAACTGGTGCCAAATCTATGCACTATTGTCATCTATTGCTGTGTACTTAAACGGTTGTTGTTCTGATTTGATCTTTTTATCCTTCCTTGTATTGTGCTGGAACGGATCGATTGAAGGAAACGTGACATGGAAGCTTGAAGGAAACGTGTCATCTTTTTATAATTTATGTCACCTAAAGTCACTGCACATCTATTGTTGCTTATTAGTACACAACACACTTGACATGATCAGCAAGCAAGTTGAAGAAGAAATCAATGGTATTGCAAGTCCTGTGGATTCTGTCGTCATTCCCACCAACGTGTCTCTCCCTAGTGAATCATTGAGTACAGCAAACCTAAAGAAAAAGGAGGTGAAAACAAAAACCTCGAAACGCATAAAAGCTTGGTATGAGAAGAAGCGCAAGTGTACAGGAAAGGGAGGTAACAACAAAGGAAACAGTACAAAGGTGTGTGACAAAAAAAAGAAAAAAGTTTGAAGGTTTGTGACAAGAAACAAAAATGTTCAAAGGTATCTAACAACACAAATCTCTCTAACTGTATTCGTTACAAAAAGTTTTAATTGTAACTATTTGATTCTCTTGGTTTTTATCAGGAGCAACAAACTGAAGTGTTAGTCGATGATGGCATGACAACACAAAATGCAAGCCTAAACCATCTATCTTTTTCTCAGAAAGAGATCTCTGAATCATATACAGTCATCAATAGTGTCTCTCAAGTATTCATGGTAATTAATATCATAAATTAATGTATTGTTTCTTTGAATCATACATGGTCATTATGTTGAATTAATTTTATTTTATTTTACAGGGAGCTGTGACAGATGGTGCTATTGATGAATTTTAGTAGTACAGATTATGTCCCTTTTGCATTTGTCCTGCAATGACAGATAATTATGTCCCCTTTGCATTTGTCCTGCAATGACAGATAATGAGGGGTAGTAGTTTTGCTTTTGTGGTTCAAGTGTAATCAATCAAATAGAGCTTGCAACCTGCATCATTTTGTGCATTGCAGTAATCAGCAACATCTTTTGTGCAGCCATATTAAATTACATTAACCAGTCTGTGCATTGCATTCACAATAGAATTCCAGACCAATTTACAACACAATGACGATATTTACAGCTTCTAGCACCTGAACGATTTGTCCTGCAACTGATAACAATTACAGTATCCTTCCATAGTTCCATCACTACTCTTTACAATCCACCAATCAGCGACATGTTTTCTAGATTTAATTCCCAATACCATTCCAGATCGATGTACAACACAATGATCTTCTCTGCAACTGACTCGGTAGCACTTAGAACAAGTTACAGAACTGGCCGGTAGCACTTAACAATTTGCAGAACTCTGAATCTTTTACAGTCCACCGACGACCTTGCCCATGGGGCCACAGGGCCAGCAACCACGAAGCCAGAGCGTCGTGGTGGTACAGATGTGAACACCGGCAAGGCGAGGAAAGCCGCCGCCGTAACCAGCCATGGACCGGCAGCGTCTGTGGCGACGACGCCGTCCTGACCGCGTTGGCGGGGGCAGGGAAGGAGAGCGCTGGCGAGGTAAGAGCCTGCTGATGTTCAAGCCACCGGATTAGAGAGGGGAGGTAGCGCCTGTGAGGTAGGGAGCTCGGAGCGTCGCGGTGCCGGACGACTGGGGAGAGGAACGCCGACCAGGCCATCGGCGGAGTCTGACCAGGGACTCGCGCCCAGGAGGAGCTCCGAACTAGCTAGCCATTGGGCTCATCTGGGCCGGTTAAAGCCTTTACAGGCCTGCTTTGTTTGCGGTATTTGCTGGTCTCACGGCTGGATGCGTATCGGATGGTCCAGATGGAGAGTGAAGTCGCCGTACACGACTTTAGAGGATCTTTTCCACTGCGGACGGTGCTGGTGGCTCCCGCATGGCACCACCGCTGCTGCGTGGATCCCATGCAGGGGCACAGTTCGATGAGAATTGCTTTTTGATTGCCTTATCAGCCGAGGATGCAGCGAGGGGACCGGGTTAATTGCATGCAGAGAAAGGAATGTTGCTCACATTTGTGAACAGTTTATGATATTCTGTAATCTACAAAAAGAATTATAATTTTTTTTTAAAATTTGATATATATCTGTGTTATCCTCGATTTACATTTTGTATAATAAATTATACCGAACAGATCATTGTAAACATAGTTAGGCGGGAGAATTTAAAACAACTGGCAGATAGACTCAGTTGACTGCTTTCTCTGTAAGGCGCAACTGTTGGAAATTATGATTACATTGATTGGGCTAACCCTAGAAGGGTAGGTATATAGTGTATCATACATTGGTCTCATGGGCCTAATACACTCATACTTCAACACCCCCTGCGGAGTTACAGATTAGACACGAAAACGGTCGAGGCCCCTCCCGCGGTCGAGCCGCGGTCGAGTCGATGACTGGACAACAAAGAGCGCCAAGTAATTACAGGACCCCCGCAGCCGCAACTAGCCACTGGTGATGTTGAGGCTGGAGCGAAACTCGGAGAAGGTCGATAAGGGAAGGCCCTTGGTGAAGATGCCAGTGAACTGGGAGGTGGTCGGGACGTGGAGGATCCGAACGTCGCCGATGGTCACCCGGTCGCGGACGAAGTGCAGGTCGATCTCCACATGCTTGGTCCGCTGGTGCTGCACAGGGTTGGCGGAGAGGAAGACCGTGGAGATGTTGTCACAGTAGACGAGCGTAGTCCTGGCGAGGGGCCGGTGAAGCTCGGCCAGGAGCTGGCGGAGCCAGCGGCCTCGGCCACGCCATTGGCAATGACGCGGTACTCTGCCTCGGCACTAGAACGCGAGATCACCGGCTGACGCTTGGACGACTAGGAGACAAGGTTGCCTCCTAGGAAGACAGCGTAGCCGGATGTGGATCGACGGGTGTCCGGGCAGCCAGCCCAGTCAGCGTCGGTGTAGACAGCTAGCTCGGTCGTGGAGGACCGGCGGAGGAGCAGCCCGTAGTCGAGCGTGCCGCGAAGCTACCGAAGGAACAACTTCATAGCAGCAAGGTGGGGTGCCCACGGAGCATGCATGTAGAGACACAGCTGCTGCACGGCGTAGGTGATGTCGGGCCGTTTGAAGGTGAGGTACTGGAGCGTTGCCCCCTTGAAGGACCGAAATTGGTGACCAGAGGGGGGTGAATGGGAGCCAAAAAGAAATTTTCTTCAAAATCCTGACTAGATAGACTTTCCCTAGAAACACAGCTGACCACCACAAAGCCAATGCAAGAGACGAGGATAGAAACAGAGATCAAGACGCAATAGGTCGGGAGCTGGTTGGGAACTAAAAGGAAACTAGTCAGAAAGTGATCGGGACCACGTCAATCATGGTGGTCAGCAAGAAGTCAAAAGCTAGTCGGGAACTGGTTCGGACCACATCAATCAAGGTGATCGGGAACAGGATTGAAACTGGTCGGGAAGCTGGTCAGGACCACGCCGATCACGGTGGTCGGCAAAAAGTCAGAAGCTGGTCGGGAACTGGTCAGGAGCACCCAGCCTGAATTAGGAGGCGCTTCAGTGCTGCAGTGCTACTGCTTGTTCTCCCATCCCTAACTTCACCGAAGCAGCTATCAGACCACCGACGAAAGAATCTGGAAACTAGGGTTAAGGGCAAGTGCTGCTCAAAAGAGCTCACTCAGTGCCTGAGCGCACGATGCTAGTAGCACTGCTGTTAGAACCCACAAAGGAATCTCTCACGCAGGCAAAAAGGGAAGAATTGAAGGAAACTCAGGAAAGAGCATCTGCTCGGGACAACAGCGATGCGAGAGGGAAATTCAACGAAAACTGGATTTGGCCAACATAGATCGACACCAGATTTTGCACAGGCCATCAGAGGGAGATGAAAAACTATCCCCAAGAAATCGTCACTCAATTTAAATTCAGTTGTCGGGAAAAGCACATCTAGGCCAAGAACTCAATTTTTCCTAAAAATGCAAGTCATGCGATTTCTTGATGCACGAGTGGAATTGATTCAAATCACTTGGTGATCTAGTTCATCACTCAACAAAGAATCAATCAGCGCAAAAAGAACGAGCCAAATCGCTCCAAATCAAATGAATAAAAATTTGTCCAACAATACCACCAAAAGTCAACATAGTACAGAGACAAACGAAAATCACAGATATAAGTGACCAAGCCCAGAGGGCACGAGGAGGATTCGGGCCTCCATTCCCACACCAAATATCTCACAAATACATGGCTAAAATTCTTGTTCTTAGATCTCTAGCAAGAACACGAATAGAGAAGGGAAAGTTGCTGGAAAAGGAAAAACGAAAATGACAGAGGTACCAGAGGTAGGTCTGAGTGGGGGCAGTCCACTCCTATTTATATGCTTATTACATAATTCCACTTCTGCCCCTAGGTATTTTAAGAGCGAACCACCTAGCCAAGGGCACTATGGTCTAACTCGAGATTTCCTGATCCGATGGCCACCGCGCCTTCTCACCGGTAGCTTTGCCTCGACGCAATCTCCCCGATGTCGCCACGTGCCATCCGTCCGCATTGGGACCTCCGCCTGGGTTCTGAGGCCCAAACCCGCAAAACCCGTCGTCGATGGTTTTGAGGGCAAACCACTAAACCTTCTGCAAGTATCGTACCGTGTACGCATCCCGCACCGATGGTTTTGAGGACAAAACACCAAACCTCCTCGCGAGTAGCGTACCACGTACGCGTCCCCCGCCGATGGTTTTAAGGACAAACCACCAAACCTCCTCGCGAGTAGCGTACTGCATACGCGTCCCCCGCCAAGTACACTTGCGCTCGTCGATGTCCCAAGTGTCAGCCACCACAGCTGGCCACCCGGCTGTCTGGTCCATCGGTCCAAGCCTTGCGTCTGCCCTTCACCGCACCCGGTCCGTCAGCATGGCACGCCCTACTTGACCTTCTCCCGACCACTGCCACCACCTCCGGACTCCACACCTGCACATCACTAGCCAAGAGACACGTTTTGACACATAACCCTGGGCCAGGGGATCAGTAGAACCACCGAACCGACCACCAACCACAAGTGTTGGACATGTTGACAATCGCTCATCACACCAACAAAGATGCTACACCATTATATGGAAAATCATGTGTCTGTAATCTCCCCCTTGATGAGTGCATTGTCAACACCAACACAAAGCCAGAGAAAGCCCACTCAAATGACCAAAAGCCAAAGAAAAGCTCGAAATGGTCCCTTGCCATGAGCAAAGCAAAGAGCAAAAACAAGCTCAAAACACCTGAAAGCGGCTAGACCCTCTACGAAGAGGCAAATGGCTCGACACGTCTAGCAATAGCAAATGTGCAACTCCCCCTTGACAAGTGTATCAACCTCACAAATGCACATGAATGCGCACTCTGGATTTGTGGAAACATTCTCCCCCTTGTTGACAAAAGCACTTATCAAGTGGACAAGATAGAAGCTCCCCCTTAAGACATGATATGAAATACACAAGATGTACAATACGAATATACAAAGCTTTAGGAGTATAGAAAGTTGAATAAAATCATGCACAAGTTGGTACAACACATGTATTACAATAGGTGCAAGACAAAGCCAATGCTCAAACTGATCAAATGAAACAGAATATGAATCATAAGCATTTTGACCAGTTTTTAGCATATTTCATAAAAGGTGTTCACCAAAGAGGATAACACATAGCAAATATAAGCAGGAGATCAAACTCGTGCTAGCACATGTATACAAAAGTGAACTACCCCATATAACGATCATACATCATGTCTCAAGGAAGCACTTAACACTTGTAGCTTCAATATTGATTGGAGTTTTACAGCGGAGTACAAGGTTACTTTTAGACATGTGTATGTGAGAGTATCAAACTCTCCGTCGAAAGATTTTATTATTTTTATTATGTTTTTCAACCACACCGAGTTCATCCCTTTGTGCAAGTGGGAAGCCATCTCGTCACGAGTGGTTGTGGACTAGCACTACAACGCCCAAGTTCATCTCACTCGAGTGAATGAGAAGCAGTCTCTTGACATTGCCGTGGGACAGTAAAGATCCAACTCCAAAGAATTTTCATCATTATTTAGATTAGACATCAATTTTAGCACAAAGATATCAATAGATCCGAGCTAAGTATATGATTCAAGAAACATGAGACATAGCAACTAAAGCATACATGTAAAAGCAACATGGATCTCAACACATATTACACATGCTAGTTGTCATCTCAAAGGTGAACACTTTTTAGATTTCATCATTCATTAAGCAAGTTCACAATTAAAAAGCAAGCTTAGCTCATAACATGTATCAAGATGATAAAAAAGAGCCTAAGCTGCTATAACCATCATGTATCCATAAGACATATCAACAAAAGCATAACCTTAAACAACAAGCTATACAAGTGAAGCTAAGCACATGATATATGATACATGATGAGATGCAATATGATATAAGGACACAAGCAAAAAAAGGAGAAATAAAAACTACTATACAAGATCCAAAGCATCCCACAACTAAAATGGGAAGCAAACACCCAACTCCCCTCGCAAGTGTGTAACTGGGTTTGGTCGAGAGGTTTGGTGAAAATGTCAGCTAGCTGGCGCTCGGTGCGGATATGTCTCAAATCTATGGTTCCTTTCTCTTGGTTGTCTCTTAGAAAGTGGTACCTCACCTCAATGTGCTTGGTTTTAGCATGGAGCACTGGGTTTTTGGCTACACTTATAGCACTGGTGCTGTCACAGTAAAGTGGCACTCGGGTGAAATCTAAGCCAAAGTCTCTGAAGGTAGCAACTATCCAAAGCAGCTAAGAGCAACAAGCGACAGCAGCAACATACTCAGCCTCATAGGTGGATTGGGCTATGGTGGAATACTTGCAAGAGGACCAAGAAATAAGAGACGAACCAAGAAACTGACAAGTACCAGAAGTTGATTTTCTCTCAACACGACAACCAGCATAATCAGCATCGGAATAACCAGAAAGAGAGAGAGTGGAGGCGGTCGTGTACCAAAGACCAAACTTAGGAGTGAAGCAAAGGTACCTCATGATCCACCTGATGGCTTGATGGTGAGACATGCACGTTGAAGACTGAAAGCGCGCACAAAGATAGACCGCGAACTGGATGTCCGATTTTGTCGCCGTTAGGTACAACAGCGACCCGATCATGCTACGGTACTCCTTCTGGTCCACTGGTTCTCCCTCAACATCAGCATCCAAGGCAATGGTGGTCGCCATGGGCGTCAAAAGAGGCTTGGCCTTGCCCATGTCGAACTTCCTCAATAGGTCCTTGGTGTACTTGCCTTGATGCACAAACATCCCTTCTTGAGTTTGCTTGATTTGCAACCCAAGAAAGAATGTCAACTCACCCATCATGCTCATCTCAAACTCCCTGCTCATCAATTCAGAAAAGCTTGCCACAAGGGCTATGGTGGACTACTTGCGAGAGGACCAAGAAATAAGAGACGAACTAAGAAACTGACAAGTACCAGAAGTTGATTTTCTCTCAACACGACAACCAACATAATCAGCATCGGAATAACCAGAAAGAGAGAGAGTGGAGGCAGTCATGTACCAAAGACCAAACTCAGGAGTGAAGCAAAGGTATCTCATGATCCGCCTGACGGCTTGATGGTGAGACATGCACGGTGACGACTGAAAGCGCGCACAAAGATAGACCGCGAACTGGATGTCTGATTTTGTCGCCGTTAGGTACAACAGTGACCCGATCATGCTACGGTACTCCTTCTGGTCCACTGGTTCTCCCTC
>CM041633.1:56415285-56458370 GCA_023333625.1 Bothriochloa decipiens | reverse complement strand
CGAACTTCCTCAATAGGTCCTTGGTGTACTTGCCTTGATGCACAAACGTCCCTTCTCGAGTTTGCTTGATTTGCAACCCAAGAAAGAATGTCAACTCGCCCATCATGCTCATCTCAAACTCCCTGCTCATCAAATCAGAAAACCTTGCCACAAGGGCATGTGAAGAGCCACCAAAGATTATATCATCCACGTATATCTGCATGATGAGAATGTCTTTGCCTTGCTTGAGGAGAAACAAAGTTTTATCAACATAGCCCATGGAAAAAAACTTCTCAAGCAAAAAGGACTTCAACCTAGCATACCAGGCTCTGGGGGCTTGTTTGAGACCATACAAGGCTTTGTGGAGTTCGTAAATATGGTCTGGGTGCTTAGGATTTTCAAAGCCAGGGGTTGCCTCATATACACTTCCTCCTCTATGTACCCATTGAGAAAAGCACTCTTGACATCCATCTGATACAGCTTGAACCCTTTTGAAGCTGCAAAGGCTAAAAGGATCCTAATGGCTTCTAAACGGGCAACAGGAGCAAAGTTTCCTCAAAGTCTATCCCCTCTTCCTGGCAAAACCCCTGAGCAACCAATCTAGCCTTGTTCCTAACTATCACCCCATCCTCACTCTGCTTGTTCTTAAACACCCACTTGATACCTGTGGGATGACACTATGGAGGTGGAGGAACTAGGACCCAAACTTGGTTTCTCTCAAAGTTCTCAAGCTCCTCATGCATGGCATTGACCCAATCAACTTTAAATAAAGTGTGTCCAATATCTTCGGGCTCAAAATCAACAACAAAAGCAGAATGTGCGAAATGAGAAATTTCATATGACCTGTTGCGAGTGACACGTTGGTTGAGGTTACTGATCATGTTCTCCGGAGGATGGAGGTGCTGAATGTGTATGGGCGCTGCTCTTGATGAAGTAGCCTCCCCCTCAACCGTAGCTAGAGCTCCCTCAAGTGTAAGAGAGGGAAACTAGTCGTTCGGTCCCCATGAAGTCGAAGAAGAAGAATCGGGGCCACGAATCGACGTAGTCATCGCAGGGTCGACAGGGGCAGCCGGTGGAGTCGGCTCGAGAGCACCCCAATCGACATCGTCCTACTCCTCCTCCATAAAGATGCTTTCACCCATCTCTTGATCACCTGCATGCTCAAAGATAGGAGAAGAACAATGTGTGGTTTTGTCGAAGGTAACTTCACAAGTCTCCATGACGTGGTTAGTCTCAAGATTAAGTACTCTATATGCACGTGAGTGGGTAGCATAACCGAGAAAAATGCTATCAGAAGAACGAGACTCGAACTTTTCTAAGTTACCTTGCTTAAGAATGAAGCACCTACACCCAAAAACTTTGAAGTAGCTCACCTTGGGAGGACACCCAAATCGCAACTCATAAGAAGTCTTCTTTGTAAAAGCTCGAAGGAAAATGCAGTTTGAAATGTGACAAGCTGTGTTGATCACTTCGGCCCAGTAACGCCTAGGAGTCCTATGCTCATCGAGCATCGTCCTGGCCATCTCAACAAGGGTCCAATTCTTGCAGTCAACAACCCCATTCTGCTGAGGCACATAAGGTGAAGAAAACTGATGCTCAAGACCCAAAGATTTGAAAAAGGCTTCAAAATGAGAGTTCTTAAATTCGGTGCCATTGTCACTATGTATAGCTCTCATGGCATTCTTGGGAAACTCATTTTGTAGCCTAAGAATCAATTCCCACACATGGGAAAATGCCTCATCCTTGGACTCCATAAAAAGACCCAAGAATATCGAGAAAAGTTGTCCACGATCACAAGAATGTACCACTTCCCACCATCCGACCGAACCCGAGCTGGACCTATAATGTCCATGTGAAGAAGCTCGCCGGGTTGTTTGGTCATCACTTGGTTCACACCGGAATGAGAAGTGGCTACCATCTTCCTATGACAACACGGGTGACAAACCAAGTCGTTCTCGAACTTTAGCTTAGGCAATCCTCGGATTAGATCAAGAGAGCTCAACCTTGCAAGCAAGTTAAAACTCAAATGACTAAGCCTCCTATGCCACTTCCAATGCTTAGAAGAAGTGCCTGCCAGCAAACACCGAGAAGTGCCAAAAAAGCAAGAAAAATCAGCACAAAAGATAAGCCCAAAAGGCACAATCGAGCAAACAAGACCACGAGAATCCAAAATGTGAGGAAGGCCTGGCTTAAAGCGCACTTCGAAACCATCTCTAAGGAGTTGCAAAACCGAAAGAAGATTGAAATGCAAGCTCGAAACCAAAGCAACATCCTTGAGCACAAAGTTCTCATTGAGCCTTATCGACCCACGAGAAAGAACCTTACCCTTACCATTGTCCCCAAATGTGATGTACTCCTTGGAGGTCATGGGGTTGAGGCTGGAGAACCAATTTGAATTACCGGTCATGTGGCACGAACACCCGGAATCAACAAGCCATATGTTCTCCAAGCCTCCATGCTGCATCAATAGAAAGACATGGGATAAGCAAATGATCCAACACTAGGGTTAGTAAACTGAGGAGAATACCAGTGCTGGGTCATTTGCCCTGGAAAAATGTTAGGAAAAACACCACACATGCCGTGTCCCATGGAAGAGAAGCGATCACCATATGAGAAAGAAAACGTGGTCCGCTAGAAGTATAGGACTGAGAGCCACTGCCATAGGACCCGGAGTCGTATTGAGGATGACTTGGTCCACACCGGGCACGACCATCACGTGGTCTCACAAACTGAGGCCTAGCACCTTGAGATCTTGCACCTCTTGGTCTTGCACCTCTTGGTCTAGTGTTACGCCTCTGAGCAGGCGAACAATGCATCCCATGAGAAGGGCGATGCATGTTCTGCTGGTAAAGCTCAAACTCACGCCTCTAATCTCTCTTCCTCCTAAAGCAAAACTCAAACAAGTGACCATACCTCTTGCAGTAGTCACAGTGGTACACCTCTCTCTTGGGTGGTGGATGACTCACTCTGTTGTGGGCATGGTTTAATGGGCTTGAGAGGCTCAGAGGGCTTTGGTGGGTTAATCTTTGTGAGCTTGGGAGGATTGGTGGGTTTCTCACTTGTGGTCAAACAACTATGTTCACCAACCTTCCCAAAGACATTGTTACCCTTCCCACCTGAAGCAAAGCCTAAGCCCATTATGTTAGTACCCCTCTTGTACTGACTCATCATCATGCCCAACTGTGGCTCACTGCAGGAAAGCCAACTCAACATGTGCCGAAGGAATGTGTTTTCCCCTTTGGTCTTTCTCTTTTCATGCCTACAATTAGCAAGCTCTAGCTCCAAAGCCTCACAGCAAAGACATTGAGCACTAGTACCATCCGCACTAGACTTCTCAAGAAAAGTGATCCTAGCAACCTTCTCAGAAAGCTCAGAGCATAACTCAGCACAAGACATGCAAGGACCTGACAAAACAGGCTCAGCTCTAGCCCTATCCAACTCCTCAACCAAAGCAGAGTACTTAGACTATAAAGAAACAAGACTAGACATTTGAACAGCGCATTCATTGCACTCAGTCTCTTTAGACAGAGCAACTCTATCCTTCTTGATGCGCTCAAGTTCATCTAAGGACTTGAGAAACTTAGCCTTAAAGTTATTGCGTTCTTTAGCAGCACGAATAAGCAAAGCGTCTTGCTTTAGCATGGTGTCATTCACAGATTCAAGCTCAGTGAGAAGAGATTAGATTGTGAGTTCTACCTTAGGCTCGGTGTCAACCTTGTCGTTGTTGTCGGTGGTGATGTTGTCAAACGCCATGGTGTAGTAACCTCCTCGGCGCTTGTTGGCGTAGAAGCTCAAGCCCTTGAACTTGTGCTCGACCTTCTTCTCGGACTCATCATCACTTAGAGGAGAGTCACCATCAGAGTTGACATCGCTAAAAGACATGACAAGGGCTCACTGCTTTGCTTCCAGCTGCTCGAAGTACTTCTTCTTCATGCGCTTGGGGTTGAAGTTTTTCTTGGACTTGTACTTGCGAGGGGCGACTCATGCTTGTCCTTGTGCTTGGAGTAGTCGTGCTTGTCGGAGTAGCTCTTGTTCTTGTTGGGACAGCTGGCGACGTAGTGGTCGGGCTCTCCACATCCAAAGCAGCCTTGCTTGTTGCCACCACGTCGATGGTTCAAGTGGTTGTTGTGAAACCACGAGAACTTGCTGATGACGAGCGCCAGCTCATCATCCCTAAAAGCCTCCATCTGCTCCTCTGTTGCAGACACAAGAGAAGACAAGGCAAGAGACAACTGTGATGGGTTAGCCAAAGAAGAATTTGAACTTGAGGTACCTGACAACAAAGCCATGGTAGGAGCAGACGGATTCTTGATCCTCGCCTGCGTCTGGAGGTCGATCTCGGTGGACTGGAGCTTGCTGAACAGCTCATCCACGATGAGAGTCTCATAGTTGGCTAATTCGATGATCGCCTACACCTTGATCGCCTACACCTTGACCTCCCAAACCCTCCGATCTAGAGCATACAGAAGCTTGAGTGCTCTCTGATGATCGTCATAGGGCATAGCTGCATTGTTAGCCCGCATGTTGTTCACAATGGTGGTAAAGCAAGAAAATATCGAGTCAATAGTCTCTCCATCAACTTGAGTAAAGTTCTCATACTCCCTCTTGTATGTCTCGTAGAGTCTAGTTTTGACATGGGCTGTACCCTCATGGAAGCTTTGAAGCCTCCTCCAGATCTCCCGAGCAGTCACACAATCAGAAACATGATCAAACTCAGAAATTGACAAAGCAGCGTAAAGCTCATCATGGGCAATGTTGTTAGCATTGTGTTGGTTGATCTGCTCTTGATTGACATGTGCACCAAGCACCTGGTAGTCAGCATTCTCAATGATCTCCTAAACACACCAATCGATCCCTTGTATATGCGCTTCCATCCGGATCTTCCAGTACGAGTAGTTTTCCCCATTGAATTAGGGCGGCTTACCCAATCAGTGATTCAAAGCCATGTCGCCTTCTACAGATCACACACTGATTAAGGTGGAAGTGATCCTTAACAAGCTCCGATATCAATTGAAGGACCGAAATTGGTGACCAGAGGGGGGTGAATGGGAGCCAAAAAGAAATTTTCATCAAAATCCTGACTAGATAGACGTTCCCTAGAAACACAGCTGACCACCACAAAGCCAATGCAAGAGACGAGGATAGAAATGAAGATCAAGAGGCAATAGGTCGGGAGCTGGTTGGGAACTAAAAGGAAACTAGTCGGGAAGTGATCGGGACCACGTCAATCACGGTGGTCAGCAAGAAGTCAAAAGCTAGTCGGGAACTGGTTCGGACCACGTCAATCAAGGTGATCGAGAACAGGATGGAAACTGGTCGGGAAGCTGGTCAGGACCACGTCGATCACGGTGGTCGGCAAAAAGTCAGAAGCTGGTCGGGAACTGGTCAGGAGCACCCAACCTGAATTGGGAGGCGCTTCAGCGCTGCAGTGCTACTGCTTGTTCTCCCATCCCTAGCTTCACCAAATAGCTATCAGACCACCGATGAAAGAATCTGGGAACTAGGGTTAAGGGCAAGTGCTGCTCAAAAGAGCTCACTCGGCGCCTGAGCACACGATGCTGGTAGCACTACTGTTAGGCCCCACAAAGGAATCCCTCACGCAGGCAGAAAGGGAAGAATCGAAGGAAACTCAGGAAAGAGCATCTACTCGGGACAGTAGCGATGTGAGAGGGAAATTCAACGAAAACTGGATCTGATCAATATAGATCGACACCAGATTTTGCACAGGCCATCACGAGAGAGATGGAAAACTATCCCCAAGAAATCGTCACTCAATTTAAAGTGGCCAGGAAAAGCAGATCTAGGCCAAGAACTCAGTTTTTTTCCAAAAAATACAAGTCTTGCGATTTCTTGATGTACGAGTGGAATTGATTCATATCACTTGGTGATCTAGTTCATCACTCAACAAAGAATCAATCAGTGCAAAAAGAACGAGCCAAATCGCTTCAAATTCGATGAATAAAAATTTGTCCAACAATACCACCAAAAGTCAACACAGCACAGAGACAAACGAAAATCACAGATAAAAGTGACCAAGCCCAGAGGGCACGAGGAGGATTCGGGCCTCCATTCCCACACCAAATATCTCACAAATACATGGCTAAAATTCTTGTTCTTGGACCTCTAACAAGAACACGAACAGAGAAGGAAAAGCTGCTAGAAAAGGAAAAATGAAAATGACAGAGGTAGCAGAGGTAGGTCTGAGTGGGGGCAGTCCCCTCCTATTTATATGCTTATTACATAATTCAACTTCTGCCCCTAGGTATTTTAAGAGTGAACCACCTAGCCAAGGGCACTATGGTCCAACTCAAGATTTCCTGATCCGATGGCCACCGCGCCTTCTCACCGGTAGCCTTTCCTCGACGCAATCTCCCTGATGCCGCCACGTGCCGTCCGTCTGCATTGGGACCTCGGCCCGGGTTTTGAGGCCCAAACCCACGAAACCCACCGCCGATGGTTTTGAGGGCAAACCACCAAACCTTTCGCGAGTATCGTACCATGTACGCATCCCCCACCATTGGTTTTAAGGACAAAGCACCAAACCTCCTCATGAGTAGTGTACCATGTACGCGTCCCCCGCCGATGGTTTTGAGGACAAACCACCAAACCTCCTCGCGAGTAGCGTACCGCGTACGCGTCCCCCGCATGTACACTTGCGCTCGTCGATGTCCCAAGTGTCAGCCACCGTGGCTGGCCACCCGGCCGTCTGGTTCATCGGTCCAAGCCTCGCGTCTGCCCTTCACCGCACCTGGTCCGTTAGCACGGCAGGCCCTACTTGACCTTCTCTCGACCATTGCCACCGCCTCTGGACTCCACACCTACACATGACTAGCCAAGAGACAGGTTTTGACACATAACCCTGTGCCAGGGGATCAGTAAAACCACCAAACCGACTACCAACCACAAGTGTTGGACATGTTGACAATTCCTCATCACACCAACAAAGATGCTACACCATGATATGGAAAATCATGTGTCTGCACTCCTGTAAGCGGTGGAATCCTCTGGTCCAAGAGCCGAGCCACCTGCTCCTAACAGCTTGCCCTGAGTGTTGACTGGCATAGAGCAGGGCTTGCAGTTCCTAGCCCTCTCCCGGATGTCTAGAGTGAACTGCCTCTGATGGAGGAACAATCCTGAAGGTCGGGGATCGATAGTGACACTGAGGAAGTGATGGAGCACACCAAGATCCTTCATAGCAAACTCCTTCTGAAGAGAGGAGATGATTCAGCGGAGCAAGGACGGGCTAGAGGCGGTGAGGACAATATCATCCACATAGAGCAGCAGATAGACAGTCTCACCCCCATGGCCTCGAGAAACCCAAGAGTCAGTAGGTAGGAAGCAAAGGTGGAGTACCATGCCCGAGGTGCCTGCTTCAGACCACATAGGGACTTGTTGAGCTTGCAGACCATCTCGGGACGGGAAGGATCCACGGGCCAGGAGCTCTCAAGTGCCAGGGAGAGGACAGTATGGACTGTCGCAGGCTTTACCACCGGGCTGAATGTCTCATCGTAGTCAACTCCAAGGCATTGAGTGAAACCCCAGAGAACCCAGCTGTGGTAGAACCTCCTAAATTATATAGCCCACATGCACCTATCATTATCTCAAAGACCTCTGATAGTCATGCATGTGTTCCATATAACTTAGAAAGCACTGTCGGGTGTCCTCAATGAACCCCGATTAAACTACATTGATAACTCATACCAGGATCATCAAAGGAGTAGCTCCAATATTACAACATTTGTTACAAAATATATATCAGTGCAGAAGAATAATAACATTAAATTTATAAAATATGAATAAGTTAACTTTTACAAACTTAACTTCAATTGCGAAAGCAGAGTAGAACTACAGAAGACAACTTAGGTAGAGCACCTAAGTTGGGAGAGAACAACCAGATCACGTTGAGCCCACTGATATGAACAGATTAGCAACACCAGTCCGTACCTGCAATAGGGGTTCAACAAACCTTGAGTACAAAAGTACTCAACAAGACTGACCCAACGAAAAAGAGGGGTGAAGACTCAGAAATGCAGGTTAGAGGGACACGGTAAGGCTCGCAAGAAGCAAATACTTTTGCCGAAAAGCTCTTGTAGATCAAGTTTTAACTCATCATTAGTTATATCAGAAAATAAAGTTGTCTTGCTCTAACTCAAGATCACCAACCAACTTCATTCTTAATCCTTAATCATCATTCAAGTTGTTACTACGATGATGAACAGAGATCGAGTCTTCTTCTCCGAGAAGCAATGGTGATTTGAATCGATTGTGCCCAGCTGGGACCTAGATCACCGATATACAGGAGACTTTAACTCCTAAGCATAGCAGATCACATGATATACATTGGCTCCAACCCAAGAGTATATCAACCACACGATGCACATGGGACCTCTGACCCACAGTGTATCGATATACGTGGGACTCAAACCCACAGTATACCACACTATTTTATGTGGATTTTCTAATCTCGATACACACAATTCACCAACGAACAGGATCTAGGGCATCAACAGATGAAAACACTACATAGAGACTCCTTTCCCAATGCAAGTTAGCCGTCCGGACTCAATTTATTAACTTCCATCATGATTCCATGAGGTGAAGCCAATCTCATCTTTTTCATTCTTTTACTTTTTGAAAACCTAGCTAATTAAGCAGGGCTAAGCGTTACTATACATTTTTCAAATGAATAGGTAACAAGGTAATATGGAAGTAAGACAGGTAATGCATCTAGTAGGTTTTCATGCAACTCTCATTCCCTAATGCAGCATTTCATAATTGAAGTGATAAAAACTTTATAAAATCAAGGATAGGGTTTAAATGCATCCGGGGCTTGCCTTTGTTACAGCGGTGGTTAGTTCTCTCGGGATCACAGGTGTTACTTTTGACACGAGCTCCAGGAATGGTTGACACCAACATCATGGATCCACGTCTCCATCTTGAATGGTATTTTTCAAAATGTACCACGATCCAACTCACTCTCGAAATAACTACACATAATTAATGATGTATGTTTTATAATGATGAGCTCATGGCATGATGCATGATGATGCATTGGTGAAAGCATAACAAGATTAGTTAACTAACTAATCATAAAACATTTAACAACCATAAAACAATATAAATAAATTATTAGCAAGATAAATTCATAACTAAAACATATGGCATGCAATAACCATAATATTTTTACTACAGCACACACATGACATCAGAAACATGTCATAAAAATTTCAAGTGAAAAGGAGCTACATATCATGATATATGAATTTCCTTCTTTTTAAGCATTAAATAAAAGGCATAAAACATAACTAATTATTTTACTACAAAACATGACATGTTTCATATTTTTAATAAAAACTAGACCTCACAAGGAACACAAAAAAATTTGGTTCACCAAAAACGGAGCTACCAAACTCCAGATATGAATTTTAAAAGATTCAAAAACTATTCACAAACAGGTCCTCGGGGAACTATTCACTTGAGTCATGCCTAGTGCAGTTAGTTCCCTGCCTTTTGTTGAATTCAAGTACGAGGTCCTTGGTCGCGATTCGAAGAACAGAGGTCGCCGGGGACGGTGATTTCCGACGAGAGAAGGCTATGTCGGTGGCTGGGGAGTGTTGTGGAGCATCAGCACACCAGACCGCACTCGTGGGTGGACACAACTCGGCAGGCGGTGGCTCGTGGCCTCCTGGCCACGTGCACCGGCGGCCCAACGTGACGGCGATAGGGAGCAGTGGCACCTCCGCGGTAGTCGAGGCCGGGGATGAAGCGAGAGAGGGGTAGAGCGACGAGAGGAAGGATATGGCATGGGTTTCATGGCCGACGGAAGACCGGAGCAAAAGGGGCGACGACAGTGGTGGAGCTCTGCTTCGGCGTCCATGGCGGGTGCGCCCAACATGCATGGCAGCACCTGCTAGATGCACAAGGAGATGGCACGGAGCGAGGCGAAGCTTTGTGTGTGTAGGAGAGAGAATCGGAGGGCAGGACAGGCGCTCAACGCCAGCGAGCTTGATGGCGGCGTTGCTGTCGCCGGTGCTCTGCTTGTGAGAGAAAGAAGGGGAAGGAAGAAGAGAAAACGGGGTGGCCGACCTTAGCTTGGTCGGCAGGGCGAGGTGGCAATCATCTTAAAGACGCCACGACGTGGCTGGACAGCTCAACGCATGCCTGGAAACCGGTCGAAGGTCGTCGTCAGTGAACTGGCGAGCTGCTTGCTCGATTTTGCTGAATTTATAGAAATGCCACTATGATTATTTTGTAAAATACTCCCAAATTTTGAATAGAACTTGAAAGACTCCCAATGTATGAAATGTTCAAAATTTTATGCTCTACCCTTTTGTCAAAATGAAGAACTTCAAATTCTACAAAGAAATTAGATTTTGAACTCAAACTTTAAAAAGGAAGCAAAAGGAAATAAACCCTAGAACAAAGATTTTAAATATATTTTAATTTTCCTAAATAACATGAAAATCTTCCAATGTATGGAATGCTCAACTTTTCAAGCAAAACATTTTCCTAGTACAATTTTTTTCCAAATTATGCATAAATTTTGAAATATGGATTTAAAATAAAAAAGAGACAAAGGTTAAAAATTCTGTATTTTCAAATTCATTTGAAATTATTTATTAGAAACTTGAAAAATTTTGAATACCACTGTTGTAGGTCTCAACAAGATCTACAAAAGTGCTTTTTGAACCAACCCCAAATTCTTTGTAAATTTTTGAATAAATAAAAAGGGGTTAAAGAGACATTTTGAATTTGAGGGTTTTTGAAAATAAACAAATGCGCATAAATAACCATTAGGCATTTAAATAGAAACTAACATTACTCAAACAATTCATTCCATAAAAGAATTACTTAAAATGATAAAATTTAATTAACTAGTTGATTTTAATTGCAAGCAAAATCACATACAATGATAAGGGGTATAATGAAACCTTAAACATCATCATTTCATGTATAAAACAAAGCACCACATAAAAGACATTATTAAAATATGAATGCATTTATGCCATGATGCTCAATGATTATGCTTGATAATGCACATGATTAATATTTTAATTGCTTATTAACATCTAGGATGTTACACCAGTAAGCCTTGTACCTATCGAGGGTATCATCAGCCCGCCGCTTGTGTGTCCAGATCCACTTGCCGGTGACGACGTTGGAGCCGGGCGGACGAGGAACCAAATCCCATGTCTGGTTGGCGAGGAGTGTCGCGTACTCATCCATCGCACGGCACCAGTGAGGGTTCGACAAGGCGTCGCGAATGGAAGAGGGTACAGGAGAGACCTGCGGGTCGCCGAGCAGCGCCACGAGAGCCCGGGGCTGTAGGGTATCAGCCGCATGTCGCGTCACGATAGGGTGAACATGGCTCAGGTGTCGGTGAAGAAGCGGTGGATGGTACACTGGCGGCACGACACGGGCAGCCGTGGGTCGCGGCGGTGGTGTAGGCATCGCCGACGGAGAATCAATCGAGACCCCGGTCAAGGGCCCTCCCGGGGTTGAGGCCCTTTGCGCGGTCGAGGCCCGCTGGGTGGGCGAGGCGGGGTCATCCGAACCCGAAGTCCGTCCGTCAGACGAGGCCCCCCATCGAGGGCCCATGATCGAGGCCCCCTGGGCGGGCGAGGCGGGGTCGTCTGAACCTGAAGTCTATCCGTCAGCGAGGCCGCCCGTCGAGGGCCCGTGGTCGAGGCCCCTCCCACGGTCGAGACCCCGTGGGCGGCCGAGGGGGGTCGTCCGAACCCGAAGTCTGTCCGTCAGCCGAGGCCCCCCATCGAGGGGGTGTCCAGCGTATCAGAGCGCGGTCGAGGCCAGGGGCGGGCGAGGCGGGGTCGTCCGAACCCAAAGTCCGTCCGTCAGCCGAGGTCCCCCGTCGAGGAAGTGCCCAGCCTGAGGGAGGGGTCCGAAGGGTCATAGGGGTCGTCGATCCCTGGTCGACGTCGGGCCCGGGTAGCCTGAGGGAGGAGGTGAGGGGTCAGAGGTGGCCTCGATCCCTGTGTCAGGGGTGGAAGTGGGTGTCGTGGAGGAGAAGGGGAAGACTGACTCGTCAAACACCACATGACGAGAGATGAGGACCCGACAAGAGGTGAGATCAAAATAGCGGTAACCCTTGTGATCCGGGGAATACCCGAGAAAGACACACAGAGTCGAACAGGGAGCCAGTTTGTGGGGAGCAGTGGCAGTGGTGTTAGGGTAACACGCACACCCGAAGACATGAAGGTGCTCATACTGAGGAGGGGTACCAAAGAGAGCGTGGTGTGGCGTAGGAGCTGGGCAGGCAGCGGAAGGAAGGCGGTTAAGGAGATAGGTGGAGGTGTGCAGACTCTCAGCCTAGAAGCGAGCAGGAAGCGATGCCTAGAGTAGAAGGGTGCGCATGGTGTCATTCGTGGTGCGAATCATGCGCTCAGCCTTGCCGTTCTAGGAGGTATACAGGCAAGACATGCGCAGCTAGACACCGTGAGAGAGGAAGAAGGCACGGGAGGTGCGATAATCAAACTCACGGCCATTTTCACACTGCACGACCTTAACGGTGAGGTCGAACTGAGTCGGCACCCAGGCGAAAAAGTGGAGAAGTGTGGGAAAGGCATCAGACTTCGCACGCAAGGGAAACGTCCATGAATAATGAGAGAAATCATCAACCACCACAAGATAGTATTTATAGCCAGAAATGCTTATTACAGGAGATGTCCATAGATCGCAGTGTACAAGATCAAAGCATGAGCAACATGTGAAGAAGAAGGATGAAAAGGAAGACGAACATGACGACCCAGCTGACATGCATGACACAAATGCTCATCGTGAGCCCGAGTACAACGAATGTCGGAACTACAATGAAGCTGCATCAGAGCATCACGTCTAGGATGGCCGAGGCGACGTTGCCAAGTGGTGGAGGAAGTAGTGGCGGTGAAAGCAGCTGACAAAGTAGACGGTGAAGAAGGCAAAGCATATGCCAAAAAACGAAGGGTGTAAAGGGGCCCCGTGCTGTCACACTTGAGAAGAGGATGCCGGGAAGCCAAATCCTTCACATAAGACCAGAAGAGTCAAATTCAACAGAACATAAATTGTCAGCTGTGAATCGATGAATAGAAAGAAGGTTGTGAACCATAGAAGGTGCAACAAGAACATCAGGAAGACGAAAAGAGCCATGAGCGCCGACGGCACCCACGGACGTGACAGGAAGACACGAACCATTTGTGACCATGATGGACGAAGGGTGAGAGGAACAAGGAGGGTGAATGGAGGATAGTATACCAGGGTCAGGAGTAGTATGGTAGGTGGCACCCGAGTCGGCAATCCAGTCAGGACCGATAGGCAGAGTCAGGGCCATGCTGCTGAAGGAGCTGGCCAAGGTTGCCGGGTCCCAACCAACAGGCCCGAGCGAGGCACCGGGAGGTGTAGCCCACGCCGACGCGGAGGGAAACCATGGAGAAGCAGTAGCGAGCATGGCCGGCAATGGGCGAGGGTGCCTTGATGCCTGGCCGGGAGCCGGGACGGGCCACATAGAGATGCACGGACGGGTTGTGGAAAGAGGGCCAGGGTGCGCCCTGTGGAGGCGCCGACGCCGGGTTGCTCACACGGCCGGGACCCGCACCACGGCCCCCTCTGCAGTGACGGCGCCCGCCCGCCTTGCGGTCGAGGCCCCTCCCGCAGTCGAGGCCCCTCCCGTGGTCGAGGCCCCGCCCGCGGTCGAGGCCCCTCCCGTGGTCGAGGCCCCGCCTGCGGTCGAGGCCCCCCACCCCTGCTCGGCCTGGGGGGAGGAGGACCAAGAAGAGATGACGGTGGTGGAGTAGCGGCAAGGGCAGTCGAGGAAGACGAGGACCCCGACGCGGAGGTGGACCCTGGCTGGATGCCCTGAGTGAGCTCCTTGATGACAAGGTTGTCACGGACCTGTAGGAAGGTGGGGAAGGGCCGCTGCCGGGTGATCCATGTCTGGAGGTGGGCGTAGCGGTCACTGAGCCCATGGAGGACGTTGAGGACCAGGATGCGGTCCTCCACGGGCCAGCCAAGGTCACCGAGGGAGTCCGCCATGCCCTTCATCCGGCGGCAGAACTCAGCAACGGAAAGGTCACCCTGGACGAAGGTACGGAAGCTCGCATCGAGACGCAGAGCCTGGGCTTCAGCATTGCCCAGAAACTAGCCCTCGAGCGCAAGCCAGGCCCAGCGAGCGTCAGCAGAGTTGCGGACGAGGTCATGAAGGTCGAGGAAGATCGTCCTGAGGATCCACGAGAGCACGATGTTGTCAAGGCGTAGCCACGAGGGGGTCTGGACCGCGACCGAGGCGTCGACGAGGACGTGGTCGTCGAGGGCGTAGCGGCGGAGGGTGAGGAGGACCAGGTCCCTCGGCGACATGGCATCCTCTAATAGTCTCACTCCAGAGATGGCCTCTGACTTTCATCCAACTGTATGGTGCGATTTCTTCATCAACTTTAGCTCACATCCCTTGCAGGCATGCTCCCTTACACTCAATTCTATGGATATACAAAGTCCTTATGAGATTTTTTTAAAGTAATACCGTGTTTTGTGGAACGATTGACTTCAATAAGGTGTTGGTAGTGGATGCTTGCTGCTATCGATCTCTTGAGGATACTTTGCCGTCATTGCCGTTGGTAACCCCTTTGGCAGATGTTTTTCGGCCAAGAGTGTCATGGTCACTCCCTCTCTGCGGATACTTTGACGCATGAGACATGCATCTTTACTTCTTATACTTGGCAGTTGGTGAAAAATTATTGGGTAGATGCTTTGCCGCCGTCGGCTCTTCAGTCCCCTCTGTGGTGAAAAATTTTTGAAGTGTTGAGGGCAGTCACTCTTTCTTTCTTCTTTTCTTTTTCCTATTTTTATTGGTGGCCACTTACTAATCATGATGGTTTATAATCTATGCTATGAGAGTTCTTCATAGGTACGTTGTGTAGTTTACTCTTTAATGAAAAATAGGCTATATTCCTTATCACGCAAAAATATACAGAGAATCTCGCAGTTATCGTTATATGGTGTGTATATCTATATAGACTATCACACCAGAGAATGCCGTCAGACATGTCGTTCAAAGTACAGATTAATTAACCAAAAGAACTGTCAGTCGGTAAATGGTTGTAGCAAATCCTCAGTCAGTGACTAGAGGTTTGCAATCTACTTGTTCGTCAGTAGTTCTATTTATATTTATCGTCAGAGGTTCAATCTGCACATAATAGGACGATGCACAGACTATTATATTTATATGCTTGTAGGAGTCCGAGGAAAGGATGGAGACGAGGGTCCATCAATTGAAAGAAATGATGCGGGGATTATTTGTCTTGAGCAGTGACATAGTTCAAACAATGAACCTAGTCGACACACCTCGACATCTTGGTATAGATCATCATTTTGAGGAAGAGATTTCTTCTGTGTTAAGGCATGTCCATTGTCTGGAATTCAATGGCTATAGCCTTCATCATGTTGCTGTTCGGTTCCAACTCCTCCGCGAGCATGGTTTTTGGGTTTCTCCAGGTATTTACTACTACATTCTGAACACTGTTGATTTTTTTTATATTGTTTTATTTGATTAAATTCGTCTAATATAATGTAATATAAACATGGAAACCTTGCAGATGAATTCAACAAGTTCAAAGGTTTGGATGGCCACTTCAGTTCAGAAATAACAAACGACCCAAGGGAATTGCTAAGCTTGTATAATGCCGCTCACCTTTCAATTCATGGTGAAACTATCCTTGAAGAGGCTATCATGTTTTCAAGGCATCACCTGAAAGCAATGATAAGTAATATAAAGTCACCGTTAGCTGAACAAGTGAAGCGTGCCCTTCAAATACCACTTCCAAGGACACTGAAGAGAGTAGAAGCACAATTGTATATCTCAGAGTACAAGCAGGAGAAAGCATACAATCCTTCCATATTGGAGCTTGCAATATTGGATTTCAACCTTTTGCAACGCTTCCATATGATGGAACTAAAAAATATTGTGAGTAAGTCCTTTTAATAAAAATAGAAAGCATCTGATATTTGTCGAATCTACAAGTTGTTCTTGGAGGTACCAGGTTCTTTCAAAAGGCATAAACCAAATCTTTAGTAAAACAAAATAAATCTTCTATATGTTGGTTCCTTTCTAAAGAGCATATTAATAATAAGATGACCCTGTTTAATTAGTTCATGTGCACAAATATAATTAATCCCTGCAACGTAACAATATTTTATCTCAATATATGTAATGAAAAAAGCATCCGAAGTGATTGAATGGCTTGTGGAAGAATTGGAATACACGCACATGGTGCAGAGATAATATATATAGAAATATTTCCTAACGACAGCAAAAGTTAATATTTCAGATGGTGGAAGGATCTTAAAGGAGAAGTGGGAATGAGTTACGCTCGTGATCGCATGGTTGAATGCTATTTTTGGTCGAATATGGTGTATTATGAACAAGAGCACAGACGTGCACGAGTGATCCTCGCCAAGATTTTTGCGCTGACATCCTTGTTAGATGACACCTACGATTCCTATGCCACTTTAGAAGACAGTCGCAAGCTCAATGAAGCAATACAGAGGTGATCCCATTCTTTTCTTTTTCTCTCTATATCCCGCTTTGCACAACCACACTTTGCACAACCTGGCTGACAAATCTTTTCATGACTGAAATTTTAAAATTGAATTGTTCTTTCACCCCATACTTACAATTTTCGAACCCTTTGGAGCATTCTTTTTTAATATATGAAGAACGACAATATAAGATCTATGATAAAGACTATCAGTTTTGGATTTATATAACCATTACAATCAGTTTAACAGAATGTGCAGTAAACACATTTGTCACCTTAGAACCAATTGCAAAATTAAAGATGGATTGCAGTTCAATATTAGTTAGTTTTGGATTTTGTTTTAAAAACAACTACAACACATGTTAGGCTGCATTTTACTTTGGTTGGGTAGCACAGATGAATCTGTAACATGAATTACTAAGCTGTAAACCTTATTAGTATAACATCAATTTAAAATTTTCAGTTTCTTCTCATAAATCTTATTTTATATCTTATACTCCTATAAAGTTAAACCATATTAGCTAATTCTCTCAGCATGCAAACTATCCATCTTATCAGTCCACTATCAGATGCATTTAAACAAGCATTTGCAATTACGATCTACATGTGAGCAAGACACATTGTCCACTAACATCCACTAGCTAGCATTGTGCCATATCATCCACTAACATTAATTAGTACCTTTTTATCTCTTTGTATAAATAATCCTATTTTAAGTCATCAGAAATTTCCGCGACAACGCGCGAGATATTACTTTCTTGATGATTGAGACCTTTAAGGTTTATGTGCTTGCAATTTTCAGTAAATAACTCACATTTTTATATGTTTTCATTCATCAGATTATCACCAACACTAACCTTAAATTCCCATGACAATGTGCGGGGAATCCACCTAATATAAATTAAAGTGAACGCCACACGAGCCTCCTCCTACTAAATTTGTAGAAATATTTTTTTGAGTAAAAAAATAGAAATATTTTTAACATTTAAGATTCCAAATAGATATACTCTACAGAAATGTTTTTATGGTGATTCCAATTAAAATCATTTAATATCATAAAAGATTGATCTTTATATGATCTTAGTTGAGGTGGATAATAACTTTGTATAAAGCTAGATTGTATCTGTTTTGGGACCGAGGGAGTACTATATAATTGCAGGAAGTTCTAAGGTGCATCCCACTTGCATGGATTATTTTTCTTAGTTTGACTTTGTAATGAATTAACCAAGCTACCTGATCTTGCAGGTTGGATCTGAGTTGTGCGTCTATTCTTCCTGAGTACTTAAAGAAATATTATGTGAAGCTGTTGAGCACTTTCAGAGAGGTCGAAGATGAGTTGGAGTTGGATCAGAAGTTCCGTCTTGCCTACAGTAGAAAAGCAGTATGTTCACCTTTCCATTAGAGTTTATACTACAATAAAAGAAGAAGAAATGATATTTTCGACAAATATAGGTGCCAACAAGAAACCTTGGCAACTAATTTATTACTCCTCTATCCACAAGTATAAGG
This sequence comes from Bothriochloa decipiens, assembly GCA_023333625.1. Classification (NCBI taxonomy): domain Eukaryota; kingdom Viridiplantae; phylum Streptophyta; class Magnoliopsida; order Poales; family Poaceae; genus Bothriochloa; species Bothriochloa decipiens. Next base: position 56,440,359 of record CM041633.1, on the reverse strand, counting down.
ACGATTTTGTCCATAAATATAATTAAATATGAGCACACATTTGGCCAGATTTTAATTGCACTCTTCAGCTAAGGATTTACAGTAGCAGATTTCTTTAGCAGCCGCCTGAAAAAATTTCTGCCACACCAATAAATTCATAACTTTTTCTGCCAAGTCGTATAAAGTCAATCCTTACATCAAAATTTGAGAGCACCACAAGTTATAACTCTGCAGTTGATAAATATTTAAGATTGTCTAGGGGCCAGAGATTCATTGAAATCACTCAAATATTTTTAAAATCAAGCCAGATCACAATGATCTATATAGGCAGGCTCCATATCGTTCTCACCAGATGCACTAAAAGGAATGATTTTCCTATTGCAATTGCTCTGGCCAGCCGGCCAACGATGATGGCGTTGTTGGCATCATCCACCTCCTTGCAGGCATCATTGTTGACCCCTGTGCTTGCAGAACCCAATCGGCAGGTCTCGGGGCAAAAGTCATTCCAAGCTCGGTGCTCTATCTATCCATGGTGGTGCCTGTAGGCATCACTCCCTTGCTCGAGGCATTGATACATGCACACTTGCCTCTGCCTATAACCCATGCCAAAAGTGTGTCCTTGTTCTTGCCTTAGCTGCTCTCTTTCCATATCTCGCTCTGCTTTCCTCCTAGGTGAGGCTGGCACTGGCTGTCAGACGTGCCAGTGTACCAATAAGCGTCCTCCTCTAGCACCTCTGCTCCATCAATGCTCTTTAATGGTACTTAAAAAATCTTATGACGGGTGGGTCCAGATGTGTTGTATGTCTCCATCAGTATAAAGGAGGTCGCCGTGTCTGGTGATCTTGGGTTTGCGTGTCCGTCACGATTCTTAGTCCTCATTCCACTGTTTGTTCCCCATCCACATTTTTGCTTCTCAGGTGGAGGGCAGCAGTGGAGCGGCATAGCTATGATGAGTGGTGCAGGGCACAAAGATTCCGGTGAAAACGGCGAGTATGTTGCTCAGTGGTGGCGCAAATCAGCAATCAGTTAGCAGCTCATGACTGGCATCTAGACTTACCCTAAGGTTATCATTTTGTTTCTCCTTACTCCTGCTAGTATGTTGTTGGTGTCGTTGTGTTGTTGTAATATCTCTCTTCCCCATTGTACTTCTTTGGGATTGTTTGTATTTGGATTGGCGTCATGCCTTTCCACCAATCGAGGGTTCTCCATCGGACATCTGTGGAATGGAAAGTAGGTGCAGATTAAGCACAAAAAGTTCTAAATTTTTTTCCTATTGCAATCATCAAGTATAAAAAGACCTATGATTTGTAGTAACGCGCATGTGTGTGCATTTCATACATTTGAAGAATCATGTGACTTTTGATTTATGATTATTTTAGCTTGTTGTTAGACAGTGGTGTTGTCTCGAGTTTGAGAAAAAAAATTCACACCGAAAATGAAATATAAGGAACTCTATGTTATTATACTAATGTTTTTGAGTCTGACCAAATTTCTAGTGAGAAATATAAACATCTAACTTATGAAATAGGAAAAATACGAAAATATATTTTCTAATATCTAATGCATATTCTTCTGCTCTGCAGTTTCAAACATTATCGGGGTATTACTTCCGAGAAGCTGAATGGTTTCATAGCAGTTACATGCCAAGTTTTAAAGAACATACAGATTTGTCTGTAATCAGTACTGGTGCTCCCATGTTATGTGTTGCGCTGCTTGTTGGTATGAATGATGTGGCAACAAAAGCGGCCACGTTTTATGGACGACCTAGCTGCGTTTAAGGTACAAATATAAACTTACAAACATGTATAGTTATGATCATGCCAACCTAACGAAACAACTTAATATTGTTGATAGAATGGGAAGAACAAGATGGATATACCAACCTCTGTTGAATGTTATATCAACGAGCACAATGTAACAGATGAGGAAGCCATTGCCAAGATAGAATCTCTTGTTCAACATGCGTGGAAAACCACAAACCAGGCATACATGGAGAGTGGCACATTACTTCCCCTTGTGAAACGTGTTGCCAACCTAACGATAAGCATAGAGTTCCTTTTCCAGAACAAGAGAGATGCATACACATTCAGCAAGTACAACAAAAAGACGATTGAGAAGCTTTTTGTCAAGCCCATTGCCTTACAAGCTGGCTACTAGCACCATCTTGCAAGCAGGAATAAAGAGGTATTGAATAGAAAGTGGCATGTACGTGCTGCTTATATTCAGAAGGAATTATTTCTTAAGTTTAAAATTTGCCATCATCAAATAAGCTGTCATTGTACCACTTGTTTCATGAAAACATAAATGATTCCCTCAGTTTAATGTGTTTTGGTTGTGTTAAGTACTTATGTACAAATGTTATATGGTGACTCAAATCATACTTGAGTGAGATTTTACTACAGAATATGACTCATGCATGCATATGACTGTATGAGGGAATTATAACCATGTTCTGGTGCTCACATGAGTTGAAATAATTGTGATGATTTGTGCAAATAAGTTAGCAAACGCAACGGGGAAGACTTGGCCTTGTGGACGTACTCCGATGATTTGTTGTTAGGTGCTGCAAAATCAGCCTGGTAGGTTTCAAAAACCGACTTAACTGACTTCTACCTGTTTTGCCACTACTGGAGGCGTTGGTTGTAAATTTGGCTTATAACTAAGAGGATTATATTACATGTACCCTCAGGCAGTGCTACCAGTCCAGAAGCAACGGAGATATAAGATGGTATAAATTTCTTACTAGCAAAACATATCCGTGCGTTGCACCGGGTAGATAACTTGTTGTGGTTACATAAATAGAGATTTGGAGATTTATATATCTATTCTAATACGTCTTAAAATAAATATAATGTGTAAACTATAGGAGCAATTAGAACGATATAGCATCGGCCAACCTCTTTTAGTATAAACCGTATGTGTGTGTGTATATATATATATGGATTGGATATTATATAGTCCATTTTAAACTTATATGATGTAGTAGAAGAAGGTTCCTTATTTTATTTTGTTGTTGATGACAAAAAAAACTTACTGGTCGTGGTTAGTATACTGAAGCTAAACTAGGTAAAGTATTTTTCTCCATCATCACTATCATCATTGGGCAGTTCTTGTCTTTGGTCTTGAAAACATGCTGCTCCCAACTTTTGTCAACAGAACTTCTTGACTTCATGGGCAAGGAGCTACTGCTATTATAGGCAAAGATGCTAAAGCTGCTCGTCTTCGGCTTACTCATGTTATGGTGGTGCAGCTCTCGTTCAGTTCTTAAACCTTTTCAATGTCGCTGTCTGGCGCTCGGTCGCTGCTCGGTCGTCGGATGGTAACCACAGATGAGGAATAGGGGTGGTTGTGGACTTGTACGAAGTACGGACTCCTCACTTGCTTCTGTTGGCTCACGTATCCCTAGACGAGGACGAATATAGATATCGAGATGTCCAGCCGGACCGTGACCGCCACGAGATCAGAGAATGGAGCATGGTCTCGTCGCAGTCACAATTGATTGAATAGCCGAGTCCTGAGAGCACTGACACGCCTGTGCACGTGGCGTCTTGACAGCCCCACGCTGGCAGCGTCCGGGATAGGCAGTAACAGCAACGCCTGTGCGACTACAACATGCCTAATTGCTTCTAGTGGACATAATGACGACAGACTACTCAGGCTGGTGTAGGGCACTTCACAAGTACGACCTTTGCCGCTGACTGCGAACGTGTAGAGCACGGCAGGCAAAGGAAAAAATTTGACAAAAAAAAGCGGCACCTGCCTTCCATTGCAAAGCGCATAATTATTTAGTTATAAATATAACCTAAGCATAATATAACAACATTCATAATATCTATGGATAGATCATATTTTTATGAATCTAAAAAAACTGGTCTTGCACTTTTATGATTTTTCTATGATTTTTGGAGAATTTTGCAAAATCTTTGTTTTTATAAAAGTTGAATTTGAACATTTTGCATCAGGCTCCCATGTTAAGTTTTATTCTCTTCCTCACCCCTCCTAGTCCTATACGTACTGTTGTTTTCTTTCCCTATGTACTGCAGGGGCGGACAGATTATGGGCGGACTGAAATTTTCGTGTTTAGATATTATTAGGTAAAGAAGCTCATTAATTTGGCTGGTCATAGCTGAGTTAGATAAATATGTGTGTGATTGGTTGGTATCATCACTATCGGCATAGAGTGCGCTGGTTCAAGAGCTGAAGTATAGTAGATGAGGTTCCGTTACAACCTCTGACATGGAGACAACACTGGAAGGAATACATGGATGCAGTCCAGGGTATAAATTCAAGGCACCTGCAGCAGGATTGCAGCATGGAGATGCTCGGTGCCATTGGCTAAGGGCAAACCTGGCCCTGAGTGGGACACGTTGAGGCATATCCAGCATGTCAAGGCCTATGAAATGGATGGATCGTAGGCAACCCATGTCATGTGCTGTACAAGAGGCAATCCTACAACACTGCGATAAATATCACCAGGAGTTCAAATATCGAGAAAATTTGCTCATTGCCATAAAAAAATATAAAGGTTTGCTGATTGCCATAAAATATTATAGCTTTCCTTATCTACCATTAGTTTGTGATTTTTTATTCCTTAACTGTCATCACTGTTACATGTTTCTTTAACTGCCATCTAATTGCATATTTTGTTTTCTTTGATTGCCACTAAGTGAACCGCTGGGTGTGTCTCCGTGTAAACTTGACAGAGATGTTTGTTTTCGCCCCAGCCCAGCCTACAACCCTTCGTTCAGCGACAACGGCCTCAACAAAAAAGGAAGCGAACCTCTCGCACCCTCGACTCCACACTCCCCAGTGCATCCTCAATTCCCCATCCCGCCGATCTAGCAAATACCGCGCCCAAGCCAGCTCGCTGGCGCGACCGGGAGATGCCGTCGCCGCCGAGCCAAGCGCCACGGCTGCGACGCGGGCCGCCCGACGTTGCCGCAATCCGCGCGGCCTGGCGCCGCCACCGCTGACCGCACACCTCATGTTGTGGGGCGCCGCCACCGTGACCCATCCAGATGAACACTGCCACACCGAATGGACGCTGCCATGATCGACGTCGCGACACCACCACCACCAACCAACGCCGCCACCGACCGGACGCCTCTCCATGGGCCCAACCAACCACCCCTCCTCACTGCACATGGTCTGAGGAGACTGGACCAAATTAGCAACAGAGGCATAGCGACGCTTGTAATGTCAACAAAGTAGGGTAGCTGGTGGTCATTTGCTGATGCTCCCTGCACACCCACGCCGTTTCCTCCGTGCACACCCATGCCTTTTCCTCCGTGCACACCCACTCTGTTTGCTCAATGGCAATCAAATCAATGAAACTCGTCTTATTTAAAAATTTGTGTTAAATATTATTTCTTTTCTTATGGCTTGCTTTACTAACAAAAAGATCTTTAAATTTAACCATTTTTGCACAAATTTTTTTGAATAAGATGAGTGGTCAAAGTTAAGGTCAAAAAAGTCAAACGAACTACAGTTTAAAACGGAGGGAGTAATATTTTATGGCAATGAGCAAATTGTCTTATAAATATCATCAAGAACTCTACTACATATGCAGGTAAAAAATTATCATCGAGAATTCTCCTACATATGCAGGTAAAACTAGCACAAGCGCTTCTGCACAATTTGTTTGGTTCCTCGGATTGTTTCGTCTCACCTTAAATCGGTTCCATCTTTCACAATTATGCTTTCAAGTCTTGTAACCAGGATTATGCTTTCAAGTCTTGTAAAGTGCATGTTTTGTACTGTAATTTTGACATTTTCCTTATAAAATTTCAAAAAAATTACAAACACTGCTTGCTCTCTGCAGTGTAAATCCTGTTATTACCATGCTTATAGCAGAATACCACAATTTTTATCCATGACAAATGGCAGGCACAAATTGGTAGACTTATCGAAAGGAGAGCAAGTTGATTAATGCTACTTACAGACCAATAAGGAAACTAAAGTGATGCCGGAATGTGAAATGCATCCAAGATTGAATATCAGGGGTACTAGTTTGAAGTTGCATTTTGAGGTACATCATAAATATTTGCTTTCATTTAACCTTTATGCTTTAGAAATACGTTAAAAACAGTATTTTCCTTTGGTTATCAATCAAATATCAAACTAAATCAGTAACAGTAAAAGAAACCTGATGGTCCTAGTCAAAAACTCTTTGGCCTCACAGTTTAGGCTGATGGGAACGGGTCAGATTAACATTATTAATTCTTTTGCTACGATTGTCTCTTTGTCTGTCATGTTAAGTGCTCTGTAACTTAGTAATCCCAGAAGTTAACTTTTGGCCATTGTACTCTAATTTATAAATAAGCCTGACAAAACTCTTGTGTGTAAAAAAATGATCTTGAAAAAACAAAACAGAGATTTCTGGCATATCTATGTAAGACCATCCAGTAAACATCCCCTAAGCACTTCTGGCATAGATATGATAGATTTTATAAAACATACATTTTGTCATTTTGGTTATATGCAGGTGGAAGCTAAAGTTCTTATGTTGGTGGTGTAAACTGATAACAGATTACCAGAATATTATGCTCTGTTTGACCAAGAACTTGTAGTAAAAAAGGATCAAGTAATTAGATTGGATTACTTATAGAAACTCTGACAGAGGCCTCAACACGTTGTAAGTTCCACAGGACAAATTTCCAGTGGGGTCAAAAGGCAGTAAATGTACAGAAATTGTCATGCTTCTTGTGGTCATCCCACCATGGCAAAGGGACATCTCCTTCCACAGTTCAATGGTCCAACATCTTCAGATTTCCCTCCAGAAACAGTCGCAGCAATCAGCATGCATCCATAATGGTAATCAGCCTGCAAAAATGATATAATACCGGTAAGGGGTAACTCTTTGGTACTATATACCACCAGAGAGCAATCCATGTCATCTGGAGCAGAAGAATGTCTTCTCTTTGAAGATTACAGCTACATGGGCATATCTTCAGTAGGAATGATAGCAACAGGACACACGCTATGTATATTTTAGCATTGGATTCTTAAAAGCAAGTTGTAGATTGTGACTCGTTTAGCTGTAACTAGTGGGATGTAGCTTGTGGATTGTCAAGTAAATGGGACTGGATCTCAGAATATACTTTTAAAACTACCCGATTTATTTTATCATCAGCATTTAGAACCAGAATCCGTCACCCTTAACTAAAGAAAAACATGCCCTAATTCTAGAAATATTGGTTTTACCAAGAGCATTTAGAAATATCTGTTTATTTACTGACCAAGGCCAATGTTTCAGCGCCTACTACCAGATACAACTTGAAACAAACCTTATACCTACTCCATATTTCTGCTCTTTAAAAATAAGGGTACTAGAAAGATTGCAAATGCTCAATTGTTGTAATTAACACAACAAGAAAACAATAGACAGAGTCATCAACATTTGCAGATCTAATCTCTATCCATATTAGTCACTGATTCTCAGAGGAAATATCAGCAAAACACTCATATGTGTCAGTGTCATCAGGAGAGAAAAAAAAGATGGAATCTCATTCAACAGTCATTTTTCTCAAGATCAATGCCCTGCAGATCCGAGTCATCCATAAGGTTCCTTAGACCCATTCGTGAGAACCTTGTCAGAACCTCTTGTTCCTATCTGATTCTTAGAAACTCCATTGCCACCCCGACCTCCTCTCTGAAAACCAAAATTAAAAAAAGCTAAAAGTCAGGTATCAGTAATTTCCCGAGAATTTAAACGATCCATATCATATCGATCTACAGCACAATGTCTAGCTTCACACTTTAGGTTGACAAATAAAATTAAGGGTTGGGTGACCTTTGTAGTTCCAATTTATTCAAAACCTTAATTTCCAATTAGGAATCTATAATTTATGAAATAAGATCTTACCTCAAGCTCAACAATCATATCTAATTGAAGCAAAATCATATGACGTTTTTTGAAGACATACCACGTGATGCTGCAAGCCACTGTAATCCCAGATAGACCTAAAGCACTCAAGAATTACATCACCACCCTTCCCACCATTACCACCTGCAGTCAATATCAGAATGCCACTCAAAATATTGCAAATAATATAAATCCAACTGCAATAGTATGCTAAAGCAGGGTGAACCTCAGGAACGGGAAACATTTAAACATAAGTAGCCAGGTTTAATATCTAATTTGCACACAATCTTTTAGAATTTCAGGGATCACCCCCTGTCTGTAGCATTGCATTTCTATATCAAATTCAGCAATTACAGTACCATTGCACCTCTAGTATCCGACTATCGGGTGGTGAAGCATTAGCTCCCCATACATCATGAGTATCATCTCTGAAAATACTATTTGGAAGACTGCTAGACATGCTATGTTGATCAATTAAATAGATTGCTTCAAATCCAAAGAAATATCTGGGCATTTCCAATGAGAACAATAGACGGTTAACGTATTGCCAAATCAAAACAAAATTTCCAACAGTAAGAGCTCTACTAATGGACAATGCCTAAAGTGGTAATTTGAAGATTGATCTTCATGAGAGAAGCACCAATCTAATTATGAATGTTGGAGTTGTATTGCAAAGGGAACCGACTCGTATTGGTCTCCAATGCTAATATCACCACCAGAGCCAAGTTCAGCAAGAGTGTGTTACTACAATTGCGAAAGCAAGGGCAGGACAAAAGGGTGGGATCTCTCACCGTCAGGCACGCCGAGGCGGCTGGACCTGGAGCAGCGGAGGCTGACGCAGCCATTGCCGCCGTCGCCACCCTTGGCGCGCATCCGGAACTTGTCCACCATGCCCCGCGCCTGCACCAAACCAAACCATCAGTAAGCAGACCGAGGGTAAAAGGGAACCGAAGAAACGGATACGGAAGGAGGAGGGAGACCTGCAAAGGCGCTGCCTTTCCCTTCCTCGCCTCCGGCGCAGACCCGTAGTAGCATCCCAGTCGGTCGGCCGCCCAGGATGACGGAACCTGCGCCACCGCCCTCAGCTGCGGGAGCCGGCGGAGGAGGGTCTGCTGCCGCCGCCACATGCCCAGTCCACTGTACTCGTACTTGATGGACTGGGAGGATGCCCGCCGTCGGCCGTCGCGGGCGCCTCTTGAGCTCGCGCCCCGCCGTCCCGGTGGGGTGGGGGACAGAGACGGAACGGGCTCCTGTTAGCTCGGCGGTGGGCTCCAAGCCCAATAGGGTTGTAAGAAGATGGGCCGGGCCTTAGGATTCTAGCCCAACACTTCTTCTTTCGTCAATGGTTACCTGTGAAGAAATGGGCCTTAGGCCTTCTCTGTCAATGAAGCAACAGGTGTATTCCTGTTGGCCTTGCTTCCCACGCGAGGTCTTTGAGAAAATGTGCTTGATGTACAGAACCTCAACTCCCTGGAGAACAGTTGTAAAAAAAAAAAGGACCCCTGGAGAACCTTGCTGCTGTTACTGAGCATGAAGTGTATGACGACCCGACCTGATGAGAATTGCTAATTTCCAAAGTTGTGGAAGCTAGACATCTCTGGGTGCCAAAAGCTGAAGGTCCATTGGAGGGGTTACCTGCACTCCAGAAATTTGAGCTGACAGATTACGACATGAAGACACTATATATACCTGAAAAGTGTCAACCCAACACATCTGCAGATAGACTGCACCTTATCGCTGCTGACGGAGAAATTGAAAGGAATTGGTATGTGCTGTACACAAGAGACCCTTTCAAGTTGGAGACAAATGTTGTTGGCAGGTATTCCAGATCACATAACTGCTTTATTTAACTTGTCCAATTTGACTTTCTCTCTGTTTCAGATCTCTGAAAACTACTGTTGTTTGTTCAGTTTAGCCTTACTGCCTTTTCTGTTTTTTCTTTTAACTCAACCGTCTGTTTTGTTTCAGAGAATGGTGACAAAGAGGCCCCAAGGGGCGAGGAAGGGGAAACTATGGATGAAGAAAAATATGGCGTACAATGCAGAAAAATAAGTCTCTTGGAGTTTTCCCTGTAATATTTTTTCTACTTTCTCTGCACTGGGTACGCCCTTGTGATGTACCAAGGGGCTAGGGTTGATTATGCCATCTTAAGTCAATCATGTAACTGTATGATTCAGAGAAGATTCTGACATAGGCAGTCCTAAAGGATTTGTATGAGCAACTGACAGTGTAAATATGTACTGTGAAATTATGCCATCTTAAGTCAATCATGCAATTGTATAATATGCTTGGATCCTGACATGTAAATATGCTTGGATCCATTTTTGTTGTCTAATATGTACTACCAGACGCAGAAACTATTCCACTTGGCTCTCTCGTCACGTCACAAAGGCACAACCATCAGACATTCAGACTACCTGATAGCTTGGAGGAACAACTCCAGAAAATGGGTACAAATTGAAGTGCTCACCATTGGGCTAGCAATGGCTGTCGGACCAGAAGAGCCTCCCTGATCATAGAGCCTGAAGCGGGCCGTTTCCTCAGCCTAAGCAAACAAGCTTCAAAGAATAAAAATTGATTTCGATTGATGAAGTAGAGGGCAGAAACCGAAACCAGCAGCTCAGGCTCAGGCGCGCTGCCTTTCTGTTTCCCCCCGTCCGGTGCCGGAGGCACTGACGACTGATGAGAGGCACTGCTGTGGCGGCGGCGGCGGCGGCTGGTTTCGGTTTCCCACGGGCTCAGCCATTGAATGGGCCTCCAACGCGCCATCCATCCCTCAAAAAAAAAAAAAAAAACACGCTGTCCAGGTATCTCCACAAACTACAAAACATGATGTGTTCCTCAACTCCTATAGAGCCATTTAAGGAGGTGTTTGGGATTGCGTTCTTTCCTCGTAGTTACAAGGTTTTTTCAAGGCCGTTTCTTTCATTTATTTTCTATTAAAAGTTCAGCGGTAATAATTATAACGCAGGCCCAAGAGAAAGTGAAAGAATTTGGCCCGACTTTGGGCCAGGAGAAAAGCCCAGCCGCCGCCGCCACTGCAAGACGCGGGCAGCGGGCACCCTAGGCGCGCGGGCGCACGAGGAGCAAGGGGTGCGACTCCTGAGCCGCTGCAATCCGTCATCCAATTGGTTTCCTAAAAGTGAGTCTCTTAGAAATAGAAATAGTTGGACAAATAAAGGAAATGGTCGAATTGTAAAAGGAGAGTCCATATTATGAGGATATACTAGTTTGCTTAGAAATCAAGCTAGTCCGACTATAAATAGGGGATGCAATCCTCTTGGATTAATCAATAAAGAAAGGGGTCAACCCTATCTCTACTCCCTCTCTCTCCCTGCCTCCACACCACCGCCCCTCTCCACCCGACCGCCGCCGCCCGCCACCATGCCCTCGCCACGCCACGTGTCCCCTGGCCTTGGATCCCTTATACCTGGTATCGGATGACCAGTTCGATCCCACGCTGCTGCCATGGCCAAGATTTCGGAGATTGAGGAACTTCTCCAAAACTTCGCCGTCAAAACTCTCCGCAAGATGGATGATCTCCATGGAGAACTCGCCGTCGTCAACGCCCGTCTCCAACAGCTAGAGCATAAGGACGCCCACAACACCACGCCCACGATGGCGAACGAGATCGAGATTCAACCGAAGGTCGCACGCACCACCGCACTAACCGTTGTCAACATCAACCAGCATGTCACCATCCAGGCGGGAGGGATGCGCCAGGAGCAGGAGCAAGCGCCTTCACGGGCCATCCGGCGCCGTCGTCGCCAACCATCGTCCATGCCAGCACCATCTTCATCCACCAAGGACATCATCGTGATGCTGATTGGTAAGCAAACCTCTGAGGTGCAGGGAACCTTCCCGATGTATCTCGAAGGTTTCATCAGCGGAGCAGGCACCAACATCCTCGTTGACTCCGGAGCCACGCACAACTTCATCAACCTTGGCTTTGCATGAGAGATCGGCCTCAGGAAGCATTGCGCCTACAGCACCATCATCATTGGCAATGGGGAAGAAATAGCATGCCAATTAGCTTCCTTCGACGTACCTGTACGCATCGCCTCCGACATCTTCTCCATCGACACGCACCTCCTAGAACTCAGCCATGACATTGACATCATCTTGGGAGCACCTTGGCTAAAAAGCCTGGGGTGTATCATCTGGGACTTCAACAATAGAACCATAACATATGACAGAGAGGGATGCAGGCACACCCTCGTCGCTATACAGCACCAGCAGCCACCATCCAAGGAATTGGTCTGGCGAGCATCTCTACTGCCATGGTGCTCAGGAGCAAGGTCACCAGCACACAAGAGCCTACCCAATGCATTAGACTCCTTCAACAACCGCAATCATACTATCTTTGACGATTTACGCCACGCAATCAAGGAGTAACGAGAGCTACGTATAGTCGCTTCGACCATTGCAAATGGAAAAGCGGCAAGCATATGGCGCCTCGATGACAGACTCATCTTCTTCAACGACCGCCTCTACGTCCCAACAACATTCCCTCTACCGCAAGACCTCCTCAACATCATGACTAAAGATCAAGAGGGACTTCAGATGATAGCAATCCAATACCAGGAATTACAACTCGAAAAATCTGGCGTCAATTATCACTGAATATTGAATCCAATACCAGGAATTACATTCACCGCTTCGACAACCCCCCGAAGGTCATGAGCACACTCAAAATATATGCCTCAGTTTATAAGCATCTCCTATGGGCAGTGCAAGGAGGATCACGCAAGGGACCAGGATCAGACACCTACATCTATCACTTCTTTGAAAATATAGGTGACCTACAGTATTGCTTCGACTTCAAACCACTCCGAACCAAAGAGAACATCACTAGCAACGACCCAATGGAAGGTTACCTTGAATGCTTCCTGGAAGAACTCCCAACAGCTTCGACCCTACCTCCTTTCGGTGTCGACAGTTGGTCTGTGTTTCACTGCATGAACGCATCTAGTGGAAAAGAGGAGGCACTGTAACATGTATAACACAGGTCCAAGAGAAAGTGGAAGAATTTGGGCCGCCTTTGGGCCAGGAGAAAAGCCCAGTCGCCGCTGCCGCCGCCGCAAGACGCGGGCAGCGGGCGCCCTCGGCGCGTAGGCGCATGAGGAGCAAGGGGTGCAACCCCCGAGCCGCCGCAATCTGTCATCCAATCAGTTTTCTAAAAGTGAGTTTCCTAGAAATAGAAATAGTTGAACAAATACAGAAAATGGTCGAACTGTAAAAGGAGAGTGCATATTACGAGGATCTCCTAGTTTGTTTATGAGTCAAGCTAGTCCGATTATAAATAGGACATGTAATACTCTTAGATCAATCAATAAAGAAATAGATCAACCCTATCTCTACTCCCTCTCTCTCCCTGCCTCCACGCCGCTGCCCCTCTCCACCCGCGCGCCACTGCCTGCGCCGAGCCGCCGCCAGCTGCGCTGCTGCTCGCCACTGTGCCCTCGCCACGCCATATGTCCCCTGGCCTTGGACCCCTTATATCACCCATGTCCAACAATTTAAGGCATTTGCAAATGACGGAGTCTCGTGCTGTACACAAGAGACCCTTTCAATTTGGAGACAAATGTCTCTGGCAGCTATTCCAAATGACATAACTGCTTTATTTAATTTGTCCAAATTGAAGTTTTTTTCTGGTTCAGTTTAGCTTTACTTCATTTTCTACTTTGGTTTTTTGTTTGACTCAACTGCCTGTGTTGTGTTTCAGAGAATAGTGAAAAAGAGGCTCGCTTCAAGTAATGAGGAAGAGGAAACTACGGATGAAGAAGAATCGGATGTAGAATGCACAAATATGAGTCTCTTTGGGTAGGCAGTCCGCAGTCCTAAGGATTTGTGTGAGCAAATGAAAATGTTGGCTTGTATATGTAATAGCAGAAGCGGTTGATGCAGTTAAATTTTGTCCACTTTCTTCTTTCGCCACCAAAATTGTGAAACAAAGTTTTTATCGTTATCACAAAGGCACAAGCTAGCGTCAGACATTAGGCTACCTTACAGCTTGGAAGAACAAATCCAGAAAAGCGGTACAAAGTGTTGAGCCACCGTTGGGCTTGCATCTTAGGCCTGATAACTTTTCGTTTCCCTTCATTCCACAGAGATAGTGCCAGAGGCTGCGTGCTATCGTCCTCAGTAATGACGGGCGGTTCAGGGATGAGAGGCAGATGGATGCGTGGCGGAGGTGCCTGGTGGGTGACACCGTGTGAAATCTTTGGGCCTCTCAGAGAGAGAGAGAGAGGGAGAGGATGGCCCACGGGCTCTATTTCATCTCCCTCAACTTTTGTGTTTACCTCTCTCAAATCTAAAATCAAACTTTTATACTTTCTGAAACCGTCCGATTTACCTCCTAAGTAATTTTTCAAGTGACTTTAGCTAACATGATACCACATCGGCTGTGAACCACGTCAGTCACAAAGAAAGATAAATCAGAATTTCGCAATATAGTTCAAATTAAAGATATTAATTAAATTCTAAAATATTTAGAAAGATTTTTCAAAATATTTATATAAGTAATTTTCTAGAAAAATGTATTTAAAACATACCAAAATCATATTTAATGTTTGAAAAAATTTTTTAACTCAAAAATTATGAAACCAATTTTATATGTTTCTGAAAACTATGGTCTACATTTTTTTACATGGCAACCATGCCAGAAAAATTTCGGAATAGTAACTTGAATTGAAGTATAGAGTCGTAAGGCAGTTGTTGACAGTCAAAATATGATTGGGCACAATTTAGATAAAAAGGACTTTCTGAATATATGCAATGTATTCCAAACGAATTGTAGCATGATGATGTACTCAGTTATATTCTTATATAAAATCTTTCCGCGTATTCGTACAACAATTGAAAAATAAACTACCTCTATTCCAAGACGTGTTGGTGTTGAAGGATTACAGTATCTAATAGCAACTCCAACGGTTTTGTATTTTTTATTTAACAAAATTAGGAATTTGCCAAATACCAAATGTATATGCCAAAGATAAAAGAGTCAATCTCCAATGGTTTTCCATTATTCACTTGGTAAAACTAAAAATTATGCGCGCGAAGGGAAAATATCCTATGGGAGTAGCGCGCGAGATGTATGTTGCACACTACTCAGTACGGTATGACTACTTCCTCGATGTCGACTATATCGACTACGAGCGTTTCGCCAAGACTTCCGTGCGCCGCGCGTCGGGAAGGTACAATCTATGATCATCCACATGCATGTGACTTAGTATTTTACGTGGTTATTAATTGTGTTCTAGCGAGTAGCCATCCGCGTAATCCAACACCAATACCCCGTTTTGTCACAAAATAATGAAAAACAATACCTCATTTTGGTACAACAGGACATTGCATTTGACCCAAGTGAAAAAATGTACATACAGGACTCTGCTGTGCAAAGGATTGAACACTAAATAGTCTTTTCTTAGATAAAGGATAGTTCATATTCGGCTCTATCTATCGACCGATAGAATCATGCCAAATTATTATAAAGTACTGCCCATAGGCCAGCACACGAGCACAAGAAAGCTCCAACATGGTAGAGCCGATAAATCTGGTTGACAACCATCCTTTGAAACTAAAGAAATGCAGTGCTGATATTTCAAGATGCTACCCAGCTAAGACTAACTCATCTTGTAGATCATCACACCGCTATAATTGTGCCCACTGCTGGAGTCAATGAGTTCCCCTGAAGAGTACCTGCAAAAATAATTTTGGTCTACATTGTCAAAAACCACCTCGTCTCTCATTATCCACACGGTCCAGCAAAGTGTCACCACAGTGGTTAATAACAATGCATTTTGTTTTTATTAGCCTTCTTTGACAACCTATTAAAAAGGTCATTTATGCTTAGGGGGATGGTGTTCCAAACAATATATGTCCCGCCCGCCACAAGAATTTGGCATAAAAATAATTTAGAAAAAGATGTTGAATGGTTTCTGTAAAATAACAGAAGACACACTTCTTGTCATCATTCCAGTGTCACTAGTTAAGATCACACCTTTTTTCAGATACCAATTTTTTTTATTTTTGTAGGAACTTTATTTGTTAATTATCTTGTGAGACTCTAACCTCATTGTTAATTAACGCAGCATACGTAGACTTAACAGAGAAACTTGCTGATGAATGTAATGCCTATACAAAGACAACAAAGGCATCCCTTTCATTCTGTAAGAAGTAACAATCATATGCCAATCCCTTAGGTTTGCACCCACCAAATTTTGGCAAAAAGAAATATTTAGTGGTTATAAGCTAAATACATATGCCATAGAGTCTTGTTTTCTTCTTACAATATTGAGCAATGATGGGAATATATATTTTAGAGATTTATTTCCCAACCAGGTGTCTAACCAAAAGTGGGTTTGTGACCCGTCTCTCACCTTAAACGAGCCAAACCCCATGAAAGTATCTTTAACATTCATCAGGCTTTTCCAAAAGTATGAATCTGTAGGGTTTTTAACATAGCTCCCTAAGATCTTATCTTTTATATATTTCTCAAAACTTCCTTCCATATACCATCCTCGTTGAACAATTTGAATAGCCATTTACTCAACAAACATTTGTTTTGTATGTCCAAATTTTGTATACCTAAACCTCCTTGTATTTTTGGCTGGCACAATATTTTCCACTTGGATAATCTATATTTAGGCTTGTGTTGGTCATTTTGCTAATAGAATCTTGATCTAAAGGAATCAAATTTTTCTAACACTCCTCTTGAGAGGTCAAAAAAGACATCATAAACATCATTAAACTAGAAAGCATCAAGTTTATTAAGACTAGATGACCCCCAACCGAGCCTCTTTTCAATTTTGTTCTCAATCATTTGCCAATCTTTATTATTTAACTTCCTAGTGTGCATAGGTAGACCAAGACAATGAAAGGGGAGTTTCCCAACTCTACACTAAAGAGCTATGAATAGAACACTTTTCATGATCTTTTGTTTTATCAAAACAAAATATTTCACTTTTGTGATTTTTTTTGGAGTCCTGATAGTTGTTCAAATGTACTCAATATTTTTCTCATATTTATCGCTTCCTCCACATCATCACTCATATCCATCTTGAATGAGATGAGGAATAACCCCTTCAACTTGCCCTGATTTCTTAGCTCATGGCTAGCATGTCCGCCACTATATTAAATAGTATTGGCGACATTGGGTCACCCTGCCATTAGCCTTTTTTGTTTGAATGTATGGTCCCAGTTGTTCATTAACCTTAATATTAATATTTCCTCCTTTGGTGAACCGCTTCACCCATCTATACCATTTTTGTGAAAATCCTTTTATTCTTAATGTTTGTTAAAAAATGCTCCTCTTTACCTTATCACACGCCTTTTCAAAATAAATTATGAAAACTACCCCATCATGTTTCTTCGAATGAAGTTCATGTTTGTTTCATGAAGAATCATTGCACCCTCCATGATATTTCTACCAGGGAGAAAGGTTGTTTGTGTTGGTCTAATAATTTTTAAGGCTACGGTATGATGAGCACTGGCCCGATCTTCCGTGAGGTATGTGGTAAATTCGACTTGTGGAGATCTCGACGTTGGCGATCCGGCTTCAAATCAACATGATTCGAACCCTGCAACCGTTACACCACTGCTCCGCTGGTTATCAACCAAGCACAACTTGATTGACCTCGCCAAGAAGGCTTTTTCCTGCAAGCGAATCGAAGAACACAAGCAAGAAAGTGTACACACGCAATCTGAATTGCAAATATGAATGAAGCAAATATCAATAGAGGGTTCAAGAACTCGGTTCCAAAGGACTAATCGACACAGTGGAGGAGATCAAGAACGGGGGCCCTGATTCACTGCAAAAGGATTTGTCACCACAGTTACAATGAATGATTTAGTTTCTCGATAGAAAACTAAACTCTAAACAAAACCCGAGTCTCAACAGCGACGGCTGCGTGGAATATATAAGATAGACGTCCTAGGGTTGGAGGCGGCCAGGGGTTGGGCGCCCACAACTTGGGCTCAAGGCCCGACTCGATACATGGCCAAGTTGGCCCAAAATAGGTGACACAGCACATTTTCATGATCACACAGAATGATCCACGAAAGATCTGGAGCTGGGACTAGATCCAAAACGACGGTGTCATCGTCCCCTTTCCAACAAGTCCAAGATCACCCCGTTTCGATGTCGTATGAGGAAATTATGACCGAAACAGCGATGACGTGGCAGCTGAGTTGGAGACGAATTGCAACTTGGGAAAGACCATGGCGTCGGTGTGTCCAGCATGGCGATGTCCTCATCATCCTCCCCTTCTTGAATTGGAGTCGTCCTCGACTCCATCTTGGTGATGTCCTCATCATCCCCTCCTTCTAGAATTGGAGTCGTCCTCGACTCCATCTTGACGATGTCCTCATCACGGTAGATAATCTATTAGTTGCCACTTTGGTTAAGTTCTTGAAAGATACATTCAATAAACAAATTGGCATGTATTGTTGAATCAATTTTACATCTTTCATTTTGGGTAGCAAAATTATTATTCTGAAGTTAAGACTGTTTAATGGCAGTGAGCCATGATGAAATTCCACAAACAAAGCCATCAGATCTTTTTTAATCAAAGTCCAAAAGACCTAATAAAACCATGGAGGAAACCCATCTAGCCCTAGTGCCTTATTATGTTGCATTTGGAAGATTGCAGTTCTCACTTCATCTTCAATAAAATTGGCTGTGAAAAACTTATTTTCCAATACCAAAATCTAGGGGATATCCTCAGTTTGAAGCTCATCCATGGAAATGGAAGAGTTCTCTGATGGGCCAAAAAATGACTTATAATAATTGGAAATATGATTTTTAAGTTGAGCATCATCACTTATTATATCATTCCTATTTTCTAGCTAGAAAATATGAGTTTTCCTATGTCTACCGTTTGCCAACGGGTGATAACACTTCATATTTGCATCACCCTCTAATAGATGCTTCACATTAGCCCTATGGTACCATTTAATTTCCTCTTCATGAAGCAGTTCAGCCATCCATTAATTTAACATGTGTTTTAAATTCAGCTCCGTCTCATTGAGTATGCAATTCTCTACCTTTGTGTCTAATTCATCTAGTTTATTTAAAAGTGTTGTTTTTCTTCTCATAGGCCCCACTTACATCGTTTGCCCAACCTCTGAGGTATTGACGTAGCCATCTAATTTTAGCTTGTCACTTCTCTATAGGATGAATTGTTTGTGCAAACAAAGTAGCGGAATGTGGTCAGAAATCTCTCTAGATAGTGCATTAACAGTGCTATGTGGGTACTTTGACTCAAATTATGTGCAAACCAGAATCTTGTCTGATTTTTAAGTGATTAGCCCAGGTAAAATTTCTTCCCGGTAATTCTAGATCTCTAAGATTTAGAGTGTCAATTACCGCATTAACCATGAAGGGCCATTCATCATTATAATTATCATTGCTTCTCTTATCAGGGCTACGAATAATGTTAAAATTGCCACCTATAATAATAGGTAAAGTATCCTTTGAACATACTCGCAGTACTTCTAAAAGGAAATTTGATTTTTGGTCAGCCCGAGCCGGCTCATAAACAGAAATTAAATTTAAATCATCTTCTTTATTATGAACTTTAAAGAAAATTAAAAAAATCCCCTTCTTCAATCTCACCAATATCAAAAGTTAACAAGTTTATACCTATAATCATGCCACCAGATCGATCCCGTGGAGCCTTCCAATGCCAAAAAATCTTTTCCAGCATAGTTATTATTCAGAGTGGATTAAAAAAATTGGCCGTACTGATAAGGCGCAACGAAATCTAAGTTCCTTTCAGACAAGAATCTATACTTTTTAGGGTCGGCGAATCCATACCTTTCATCTAGACCGATTTTTTTTCTCTCACCTAGAGCGTGACCTTTTGTTTTGTGATACAGGGGTTTGTAGACACAATAGGAATAAACAGTGGAAGCATCATCCAGCACATTTAACCTTTCCTCTTCTATCCTATTATTCTAATTCATCCTATGAGTTTCTATCTCTCTTAAAGATTTCAAAGACAGCGATACAGTTTGTTCATTGAACAATAATAGCTAGGTAGGTACTTACTACTATATCACAGAATTTTAGATGCTGTGCAAGCAGTGTTACTTGCGTTACCAACATAGCCAAATTATTAAATTATGAGGCAGCCAAGCTAATTTTTCATAAATTGTTTGTCCATGCCAATGGACAAATGTAATGTGACTCGCGTGAGAGAGCACTCGTTTTTCTACAAGCTAGGAGAATTAATGGACAAATGCCACTAACTAATCTAATCATTAATCAGATCAAACATTGATATATACTGGAAAACAGGGGTCATATGGTGTAAGAAACATACCTTTCCTGGGCATTTGATGGCCATGAGCAGAGGCTTGGCCGGGTCAGTAACCGTGCATACGGGACATATCATATTTGAAGATAAGCCACAGTACAGTGAACTCGCCGTCATTATCAGTGAGGTTTCTGACAAGGGAATCTCGGCTGCAGTGTTCCCCAGCATAAACCAACAGTTCCCCCCACACGGCTAACAATATTTCCAAGGTCTCAGACAGCTCTCTCCTGTCAAACATTAATTCCCAGATTTGTTGTGCACCTCTGATAATGTTGAAAGGTGTATAGTGGCTTTTCGGTGACTCCATGAATTTATCCTGTGAGAGAGGAAGAGGGAGGAGTTGATGGAGTAAATTAATTACTTTAGTAGCCCTGTAGGATTTGAAATCAATACCTAGAAAGTGATGGTATGACAAATATGGCCTAAACTGAAAAAAACACATATTATATTTATATTTGAAATTTTGGATTCGATTCAAGTACGTGCTATGCTAGCTGGTACTGTTGTTACTAGAGTGATGGTATATATGACCTAAACTCAAACTCATGTACCAGATGGTCTCTACTAATTTTCTGACATGCATGTACATACTTCACTGACTAGAGAAATAACTAGTCCTATATATGTTGCAGGTCAATTAATTGAATATATACAGGAGCGTGGTCACCTATACCATCAAACTGAAAATGACAAAATCAATGCAATGAGACAGTAATAGATAATAAAGAAAAGCAAATTTGAGGCTACACATACCCTTTCAGGGCACTCTGGATTGAACATATACGAAAGTAGCTGCTTCCTCTGTTCAATCCTGGACGCATTAGGACCGTCCTTGTGGAACAATTCATTGAAAGGGTTCCAGATTTTATGCGATGGCGCACTTGAGTTGCACGCATCATTACCATGACGATGGCTGCTCCAAATGTCGTCGAAAACATGGCTTATATCGGTATGTGCTTTCTGGAGCCTGTAGATAGGCAGCATTTCAGGTTTTGTGACCAAGAGGAACATCATGTAGTTGGATAGCACCTCAACAGCATGTATGAGCTTGTCCTCCATTTCTTGGCTTTGCTGTGTTACTCCCAGACAACCGTGAGCCATTCATTTATTTAGATCAGATGGTTAGCATCATATATTACTTACTACGAGGTAATGTGTTAAGTATATATTTATATAATTTTTATTTTGTAAAAGTATGATGAATAAGGAAAGTCCTAGGTATATTTTTTTTTCTAGATTTATATAATGCATGCATCACCTATTAGATGAGGTACATCTTTTTATTTAGCAATTTTAGAATAACACAACCTGCTGATAAATTAGCATATTTAGCACGGAAAAGAAAGGATGCAGGGTGATTTAATTAGCATATATAGCACTTCTGAACTTCGGACATGGCCGCAAGAACACCTGCAGATGGATTGTAGTCTCGCTTGTGGCCTTGATAAAATGGATATGATAACTTTTTTTATTTCCAATGATAATTAATTAAATATTTAAAAATGAACTAAAAATTAATGGCCTAGATTTGTTTGAGGTATTACCTCTTAATGTGTACTGCAGCATTGTTCTCTTGTTTTTCCTTGGCAAAATGGATACATTTCTCGGTTACAATGCTCCAAACGAGGATGCTCTCATTGAAATCCATCCCCAAGAACCATGCATTAAAATTACAGGCGATCCTGTTCCTCAGAATTGACGTGCCGCTTGCGCTTGGCTGACAGTCGACTATTAATGGCATTACATGATGCACCACCTCCTTGAAGTCGACCGTCGGCGTGAAAGTGCTCCTAAAGTGCATCTTGTTCCACCAATCCTCCAGCTTCATCTTCTTCGCCAGCCTGCTTCCTAGCTTGTTACTGTCACGGGTGCAGAGGTGGAACAAGTTATACTGTCCAATAGAGCCCTGCCACAGTCGGCGGCTTGCTGGCTGCACACACAGGCCAGGAAAAGTGAGGACATCGAGAAGGCACTGCCACCAACCAACAGCCCGCCCCATGCTGCCTGCTTGCTCGATATGGCTGCGCAAGAGCCAACGTGTCCAGGAGGACACAAGAGCCTTGCACAGCGATATGGCCTCCAGGACCAACGCCCCCACCAACAGAATATAACTGAATCACATCCCCTGTGTAGTACCCAATATTGTTTTCTCTTCTTCTGGTTCTAGAAAGGTGGAGGTGGAACAAGAGGAATGCGGTGGACGTGCCAAGCATCGAAACAATACGGATGCAGAAGCCATGTCATGTGTGCATCACCCCTGCTTTGGTGTATATGGCGTCGTACATCAGGGACAGCTCCATCTCAATCAGCTCCATCGTTGATGGAACCAAAACCACTGTCGCCAAAGCCACGAACACATAAACTGATAGGAAAGTCAGTGAATACAGACTTGCAGACATGGACATAGCGGTTAGCTACAAGTAAGATCTCCTCGTCGCTCATATCATGTTCCACTAACAATTCACATGGGTGTTGAATCCTATGGTAGCTAAGGCTGCTACGGATGCTGCGTTTGAGTGCCCATGTCCTCTCAGCATACTTAGCAAGGCCAACAACAAACATGGATATGGATGGAGGCGAGGAAGAGAAGCAAGGTGCCGCTGCTGGCCATTGACTTGTACGTCACATAAGCAGCTGCTAGGACCTGCACAATGAGGATCTGCAGGTGGCGCTGCCAAAGCTGGTTGTTTTCAAGCGCTAGGCTGTGATGTTGTCTGGGCCACCTAGATGCAGCAGGAGGAACGGTGCCCAGAAGGGTACCAGCTGGTGCTCGCTTGAACCCGGGCTTCCTACAGATAGGTGGCCCAGAGCGTATATGGCTGTGGAGTCGGCCAGCAGGTACACCAACCAGAGGCTCAACCTTAGAAAGGCAGAGGAGCTTCGCCGACGTATGGTTCCGAAGACAAGGAGGAATACTTTCATACCGAAGCTCAAAAGAACCATGGTTTGTATCCCTGCTTTATTCCACAGGTGCATTAGGCCTTGCCCTCCAGATATATGATCATCCATTATTGTTCCCATATCTCCACTAGCTCCGTCCGAGATTATCCGCCTGCAGTAACAGCGTGTCAGCATGCATCACAGTATCTAAATTAGGATGGATCCAGCTATATATATATATATATATAATTATAATATTTTGATCAAAAGTTGTAGAACAACAGAAGAATCAAAATGTTACCTTTTAATAATGACAAAAATTATAAAATCCCCCGGTCAAAAAAAAGCCTCTAGCAGTCCGAAGCAACTACAGGCCAACAGCCACCACTTGTCCCTAGAGGTTGTGGCTGGCTAGCGGCTGAGCTGCTGAGCGGCTAGAAGCTGGGCCTGGTGGGCGCCGGCGGCCCAACGCCTCAGGCACTAAGCCCTGGGTGCTTGGCCACCTGGCAGTGCCCTGCGGCAGACGGGAGGCGGGCAGGCGCAGGATCGGCCGACTGGCATGGCGGCAGGGCGGGGGCTGCGGCCACGGCAGGTCACGAGTGCTGTGCGGAGCCTGCTGTGGACTGCGTCGCAGCGCACGCTAGCAGAGACGACGAGCGGGGAGACGGGAGAGGAGTGACGAATGAGTTGGGAGAAATTGATAGCTTCAGTACTGGGGGGCTGCACTACTGGAAAACTGGACTTTGCCGTGTGCCTGCGATTTTGTCGTGTGCAATTTATCGTGGCACATGGCAAAGTTTTATTTTGCCATGTGTGACACACGGCAAAGGTGGCTTTGCTGTGTATATTGCACACGGTAAAATATTGCACACGGTAAAATATGATATTTTACCGTGTGCGACGTCAAGGCACACGGCAAAGTTGGCCGCGCCGTTACGGCCGCCGTCCGCCGTCAAACTTTGCCGTGTGCCAGGACAAAACACACGGCAAAATATAATATTTTGCCGTGCGCAATAGCACGACACACGGCAAAGTTTTTTTTAATAATTTAAAAATAAATTTTGCCGTGTGCTATGGTAAGGCACACGGCAAAATATAATATTTTGCCGTGTGCTATGGTAAGGCACACGGCAAAATATTATATTTTGCCGTGTGCGGATAAACTTTGCCGTGTGTGAAGCTATTGCACACGGCAAAATATTATATTTTGCCGTGTGCCGCGGTTGAAGGCACACGGCAAATTATTTTGCCGTGTGCCCCTAACTACACACGGCAAAATATTTTTATTTTTTTAAGATTTTAGCCCTAAATTTTTTTATGTAGCTTTGTGACAGTATGTATGACTCCATTTTAAAATTTGGTCCATTTTTGAATTTTTTTGATATATTTTATTAATTTATTTCTTTTCATTGACTTTTTTTAATATTTCTAATATGAACTGCAGGTACATAGAATAATGGAACTCGGTGTTTCAAAAAATAATATTCATGATTGTTGCTGTATGCTTTAGCCGTATCCAAGAGCTCGCATGAAATCTCGACCATCTAGTTGACGTAATATGTCGAGATACGTGCGGGAAAAGTGATTTAGAATTATATAAAATCGAAACGAAGGCCAAAATTCACGAAACATGGCCAGGTGTCGTGTCACATGTGAGATGTCTGCGTTTTAGAAGCCCGACGTCGCAACTTCCTTGAAATCTTCTCAATTTTTTTTCGTAGACTACAAATGCGATGACACGACACCTGGCCATGTTTCGTGAATTTCGGCCTTCGTTTCGATTTTATATAATTCTAAATCACTTTTCCCGCACGTATCTCGACATGTTACGTCAACTAGATGGTCGAGATTTCATGCGAGCTCTTGGATACGGCCAAAGCATATAGCAACAATCATGAATATTATTTTTTGAAACACCGAGTTCCATTATTCTATGTACCTGCAGTTCATATTAGAAATATTCAAAAAGAGTCAATGAAAAGAAATAAATTAATGAAATATATCAAAAAATTCAAAAATAGACCAAATTTT